>OZ012710.1:40962872-41661872 GCA_963942595.1 Cylloceria caligata
TAAAGAGAACATGGAAATACCATCAGGACCAGCTGCATACGATGTTGAATTTGAGTTGCCGGAGATAGTAAGATGTACTTGTGAGCAAGTAATTTCGGAAAAACTAAACGTTGGACGAACTGGCTGGATATTGGAACTGAGCCTACAAAACTCATCATGCGAACACGGTGGCAGTTGACTAGATATTTCAGAATAGAATGCATTGAGTTCCTGCGGTCTAAAAAATTGAGTAGGGGATGAAAAAGATGACTTGACGAGGCCGAGCTTTGCCAATTCTTTCCACAATCTGCCAGGATCTGTGTTGCTAGATAGCCTTTGAAAGTGGAAATCATTTTTTGCTTGTCTGAGATCCTTCTTAAGCGTGTCTCTGTACTCTCTAAATATCGCCATATCGAGTACATTACTAGATCTTTTAGCAATCGTGTATAAGGTGTTACGTTGAGCCATACGATTTTTCAGTTCCAGTGAGAGCCACGGTGCTGGTGGCCGACATATACGAAATGAACGGAATGGAGCATGATAATTTAATGACGTGAGATACGCTTCGGATACTGTTTCAACGATCATGTTAATATCTAATGGTATGTTATCTATGAGACCGGAATTCCAACTAAATCTAGTACTAAAATCAAATAATTCAGTAATATTAAATATATTAAATAAATATTCACAAAAGCTAGTTTCATTAAAATTGCGGTACGCTCGCCGTGAAATAATACGGTCTTCAGGAGGCTCGACGTCGAGAGAATAAACGAGTTCAAGAAGATCATGACCTGCTATGAAAGGGGCCTCTGATTTGACAAAGGAATGTACTTTTTCTTCATTGTCAATAATGAAAACATCAATCCATTAATCAGAGTTGGTTAGGTGATGAGTAGGTGCAGAATCAACAATATGAAATGAGAGCGAGAGAGCTAATTTGCGCAGGTATGACGATTCATAATTAATGCTACTCAGGTCGCAATTAAGATCACCTGCAATAATTATATTCTCATAAACATGTGTAAAATTAGATAATACTAATAGAGAGAGAGAGAGAAAGAGAGAGAGAGAGAGAGAGAGAGAGAGATTGATTGATTGATTGATTGATATTTATTAGCTTTCTCAGCTATTTTTATCTTACATAAAGTATCTTATAAACTAGTTAACTAATATATTATAATTTTATAACATATTCTTTTAACATACGCATAAATGTTGTAAGTCTATCACACTGCTTCAGTTCCAACGGCAACGCATTATACATTTTTATCCCTTCGTAAAATATACTTTTTTGCGCACTACTTGTTTTTCGAAATTGTATCATAATATTCCCCGCTTGTTTCGTACTCCTTTCATTCTCACCCCCTACTAACACTATCTTCTTTCCTAGTTGCTCAGGCAACATACCTTTTACAAGTTTAAAAACAAATATACAAACATTATAATGTAGTCTCTGCCTTATGGACATAAACTGCAGTGCGTGCAGCATTCTTTCAATCTTGGTATACCTATCACATTGCAAAATGACTCGCATGGCCCGGTTTTGCGCAACTTCCAGTTTCGTCAGCTGAGTCTCACCTACACCTGCTAGTATCGTAGCACAGTACTCAAAGTGTGGTGCTATAATTGATTTATAAACCATGCATCTAGTATAACCCGATATGACGCTACCAATTCTATTTAAAAAACTGATTTTTTTCCCTATTTTCTTTAACATATAATCACACTGTTCCTCAAATCTGAGCTTAGTATCAATAATTACTCCAAGGTATTTGGTACTTTCCACACGTTCTAACATAGTGCCATCTAAACATTTTAGTGCAATATTTTTTCTCAATTCTTTTCTTATACTTCTAATTATCATAAACTTAGTTTTTGCAGCGTTCATTTTTAACTTATTTCTATTCATCCAATATTCTACTATAGGATCCCTGTTTCATTTCTTTTCTACCTCTTCGCTGTTTCCTCCTTTCACATATATTATTGTGTCGTCCGCAAACATTTTAATGTTACACTCTTCTGGACAGATTTGCACAATATCATTGATGTATATCGTGAATAGCAAAGGTCCTAATACTGATCCCTGAGGAACCCCATACTTTGTCATAATTCGTTTTGACCACTGATCGTTAAATCTAACTTGTTGTGTTCTGTTACCTAAATATGACCTTAACCATTCTAGTACCATTCCTCTTATTCCGTATTGATATAATTTATCCAATAGTCTATCCCTATCTACTGTTTCGAATGCCCTTTTTAAATCCAAAAATATTACTCGTACATGGTTTCCTTCACTGACTATCATCTTCCATTCATCAATGACAGTTTGAATTGCTGTCTCACAGGAATGATTTTTCCTAAAACTTGATTGGTGTTCTGTAATAATGTCATTATTTTGTAAATACATTTCAATTTGCTCTTTTACTACTAACTCTAGTACTGTCTCATATATTGGCAATATAGTTATTGGTCTGTATTCACTCGCTTTCTTTGGTTTTTCTATTTTGGGTATTGGTATTATTGTGGATGTTTTCCACCCCTCCGGACATGTACCTTTATTTAGTGAATCATTTATTACCTTCAATAATTCTTCCCCTATTACATTAAAGCATGCTTTAAACAGTTCACTAGTTATTCCTTCATCTGTTCCTTTTTTACATGGCAAACTCATAACGATTCGTTCCAATTTATAAATATCTATCAATTCAAAATTCTCTATTGTATCCCTACTCTTTATAACATAAATAGTTTTCTTACCTTTATTAGTCTCTACACATATAGACTCAATTATATCATCAATACTTTGTATATAATACAAATTAAACTTGTCTGCAAAATTACATTCACCTGTGTTTCGTAATATCTCAAAATCTACATTATTTATTTCTTTTACCCCCGCTTTTTCTCCTTTTAAGACTCCTTTTAAAGTTTTCCATAACATTACAGGGTCATTTTTATTATTGTCTATCATAATTTCATAATATTCTTTCCTTTTGTTCCTAATCAATTTAACAACCATATTTCTTTCAAGTTAAAATTGCAGCCAGTCTTGTTCAATGTCTGTATGCACCGCTCTGGTATATGCTTCGTCCCTTTTCTTTGTAGCTACCCTTATATCATCCGAGTACCATTTTTTTCCTTCGCATATCTTTGGAATTTTAAACTTCCTCTTTGGTGCAACTATATCTAATGCATCTACTATACTTTAAACGAAATTTTCTGCTCTTACGTTCACATCTAATTCATCTCTATACTCTCTTCTTTCTTCTATTGCTTTAAAAAATTGACCTATATGAAATTTACTATAATTTCTACTAATAAATTGTCTGTATTTTTCACCCTCGTTGCTTATAATAAGTTCAATATTTATCCAAGAATGATCTGTTATTTTCGGTTTATCATGCACTTTACAATTCACCTTACTATTCGCAAAAACCAAATCTATCAATGTTTTACTATCTTTCGTAACTCGCGTTGGCTTATCAATGTATTGTTTCATGCCTAAATATGACATTTCTGTTGTTAATTTCTTTGTATAAAACGAATCTTTCATTACATCTATATTAAAATCTCCCACCATTATACACTGTCCCTTCACTATCAATAAGTCCACTATATCCGCCAAAAATCGTATAAAGTCACCATCTGACGCACTCGGTGAGTGGTACACAACGGCGATCGTACCTTTGAAAATACTGTCTTTCACTTCTACCGCTACACACCAACAGTTATACATTAATTTTTTCCTTAATATTACTTCATACTTGATATCGTTTCTTACGTATAATATAACTCCCCCTGTGTTCCTTCTTTCGGAATCACATCTAACGATACAATGACCTGGCACATTCACCTCACTATCTTCGATATCTGGTATCAATCTTGTCTCCGATAGCGCCAACATTGCCGGATTCATCCTCTTCATAACCTGATGTTGGATTTCTTCCTTGTGTGCCATCATACTTTGAGCGGTTGTGTATACAATTACCTCTTTCCGTATTGCTACTTGCCAGAATCCCAGCCAATTCTTTTCTTCTCTTCTTCTAATGCTCTGATGTAAGTTGGACATTCCACACTCAGAGCATCATGTTCATCATTTATCTTTAGATTATACGTCTTATTTTTATACATACAATTTATACATCTTCTTCTTGTTGCCGTACATTCACTTGTTTTATGATCTCCTGCACACTTATGGCATGTTTCTTGTCGTGTACAATTTTTGGCAATATGGTAGTAACCCCAACACTTGAAGCATCTTCTCACACTTTCACACACTATATTTATTTTTCCTCTCTTTAGAATTAATTCGTGTGTTACTTCATCTACCTCAAATATTAACGAACCTTCTTTGCTTTCTCTTCTGGTTCTTGTAGTTCCACCACTTCTTTCGTTGCTAATCCTCTTCACCAATCTTATGTAAAATCCTCCTTCTTTCCCATCAAATTTATTTTGCTTCTTGATCGGATTTATTAAATCTTCGTCTTCTAGTTTCATTTCTTCTTTTCTCTTCATTTCTTCGTTTTCCATGAAAAAACAGAGCAAGAGAAACTCTGACTAGTAATTCTACAGTTAACTTTTCTTAGTTTTAACAAAATATCGTAATTGTTTAATGCGGAGATCGTAGAGCTTGCGATTCGCGTCACCTAGCGATGTACTACAAATTTCTATTGGTCTCGCTCACTCCAGCACAATCGTCAGTGAATGTCGTTATTTCATTCATATTTATGGTTAATTGAAAATGCTATTCGAAATTTTGCCAAAAAGAACGATTCGTAATTCGTCAGAAATTTTGTGAAACCTTTGTTGCTCTCGCTACCGCTGATCGGCCAAATGTTACTTTGTTTTAGATCGGATTGGATCGTAGTGGTCAGTTAACAAATCTTTTGACTGAAATCAAAAATGTCCTTGAAACATTGGTTGATATCCGAGGTCCCTACAGTCCGATCTATTACCACAAGGAGAAAAGCAAACTATGTCTTGCAAAAGCTTTTATAGGAAGAAGTAGTCTGATAATGAAAAAGTTAGTTTCATTTTGTCATGAGCGATCGGCAAAGAAATTAAATGAGCGCCTAAAGTTCTAGAAATTGGTATATTTGCATTCAACCTTGCATTTTGTGCTACCAGTGTCCATCTTTAGGGACTATCCGATATAAATTTCGAACAAAAGTTTAAGACTGAAACACCGGGCTCGACATGAAATCGACTGCTTTATAGCAGATTCTTCAGTGAAGAAGGAACTCCTCTGAATTTGCAATCAGATCCAGAGCCACGCGACCTCACCTGCTACGGTAAACTTCGATTTAGTGCGGACATCTGAATAGGCTGTAAGACGGAAATACGATTGAAAATACTCTCTGTATGTATATGAAAAAAAAAATTATAACGGAAAGAACAATATAAAAGATTCTGATACCACTTCCCTAAAGATCCCAAAATCCCTTCCGTGTATTCAGTTTCATCGCATTTTCTAATTTATGGTATAATCTCTTAGATATTAAAAAGAAATTGAAGATAATCACGACCGGAGACACTCTATCGTAGCAAACACCGAGCGGGGCCGCGACAATGCAAATAATAGTAAAAATTAGACGGAGCGATAATGAAAATACCGGTTGAAATTCTACTGGTAGCGAGAATCAAATAACCATCAAAAATAAAACTGGTAGCGAGAATCAAATAACCATGAAAAATAAAACTGGTAGCGAGAATCAAATAATCTTAAAAAATAAAACTGGTAACGAGAATCAAATAACCATGAAAAATAAAACTGGTAGCGACAATCGAGCGGGGCCAGGAGAACCCAATAACCATTAAAAATAAAACTGGTAGCGATAAATGAGCAGACCTGCGAAAACCCTTACCATCCAAAATATGACTGGTAGAAACTTACCAGTCTAACCAAAATCGCTTCAGTCCAATGCTGGAAAAATTGCTTACCAGTCAATGTTTGAGTGAAAGTTTTCGACTTTACCAGTTTAGAATTACCAATCAAATTTTGGCTCGCACAACCCGCTACGGATGTTACTGCGAATGAAAAAAATGGCTCTAGAAACAACTAGAAAGAAAATGAAGTTACTGTTAAGGAAAAAAATGCTACTACAAACGACTACAAAAGAAATTAAATTATTCCAAACGAAAAAAATTCTACTACAAACGAAAGGACAGCACTACAAATAAAACTGAGTTACTACAACCAAAAAAAAATGCTACTATATATGACTACAAACAAAACTAAGTTACTAGAAACGATAAAAATGTTACTGCCAACGAAAGATCACTATTACAAACAGAACGAAGTTACTACAACCTCAAAAAATGGTACTACAAAGAACTAGAAAGAAAAGAAAGCCACTACAAATGGAAAAAACGACTACATACAAAAATAACTTATTACAACCAAAAACAATGGTACTACAAACAACTAAAATGAAAACGAAGTTACTACAAAGAAAAAAAAAGCCACGATACACGACTACGAACGAAACAAAGTATGTACAAGTGAAAAAACCACTGCTACAAGCAACTAGAAACGAAACTAAGTTACTACAAACGAAAGAAAGCTACTAAAAATAAAATTATGTTACTACAAATGAAAAAAATTATACTACAAACGAAAATACGCTGCTACAAACGAAACGAAGTTACTACAAACGAAAAAAAATGGTACTACAAACGAAACATCGCTACTACAAACAAAACGAAGTTACCACAAACAAAAGAAATGCTATTTCGAAGGGAACAATGCTACTACAAACGAAACAACGCTACTACAAACGAAAAAAAATGGTGCAAGAAACAACTAGAAAGAAAACGAAGTTCTACAAACCAAAAATATGCTACTACGAACGACTACAAACGAAAATAAGTTTCTACAATCAAAAAAATTGCTACTACATACGACTACAAACGAAAATAAGTTACTACAAACCAAAAAAATTCTACTACAAACAGAAAAACGCTACAACAAATAAAACGAAGCTACTGCAAACGACAAAAATGCCACTATAAACGTACACAGACGAAACTATGTTACCACAAACGAAAAAAATGGTACTACAAACGAAAGAACGCTACTACAAATAAAGCGAAGTTGCTACAAAAAAAAAATAACACTACAAGCAGCTAGCGAGAAAACGAAGTTACTGGAAATTAAAAAAATGCTACTATAAACGACTACAAACGAAGATTAAGAGACTACAAACAAGAAAAATGCTACTACGATCGTCCTTAAACGAAACTTAATTACAACAAACAAAAAATATAGTACTCCAAAAGAAAGAACGTGACTAAAAAAAAAATTATTAAAGAAAGAAAACGAAGTGACTACAAATGAAAAAAATGCTTCTACAAACGACTACAAACAAAACTAAGTTACTATAAACGAAAAAAATGGTATTACAAACATCTAGACCAAAAACGAAGTTACTGCAAAGAAAAAAATGGTACTACAAACATCTAGACCAAAAACGAAGTTAATGCAAAGAAAAAAAAGCTACTGCAAACGACTAGGAACGAAACTCAGTAACTCAGTAACTACAAACGAAAAAAATTCTACTACATACAACTACAAACGAAACTAAGTTTCTACCAATGAAAAACATGGTTCTACAAAAGTAAGAACGCTACTACAAATAAAATGATGTTGCTACAAATAAAGAAAATAGTACTATAAACGACTAGAATGAAAACGAAATTACTACAAAGAAAAAAATGTTACTAGAAACGATTACAAATGAAACGAAGTTACTACAAACGAAACAAATGGTACTACAAACAACTAGAAAGAAAACAAAGTTGTCTAGCGTTCTTTCGTTTGTAGTTACTTAAAAAAAAAATGAATAAAAAAGATGTTTAGAACTGTTTTTCTTTTCAACTACAAACGGAAATTCTTTCACTAAAATATACAACAAACGATTCTGTATAAAAATGAACTGCCAAATTTGAGTGCTGACAAAGTCGGGTGTAGAGCTTTTTTCAAATTCCTATAACTTTTTTTTCGAGCGTTTTTTTTTACAAACCAAAGTTGTCACTACAATCATCTACTAGTACAATCTAAACTCTACAAGAATATTTTTTAAATGTCGGTTTTCGAAAGTCGGGTGCCAAGTTCACACAGCCGAAATAATGAGCTAGTAATAAATGCAAAAGGTGTGCATTTCAAAGGAATAGGAGGTGCTCGCCTTTGATTGGGTTTTTATCAAGATTGCCCCGTACACGCAGTGTTTTTTATGTTTATTATCTTGTCTTGTCAAATGCGAATGAATTCGATTTTGCCTTATTTTAAGTGCTTGCAGATCGATTGGTTTTTTAGAATAAACGAGAAACGGTCCATTTATATACGCATTGTCGCGAAAACGCACGACATTCGGTGCAGCCTAAGGGTCTATGTCCAGTCGCAGTTTAAAATTAAGTTTATCCAACACCCCTCATGTTTATATTTAGGCCGACGCGCGTGCGCTATCCGGTTAAGCGTCGAGGAAACTTGTCGGATTACTTGAATCATTGCAACGAGACCGTGTAGCCCTCCTCCCCCCTTCCGCCTTTGCATCCACGCACAGCTTTACGCTTCTTCTTTCGTGCCTCGTACCGCGAACGTTGGGCGTTAACCGCTATAGTGCCTCAAGTTGCCTTGGATATTTCTAAATGAAACACTTTGTAATAATCACACCCGGAAATCGCTATTAGTTTCCACCAGTTCGAGTTCTTTTGTAGCTTCATTAATTTTACAAATCAAAAACTAGTCATGGATCTAGGGGGCGTCGACGTATGGGGCCAAATTGCCCTAGAGACCTCACAAATGTACGTTGAGGAAGGTGGCGTTATTAAAAGTCGTTTCGCGAGCACCGTAAGTCCTTGCTATCCATTTTTTTAATTTGCCACTCCCTTGCTTCTCGTCAGGGTTGAGTGATGTTGGAATAAACATGTACTCAAAATAGTTTTCAGATTAAATAAGAGTGAAAAAATGTTACTAATCTAGTGGGCCATATTGATGGCTTACTAAATATGTCTCACTAAGTAAACCATTTTTTTTGGCTTACTTGGTAAGCCATACTTATGGCTAACTAACTAGATTATTACATATTATGTACAACTGTAAAGTTGTACATAGATTCGTTATTATTGTTCATTTTTCATCCAGTTGAATTCAGTTCACTCAGTGTACAGTTTTTCATACTGTACACCGTATATTATACAGTGGAGGCATTGTTAAAGGTGGACAGTAAAAAGAACGTAATGGGCAAGGTATAATTTGCCGACATGTTCAAATACAGTGTCTTAGTTGCTTGAAATTTATAAAAGTTAATTAATCAACAATTTTTTTTTAAATGGAAAACTTCATATCTTTTTACACCGACCTTCAATCCCAAACAAAGTCAGTATCCAACAACCTTGTTTGTAACTATACTTGCGCAGGTCATTGCAGTTCGACAGTTAAACATTTTTAAGAGTTAGCGAATTTACAGCGTTTCGCCTGATAGAAAAATGTAATCACTTTCATGGAACTTTGGGGATCTTATAAATCTTAATTAAATTAACCACGATTATTAAATAGTAACTGATCTACTTGTGTGCCAAATCTTAGCTCGAATATGTATAACCGTTCTCAAGTTATAAATCTTAAATTAACTTTTAGTCATTTATGAAAATATGTTGACTTCTGCTTATTTTGGCCACATGCAATACCAACTAACCTTGGTTGTAACTACACTTGTGTAGGTAGTTTTAGTTCAAAAGCTTGAAATTTGTATGAGTTAGCTGGTTTACGTCATTTAGCTTTTTCGAAAATTTTTTTAATTTCTACGACCACATAAAATTTAATACAAATTATCAGGAATAAAAAGAATGTCTACTTCACTAGCGTAACAAATTTCAGCCCGGTAATTTACGCGGTCTTAAAGTTATAAGAGATTTCAGAATCAAACGATTGCAACAAATACAAATATTTCTGAACATTTTAGGCTGTTTTAAGTATTGTGACATTATAATCTCAACACTTTTTTTTCCACAAAATGAAACCTACTCTACTGTGAAGCAAAAGATGAACAATTTCCGGACTCTCGAACAACTATATATAAATCTGAAAATTATTCTACATATATTTTGATGCGAATCACCCTGTTCATATGTTTGAGTCTCCAAATGCTCGTCGTGATACAACACTGATTTCACATATGACTTACGTTAAAAATTTGCAGAACTACTTTTGCTATCGGCAAAGAATTAATAACGAGTTTAATGATCTACACATTTCTAAAACATGTAGTTCCATCACATCGTTTTGACGGGATTTATTATTATTTTGAAAGTACTATTTTCCATTTTAGATGTTCTAAAGAATCATTTGCATTAAATTATTTTGGAAATCTTAAAACCCTATCAACTTTGATCTGTAGGCTATGGATTTACCGTGTCTGTTGTCAGTATACGAGTACTTCTGAACGAGCAATCTCACTTTGTATAACTTGGTGAAGGCATTATGTGGCGTAATTTTAACTGTTCGCGCCTACATATTCCGTCAGTTACATGGTCAGACTACCATAAACCAGGCTCAGATGCACAGAACATTGCGCTAAAGTAAATATCTATATTATTATATTCTGTACTCTAAAATATGATACCCATGTTTTTATCGCATCTGACAAATTCATTTATTTTGGAAATTAAATAATAACGAAGGGCTTGCGTATAGTGTTTGGATCGATCCATCTGAATAGTAGTATAAAAACCGAAATCAAATGTCTAAATTGTTCACTTCGAAATAAGAGTCGAATATTTTAATTTTCATGCAAAACAAAATGTTTGAATTATTATAGTTACTATAATAACTTGAATTAGTCAAATTGTCTAAAATATTATAAATATTTTAACTATTCGAGTTATTCAAATTTTTTGAAATAGTAGTTGGTATAATTTGTGGCCTAATTTGAAGGGTGATTTTTAAAGCGGTTATCGCGTTTTTTTAAACAAACAGTTATTGCAAAAAAAATCCGAAATTTGGAGCAAAATACATTCTGCCCATGTACATGTAAAGATAATTAAAGAAGTCGTTCAGTCTAGACACCCATTTCTGACGTGATTTTTGTGAATAAACTTTGGAAAAACTATCCAACTCACTGGGTAGAGGTTTCACACACTTATTAAGGCATACTTTAGGTATCACCACAATTTTAAAAACGTATTTTTATTGAATAGTTTACACGTTATACGTCAACGCGTAGTTCTGATCGTCAAAAACCCGTCCGGTCGGACGACTGGATTGGGGCTGCAACACACGCCCTCAATTTTTTAAGATCTATAGGCGTGTAATTATGGTCCGTACCAAAATAAACCATTTCAGTAGAATAAACCGAAGATGGTAATACTTGAAGGCGTGGCCTCCCCACACCCTGCTAGCTTGTGATTGGTCCCCCACGATCTAACCTCTACCTCACTACCATACCTGATTGGTCGCCCGAACCTCTTAATCCTCCCACCCTAGCCCACTTGACTGACACGCCACCTAGACGACAAATGCGCCATCTATCGGACGCTGGATCGTACTTTACTATCGATGCACCATATATTGTGAATTGTCTACAGGTGGTATGTTATCGGCAGTCGGTAGAAAGATAAGCAATAACGGCCGGTAGTACAACTTTGTACTGGCTCCTGATAAAGTAGATTACATTTAACCGTCGATAGGGTAGATTAGGCCCGTACCGCTAGTTAAAAAGATTGGGTCTTACTGTCGATACTGCAAATTGAGTCTGGCATCGAAAAAGAAGATTGTAGCCTATCATCAGTAAATAAGATTTGTGTCCTGCCGTTAACAAGTAGATTTAAGTCTTGTAGTCGATAATCATGCACGTATCCTACCGTTAATAAGTAGATTTAGGCCCTGCACATCTGAGTTTTCACTTTTCACTATTTAACACCAATTTAAGATGGATATTTTGAATCTTTTCAAAGCAGCTATTGATAATAATGGTAAGTCAAAAACACTGGTAATTACCTGAAGCTTCATAACCCTATTTCGTTTATTTAAAGATTGTGAATCGTATAAGAAAAGTTTGTCTTCTTCTCAGGAACTGTTGATTTGCATTGATACCCTGTGCAATTCCGGTGAGCATGTGCTGGATCATCAACATATATTCTCGAACCTAGTCTGTTGTGATATTAGCGGCACGGCAGGTACAAGAAGACTTGGTGGTCATTCTTGAGATGCTCAGGTAGTTTGTCCCACAGAATAGACATTTTTGCTCCCTAATGATTCAACAGCAGGGGTTTCAGGATGTACTCGAGCTCTTAGGTAGTGAGTTCCCAGGGATCCCTGGAGCAGGCGCCTACGAGTTTACCGGCAATAGTATCCATTATGGTTAGAAAAAGAGCAAAAGATAATTTCACCACGATATTTTCTTTTCAACTAATCTTTTATCATTTATCATTTATTTATTCAATTATCACGGTTATATATACACCTCGTGGTTCTTTTAATAGGCTTCCAATATTCTACATATAGATGTAGCGATTTTTTCTACGAGTTTAGCCCCTTCAGTATCCACAATCATATCAAATTCAGAAGGTTGGAAAAATAAGAGACTCTAGGGTACATTAACACCAATGTCTTTTGTCAATTTTGAATAGTTTTCATGCTTCGATTCTCGTATAATAGCAAAACTAATTTGTCTAATAATAGCATTAGAGGGTATATACGAGGGTCGATCAATAAATAGTCGGCCTTGCGTCATCTGTTGTTCGAGGAAAGAAATCAATAGCGACGTTTAGTAGTGCCATCCTTCACATGACTGTTGTCAAAGTTTCAGCTCGCTGCGATGTTTAGTTTACGTTTGACAGCGTTGAAAGACAAACAACTTTTGTGTTTTTACAAAAATGGAAAAAATTGAGTATCGTGCAGTGATTTGATTTTTGTTTTTGAAAAAGAAAACGAACAATGAAATCAAAGCGGAGCTAGACGAAGTTTATATGGACCTTGCACCTTCGTTATTAACCATTAAATATTGGACAGCTGAATTTAAACGCGGTCGTACGAGCATTGTTGACGATGAACGTCCAGGTCGTCCAAATGAGGTCGTCATACCAGAAATAATTGTAAAAGTCCACGATATGGTGTTAAATGATCGGAGACTAAAAGTGCGTGATTTGCTGAGGCCACAGGCATATCATATGGCTCAGTGATTTAAATCCTGAGTGAGTTGGGTATGAAAAAGTTATCCGCAAGATGGGTGCCGCGTTTGCTCACTGTCGACCATAAAAGAGAACGTGTAGCTGATGGCCAAAATTCATGAATTAAAATACGAATTGCTTTCGCATCCACCGCATTCTCCAGATTTAGCCCCCTCCGACTACTTTCTGTTTGAAAACCTGAAAAAATGGCTTGGCGAAAAGAGATTTAGTTCCAGAGATAACGTCATCGCCGAAACAGAGACCTATTTTGAGGACCTTCCGAAATCGTATTATTCGGGGGGCATCAAAAAATTGGAAAATCGATGGAATAAGTGTATCGAGCTAAAAGGAGATTACCAGGTGTATGCATAAGTTTTTTCCGGTTTTTTGGTAAAAAAAAAACGTAATTTTGAAGGGAAATTAATTTTTGTTTCATTCAAAATATTGGCCATCGGCTTTTACACATTTCGCCCATTTTTCAGGTAACTTATGAATACCATGCCAGAAAAACTGCTTGTCTTTTGCGGCAAACCATCCGTCGTGCCATTTTCCAACTTCCTCGAAATTGCTGAAGTGCTGCTCTGGGAGCGCGTGCCCCATTGATGCGAAGAGGTGATAGTCAGATGACGCCAGGTCTGGCGAATACGGCGGGTGCGGAAGGATGTCCCATACAAGCGATTTCAAGGTGTCTTTCACTGCTTTTGCTGTGTGAGACAGCGCATTGTCGTGTAACAAAATCACTTTGCCATGTCTTCTGGCCTATTCCGGTCGTCTTTCGATTAATTCGTGGTTTAAATTAATAATTTGTTGGCGATAGCGTTGTGTATTAACGGTTTCGCCGGGCTTCAAGAGTTCATAATACACAATACCACTCTGGTCCCACCAGACACAGAGCATGGTCTTCTTGCCGAAGCGATTTGGCCTTGGTGTTGAAGGACCGGCTTCGCCAGGTGAAAGCCATGATTTTTTCCGCTTCGGGTTTTCAAAATAAATCCATTTTTCGTCACCCGTCACAATTCGATGCAAAAATGATTTCCTTCCGTGGCGTTGAAGCAGCACTTCACAAGTGACTTTGCGATTTTCTATTTGACGTTCATTTAAATCGTGTAGGACCCATTTATCGAGTTTATTGATCTTCCCCATTACTCGTAAACGTCTGCTGATTGTTTCTTGTGACACATGTAATGCTTCTGCTAATTGCCGTTGCGTTTGAGTTGGGTCATCATCCAATAACTCCTGCAATTGCTCGTCTTCGCATTCTTGTGGTCTACCAGAGCGCTCACTGTCTTTCACATTCAAATCACCACTTTTAAATTGACGAAACCATGTCTCACATGTTCTAATCGATGGAGCGTGTTCACCATATGTTTCTATCAGCAAACGTTGACTTTCAGCAGCCTTTTTCTTTTGATTAAATAAGAAAAGCAATGCGTGCAGCAAATGTTCTTTTTTAGGCACAAAACTCGACATGATCACTGAACGATAAAACAAAGACGCTAGTTTTTGGCGGACTCAACTTGTGTGTGTTTGTAGGTTAATTTCAGACGAACAAAATTACGTATGTGTCAAATTAATACGCTGCGTACTTTTCGCTGGCGCCATCTCTTAGTTAAACCGGAAAAAACTTATGCATACACCTGGTATGTTGAGAAAGAAAAAGATTTTCGTCCAAAAAAAGCGATTTTTTATTGATCGACCCTCGTAACTTTTTGGATCAACTTTTATATCAATTTCCTCAAAAGAATGTACTAGTATCATCCATGATCAAGCGGGCTTGATAGTGTTATATACTTAACATCAGAAATGTGGTAGTTATCACTGCAACAGTGATATACAAAAGCTTTCATTCTATGAACAATATCCATACGTTTCTTTGGAATTAGACATTTTTACCGAACTTCATCTCCATATTTGTCAACTTGTTCGGTGAACGTTACTATAAAAAATATCATCGTTTTTTCATTATCAATTTTAAGTTCTACGATAGATGGATTTGGTGAGTTCTTTATGGTTTGACACGCCATTGTATTAACGGCGAGCACGTGCCTTCATGGAAAGAAGGGTATTCACAGGTATTTCACTCACGGTGTACAAATACTGGCTAGCGCATCCTTCAGTGTCAACTGATCTCTTGCAACGATGCATTCCAAGTTATATCTCGGAAAGTCGTCAAGTGTGTGTCATCGGGGGAAATGCGTCATATGGCGGGGAGAATTTCGGATAATAAGACGGAAAATACAGAGTTTAAAATTTATTCATAGCATTTCATAAGTAACATCCAAATATTTTTGCACAAGTTTGTATACATGAGTTTGTATTACATCCATAGCCCTTTATATAATTGTGTTTTATATTTTTCACGCGTTCCTTTTTACGGTTTAAATATTTTAGTCTTTTGAAGTATTATGCAACTATGCGATTATTTTGCAACGTGTTTATGGTAAC
Organism: Cylloceria caligata; assembly: GCA_963942595.1. Lineage (NCBI taxonomy): Eukaryota > Metazoa > Arthropoda > Insecta > Hymenoptera > Ichneumonidae > Cylloceria > Cylloceria caligata. The sequence continues at coordinate 40,978,467 of OZ012710.1, forward strand.
ATTTTTAGTAAAAGCATCCAGAGTATAACCACGAATCATTAAATCAAGAAACGTAGGATTCAGTATTTTTATCAATGTGAGCGGCCACTCACAATCAGTGTCGTCCCGGTAGGTTATAATCGTTTGTGTTTATTACTAATGCTGCGGGTCTAGACAAACAGGTCGGTATTCGATCGGCAGGCTCTTATTGACTGATCAGATACTCGTTGTAGCATACCGAATATCTGCAGGCAGTTTATACAGCTTGAGCAGTTGCTGTTGATGCTTGAGACAACTTGTTGGTCTTGGCTTCGGAAAAGCACCGTTATTTCATCATAGCCGGCATAATTACTCCATACGTTGGTGACTTGTTACGGGCATACGATGGCGTAATATAGGTGATGTAACGTAAATTTGCTCCTCAACGTACCACGTTACCTATGACTGGTCCAAGTTATTTTTTCCTTCCTTTTCGTTTTCTCTTACGAGAAGGAAAAAATAAAATTATTCTCGAATAAAAGGTGAATGAAATCAATTAATCAAAATAAGTCATTAAAATCAATGAATAAAGTCAGTCAATAAAATATTGTCAATAAATACACCAAACTAGAACAATAAATAAAGTCAGATTAATAAAATAATACCAATAAATAATTTAAACAACAACAACAGGTACGGGACTTACAAATGCCGCTCGGGCAACTTCTTTATTTCTTAGTAGACAAGCATGAATTTCCAATAAACATTCATAACGAATTCAAAAAGAAATGTTCCGTAAAATTAGTCTCTCTGTTTAACAATGTCTTAAACCTAATTAGGTATCCGAGTTTTAATCGTTACTTCAGCAGTGCCAATTATCCCGCTCTCCCTCTCACTCTCATCCTTCGGTAGCCGCTATATAGCCTATCTCGCTCACTTCATATTTCGAACAATAATCGCAGGCAAAGTCCAAGACTCGGTTGTCTACGCACAGTTCGCGACACGGCCTATCCCGGGCTAATCCCACATCCATCTAAAAAAAAACCATAACAATGGTGTTGGGAACTGATATATGACTTTTTTAGTTTTATAACACAGAGCTATTTATTTGTCATACACGTCCCTTCGCCATCTTGGCTTACACATACTCTTTTTCTCCGCTAGTGGCGCTGTTCTCCGCGACATTCCGCCCCCCTTGAAAGACTTTCTTTCAATGAATAATCTTCTCACACGAAGGTTGATCGTGACAAATAAAATTAACATAATACTGAATTTCTCTTAAATTCTAATAAAGTTATCGAATAACCAAACAACGTAGTATGCTTAACTGCAATATTTCTTCGAAGCTGGTAATTAACGTTATTAAACATAAGTAACACAAAGATAGGAACTTTTAGAAACGTGATTAGTGTTATATGGTTATGTTGTCTAGTTTCATCAAATCGTTTTGCGTCTTTGACTGATTCTGGCCGATTGATATAACCATAATCTTTATAAAAATAAGTAAATATGTAAATAACCGATGTAAATAGAGTTCTTTGATAAGAATGGAATTATAAGATAGACGTAGTCAATCTTCTTCGGCTATTGGTAGCGGGCAGAGATTTTTGACCGCTCTTTTAAACAGTCCCATAGGCGTTTTGACCGTTACCACCCTAGTAACGTTATCGGCACCAGGATGAACTTCCTCCACCCGACCGAGGATCCAATGAAGGGGTGCCACGTGATCCTCCTTCAGGAGCACCAAGGTGTTGACTTCGAGATTCTTATTGGTTTTACGCCATTTTTGACGTGTCTGTAACTCTTGCAAGTACTCACGATGCCATCGTGACCAGAAATGCTGTCGTACCTTTTGAAGGTGCTGCCAACGAGACAGCTTATTGTCGGAGACATTTATGTAACTGCGCTCAGCAGGTGATATCAGTGTGTCCCCTACAAGGAAATGGGCTGGGGTTAAGGCTGACAAGTCATTTGGGTCACTGGATAAGGGAGTAAGAGGCCTGGAATTCAGGATAGATTCGATTTCTACAAGTAGCGTGTAGTATTCCTCAAATGTTGCAACTAATCCCTTAGTTACAGTATTCACATGACGTTTTACTGCTTTCACCGCAGCTTCCCAAAGCCCACCGAAATGTGGTGCTCTGGGAGGAATGAATTTCCAGTCTATTTTTTGTCGCGCCAGGTGGTTCGATATGGTGTCGTGTTCTGCTCGTAGAAAATCGAAAACTTCCTTAAGCTCCCTGGCCGCTCCCACGAAATTCGTGCCGTTGTCCGAAGCTATCTGCGTACATATTCCTCGTCGTGCGACGAATCTTCGTAGAGCTGCTAAGAAGGATTCAGTTGTTAACTCTGTGACAAGCTCTAAATGTACAGTTTTTGTGGCGAAGCATGTAAAAACTGCTATCCGAGCTTTCGATATGTGAATTCGACCGCGTCTGCGGCTTTCTCGAACTTGCAGTGGTCCTGCATAATCTACTCCAGCGTTCGTAAATGGTCGCAAAGAGCCACGCACTCGAGTGCTGGGTAAATCACCCATCTTAACTTCCGCTACTCGCGGTCTCCTCCGGAAGCATTCCAGGCAGCTGCCGGTCACTTTTCGTGCTTCTCGACGACCACTGAGTGGCCAATATTTTTGACGAAGTGAGTGAAGTAATTGTTCTGGACCACAATGATGTAGTCGACGATGCTCTTTTTCCATGATAATCTTCGTGATGTGACTTCTCGCCGGTAAGATGATCGGATGTTTTTCGGTTTCTGGAATGCCTGCTCGCGATAGCCGACCTCCCACACGAATGATTCCCTCTTGATCTAAGAATGGAGTGAGTGCTGCAAGGGCGCTGCCCTTTGGTAGCTCCCGCTTGTGTTTCAAAGCTTGATGCTCTGCTTGAAATATCTCTTTTTGAGTCATCATAATGATAGATTTTTCAGCTATTACCAGCTCTTCAACTGATAGAGGACCTGCTATCCTTCCTCCTAAGGCGTTTTTCTTAAATCGTAGGCAATAAGCCAGTATCCTCTGTAACTTTTCGAATGACGAGAATCGTTTTAACACATTGCACGTAGCGTTTGTACTGATAAGTACAGCTGACGGTTTCATTTCTGATTTGTCAATTTCGATTTCCTTTCGTTGCGGCCAGTCGCCTGTTATGAGCCACTTTGGCCCATGCCACCACAACAGGTTATGCTTCCAATCCTCGACCGTAATCCCGCGAGATATTAAATCTGCCGGATTTTCTTTCGACGGTACGTGCTGCCACACTTCGTCCTGCGATAGTTCCTGAATCTTCGAAACTCGATTTGCCACGTACGTCTTTTGTATATTTGGTGGTGCAGATATCCAACTGAGTGCGATGGTTGAATCGCTCCACAGGTAAATGCTTCGGATTTTCTCACTGTAGGCCTTTCTCGCAGTGTCGCACAACTTGGCTAGTAGAAGTGCTGCGTTTAATTCGAGTCTCGGCAGAGAGACAGTTTTCAATGGTGCCACTCTACTCTTCGAACCGATAAGATGAGATTGCTTTATTCCTTCTTCGTTCTGCGAAACAGCGTATAGACACGCTCCGTATGCTTTCTCTGATGCATCTCCGAATCCGACCAGGTCAAACGCTCTCATTACATTTCGTGGGTTAATGTTCCTTTCTATTCTTGCCTCGTTGATCTTCGGTAGAGACGTATAGTACTCGTTCCATACCGATTGTAGCTCTTGCGGTAAGGGTTCGTCCTATCCCGTCTTCAGTTGCCACATTCGTTGCATCACGCATTTTGCGTAAATTATCACAGGTCCTAGCAGACCTAACGGGTCAAAGATTTGCGCGATCTTTGACAATACAAGACGTTTCGTGATTTCATATGATTCCTCTATCTTTATGCTGTATTGCATCGTATCTGAACTTGCATCCCAGAGAAGGCCTAGCGTCTTCAACGGTCCTTCTTTATCTATCTTTAACAGGCTATTGACTTTTCCCTCGTTGGATAGATTTTCCAGAACTCGCTGATCGTTTGAACGCCACTTCCTCAATTGAAATTGACCCTTCTCGAGTAGCTCAGACAACTGTTTTTGTAACGTCCTCGTTTCTTCCACGGTACGTCCACCGGTCAGGACATCATCCATATAAAAGTCTTCCTGAAGCACCCTTGATGCTTGTGGAAACTCGGTCTCGTCCGTTGCTAATTGTCGTAGACACCTGATAGCCAAATAAGGCGCAGGTGCCGTACCGTAGGTTACGGTATTGAGGCAATACGTTTGAATTGGTTTTGCTTGATCCGATCTCCACAATATTCTTTGCAGATTTCGATCGTGTTCTTGAATTATTATTTGTCTAAACATTGCCGTGATATCTGCCGTTATAACATACTCGTGTGCTCGGAATCTCAACATTATGTCGAATAAATCATTTTGCAAATTTGGTCCAACCATTAATTTATCGTTTAAAGCCGTTCCATTCGATGTTTTTGCCGATGCGTCAAACCCAACTCTTAATTTCGTTGTTATACTATCCGGTCTGATAACCGGTTGATGTGGAATTATATACGTGTCTTTTGATCTCGTCGATGAGTTATTGGACACCTGCGACATGTGTCCTTGATCCTCGTACTCTTGCATGAACCTTAGATATTCCCCTTTTATTTCCGGGTTAGCTTTAAAACGTCTCTGGATCGCGTGTAATCTCTTGAGTGCTTGATTCTCTGAATCTCCCAAAATCACTTCTGACTTTTTCGGCAAAGCTACGGTAAATCGTCCCGTGCTATCTCTCGTCACTGATTCAACGAACTGTCGTTCACAATCCGCTTCGTCTTTCGTTAGTCGTCGAGTTTCTTGACTCTCCTCCTGATTCCAAAATCTCTCGAGTTGTTCTTGCAGTGCTGCATTCGTAACGAGCCCACAGAATTTCGTTTCTTTTTGCCTTGCGTCGATGAGTTCTCCACCTACAATCCATCCCAATAGTGTGTTTTGCAGTCTAGGTATTCCTCTCTCTTGCTTAATTGAGTCTACGCATATTAATTGCCAAAACAATCCTGCGCCTACGAGTAGATCGACAGTGCCAGGTTCATAAAAGTTCGGATCGGCTAATTGCAATCCGTCTGGAATGTATATCAAATTTGTGTTAATCTTGACCTGAGGTAGTCTTTCTGTAATACTTGGCAACACCAGGCAATCTATAGTTGTCTCGTAATCTGCATACATCGACCTCAATTTGACCTCCGTTATTCTTGCGATATTTGTGGGCGCTTTGTTAATGCCGCTAATTAACTCGTTTCGCTTTTTACATTTTAACTTGAGTTTTCGTACGAGATCTTCCGAGATTAAGTTGCTTTGAGATCCCGGGTCCAACAGCACTCGGCAACTCCGTTGATTTCCATTCACATCTTCTACTTTGACTCGAGCCGTTGACAATATCACCTGGGATGTTGGTTTTCTTCCGAAGTTTGCACTCATGCCTACGTTTTCTGCTTGTCCCGAGCTTTCTTCTCTCGTGCAATGTGTAACGACTGGTTTTGTCGACGAACTTTCGTTTGATTTGTTGTCCGCGTTTTCTTGGTCTATATGCAGCAACGTATTGTGCTTCTTTTGACACCTTTTGCATGCTGATGATTTGCACGCTGCAACGAAGTGTCCCTTTCCGAAGCAGTTTATGCATATCTTTTTAACCTTTGCTTCTTTTATTCTGTCCGATATTGATAGTTGCAGAAATTTCGGGCAATGGTACACCGCGTGACCTTCTTTACAAATTGCGCATTCCTTTTGAGTCACTGATGCTAGAGCAATTCTTTTTTCCTGTTTCTTCCCCACTGACGGTTTCGACGACCCTTGCTTGTTTTGTGCCTTGTCAATCATCTCGAGTGTTCGACCCCGTTCACTCAGGAAGGTGAGAAAATCTTCCAACGACGGTCGTGTTGTTTGATCGCAATTGGTATTTTCTTCCCAATCCTTTTTCGTGTTGTAATCCATTTTGCCTTTGACCAAATGGATCAAGATGTCGTCCCATTGGTTTACTGGGAGTTTCATTGTTTTTAACGCATTTGAATGTGTTCGAATGTGAACAACTAGTTGTCTGATTGTAGTTGGCTTGTCCTTCTCTATTGCTGGAAAATCAAGTAATTTATTGAGATGCGTGTTGATAAGGAGCTTTGTATTATCGTAAGTTTTAACCAACAATTCCCATGCATTTTGATAGTCTGCCGCAGCGGTATCTAATCCTGCGATGACTTGTGATGCTTCACCTTCAAGTACCCTTCTCAAGTATTGGAATTTCTCTATAGGGTCCAGATCGGTGTTCAAGTGAATCATTGATGTAAATGCATCCTTGAACAGCAGCCACTGTTCATACTCCCCGCTAAAATGCGGTAATTCTAAAATCGGAATTTTCATACGTACACCTCGGTTTTAATTGTTTCCACCGTTTTGTTGTTGATTTTCTTGAATTTGTTGCTGAATTTGTTGTTGAATTTGTTGTTGAATTTGTTGTTGAATTTGTTGTTGAATTTGTTGCTGTTGTTCCAGCTCTGCATCTATATACCTTTTAGCTTTAAGAGCCGCTGCATAATAAGTTTCTTCGAATACTGTTCTTTCCGCTTCTGAATCTTCTAGAATTTGATTCATTAACTCTTCATCTTCACTTACCTCAACTGAGATTCTAAGATTATCAATTTGTTTTTGAACTTCGTTAAAGCTTTCATAATATTCCTCGATTTTCTTTGCCCTGATCTGGGCTTCTCCCGCTGTTGTTTCTGCATTAAGCACGTTATTGATACGCGTCATTTGTCGTTTGATGCTCGCTCGCGACATTTTTAGCTGCTTTAGCTCTGTCATTTTGATAGAAATCGAATCTGGAAGAAGGAAAGGATTGTAGAGGACACTAACCTATTATTGCTGTCCGAGTTGCTTCTCGACTGCTTGGCTGTTGATAGTGTTGACGACTGCTGTCGACAATCAGGAATCAAGCCCCACGTTGCGTTTAACCCTCAGATTTTGACAAATTTTCTCCAGAAAATTTTCAATCTGACAGTTGTTGCGATGAATCGTAGTGTGAGTTATTTTCTCGATGCACTTACGATTCGTTCTCTTATATTGCGATAATTTCCTCCATGCGCGATGATAATTATCGATATGCTTGCATATATTCTACACTTTCTCGAGACGAGAATTTGCTCAGAATATTTCGATCGTATTCTTGGCGTGCGCGACACAAGAATACGCTGCTATGTTTTGTTTGCACGAGTTACGCCGCGCGGCTTCTTCTTTGTCTAGCTGTGGCTGTTGCCTACCGGCGCGACACATCTACTGCGCATTCACTCGATATGGTTGGTCGATACACGATACACTGTATTCTCGACGCTAACTGCTTTTTGTCTCGATACGCCACGCGTTCTCGACACCACTGATTTTTGCTTGTTTGATGCCACGTTGAGTGTACTAATATCTTCTTATGAATTTGCGAACTCGATCGACGTCAGTGCGTATTGTCCGCTGCCATTGTCTAGCTTCTCGAAGCCTCGGGGCACGGCATGCTCGCCGGGACGACCTTACTTTTAGCACTTTCTTTCACTCGATATGCTTTTTAATGCTTTAAACTCATTCTCGATGGGTTCTAATAACGCTGTAGGGCGCCATGTTATGTTGGGGAACTGATATATGACTTTTTTAGTTTTATAACACAGATCTATTTATTTGTCATACACGTCCATTCGCCATCTTGGCTTACACATACTCTTTTTCTCCGCTAGTGGCGCTGTTCTCCGCGACAAATGGGACGTCGGGAGGTCACGTACACAAGCTTCGACTAGTTCGAATCTCCTATCTCGAAAATCGCCGGCCAGCAACGGCTAATAAGTCGAGAACGAATAATGATTAATAAACCCCCAAATTATATAACATGAAAATGAGAAAACCCCAATTAAATTACGGACTTCCGAAATAAGATTAGTAACCCATAGTAACCACAATAATCGGAATAATCAAAGCAGCCGATCACTTGACAAAACGAGATACGCTTCCGGCCGTACTAGTCCCTCATGACCAATTACAACAAACGGGACGACGACCGAACTCGCACTACTTCTGAATACGAAACGAAAAATAATAAAATACTGCTCGATATAATAAGAAAAGAATAAACAAATAAAAACAAATAAAATATGCTAATTTAATATACGTCAGTCTAATTAAAACAACGGCGATAACACACGTAGTCCAGGGTAATAAGATGAATGAAAGAGAAATAAACTAAGTCACATAAAACAAAAGTCAATAATTAGGTAAAATTCGCGTCGCGGTCTATCCCGTTCAAACCCACACAAACAAGGTATCAAATTCAAAGCACACCGGGATAACGGCCTAACTCGCGCACGGTTTAACCGTGAGCAAAAAAAAACAACACAAGTAATTAACGCAAAGACTTTCTCCCGGTTTCTAATAGTCAAGCGATCTCAATGTTATATTCTATGAACGTCGAGGTTCCTAATACAAATTAATACTCTGCCCGCGGTGTACAAGAGTCGCAGGTATGACCAAGTTCGAATAGAATTTTAAAAAGAATTTTAAAAAAAATAATAAAATAATGGCGGAAGACCGTAGAAGGGAAGAGAGCTCACCGGACAATGACGATGTGATGTTCCTCGACTTCCGGAAAATCTCGAGAGTACTTCCTGGCCTCACTCCTCGTGTCCAGATAATATATGGTAGCGAATGTAAATTTCGGACAGGTTGATCGTTCGATAATTATGTTTTCGAATGTTGCCAGCGGTTGAACGAAACCACCAAAGAGGAGACAGAGTGCTACGTCCTCCTTACTCGATGAACACAGGAAAAAAGCCCCGAGGTCCGTTCGGCACGCGTGCCCGTGAACTCTGATCCCCACCTATCGGTCTGAACTCGGTCAATAGGGGGAATCGGTGTCACCGGAGCGCCTCAACTGGACGACGCATAAAATTAACAACCGATCCTTGGGATGTGTAGCTCTGTCCGGCCGGTGAACCCCAAACGACTGATGGATCGCTGCTAGTCTGTGCTGATCGACAACAGATAGCTGTGTATCGCTAATCGATAAACATCCAGCGGGACAATGATATTTCCCAATAGATAAAAATGGAAAGAGCCGGTCGGTGCAAAAGGTCGAATCCAGAGACCAGCTATCAGCAAACGCGGTGCTCTCCTCCGTCCGGTCGTACAAATCGTAATATATATATAAAAAATAATAAAACAAGAAAAAAAAAATTAAAATAAATAATTAAATAAAGTACGAAAATTATCCCTACAGCCCTGTGCGATCGTGTGGGTAGTCGTCGAGCGAGGAGGACGTAGCCAGAATATTCTGCCACGTTACAGTGAATATAAACTTCGTGTCTACGCATTTATCTAGAGCACTTTCTGTATTTGATGCTTTTTTGTTCGATAATGTCTGCGGATTTTGAATTGGCGTGGATTTATCGAGAAGTTGTGAATAAACGGGACTCACTTTGACGAGTTCCTTAAAGATGGGTTATTTAAAGCATACTTTACATCGTCTTTTTTCGAAACACCATGATAGACAGAATAAAAGTTATTGATGGGCATATTTTTAACCTCGGACCATATTCTTCCATATTAACGATTTCACGGTCCAGGACATCTCGTAAAGCTCAGCTTATTGAAAGCCTCTTGTTTAAATACATAAAGCGTAACGACATAGCAAGAGTAGATTAGCGTGAACTTCTTTCATTGTTGTATCACCGTCAAGTTGGAATTGCCAACTCATGATGAAAACACGTTAGTTTATTCTTCTTGAAAGGTTGTCCTCCTTCGGTAGAAAACTGTTGTTTGGCCCATTGTGAGGGATCAATGTAGACTGATGCTAAATGTGATTATGTATTGGGTTGTTCGGAAAGTAATTTCGTTTTTTTTTTTATAAAAATGAAAGACGATTTTCTTATAGTGAAATAATATTTTATTCAATCCAATATTATCTATTCTGATCCAATACCTTTTGCCATATTCCTGGCAGTAGCATGATTCCACGCTAATAAAATGTTTGTTCTTTGCTGGCAAAAAACTGATCCAAGTGACTTTTGACCTCCTCATTTGAATTAAACGTTTTACCGTCTAAAAAATGTTGTCAGATAGGTGGGAAAAATTTATAGCTAGCGATGGGCAATATTTCGAATAAAATATTTTTTATCATTTTCATACAATAAACGTGTATTTTCTATACAAAAATTCCGGTTTCATATTTATAGACCTGGTACACCAGGTGGAACTTCGTCTCTATCAGCGCGACTCCGTGTTAAAAGATTTAAACCCGATAAATCATAATCACCATCCTCAAAAGTTACGAGATTTTCTACAGTAGGAACATGTAAAAGAGTCATCGGATCAACAATTTCCACAACAGAAACAGACGTATCAGTGCAGACGTATCGAACGCGGTAGTTTTGTAATAAAATTCGTAGTTGTAGCAGCAGTAGTGCCGAGTCCAGCGAGATGATGTATGCTATGATGAGGAATAAGCACCATATTTCTGGCATATTCCATGGCTCGTATAGACCAAGACAGGCACAAGAAGCAACTTGAGAAATCCGACACAGTGTTCGACGATGATCTTCCTCTTACCGCTCCAATTTCCCCTTCTGGCTGCTAGTTCTCGAAGAATTGTCGCGTGCCTCCGAAAATGATTCTTTTGCACATTGGTCAGACTCACGTTTCCCTGTAAAACGTTTAGAGCACACTCGCATATACACCGTACGAGCGCTACATCTGCTTTGCGCAAAATTGCACGTCGTTGCTCTTGCTTCAGATAACACAGCGCTTGCAATATATCTATTTGCTTTTTATCGAGATGTCCGTGCAACGCCATTACTGGTACATCGCGCATCGCATCGCGAACCTTAATTGCTTTTTGAGGCACGTACGTCCCGATGACGTATTGGTCATCGGGACATATACAGGCGCGAAATCGACAATTATCAGGCGTCGATTATTTCAAGTCGAATAATAGGTAGCCGTGCGGTGGAGTTGTTTTATCGAAATATACCTCCTGCAAAAATCGCGGATTCTCGGGACATTCCTGACGGGCTAGATACTGAATTTGCGCGCGATCTCGCGGATTTTTGAAGACAACGTTATAATTAGCGTTTAAGGAGATATCGCACTGCCCGTGACCCTGATAGAAGAGATTTTGCGTGATGAAGATGACACTAAGATTCTTGTGATAGTTACCCTTGGTGAAAAGATCAACCACCGTATTGTTCGATGCCTCGTGCATTAGATCGTCAATGACTACAAGTTTATGTCTTGTATCGTTCGAGTAGTCTGCTGCTTGCGGTAAACCCTCGCGAAATTCGATTTTATCACCGTACTCTGAATACCCGGACTGCCACTCTAAGTATGATAATAAAAATGTATACGCTCGAATGGGACATCCGCCATTTCGCGCATGTATTTAAAGAATTTTTTGACAAAATATGTTTTACCACAACCCGTAGGACCGCTTATCACGGCTGTCTATGGATGTTTCCAAAGTGTACCCATATCGATGAGTCTATAAAAATTAATCAGCTGACTCTTAAATAAGCTTATACCGCGACGGCGGCGAACCCGCGGCATCAGCTATTTTCGCGGCCTTGACGAGCTGATAAGGCGCTGGCCCGCAGTATAAGCTGATGTTGAGACCGTATGTAAATTAAATGACGAAAGTTTTTATATTTCTCACAAATAAAGCAATATATTTATTTGACTATGCATACATCTCTATGTGCAAATTTTACGAATCATCAAATTCTAAACATCAATATTATATCCACGGAGGTAGCACGAGAAAGTCAGAAGAAAAGGAAACACTCGATAAGAAAGACGGGACAAAAGGAATCAACGATGAGAAAGTCAGGATAAAAAGGACCGGTAGAGAGATAGCAGCTACTGTTACGAATAGCAGCACAAAAAGAACGAGCAGACAACGGTTTTATACATAATAAATCAATATTTAAAAAAATGTATTGTACACAGTAAATAAGATACATGAAATCAGACAAAAAGATTATTTTTAAATATCGCAAATTCAATCGTAATACTATATACTTTTTTGCGTTATACTAATTAGCGTATTTCACAATAGCCGTACGGTACAGTAGAGTACATTCTGTGCCGCTTTTGCTTCGTTTAACAGGTTCGTATGATTTCGTTTCTTTACGCGTTACTACATGATGAAATTCCGTGCGTCGAATAGGGTCAAATTTAAAAATAATAGGTACGCTCCTAGCTCCAGTCACGGAAGATCGTAATGCGTTATAATTTACGTGACGGCTATTCGCAAAGTTCAGCATGATATCCTTTACTTTACATTTTTCAATAATCGTGCCGTGGGGTTTACGAACAAGTTATGCGTAAAATGTTGGTCCTCCCTTAGATCGTTTTCAGGTCCTACGAGTTCTCGACACTCGTCACCTACGTACAATTTCGGATATCCAACGGGATATTTTCTATTCTTACACACCCATGGATAGAGCGAGCACACATCCACATAGCGTATCTGCTCCCCATTCGCGACGTCGTACAAGCTTACAAAATTTTCCGTTCGACAGCCAAAGAATGCATCGCGTGGTTCGAGAGGCGCCTGCTTGACCATGGCGTGATTTTTCACGTATAATGACATTTCCTCATTATTCTCGAGTAATCTGTCAAAATCGCATTCCCATATTTCGGTTAGAGTGTACCCTTTTAATCTGATTCGCCCGGAAATAAGAACGGTCCGCTCGTATCGCTCATCCATTGTATCACCGAATTTAGTTCGAGCATCTCTATTTACGCAATAACATCGCGGACATCCATGCCAAAAGCAGCCATAATTGCCGAAATTGAAGAACGTGATGGACCCCCGCATCCCCGTAGTATCCGTCGACAGCCGGTAGGCCGGTCGGAGGGCTATACTCTCTCGTGTGTTCCGCATAAGCGATAACGCAATTGCGCTCACGCTCGAGCAATACGAGCCATACGACGGCCTTGCGCGACTGCTTATCGCCCCAGCGGTACCCCCCTGGTGGTAACACCGCAATGCGATCTTTCTGTAGAAAATTCTTTCGAAATACTCTAATACATGCTGATGCTATCGTGCGTGCTTCTGTAGAGGGGCACACGCTTCCGCAACGTATAAGTAACTCTCGAAAAGCTAGACACGTTCGTCGTGAAACCGTAACATCTGTACGCCAACATTGCAGCAAATTGCGTCGCAAAATCAAATTTATAATCGACGCGACTCGATTCTTTCTCATACCATTTTAAAAACTCGCTCGCGATCCGCTGAGAACAAGGTATCGGGTGAGTAAAAATGCAGAGCCGGCAGAGGACCTGTGTAATTCCGATATTCCGGTGTGTTGAATAAATGGGGAAATGTACCTTTTACCACCTCATCAGCGAAACTCAAGGCCTTAGGTAAAGCGCTAAGAGCCATGGGTAAATAGTTGAAACTATCGAGAAAAACGACGTCGCCAATCTTCATCGAGACAATCTTGATACCATTCATAATCAGAAAGGGCAACTGTGTTTTTTGCACTTCGATTAAATACCGTAGAATAAATTGCGCGTCGAATCCTCTCGCATTATGACCAATACAGATGGTCTTTTTAAATTTTTGCGATAATGCCAATTTCACGAGCTCCCCAACAAGATCATCGATAAACACGAATTCATATTTACCACAATCAGTACAATCGGTCTCCATATCTGTGATATCCAGACATGTCATACATACGCATTGTGTAACACATAAATTCGTCTCGTGAATACGTGTCGATTTATCATCGTGCAATTGTTCGTGTTGTTGCGTCTCAAAATCATAAAACAAAAATCTCGTGGAAGGCTTGTACTTTTTCTTCTCCTTTGGCGCCTCTGGTTTCTTAAGATGTTCTATAAAACACACATGCGTAGTCGGTCGGGTTTACCTGCATGTATTATAATACAAAACGATATATCACATACATGCATCTTTTTATCTGTGGTTTTAATCATACGCGAGCAGCCTCTGCAGATTTTTAATTCCTTACAGACGCTATACCGTCTATATTTACGAGACGTCATACCCGTGGAGCCCTCACCCTTGTGATGAGCGAGGCAAAAAACACCAAAGAACGAACAATTACAGTCTGTGCAATACTCAGGCTGAGAGTTTCTATTGCCGTTGCAATAAGTAGATTTACTTCGAGCACATTGATAGCTACAGCAATGGTCGAGTACTCGATTATGCTTGGAATCTCACTGTGTGGAGAACCCCCGACTACCTAGCGTACCAGCGAGATTTAATATTGATTGGTAGTGAAGAGAGCGTTCGTAATAGAGAATAAAGCGTGTATGATTAATTTTACCTATTGCAGAGATTACGGATTTCCCCCATTGAACAGAGCCGGAACGCGTTTTCCGAAGGTGAGAAATTGATAAACAACAATCGCTATACCCTCGCGAACCAAGTACTCCTAAAAGAGCTGAATCTTGCACACACCACACCCTGTAGACGGTGTCGTTACCCCTGCATTACGCGGAAGCTTTATCGCTGCTGTATATTGCGTTCCTCGAAGCCCGTTCCGAATTTGACACCATCGTCTATGTAGCTCGCTCGTACGTATTTGACCGCGTTCGGCATGCGCTCGGGCTGTGTTACTTATGCCTAAAATCGACTTTTTTGCTATAGTCTCGTGTGTAAGCCTGGTGCCCACACCGACGTCTACATTCGCGCGCGCTCTGAGCTACACTATTAATTAGTCGACATATATTGTCAGGAACGGTGTCACGAGCTGGTCGAAATAATAACCATACAGGTCTTTGCGGGAAAGACGGCACGCTCAAAGTCATATCCACATAATCATGGCCTTCGCACGATTCTGTAAGATGCGTAAAAACATCTCGTACACCGCCCTCCAACCGAGTCAGATGATTAATACCGTCCGATGGCTGACAAAAATAAAAATATGTCTCTCGACCCTGCATCCTAAAGCGTAGAAAAAACTCTGTTCATTGTCGATACCGAAGCGTTCACCAGGAGGCAAAATATCACCTCCCCGTATGGCAGTCCTTCCAGCGCCAGTCTGTCCACCTGCAAGCATAATGAAACCATTTATTAGAATTTTTATTTACTTTAATTAATTTTTTTGTTTGTCGCTAGTTATATACTATGCACTAAGTATATAAATCGTGTAGCGTAAGAATTACGAACTTATATTTGCTTCTAGTCCTCGAATCCGTCGACTGCACCCGGGAACCGCCGACGCATTTCGTAAACCAACTCGATTGTCGGCGGTTTCGGTGCAGTGAATCGTGCAAAGCGAAAAACGTTTGGGTCGGAGTCGTACCCTGTTTAGTCATTTTACTATTATTATCCCCGTAATTTTTTTATTTTTGTCAGCGTAATTGTATTTAATAAATGCTTACCTGAATCTAACGAGTGTTCCTCCTCCTCCTCGTCGTCATCGTCCTCATCCTGCTCCTCCTCCTACTCCCGTTCTTCTTCTTCTTCTTCTTCCTCTTCTTCTTCTTCTTCTTCTCCTTCTTCTTCTTCTTCTTCTTATTCTTCTTCTTCTTACTCCTCCTCCACCTCCTCCTCGTTGTCTGTATTGCTATTGGTAGCATCGCTTGAACTGTATTGTCGCGATGGACCTGCGACGGCTCCATCTGGTTCTCTCGCCTACCACGAAAAGACCGTTTGTTGGTTTATAACCGCATAACGGCTGGGTAAAATTTATCCAACGATTCCCTGCGGTGCTTTCACCATCGTTGTCCCTGCTATGATCATCTGATCCAGTTCTACCCTCCTCATCGAAATGATATGTGTCGGATCCCATTACTTCGTCCCCATACCGTCGAACTATATAAAAATCTTATGAAATGAAGGAAATAAAATAAAAGTAATTAACGCAGTATGTTACTCACGTCTTTCACTGAGTATGGGCTGCAAAGCAGGCTCACTGAGCCAACCGCGTCCACGAATAACACGCACCACCCAATCAATCATTATTTGATTATCAAACAATCCAATATTATGCGTATTAACTAAATCGCGATAATGACACTCGCACATCATACCGCGAATTGTACGAACAACCGCTTGTGTCGGAAGTTTCCATAGGTTGATCTGTAACTTTCTTCCCGCCCACCTCGAACGCAACGCTGGTCTACGCTTCAATATAAATTCTATGAATTTTTTTTATCAATGAGCGCTTTACCACTCTGACCATGATTGTGCTGTTAGAGTAGTAGTAACCACAGTAAATCAGACAATTAACTAGAGTTTTTTCAAAGCGGCACGCTTTTATATATATTCCTTTAATACGCTCTTTCTCTCTTTCTCTCTCTCTGCATATACTGCAGCGATGTAATGAATACGACTAACCAAGAAGATGGCCGCACACGATCACTTTACAAAAGCAAGACCTAGGGCAATATTTAACGATGGTGATGTACTAAGTTCTCAAGTTTCGCTGGTGAATGTCATATTGTTTTTATCTAATTTCAAGGCACTCGGCCATGAGGAAAATCATCAAATTTCGTCGACGAATATTATTCAGTTTTCATGGCACTTCTTATCTGTATATCAAGGTGTGCGTATGCATATACGTGTGCGAGAATATGGAATAGTTTTGGGATATACCGTAGCGGACAAAAGTTTAAGACGATGAATTACAATTTGGTTCATAGGTCTGTCATACAAGTACTAAGGTTTCCTTCGGCTTGTTGTTTTTTTACAATACATGTGTATGTTTGACCTTCATAATGTAGAAGTCTCGGTCGTCAAATGTAAACAATATAGATTGTACAATTTTTTTTTCTTCCGACCATCTGTAAACAGCGGACATTAGTTTAAGACGATCTGTCGAACAAGATACCCGTAGTCGATCCACGCAATAATTTGATATATTAATACTGTAAATAGTCTGTGGTGTATCATCCAGTGTCTTAAGTTTAATTACGTATGAAAAAAGTATGGGTAAAGCCCGTAATTTGTCATCAACTGAAAGAAAACTAATCGTGTCTTTACGGAAGCAAAATGAGACATTTTCTTCAATTGCAACTCAAATGAATCGATCAGAAACTTCTTGTAAGTAAGCGTGGTACAAGTTTGTAAAGACTGGGGACTATTTTGATCGACCAAAAAACGTTAGACGCGGAAAACCACGCCAACGCTGGATCGTCGGATTCATCGATTAAGTGAGAGAGATCGTTTTCGTTCAGCAGTTGATATCAGAGCTGAAATATCCAGTAATAATAATCCACAAATTAGTGTAAGAACTGTCCGAAGACGATTAGACGAATTCAATTTGAAAGCACGAAAGCTACGGAAGAAGCCGATGCTCAGTAAAAAGAATAAAAAATTACGACTGCAATTTGCTAAGGCTCATCCGCATTGGACAAGTGAGGATTGGCAAAATGTGCTAGTTTCGGACGAATCCAAATTCAACCGAATTTGTTCTAACGGGATACTGTATGTAAGACGTCGAATTGGCGAAGATTTAAATCCTCGATGTGTTTTACCGACAGTTAAGCATGGAGGTGGAAACGTAATGGTGTGGGCATGTTTTTCTCGCAATGGTCCTGGACCAATACGCCGAATTAATGGAATCATGGACCGTTTTCAATACTTGGATATATTGAAAAATACTATGTTACCGTATGCACACGAAAATATGGGTGATAATTATATTTATCAACAAGCTAATGACCCACAGCATACGGCTCGGGTAGTGAAAAGTTTTTTTCAAGATGAAAAAATCACTTTATTACCGTGGCCGTCGCAGTCGCCGGATTTAAATCCAATTGAAAACTTATGGTGTACCATAAAAAGAAGGGTTCAAAAAAATAAACGAAAAAATTTTGACGATTTGTACTCTTTGGTTGAAAAAACGTGGAGTGAAACAACTGTGGACGACTGCAAAAAATTAATTGATTCAATGCCTCAAAGATGTGCTGATGTGATAAAATATAATGGATTGTAGACAAAGTATTGAAGGGAGGAAAATATCTATATATTTTCTACCAAAAATTTCTTTTTTACGTATAGTCTTAAACTTTTGTCCCCGAAGATATCAAACAAATGTATGTTTTCTTTGTTTATTGTATCGAATGTTGTTACGCGCAAAATTGAATTTATGCAATAAATATATGAATTAATGATTAATTAGCTAATACAAAACAAAATCCACTGAGTCAATTCTTTTCATAAAAAAATAAACGATTTCTTTTTTTTTCTCTCCGTCTTAAACTTTTGTCCGCTACTGTATTTGTTGCTGCTGTTACTAGGCTGTTGAGGAGAATGCGACCAATATCAAAGGATATTGGTGAGCAATTTTCAATCGTATGATTTGCAGTATCAAACGAAGAGGCGATGCAGCTAGATGGTGGGGGAAATCTGTATAAAACGGAGTATGAACAGCACCGACGATTCATTCGAAAAGTTACAGTCTACACGAAAACAATAAAAATGGCAAATAACGGTGCTACGTCTCACGCGATATCGCTATATATAGCGAACCCCGTTATGTACGGTTTAAATAAATCATTTGGTAAAATAATCGTCGCCGGGCTCGAGTTGAACTCTACGTGTACTCCTACACTAGTGGTGAAAATATTGTCGAATACTTTTACCGGAATTACACTCAGTGCGGACGAGTGGCGAGTGTTTAAAAGTGATTTTTCTCGCGTACAACAATATTTCGAAGCTCATGGGGCTGATGCCGAGAAAATGTGTAATACCCGCATAGAGCACACAACGCATTACACACTTTTAACCTCGTGTTACCAGCACAGAGCTGTCTCATTAGGTGAAATAAGCGGTAGCACTAATGAGGAATACGAGAATCAAGAGGAATCTGGAGAATCGAAACGGAAACGCTTCCGAAAATACTCTCCAAACATTGTTCTTCAGTGTCCTACATTTGATATGCTCGTCGAAATAAGTAGAATAATTGATATTCATATGCAGGCTCTAGAGAGCAAAAGTGAAACGATTCAGCGGTCTATGAATGAGGTGGTATCATATGTCCGTGAAAAGATAGTTGTCAGTGAAACGCCTCGTGCAGCAGCGTATGAGATCATCGGTTCCAAGGAATTCTTTGGCGAAGCGCTCGAGCACATCGCGATCTTGCTAGCGACGGAGGATACGGAGTTTATGAAAATTATTTTGTCCGACATAATTGTGCTCTTTGTGGTCATATTGCTGATCATGCATCGGATGTGAGAGTGAGAGAGAGGGAGAGAGAGAGAGAAATAGTAAGTTATAGTGAGTTATCAAAGTCCTAAAACCGAAGCATCAGCAAAGGTCTGCGATAGAAAGAAAAAGGAGCGCACGTCTTTGTTTCATTAACACAGCAGATCATGGAATACGTGCCAATGTCGATTAGCAGCAAAGCAGCAGAGCTTGGTAAGTAAAAAATATAAAATAATTAAACAATCGTGATTTAAAATCATGTATCAGGGGTACAAATTGAAAATGCGGGTTTGATAACAGATGGCGTTACTAACGCTATACGCATCAGGCAGTACTGTGACTATGTTCATGTCAAAGCTACGTCTTATAGCTTTAATTTTCAGTATGTGTCAATTTGTCGCAGTGTCAAATTCATAGTTTTTTTGAGCTCTCAATATGTCGAGTTTCGTGCCAACAAAACAGCATTTGCGGGAAGTTTTAATTTACTTCTTTAATTTGAAGAAAAGTGCTGCTGAAGCACATCGATTGGTCTCCGAGGCTTATCCGAGTCATGTTCCATCGGTTTCAACGTGCGAGAGATGGTTTGTGCGGTTTAGAAGTGGTGATTTTGACGTTGAGGACAAAGAGCGGCCGGGCCAAGTGAAAAAGTTTGAGAATGCTGAATTGGAGGCAATACTCAATGAAGACTCGTGTCAAACTCAACAAGAGCTCGCAGATTCATTGGGAGTGACACAACAAGCCATTTCCCATCGTATAAAAGCCCTCGGAATGATCCAAAAGCAAGGACATTGGGTGCCGTATGAGCTGAAGCCGAGAGACGTCGAGCGCCGTTTTTTTGCATGCGAACTGCTGCTCGAACGGCAAAAACGGAAGGGTTTTTTGCATCGCATTGTCACTGGTGATGAAAAGTGGATCCATTACGATAACCCGAAGCGCAAAAAATCATATGGTTACCCCGGCCATGC
This sequence comes from Cylloceria caligata, assembly GCA_963942595.1. Taxonomy (NCBI): domain Eukaryota; kingdom Metazoa; phylum Arthropoda; class Insecta; order Hymenoptera; family Ichneumonidae; genus Cylloceria; species Cylloceria caligata. Next base: position 40,998,547 of record OZ012710.1, read on the forward strand.
ATCATCATCGACGGCCAAACCAAATATTCACGGCGCCAAGCTCATGCTCTGTATTTGGTGGGACCAGCTGGGTGTGGTGTATTATGAGCTATTGAAATCGAACGAAACCATCACAGGAGCACTATACCGAACTCAATTGATGCGTTTGAGCCGCGCACTCAAAGAAAAACGGCCACAATACGAGCAAAGACACGACAAAGTAATTTTGCAACATGACAACGCTCGACCACATGTTGCAGCGCCGGTCAAAACATACCTACAAACGCTGAAATGGGAAGTCTTACCCCACCCGCCGTATAGCCCAGATATTGCTCCTTCCGATTACCACCTTTTCCGATCGATGACACATGGCCTAGCTGACCAGCGCTTCCATTCTTACGAAGAAGCCCAAAAATGGGTCGATGACTGGATAGCAGCCAAGCCGGCCGAATTTTTTCGCGACGGTATCCGTAAATTGCCAGGAAGATGGGAAAAAGTTGTGGCTAGCGATGGACAATACTTTGAATAATTCATTTGTTACCATTTTTTCAGAATAAACGTTCAAAAATAGAAAAAAATCCCGCATTTTCAATTTGTACTCCTGATAATATTTATTATTAATTGTAAAAAATAATGTCTTGCAGAGCGAGCAGCCCCTGCATATGAACCGATACCGAGGGTTCGTTATTCGCGTTATGGAGAGCAAGAGGAGGATACATACACTGTACAGATAGATCTAACTTCGGGAAAGAAAAGTGTCACCTGCCATCCTCATTCACAGTTGTCGTCGGTGGTAGCAGATCATCAACGCTGCCAAATTTGTATAATGAGTCGTCACGTATCAGGTAAGACAGTATCGATTATTCTGTACACGTTGTTTTTATTGACCAATGCGTTTAATTAAATACTTGTTTCATTCTTTTTTCAGAAGTACACTATGATGACAACACCCACAGCGAAAAATAATTTAAAAGCAATATTACGAGTGATAATACAAATAAAACTAACCGTCGAGGAATCTCCGAGCGTGGAATACCGTGTTTGCAGGGCTGTTGCATACGACGGTAAATGTGTAAAGTGCTTTCCATAAAATATTGATTAATTCAAAAAATACCTGATCTTACTGTGTCTCTTATTTTTATAGTATAATAATTAGAGAATTATAATTGAAGTCTTTCTCTCTCTGTGAGGGATCATATTCTATTTCTTTCACTGCTGAGCAAGCGCCTCGCGAGGAGCACAGCGCAGGGCTATGCATGCTCGAAAACCGCTTTCGTTGCATTCAAAGTGATGGATACCTAGTTATGATTCATAGGAGGTTGTTATCTTTATTACCGTGATACTCTCTAGCAGCATCTCGAGCATTTGGTCTGTCTTTGGCATCCTACTTGCAAACAATAAAAAGCAATATGTATTGTAACGGTAATTTTTATCGTTATCAATTATTTTTATTTATCGTGGGAAATTCGGGCTCGATCAGAGGACTAATTAATATTAGACTTCGAGGTCGGTGAGAGTAGGGTTTACTAACAAAAAAAAACAATTCCAATAGAAATGTCGATACTCGATCTCTTACTATCAATAAGCCGTACAATGCATTTATTCGGTAATTCCGATAATTATTTCACAATTCCTATCTTATTTTACGTTTACATAAATGCCTGGTATGCCAGGCTTGAATATCTGTTATGATATTATACATTGGTATTGACCCAGTAGCTCTAACACTCACACACAGCTAAACGCTTTCAACTCGCTCCTCGAAACGATCTCTCACTTATATTCATAGCACTCTCTCTCTCTCACACCCATTTCACCTTCTCACTGTCTCTCTTCCACTCGCACGCGTGTACAATTATTGTTTATATGCTGGTTTAAAAGCCACACGACCTATTTTTATTTTCTTAAACACTACTTGCTTAATTCTATTTGATCAATTTCCTACACATAATTCTATTCACTTAATCCTATTCATTCTAAACCTATCTACTTCTAAATCGATATCACTTTAAACCTATCTACTGATTATTTTTCTTTAGTTTATTTAAATGACTTGCCTGTCCAATTCTCCTTCTCCGGTCTTTGTTACCACCGACTTAATTTCTTTTCTTAATTCCAGAACCACGGATTTTAACGAAATGTAATTCTACTTGATTCTCGAACTTTTAACTTTCAAGAACAATCACTTCGTTGTTAATTACCGAGACTTGTGCAAAAATGTGTCAGTTCGGAAGAGACTTGTATCAAGAGCCCTTTTTTTCCGTGCCGGCTCTTTTATATCCTTCCCCCCAACCTGGTCCCCTCTACGTCATTAGTGGCTTCGATTTTTAAATCTGCCGAGTTCTAATGATTTTGCGAGCTACCGTTGTCACGCCCCCCGTCTCCCCCTTGCCTCGGAGCGAGGCCAGCAGGTTGCTGACCCGCTGTTTTCGGCAGCGAGCGAATTCCGGAGGCGTGACGTAGCTCGTTTTTGTGCTAGGTCCGGGTGCGATGGCCTCATGCCCGCTGTACTCGGTGCTTCTGAGCGTAATTTCAGCTTTTTATATTATTCGACATAATAACGTCTGCGAGAGCCTGTAACTATGTTACAGTATCCGCGTTTTGGTGCCGAGTGATGTTTGTCGAGAGTGTGATGAGCGTGTTCCTGCGTACACAGGAAATGTGCGATGCGTACGACGAGCTGGAAGAGCTCCTGCGTAGCGTGTATTTAGTGGAATGTCGAGGAAGACCCGTTGGACTTGGCGAACTCTATATCGGAATGTTCTGTATTGTGCCTCGTTTCAATAGAGTTGTCCGCGGTGAAGTGATTTACCCGGACTTTGATGGGCACTGCGAGGTGTTGTTAGTCGATTTCGGCGAGACCATTTACATCGACTGGTCTCGCCTATTTCATCCGGAGTCTCTAGCAAATATGCTGCTGGCTCTTGTCATGGAGTGTTCAATATACGGACTCGAACGCGTGGATGTTGCAGGTATTGAGCATCTCATCGAAGAAGCGTGCGGTAGCGATGCCTTGATCGCTGTCATGAAGCGACCTCTTGCCGACGATAATGCTCCGCGGGTTCGATTAACAAACGGGGAACGCGCGGATGTAGCAGCGGGTATTATAGAGACCCTCAGTGATGAGATAGATATCGGCTACGATATCGATGCTGTGGACGAGAGCTTTGACGAGGACGTAGAAATAAATTGAAGACACGGTGCTCTGCGCGCGCGCGCGTGTGTGTGTGTGTGTACATTCGAGAGACAGGAGTTACAAATCACTTCGGATGGACGGGAGATGCCGACAACAGCTGTGGTGGTGAGTACATAATTTTATTCATGTTTCCAAGTATGTGTACACCTTTGCTCAATCCTGCTCTTATCTCTACCCTTCTTTGTTCACCAGAGTACCCATACCACCTCACTTTAACATCTCCACGTTATCGACACTGGCTAAACAGAGTGGGTAGCGCGACGGTAAAAAAGTGGCGTGGTGGGGGTAGCCGCGTGGTAGGGGAAGGAGTGGGGATTGGAGTAGGATAGAGCAAAGGTGTACACATACTACTCTCTCTCTCTCTCTCACACACACACAAACACACATACACACACACGCGCGCGCGCGTTGTTTTTAAATATTTATACATATTTATAAAGTTTTTATTACATAGTTGTTTCTAGCCATCATCAGCATCGCGACCTTGAAATACAAACGGTGCTGATAATCTGTGTGTTATATGGCGATGTTTACGGCATACGACACGACAAGTTTTCTACATTGTGCAGGTGATAACGAGGGACGTTCTTTGCATTGATTTGAATTTTTAATTAAGTTCTGTATTACTTAGCGACGGTATTTCTAATTTTGTAAGTTGACATATTAAGTGAAAATTAATTGTTTCTGAGTTTTTATAATTCAATTGTTGAGAATCCGTCCGGATGAAGTTGTTTGACAGATCTTGAACCTGTGAATATATTGGAAAAATATGAGACCACTCACAACAGGGTGGAAATAAAACCAGACTAGTAGATGGAATTTGGAGAAAGTGGTTTATTGCACCTTCCGCTTAACTACAAACAAATCATATAATTTTAAATAAAACACTAAAGTGAGAATAGATAAATGAAAGACCAAATTTAGAAAAAGTACAAAATAATATAAATAAATGCACCAAAAAACTGAGGATAGACAATTGAATTTAAATAAATAAACTGAATTTGATGGTCTGAGCTGAGAGCCAGCATACAATTATATTAATTGTGTGCTCTGAGTACTGAGAGCGGTGTACGCACCGCAGCCAGTGCTGCGGAGCATGCAACGCAGTGAGATGTATGAGTGCGTAAAGTGTTATTATAATTCACAGCAAACTCTCTGCAGCTTAATGCAGAGAGGTTGCAGTGAACAAATGAGAGCACTTGCAATAAAATTGCTTGAGTACTCTATACATATGAGACCAGCTACGCAGGCAGCACTGCGTAGCACTACACAACACATAGTGAGGATGCACAAAATGAGCAGTGTATAGCCCCTGTACTCTTCCAGCAGATATTCTGGGGAAAAGTACAGTGAATATAGTACACCTGCATAATTATATTAATTATACCGGCAAATTATGGTGAGAAAAATGTGGCTTGACATGTGCTGCAATGTCGCCAAAAAGTGAGGCCAAAAATGTAGATGTACCGATGAGCATGCAACTCCTCGTTACCATTGAATTTGCGGTAAATTATAGCAACGTACTCGTTCCTGATTTTGAGTCCTGTTGAGCGTGATGAGAGCGTCCTGAGCGAAAAGCCAACGAGAAAAGTCCAAGATAGTGGTGCGCTGTTCCTCGATGTCGTCGCAAAAGTCACTGAATTTTCAATATGGCTGCGGAATATGAAATTAACGTTGAGCGCTGAAGTCAGTTGAGCGAGATAGCCGGTGAGCGAAACCGAAGTCAAGCGAGAGAGACATCCTCTCGCTCGACGCGGCGTGCCAACGAGGCACATCCTCGGCTTCGCGAAGCCCCGCCTCGGCTATCTTCGGCTCAACCGAACGACGTGTGCTTGAGCACAGCAACAGGTCGACGCACGGCGAATATCGATCGCCGTGCGCCAGCTGATTATCCAACACAAACGTATCTCCTTCACTCTGCAAACAGTGTTCACCACCATTTTGGGATCCTCAGTAGTCGTAACCGTATAACCATAAAATGTCGGACCCCCAGAGACAAACGAATTCATATAAACGTTCGGAGCCACCGATATCCATTCATTGGCCATGACACCGAGAAGATTACCTACCGAGGGCTCCCAAGCGTCATCACCAATACTCATGTAAATAACGAAGTCCGTGTCATAGTACAAAACCCGTCTCTCCAATAGCTCGAGGCAGCTATAAAGTTTCAGACGGGCTAAGGTCGTTGTAAATGCAGCGATAACCACACTCGTTAAGGGGCTAGGGATAATAGCCTCGTCGTGAGATACCCAGTTCAAATATAGCAAATTGTCGTTAACCGGTAACAGGCGTTGAATTTCTTTCTCATTTTCGTACAAATACAACAATAGCTTCTCGCGAGCTTGAATTATTTCCGTGCGCATCAGGTTATCCCTCTGACCGAACTTACCCCAGAACGAATTTAAGCAAAACCTAGCAACTGAGCGTAAGTCCTGATTACGCGTAATGTTGCTAGCGTTCCGCCGGATACTTTCCACGTGTTCGTAATAATCTATGAATTCCTCGCAAGATGCTTCGTCGATACAGTGTTCAGGCCACCCGCTTGCCTCCTGTTTAATTTTCAAAAGTGTACTTACACAAGCGGCAAACAGGCCACCCTCGCGTGTATTCGAATTATACATTGTTGTTTTGTACGCCGAAATCATCAAAATTTTAAAGATTTTGTACCCTATATCTATTGCCTTCAGCACCTGATCCGATACCCAGGCACCGGTGAAAGTCCTGTCATCAGGGTTCTTATGAATCCATGAGTCTTGAACCATAGACTCTGTACACTTACGGCATAGGGCAAACAGCAGTCTCTCGTGCATTCGAATAGGTAGCAGATCGTGAAAGAGCTGGCGTGGAGGCAATACGGTACACTCGACCAAGCTGTTGACCGTTACACCGAGAGCATCGAGTGAACCCCCCAAACAAATCGTCGCATTCGTTACCGATATATATTTTTGGGTGCCCCACAGGGTAGCGACCTGTCTTACATATTGGGTATGGGAAAAAGTTCGTGGCGTTTTTTTAGTAAAATTCAACTGGTTTTCTTATAGTGTGAAAATGAATTTATTTAAACCAAATATGCTCCATTATTATCGACAATGTTTCGCCATGTTTCGGGTAGAGCCATGATGCCATCGGTGAAGCACTTCTGTGCTTTCTGGTTGAAAAACTGAATCGAGTGATTTTCACAGGCTACTTTTGAAAGCAGCTTAATTCCATTGACAGTGTTCTGCAGAGATCGGAATAAGTGATGGTCAGAGGGTGCTATATCTGGATTATACGGTGGATGCATCAAAACTTCCCAACCAAGCTCTTGCAATTTTTAACGGGTCATCAAAGAAGTGTGTGGTCGGGCGTTGTCATGATGGAAGACAATACCTTTCGTATTAATCGATTTATGCTGTTTTCTTTCAATTGCTTGGCGTGATCTCTCTTGTTGTCGACAGTAGAGTTGAGAATCAATCGTCTGACCAACTGGTAGTAGCTCATGGTGGACGATTCCCTTTGAGTCCACCACACACACGGCATCACCTTTTTCGCCGTCAATCCTGGCTTCGCGGACGCTTGTGACGGCTCACCATCCCTTGTCCACGATCTTTGACGCTTTCGATTGTCATATGTGATCCATTTTTCATTACCGATTATGACACGTTTCAGAAAGGGCTTGATCTCATTGCGTGTCAGCAGCGCATCGAAGATGTTAATTCAATCTATCATGTTTTTCGCGCTCAACTCATGAGGAACCCATATATTGAGCTTCTTCTTGTAGCCAGTTTTGTGTAAAGGTTCAAAACAGTTTTGTGGTCAATGCCTAGCTCCATACCAATATCGACACTGCTGATATGGTTATCTTGCTGGACTTTTTCAAGAATTTCATCAGCTTTTCCAGTGATTGGACGACCAGAGCGTGACTCATCTTTCACATAAAAATTACCAGAACAAAAGCGAGCGAACTATGTCCGCGCAGCAGGTTTTGATAAAGTACCTTCACCTGGCTGTACTAACGCGAGATCCATCTGTCGCACTGAAACCCCGAAATGGCATAAATATTTATATCGCTCCGCACCCGCGAGAACAAAACGATTTCCCGGCGGTAAAATATCGTCCGTATCATCGATGATAAGCTCGGTATTTTGGATCGCTGTACCCCGGCTATTATTCTTAGCGTTATCGACGCCTGCTACCACGTGACTATTGATATTATCCTCAAGATAAACTGAATCCCTACCTATTTGATTTACGAGACATACCTCGTGTGACGGCTATGCCGTTGACGACACTATCGATGCTTGCAGCGCTGCCAATGCTGGTGATGATGCTGTTGACAATTCGTCTTTATCCGACGATAACGATGACGACGAACACGTTAACGACGTTGATGATGAGGACGATGACTACGGCGACGACGAGGACACTGCGGAAACCAGTGAAACACTGACAGTAGCCGAGGCCAGTGAGCTGTAAAAAAATCCAAAGTCGACGATTTTTTACGCTCACTTTTCAGGGAGTCCGGGACATGCCGTACATACATACGGCAATAAGGCCATCATCGTTGTCGCAGAAGTCGGAATCATCCCCGACCGTACCATCCGCGTGATAGTGAGGTATCACTCGGATGCGAATCACCACCGCATTCTCGTCCAGGTAAAAACCTTGCTCGTGAGGCGGTGGTGTCTCGGGGCTATTGGGGACGTTTTTGGCCTCGTGTATGACGTGTATCTATCAGAAAATTAATTTTATTAAATTACTTTCATAGAATAATCTAAGAGTACTACTAAATATTTTTAATAAATTATTTTGACTCACCATAATTTGAGTCATCTTCGGATTCTGTGGATGCCTCCTCTATATTGAGAGGCCTCTGCTGAACCATCACTGGTTGTTCTTTCTCTATGTCCGACTGTACTGGGTCAGGGCTAGCCGGGCTGCTGAAGACATCGTCGTCGTCGTCATCGCTGTCGGTGTCAACGTCTTCCTCCTCCATAGCCTCATCACCGGCATCTCTAAAATGCTCGGGCTCCTGGGCCTCCATTGGCCTCAATTCGTTGTTTTCATCGTCATTATCATCATTATCAGCCGAGATGAACCACATATCGCCGTCACTGTCGTCTGATACACCCGACATTGAGGCGTCGTCATCGTCGGGGCTAGGCGGTGTAGTGCATGACGATTGTGACGCCAAGCATGAGTCGGCGCTGGAAGGTTCAGCTACTCGCTGCTACTTGATACAAGTAGCGAGCCCATAGCTGTAAGGAAAAATTGTACATGATTCTCAGAATTTAAAAACTAACACTTAAAAACACAATTTTCCGTAGAAAGCCTACTAAAGGGGTTTTACATGCATGAGTATTGATCAATATTAAAATAAATGAACGAGTAAAAATAAAAATTTTGCGTTTCTAAAGAAAAAAGTTTTGTTTTTCACTCTTTTGTTTTTTATTTCAATTTTTTAATTTCACAAAAATATATCTATTATTTTTTCAAAAAATGAATAAAATACATTGCCGACGCTAACGATTCTACGAACCAAGTTTTACTTTGATAGGTTGGTAATCTGTGTGAGGCTGTACGCCATCGAGTCGAACCCTCATTCCTCGAATATTTCGATATATCGTTCCTAGAATTAAAGATATTTTGTGTTCCGTTCATAACACAGGAGGTGAAAAAATTAATCACAGACATTTCTCTGGTGGCTTCAAAACCGTTCGAAAAATGATCGGAGGACGATTGTAGGAGGTTACTCAATAATTAATTTTTCATAATTCACACGATAACACATGATTATGAGGATAATAATTAATTTCACTAGTTGTAAATGTTAAGATAATTATTTTGTTACTTTTTTAAATACCCGCTGTCGTGTCTCGTCAATAACCCCATGTCTCGTCTCAGTATAAATTGAAATTATTAATTTTTTTAATGTATAATACTCTCTACAATAAAAACATGTATGCTATTTAAACATGTTTTTTACTCAGCATCATTATTAATGGTTGCTTCGAAAGATTTGAAAAATTTATTTAATATGGACGTCAAATGAAAAACAAAAAAATCACAATCTTCTGAATACACATGCGCTTTAAAAGCTAAATTGTGCGCATGTGCCGCGGCGACGCACGCTCGCTCATAAGCTTCTGAGCAGGCAAGCGTGTATCTGTATAAGCTGAACCGCGCCTGCGCACACGTCTAATAAGCTAATAACGACGTATGGGTACGTACCGCCCATGCAAGTTTTAGCAACTCATAATAGATCACACCCTTCTGATCCCACCAAACACAGAGCATTGTCTTCCGTCCATAGCGATTTGGCCTTGCAGTCGATGTCGATAGTTCGCCTGGAGTTACTCATGCTCTTTTACGCTTAGGATTCTCAAAATATGTCCACTTTTCATCGCCAGTCACAATTCGATGGAGAAATGACTTTCTTTTGTACCTGGCGAGCAGCATTTCGCAAGTGGTTTTTCGGTTTTCCTGCTGTCTTTCATTCAGTTCATGTGGAACCCATTTTCCCATCTTTTGGATCTTTCCCATGGCTTTCAAACGTATGGAGACGGCTTCTTGTGTTACATTTAATTGATCCGCGAGTTGTTGTTACGTTTGAGCGTCATCCTCATCCAACAATGCTTGCAATTCGCTGTCTTCAAACTTTTTCGGTGGTCTTCCACGTTCTTCGTTTCTTACGTCAAAATCGCCACTTTTGAATTTTTTAAACCTCTCAAAGCACTGTGTTTTACCAAGAGCATGCTCACCGTAAGCTTTGACAAGCATTCGATGCGATTCTGCAGCAGTTTTCTTCAATTAGTAACAGAAAATCCATGCTGTCCGCAAATCGTAGTTTCCAGGCACAAAATTCGACATGTTCAACGCTATTACAAAATATGCTGTTGTATGAAACTTGTATTGTTGTGAGTTGAAAATCTTTGTCAGAGATGTCAACAAGGACATGGCGCCAATGACGCGGTTTGACGGTAACTACATTGACAGCTAGGGCCATCTATGGGCAAATTGCGGTTTCACATTTATAGACCTGGTATACCTCGAGAATCCACGATTTCTAACCGATTCATATCACGATGCTACCGCACAGCCACACGGTTATCTACTGTTGGATCTTAAACAATCAACACCCGATTATTGACGATGTCGCACAATGATATTTCCCGATGATCCACGAATGCTGGTCTACATGCCGAAAAACACTCGTCAACGTATTTCATTGGAAACACAAGTAGATACCACATCAGTCAGTAATGGATATGAGCCGTGTACGCATCACACAAAGACTTGGCTTTCATAGAATCCATCCACTGTGGGACTGTAGAAATGAGGGATAGCAGCACCGCGAAGAAAAAGAAGAAGAAAAATACATAGTACATTCCATTCGATGGACGTTGTATAGCCCTACTTAACGCTATTTGTCATTCAAATAAAAAACAGCGAAAAGCAATATTGCGTACGCTGATAAACCTCTAATCAATTGAATCTGTGAATGCGCGTTAAGCATTTTACAAGGAGTTTTTTGTGTCAAGTCCAGTGTTAAAAAACGTTTAAAAAGATATTAAAATATACTTCGACAGCTTGTCTCAGAATGTGTGACAAAACAGAGTGGTGGTGGTGGTGACTGTAGTACAGTCGCTCGTAAGCAGCGGAAATATAATTAAAGAGCGAAGAAACGCTTCATAATTTAAAAAGGGGGTGATGCTTTTTTACCACTTTTACTGGTTCCGATAATCACAACTTTATTTAGTAAATTGTTATGTGGTAGTGACGATTGAGAAAATAACACTGTGTTAAGGATAAAATTATTAATCATCCTCATAATGGAGTATACGAAAAAATTGTTTTTAGTGCCAATGTCCGAGGTACACGATGGAAATATTGATGCCGACGGTCGTTACGACGAAATACCTATGGTCGGTTCAGGGAATATTCATTCACCAGCAGCAAACGAGGAAACAGTGCAGACCCAGGGTGATCGTGTTTCAAGACAAGACACTGAGCTATACAAAATTTTTAAATCAAACAAGTATGCTAAAGACTACGCTAGTGAATGAAAAGAGTATTTACAAGTGTTGCAGCGTTATCTATATCTTATTGGTACGAAAAATGAATCGTTTTCACCAGCGCTTCTATCACTGCCTGAAACATCGTCTGAGGTAGATGCAGAAGCCACGAACGATGCCGACATCCTTAATAACGTTCCAAATATGTATGTAACGCCGAGCGACTGCATTAATACAGTTTCTACGCAAACCCACGAGTGATGAATCAAAAAGCATACGATGGGACAAAAAAGGTTGTGTGACAATAGACAGTATCCTCGTTCCAAATTCTAATATTGTCGACCTTGTCAACGATGCAGTACGAGCTAGAACAATTTTTTAAGCAACAGGCAGACGCGAGTTTATCGTTAGTCTACGAACGAAGAGCATTCCGCGTGAATTCATAGAAAACTGTACATTGTGGCATTTAGGCAGATCTAGAGGTACTAAACGACCAAGAAAAGACAATCAGATATTGCAACATAACGACACGCATTCTATGCATGTAGATGCGATCGATGATAATTCCAACGATGAGTACGACGACAGCGACGAAATACACCCTGGAAATATTTCTTCAAAACGTCGGAAAACAAAAGTAATAAAAGTGTTTGAAAAGTGGATAAAGATTTAGAACAAGTTGTACAACGAGCGGAGAAAGATTACTTTGGAAAGAGTGTACTGTGATCCGTGTATGACTGGCTGACTCAGCAGGATAGTTATACTATTCATATAACCGTGCACCGCGTTTTTCCATGACTGTATTACAATGTTATAAACATTGACGGTGTCTGGGAGGCCGATCTCGTGTCTCTACGTCCATTGAGAAGCTATAACGACAATGTCTCCGACCTGCTTATGGTAATTGACGTTCTCAGCAAATACGCCTGGGTCGAACCCTTGCAGGACAAAACTGTGTGCGGGGTAATAAGGCATTTAAACGTATTCTTGAGCGTAATGATGGTCGTACACCTGTTTCACTACAAAGCGACCGCGGAAAAGAATTCCTTGGTGGTGAATCCAAAAATTTCTCAAAGATGAAAACATACAATTTCGTGTTACTCGTAATCCGGATGTAAAAGCCTCGTTTGTAGAGCGTTTTAATCGCACTCTCAAGGAGCGTATGTGGCATCACTTCACACATCGTATACTCATCGTTACATTGATATACTATCAGGGGTACAAATTGAAAATGCGGGTTTGATAACAGATGGCGTTACTAACGCTATACGCATCAGGCAGTACTGTGACTATGTTCATGTCAAAGCTACGTCTTATAGCTTTAATTTTCAGTATGTGTCAATTTGTCGCAGTGTCAAATTCATAGTTTTTTTGAGCTCTCAATATGTCGAGTTTCGTGCCAACAAAACAGCATTTGCGGGAAGTTTTAATTTACTTCTTTAATTTGAAGAAAAGTGCTGCTGAAGCACATCGATTGGTCTCCGAGGCTTATCCGAGTCATGTTCCATCGGTTTCAACGTGCGAGAGATGGTTTGTGCGGTTTAGAAGTGGTGATTTTGACGTTGAGGACAAAGAGCGGCCGGGCCAAGTGAAAAAGTTTGAGAATGCTGAATTGGAGGCAATACTCAATGAAGACTCGTGTCAAACTCAACAAGAGCTCGCAGATTCATTGGGAGTGACACAACAAGCCATTTCCCATCGTATAAAAGCCCTCGGAATGATCCAAAAGCAAGGACATTGGGTGCCGTATGAGCTGAAGCCGAGAGACGTCGAGCGCCGTTTTTTTGCATGCGAACTGCTGCTCGAACGGTAAAAACGGAAGGGTTTTTTGCATCGCATTGTCACTGGTGATGAAAAGTGGATCCATTACGATAACCCGAAGCGCAAAAAATCATATGGTTACCCCGGCCATGCATCATCATCGACGGCCAAACCAAATATTCACGGCGCCAAGCTCATGCTCTGTATTTGGTGGGACCAGCTGGGTGTGGTGTATTATGAGCTATTGAAATCGAACGAAACCATCACAGGAGCACTATACCGAACTCAATTGATGCGTTTGAGCCGCGCACTCAAAGAAAAACGGCCACAATACGAGCAAAGACACGACAAAGTAATTTTGCAACATGACAACGCTCGGCCACATGTTGCAGCGCCGGTCAAAACATACCTACAAACGCTGAAATGGGAAGTCTTACCCCACCCGCCGTATAGCCCAGATATTGCTCCTTCCGATTACCACCTTTTCCGATCGATGACACATGGCCTAGCTGACCAGCGCTTCCATTCTTACGAAGAAGCCCAAAAATGGGTCGATGACTGGATAGCAGCCAAGCCGGCCGAATTTTTTCGCGACGGTATCCGTAAATTGCCAGAAAGATGGGAAAAAGTTGTGGCTAGCGATGGACAATACTTTGAATAATTCATTTGTTACCATTTTTTCAGAATAAACGTTCAAAAATAGAAAAAAATCCCGCATTTTCAATTTGTACTCCTGATACAACAAATAGTTTATGCGTACAATCAGGCTATACACTCGCACATTGAAATGCAGCCGGTTGCCGTGACGCTATATAATGCCGATACAGCGATGCGTAATACGACAATTAGTGCCGTAAAGTGACGTGAAAAGAGAAGTTTCACAACGTATAAATACAAACCCGGAGATTACAGTTGAATCAGTAGAACTAAAGGCAACTTACAAGGAAAGGTACTTTGGTGTCCCCCTCCAATTTTAATGCAACTCACGTATGTTGTAGAGCATCGAAAACTAAAAGACAAGTATTTTTTTTTATCGGCGGAAAAACATTTTAAAGGGGTGAAATCGCCCTTCAAAAATAGCATGTCGAGGGGTGATTTTGCAGTTTCACCCAGAAGGCGTCAACCGATTTTAATAAAACAAAAACCGAAATACTCCTCATTGAAGACAATCAAAATTCCACGCTAAGTTGAAGAAAAAAATTCATTTGCAGGGGTGAACAACCCCCTGATTTTTCAAATTTCCACCCTACACAAAAAACTAATCAACCAAATTAAACAGAATATGTACCATTTGGAAGGGCAAGTTAAAATAGAGTTGACGTATTTTTGCACATTCACAGGAAAATGAGTTTACGGAGGTAAACTACCCCTTATCCATTAGTACGTATATTTGTGCATACATTTTTGTTTCTCGTTATTTAAATATCCGAATTGATTCAAAACATTCCTGTTAGCCGAAGTCAAGGGGGGGAACTTCGCATGATGCTTTATTTATTATTAAGGGGGTGACCGGCTGGTACTTACAAGAAGGTCAGCTTGGTATCCCCCTCCGATTTTGATGAAACTCACGTATGTTGTAGAGCATCGAAAACTAAAACACACGTATTTTTTTTTATCGGCGGAAAAACATTTTTAAGGGTTGAAATCGCCCTTCAAAAATAGCATGTCGAGGGGTAATTTTGCAGTTTCACCCAGAAGGCGTCAACCGATTTTAATAAAAAAAAAACTAAAATACTCCTCATTGAAGACAATCAAAATTCCACGCTAAGTTGAAGAAAAAAATTCATTTGCAGGGGTGAACAACCCCCTGATTTTTCAAATTTCTACCCTACACAAAAAACTAATCAACCAAATTAAACAGAACATGTACCATTTGGAAGGGCAAGTTAAAATAAAGTTGACGTATTTTTGCACATTCACAGGAAAATGAGTTTACGGGGGTAAACTACCCCTTATCCATTAGTACGTATATTTGTGCATACATTTTTGTTTCTCGTTATTTAAATGTCCGAATTGATTCAAAACATTCCTGTTAGCCGAAGTCAAGGGGGGGAACTTCGCATGATGCTTTATTCATTATTAAGGGGGTGACCGGCTGGTACTTACAAGTAGAATGGTCCATTCACGAGTTTCGCGTTATTTACTGAAAAAAATAGCTTGTTCAAATACAGAATACTGGGGAATGTTGCTGGGGTTGAGTGGTTGTATGGCATATATGTATGGTTGTATTTCGAAACAGCGGCAATCAGCTGAGGACATAGGCGAGAAATAACAAATACCCGGGTTCGACATGCGCATTTATTCGACTGTCGTCCTTTTCACGTCCCATGTTAACGCTCTCCCCACTCTCCATTTTCTCACATTTATTCTTACCGCCTTGCGCATCTACATACACCACAGTATATATTATAATGTATTATTCCTTTTACAATTCATCAACGTGCAATATGCACGTCATAATTTGCAGCAATCATGGTTCGTAAGTCGTGCAGAAATGATACTCTTTAAAAAAATGTTGCAAGCATAAAGACTTCTTGCACCATGAGCATCTGATGATGGCCACATTATTACAACCTAGTACTTCACAGTGTGCTTGAGACGATTGACCGAAACCAAAACTCACTGGATTGTCGAATTCGTTTGGCTTATCGGTTATATAATTACTTTTGAACCATGCATATTTGAAAAGATTTATATATCTGGGTGATGAAAGTTGATTGTGTGCGAGAGATTGCAGTTTGATTATGTTGTTTCTCAAGTGCAAATTAATATCAGAATTAAGTAATAATACACTGTCGGAAAAATGTCGTACAAAATTTTTCCATATTCGAAAACCAAAAACGTCGAGTGGTTGGATTTTTCCTGTGGTGCCTTTAGGTATTATCTTTGTGATTATTTTTTTGCCCCGAGGTGTTGCATTTAGAACAACTTCTGGGCAGTGTCCACTCCACGAGTCTATCAACAATACGCTGTCACGGCCGGAGTTGGGGAAGAATACTTTTTCCAACCAAATTTTGAAGTGCTCTATACATAGGATGATATTGGTTATCGATATAGTATAATCCATCATATGTTTAATATTTTCTGGCAATCATTTTTGTCCATACCTGAAGTCATTTTTCCGGATTTCGTTGCTGTTAAAAATACGTTTTCTGTTTGAAAAATCAGGGGGTCGTTCACCCCTGCAAATGAATTTTTTTCTTCAACTTAGCGTGGAATTTTGATTGTCTTCAATGAGGAGTATTTTGGTTATTGTTTTATTAAAATCGGTTGACGCCTTCTGGGTGAAACTGCAAAATTACCCCTCGACATGCTATTTTTGAAGGGCGATTTCACCCCTTAAAAATGTTTTTCCGCCGATAAAAAAAAATACGTGTCTTTTAGTTTTCGATGCTCTACAACATACGTGAGTTTCATCAAAATCGGAGGGGGACACCAAAGTACCTTTCCTTGTTAGAAAAAGGTTACGAGAAAAATTGGAGTGACGAAATTTTCGGTATGAAAAAAGTTTTACATCGGCAGGGATTGTATGTGTATGTGTTGTGCGATCTCAAAGATGAAACTATCGATGATTTATTTTACTCCGAAGAATTGACGAGTGTTCATGAGAAACGTGTGGAGAAGAATAAATAAATCAAGATTCATCAAGTTTTATAGACAAAAGAACACGATGTGAAAAATCAATTTTTCGTGAGTTGGGTGGGATATCCGGAAAAATGTATCTCGTGGATACTAACGTCAAATGTCCACGGTCTCGAATAAACGCAATTTTGTCTGAAATTCATGACGAGAAGAATTTTTTTCTTGTTTTACTTAGCAACAGCAGTATGAAGTATTTTCCCGAAAATATAACAACACATTTTACAACTCAATTGCCGCGTGAAATATCGTTAAAGGATCGCTGGGTTGTGGGCATATCGGAAATTCATATACCCTGTACAATGACACATTTACAAGAACCAGATACGAGAATTGGTTGGTTGATTTGTGAGAATAAAGAAGTTACCACAAAACGAATACCTCGAGGTTTGTACGAAAATCATGAGGAAATTGTGGAAAATATCAATGATTTACCGGGACTGCGAGAAGCAGGCATAAATATTGTAAATGTTAAAAATGCCAAAGGGTATGTTGCCCTCGAGGCTGAGGTAACAGAGTCGTACCCTAAGTTTCTAAAAGTATTACGAATGAGCAGTAAAATAGCGCTTATACTGGGCTTCGAGAAACAAGATGAACTGCTGCTTGACCGAGAAACCCCAAGGGGTTTTATCTGCAGCTTATGCGAGATGTTCCACGCGTAGGAGGATTACCCGCCTGTCTAAATAGGTCTCTACCTAATCAGCTGTTTGTTTACAGCGACATTTGTGTACCGTATGCGCTAGGTGATACACAGACTGCGCTACTCAGGATTGTAAATTTAAATAAAAAAAACTACACGTATGGCACAACCCAAGTAAAATGTTTCTCATCCTCAAATTACATAGTCTTACTCAACAATTGCTTCAGGACGATTGAGGTGTATATAAGAGATCATCTGGGTAAACCTATTGCATTTAAGTACGGAACGTTAACGCTCACGCTTCATTTTAAACGACTCCATTAAATAATATGAGTGATCATTATACGGCGTATTAAGAGCATCAAATAGGGGGCGGAAACGGCTATATAGGTAATGTGTTTGCGGTATTTTACCACTGCTGACCAGAGGTGCTAAAGCTATAGGGAAAGAAGACATTCGCACGGGTTTACACGTTATCGAAGATGTGAGGGGTCACAAAATACCATTCAAGGAGTCATTGCGTCGACGTGCAGCCGAATCTGGTGATAATTTACACTGAAAAGCCAATGTAAAAAATCGCGCTTCTCATGAATGGTTCAGGATATAACGCTATAGGCACAGCGCGCATGATACAGTCGTTATCGGGACAGCCGCCTGTGAGGACGAGAAAAAGGCGTACTGGTATTTCGAAAAAATCGCTAGGAATAAAGAAGAAGAAGAAGAAGAAGAAAAGGTCAACGAGACGTAAACGCATTGCAGCAAGGAAACATCGCGGTGACGCGAAAAATAAAAAGAAAAGGATAACAATGAGAAAGAAGGGTGTCGGAAGCATTAGGCGCAAACGAGCGAAGACCAACGATATTTTTGGAAGTGTCTAACAATGTCGTTCTCACACTCACACGCCTGCGAGTGTATGAAGTCGGAGCTGGACTTATTCACCATACCTCCAACGCAAACGGCTATCGCAGAAGTATCACAACGGATACATTACAAGCTTGTGTCGTCCCTCACAGATGACGGCCCTCTGGAATTTGTCATACCTGGCCAAAGCGAAGAATAACTGGACCTGCCTCATACAATGATTATTGTAAAAGTTAAGGTTATTCTAATAGCTGAATCACAATACAACGGAACACCTGTTAATAACTTTCTGCCTCGCCTTTTTAATCAGATGGACGTATATTTTAATCAGAAACTCGTGGCACCGCCAAGCAATGGCTACCCCTACAGAGCACATATTGAGACGTTATTCAGTTATGGACCGGCTGCTAAAATTTCTAACTTAACGATCGCAGTATGGTACGCTGACACACCCGGTACGTTTGACACTCTACTAGGTGCATCGAATAGTCCTAATATCGGTCTGAATCATCGTGAAAAGTACATAAAGAATGGTCGGACTCTTGATATGATTGGACATTTACACTGCGAAGTTTTTAATCAGGATAAATTTCTGCTGAACGGTGTGGAAATGCGGTTACCGCTTGTACGCTCAAAAACGATTCTTATGGAGACTCCTACGGTGTGACACATAAACTACATATCACCAAGACTACATTACTCGTGTGTCGAGCAAAAATTGCACCTGGCGTGCTGGTAACTCACGCCAAAATGCGTGCAAAAACAACCGCCAATGATCAACTTTAATAATCATACGATAAATTCCCTCTCTCTGTACGTCGATGGTCAACAAATACCTACCAAACCTCTTCAACCGGTGTTTCGAGGAAACGAAAACTGGATAGATAGTTATCACACGCACTTTAGCGGTACCGATATACACTTTCAGAATAAGGGCCTAGATATTGCCAGGGGCGACTATCCAAAGGCTGTCTGTATGTCTTTGATTTGATACCCGACTTATCAGCAACTTGCTTCGGTCACTGGAATCTCATAAGACACGGCAGTATAAGGCTCGAAGTACGGTTTACAATGCCTTCGACATCTACATTAAATTGTGTGGTATACGCCGAGTATGATAATGTAATAGAGATAGATTCCTCACGTCAGGTCATTACAGATTTTAGTGCGTGAGAGCACACCACATCCGACACTGCAGTATTTAAAGTCGTCAACGCAATCACACCTGGTATCAGTCTACATCAAACCTTCGTAATGGAGGTTATAGTGGATATTCAAGCACTCTACGATGCAAACAACCGTTTTCTACCAAAGGAGATAGCTGTGACGACTCTTCAAGAAGAACATTATGGTCATTGGCTTATCGAACCACCATATGACTTTGGTGATCTACCAAAGAACGTACGTACGAGCAACAATAAACTAACATATTGTCATCATGGATTGGAATGGCTTGACGGTGATATACCGTTGAAAAATATCTACGCCAATCTACGCTTACTGTGTCGCTACGTGTTATGTATTTACACAAGAGGCATGCAGAAAGCCGAGCTTTTACGCGACTTTCTGAGGCGCGAAATCATCAATCTGGAAGAATATCAGGGTCCATCATTAAAAAATATGCCCATCAACAACGTTTACTGTATTCATCATGGTATTTCGAAAGAAGACGATATAAAGTGTGCTCTACATAACGTGGCAAAAATACGTCCGTGGCTCAGGTTTAAGGAGCTCGACGCAGTTAGCGCCATTTATTCACAACCTATCGATAAATCATCAACTATTAAAAATCAGCAAAGCCAACCGAACAACGAAGCATCAAATGAAGAAAATACTCACGATAAATCACAAAGCATAGAGAATATATTCAACGATACTACCTTATAGTGCAACAGTGAGTCGCCGTTGCACGGAGGAACTGTACCGGCTAACGATAAAATAACTATACTTTTCCGTGGCAGAGAAAAACAAGTAGTCTCACTGAATGCTAAACAACCACCGCCACCCCCGCGTAACACGCACAAACACCAGCCAGAGCAACCACTGCGCAACCATCATTATCATAAACAGCACCAACGTTAATCACATTCTAAACATCAACAGCAGCTGTGTAAACAGCATGAATAGTCTGCAGATATTAGACGCTCTACAACGAATATCTGCTCAGACGAAAGGAGTATTTCTGGCCGATCGCATCCTGAGTCGCTGGTCTAGACCCGCAACAGTGGTTCTAAATACATACGAGCATAATCTACCTGGGCGATACTGGGTTGCCACTTACGTTGATAAAAATGGACATGGAATCTTTTTCGATAGTTATGGATTGCCCCCACTCGTTAACCAATACCATAACCATCTACGCAGAAACTGTCGAAGCTATGAGTGATACACTCCTTCATCACTCAAGTCTAAAGTATGCGGCGAATACTGCTATATGTTTCTTGATGTTATGGTTCGTGGTTATACTCTAGATGCTTTTACTAAAAATGTTACGACAAACAGGTTGAAAATCAATCGCATAGTTGTATAATACTTCAAAAGACTAAAATATTTAATCCGTAAAAAGGAACGTGTGAAAAATGTAAAACATAATTATATGAAAGGCTACGGATGTAATACAAACTCATGTATACAAACTAGTGCAAAAAGATTTGAATGTTACTTATGAAATGCTATGAATAAATTTTAAACTCTGTATTTTCTATCTTATTATTCGTTGTATTTTCTATCTTGTGCGCGCGCGCGTGGGAGTGTGTGTCTGTGTATGTGCTCGTTTATGTATATAGTTTTGTAAATTATTGAAAAATTTCATTAATATTATTGTAGTTTGTATATATATACATATGTATACAAACCTGTACAGAACGATTTGAAAATACTATGAATAAATTCGAAGCTTTGTATTTTCTGTTTTGATATAATTCGAAAGTTGCCCCACCATGTCACACACATTTTCATATTCAGCTGGAACAGGTATCAAAGGGACGCCAGATATATTGGGTCTCGGAAAAAGTTCGTGGCGTTTTTCCCGATAGATCGCATCAATTACAAATAAGTCAGGAAACACAGATCGCAGCCACACCACTAAACGCTCGTTGGAAAGGTGACACTTCAAGCGATACTTTGAGTGTATAAACATTGAAATTGGTGCAGCGGTTGGAAAGTTGTTTGCGTTTGAAAATGGAGAAAAGTAATGGAAAATTGGGCTATATTTTGCAATATTATTACGACAAAGGGAAGAACGCTACGCAGGCTTGTGAAGAAATGTGTGCTGTGTACGGTGAAGCTACTTTATCAAAATTTGCTGCGCGGAAATGGTTTGCTCGCTTTCGTTCTGGTAATTTTGATGTGAAAGATGAGTCACGCTTTCGTCGTCCAATCACTGAAAAGGCTGTTAAAATTCTTGAAAAAGTCCAGCAAGATAAGCATACCAGCAGTGTCGATATTGGTACAGAGCTAGGCATTGACCACAAAACTGGTTTAAACCATTTACATAAAGCTGGCTACGAAAAGAAGCTCGATGTATGGGTTCCTCATGAGTTGAGTGCGAAAGATATGATAGACCGAATTAACATCTGCGATGCGCTGCTGAAACGCAATGAAGTCGAACTATTTTCATCACCGGATGAAAAATGGATCACGTCCGACTATCGGAGGCGTCAAAGATCGTGGACAAGGGATGGTGAGCCGTCATAAACGGTCGCGAAGCCAGGTTTGACGGCGAAAAAGGTGATGCTGTGTGTGGGACTGGAAGGGAATCGTCCACCATGAGCAACTTCCAGTTGGTCAGACGATTGATTCTCAACACTACTGTGGACAACTAGAGAGATTACGCCAAGCAGTTGACAGAAAACGGCCTGAATTGATTAATAGGAAAAGTGTTGTCTTCCATCATGACAACGCCCGACCACACACTTCTTTGATGACGTGTCAAAAATTGCGAGAGCTTGGTTGCGGAGTTTTGATGCATCGACCGTATAGTCCAGACATAGCACTCTCTTATTCCGATCTCTGCAGAACCCTCTCAATGAAATTGAGCTGCTTTCAAAAGAAGCCTGTGAAAACCACTTGATTCAGTTTTTCAACCAGAAACTACAGAAGTTTTTCACCGATGGCATCATGGCTCTATCCGAAACATCGTCGATAATAATGGAGCATATTTGGCTTAAATAAATTCATTTTCACACTATAAGAAAACCAGTTGAATTTTACGAAAAAAACGCCACGAACTTTTTCCGAGACCCAATATATTATAATCGTAACAACTACGAAAAAGTTAGTTGAAAAGGAAACGTCGCAGTGAAAGTATCTTTGGCTCTCTTTCCAACCATAAAATAGAAATTCTGTATGACAAACTACCGGAGCACCTGAAGGTTGACGCCGAGGTCTCCTTGTACCTGCCGTGCTATATACATTACAACAAATCGGGTACGAAAACACATATTGACGGTCCCCCGAATGCTCGCCGTAACTGTACCGGATGTCATTGAAAATTACGGGTGAACAAGAATAATGCACGCAAGTTTGTTATAAGAGAATATTAAAATAAAACAGTTTTTATGTAGCTGAAAAAGTAACGGGCATTTTTACTTGCCATTATTATTATGAGTAGTTGAAAAGTTTTCAAAAATAAATTTATATTCACTCAAAAAATTTTTTCAGTTAACAAAAATTAAAAAAAAAAGCTATGGAGAGGGCTCAGTTATGGACGACGGGGCATGTTGAACCTGTGGGAGGGTACACAATATTCTGTGTACCCAACCGGCCTACCGGCGGTCGACGGATACTACGTGGAGGTAGGGGTCCATCACGTTCTTCAATTTCACGACTGCTTTTGGCATGGATGTCCGCGATGTTATCGCGTGAATAGAGATGCTCGAACGAAATTCGGTGATACAGTGGATGAGCGATACGAGCGTACCGTTCTTATTTCCGGGCAAATCAGATCGAAAGGGTAACACTCTAACCGAAATATGGGAATGCGATTTTGACGAATTACTCGAGAATAACGAGGAAATGTCGTTATACGGGAAAAACCACTCTATGGTTAAGCTGGCGCCTCTCGAATCACACGATGCATTCTTTGGCGTTCGAACAGAAAATTTAGTAAGTTTGTACGACGTCGCGAATAGGGAGCAGATACGCTATGCGGACGTATGCTCGCTGTATCCATGGGTGTGTAAGAATGGAAAATATCCCGTTGGACATCCGAAATTGTACGTAGGTGACGAGTGTCGAGAACTCTTAGGACTTGAAAACGATCCAAATGCCGTCGAGGGTCTCGTGAAGTGCACCGTAGTAGCACCGCGCAATTTGCATATACCCGTACTGCTTGTTCGCATGCATGGGAAACTACTGTTCCCCTGTGTAGAACGTGCTGTTCAGACATGGACACATCTGCAGGATGCACACGCGATGACACGCCTGAACGAGCGTTTGACGGCACATGGATCGTGTATGAGCTGAGAAAAGCTGTGTCGCTTAGATATAAGGTAACGAATATCAGTGAAACTTGGCAATACGTTGTTATGCATTATGACTCGACAACACGACGAGGCGGTCATTTTGCCGAATACATCAATACATTCCTGAAAATAAAACAGGAGGCGAGTCGACCGTCAGCAGAGTGTAATGATGACAAGGAATCAATAGAGCGTTTCATAGCGTTGTACGAGGAGTCTGAGAGTGTATATCTCGAACGAAGTGCTTCGCTTGCAAAATTGGCGCTTAATTCATTCTGGAAAAAGTTCGGTCAGCGTGAGAATCTCCTGAAAACCGTTATCGACTTCTTGCGCTTGGAGCTGATGAATTTACTAACGAGTTCGGAGATTGAGGTGACGGGAATGTTATCGGTTAATCACACGATCATGTATGTGAACTATGTCACCAACCGCGATGCTATCCAACCATCTCCGACATCAAACGCCGTGACTGCAGCATACACGATGGCACAGGCTCGCCTAAAACTATACAATTATCTTGAGGGGCTCGGGCGGCGAATCTTGTACTGCGGTACGGGCTCATGTATTTATGTGAGTCGCCCCAGTAGCAACGAGTATGAGCCGGCAATCGGTCCATTTCTGGGAGATCTCACGGATGGATTAAGCGAATACGGGTCAGGTAGTTATATAAGTTCGTTCGTTTTGGAAGGACCAACACTTTAATCATACCTTGTTCGTCAACCCGATGGTACGATTATTGAAAAATGTGAAGTAAAGGGTATCACGCTAAACTTTGCGAATAGCCGTCACGTAAATTATGACGCATTACGATCTTTCGTGACAGGAGCTAGGACCGTAACTATTATTTTTTAATTTGACGCTATTCGACGCACGGAATTTCATCAGACAGTAACGTGTAAAGAAACGAAATCATGCGAACCTGTTAACACGAAGCGAAAGCGGCACGGAAAGTATTCTACTCTACTGTAACGGTATTTCACGTTATCATTTCCCTTGAAGGGTTTTAGTTCGGACTCGAGCAGGGAGGAAATTAATTCAGACTTCAGTATCGGGTAAAAGTAGGGTTTATTTGACAATTATTATTATTTATACAGAAAAATATTGATTATTAATATTACTTAATTAAACTCCTCTTCTTTGTTAATCCTGAGGATTATGCATTGTACAAAAACTAGACCCGGGCTCACGTACGTTTATATAATTATGTCCGCAAAAATAGAAGTTTTTATATGAATTTTATAAAAATATTTCCCTAAATGGTATAGCAGTTTCTATATTTTATACGCAAGGCATGAGAGAGTGTTTAGCCTACCGGGCTTGCCAACTATGTTGGCTCTGTTATTAATCCTTGCCTTTGGAGCGCGCCTATCTTATATCTATATCTATGGGATCGTGGTAGGGACGAAGCTCGCGTTTTAGCCCTCCTGGCTATATTACTTATTCGCTGCCCTCGTTGCTGCTACAGTGGAGCCGTCAGTGAGATGCATTTTTGGTGCATTGGTGCATTTCAATGATGACAGGAGCGTCCCTATCTAATTTTTAAAGGGGAGTCCTATTGATTTAATATATATTTTTATGATACCATTGTTTTTTCTTTTTTATATTTGTGAGCTCTTGGTGACTCGGATGTCGGACGGCTTGAAGATGTGTTTCTAGGCGGGCTCAGTGGTTGGACTCCGAAAATGTGCGTCTTCGTAGGCTTCACAAGTATCTGGGCCTGGTCATCGGAGTGGTGCTGTTGGTATGTTCCTCCTTTGGTTGGCTCCGTGGTCCTTCTTTGGCTGGTTAGCAGGTCTTCCTTGTGTTTGCTGGCTGATCCTTGATGTCTGGTTGGAATCTGTGAACAAAATGCTTCCTGATCGTCGCATTTCGCGTTCTTTTATACTGGCTTTTCCCACTCTTCTTCCATGTTCTCGGTATATCTATATATGGTAGTCGTCCTGTAGCCCATCTCCTGTAGACCATTTCTTGTTAATTCCATATTTCTGATGATCGTATTTAACGTAACCCTTGTGAATTTCTTTTCGTACATATTTCGATACTATAGTAGTTCGCGTGATTGATGTTGGTTTTCCTGGAATTTCTGTTTTTCGTAGTGTTGGTTTTATGTACTACAGGTCCCTCTGGCTGTATGTATGAGGCGTATTACGGTTTGCTACTCTATGTTTATATTTTATTGTGTGTGATCCTGATGCTTCGCTGTGTGTGTGTGTCGTATTCTGGTATTGTGTATATGAGACGTATTTGTCGTCTCAGTACCGTATGGCTATTGTGAAATACGCTAATTAGTATAACGCATAAAAATATATAGTTTTACGGTTGAATTCACGGTATTTTAAAATCATCTTTTTGTCGAATTTCATGTATCGTATTTACTGTGTATAATACGTACAAAAAATTAGAAATATTGATTTATTATGTATAAAACCGTTGTCTGCTCGTTATTTTTGTGCTGCTATCTCTTTACCTTTCCCTTTTGTTCTGACTTTCTCCTCGTTGATTCCTTTTGTCCCGTCTTTTTTATCGAGTTTTTCCTTTTGTTCTCACTTTCTCGTGCTACCTCCGTGAATATAATATTGCTGTTTAGAATTACATGATTCGTAAATTTTGCACATAGAGCTGTATACATAGTGAGATAAAAATATTGCTTTATTTGTGAGAAGTAAAAAAAACTGTAGTTATTTAATTTACGTACGGTGTAAACATCAGCTTATACCACGGGTACGCGCCTCATCAGCTAGTACAGGCGCGCCGCTCCTTATCAGCTCATCAAGCCCGCGAAAATAGCTGATGCCGCGGGGTTGCCGCCGCCGTCGCGGTATAATCTTATTTAAGAGTCAGCTGATTGGTTTTGATAGACAAGCATCGTTATGGATACAAGTTGGAAACATCCATGGACAGCCGTGATAAGCGGTCCTACGGGCTGTGGTGAAACATATTTTATCAAAAAATTCTTTAAATATTATACATGCTCGAAATGACGGATGTTCCATTCGAGCATATACTTTTTTATAACTCAGAGTGGCAGTCGAGGTATCCAGAGTACGGTGATAAAATCGAATTTCGCGAAGGTTTACCGCAAGCAGCAGATTACTTGAATGATACAAGGCCTAAACTTGTGGTCATTGACGATCTAATGCGCGAGGCATCGAACAATACCGTGGTCAATCTTTTCACCAAGGGTAGCCATCATAAAAATCTTAGTGTCATCTTCATCACGCAAAATCTCTTCTATAAGGATCACGAGCAGCGCGATATCTCCTTAAACGGTAATTATATCGTTGTCTTCAAAAATCCGCGATATCGCGTGCAAATTCAACATCTAGAGCGCCAGGTATGCCTCGAGAATCCGGAATTTTTTCAGGAGGTATATTTCGATTCAATAGCTGCACCGCACGGCTATCTCTTATTCGACTTGAAACAATCGACGCCTGATAATTGACAACTTCGCGCCTGTATATTCCCGATGGCGTTGCACGGACCTCTCGATAAAAAGCATATCATTATATTGCAGGCGCTGTATTATCTGAAACTAGAGCAACGACGTGCCATTTTGCGCAAAGGGAAACGTGAGTCTGAACAACGTGCAAAAGAATCATCTTCGGAGGCGCGCGACAATTCTTCGACGAAAGGGGAAATTGGAGTGGTAAGAGGAAGATCATCGTCGAGCACTGTATCGGATTTCTAAAGTTGCTTCTTGTGCCTTTCTTGGTCTATACGAGCCATGGAATTTGCCAGAAAGATAGTGCTTATTCCTGATCATAACATACATCTTCTCGCGGGTCTCGCCACTACTGCTACTACCACTACTTCTACTGCCACAGATCCGTCGCCCTCCGTACAGACTACTGGTACACCATTATCGCACCTCGACTCTGAGCTGAGTGAAATTCCATACTCTCACTCGTACAAGAGCGAGAGAGAGAAATGGACAGCGTACCAACAGGTTCTACAGAGTTATCTTCACTTGGTCGAGTACGATAAGACAGTACCGAATATTTCGTCGAAATGAAAAATGGCAATACTAGGTTGGCACGAGAATAAAATCGACGACGAACATAGTTAAATCTCGACTCAAGGACACACTTATTGTCCATAGCGTACCAAAAAAATGTTAATCTAAAGCAATATCGTTGCTTCGCAGTTTGTATCGCAGCGCTGTAGGTAAAAAAATGACATGAGATCGTAACAGTGTTGTTTCCATAGAGGGAAGAAGAATTTCGAATTTCAATATAGTTGATCTTGTTAACGATGCCATGCGAGCTAGGAAACGCGAGAAACCCATCGGTCGATCTTACTTTGCCAAACTCTTGCGAATGATACAGATGCCACGCGAATTTATCGGCAATCCCGAATTACTACACGAGCCTACAACAACATCATCGTCGACTCCGCAGCGGCGTCTCATTTTACCACGCGATAGTGATAATAGCAACAGCAGCAACAGTAGCAACAATGCGGCTGAGACTGCACACTCAAACAGAGATTTAATACTCACGGCGGACAACGACATCATCGAGAGTCAGGAGGGGGAGGAAGAAGAGGACGAACAATTGCAAAACATCGCACAAGTATAGAGCTAACAACACCCCAGTAAATATCGCTCCGCTACACAGTTAGCAAAAAGCAAAAGAAAAAGAATCCATTTAACTGGTCATCGTTAAAATTGTGAAAATTCTTCAAAAAATCTATTATGACACCGCCCATCCTGCATCCTATTCTCGAGCAAAAAATGTTGACCAGGTGGAGAATGGCGCGAAAAATGTTTTACTATGGCTCGAGACACAGGATTCATATAACATGCATCGTCTTGTGCGACGATGATTTCCTCGTCGTGCGTACAACGTGAGTAATATAGACGATGTGTAGAAGGCTGATTTAGCTGATCCTCGCTCGATAGCTTGTAACGGTAATTTTTATCGTTAGCAAATATTTTTATATTTTCCGAGGGAATTCGGGCTCGAACACAAAACTAATTAATGTTAGACTTCGAAGTGCGTGAGACTAGGGTTTTATTTACAGAATGAATAATTTTATAACAGTTATTTTACAGTTTCCGCCCTCTATTATCCAGAATAGTGCATTTAAATTCGGAAATTCCGACGATTATTTTATTATCATTTCGTCGTATTCGCGCATCGATTCTCGGTATCCTCGGGAGTTTATTATTCTCCTTGTATAGCGGTATTACTGTACGCTCGGTGCACAGATATACCCACACCACTAGTTCTTTTGTATCCCACTCGCTCCTTCGACATAGTGTATTAACTCTGTGTACAATTCTTTCTCATCCACTGTCCTTTTACTTTCTCTCTTCCTCTCTTCCGATTATCTAGCCGTGCAATTCCCGTTTATACTGCCGATTTGAGATTGTTCTTTTTCCTTATACACTACTAGCTTAAACGTATTAATTAATCCTATGCACCTAATTCTACGGATATCTATTTATATCTTAATCTATTGCTCGTTTCCTTTTTACTTCACTAAAACCAATTCTTTATATTATCTATGCATTGAAATTCGGGAATTCCTGCGATTATTTCTACATCAATTCTTCTTATTCGAGCACAAATTCTCAATATTCTCGGCTCGAATATCGGTTACGTGTAAATTAGTTGGTGTTGAGCCAACAGCTCCTAACACGCACATACACAGCCACTCACGTCAGATTTACTCCTTGACAGAGTGTATAAACTCTGTTTATAATGCTTTCTCTTTCACACTTGTTTCCCTTTCTCTCCTTCTCTCTTCTACTCATCTAACTGGGCGATTCCCGTTTATATTTCCAATTAAAAATCTACATTATTTAATTCTATTTCCTTATATTCTACTATCCGCTTACTCCCATGCACCTACTTTCCTATACCTGACTCTATTCACTTAATCGAAAACTCTTAAAAACTACACGCTTAATCGTATTAATTAAACCTATGCGCCTATTCTCTTCACTTATAGTTTAGTTAAATCTCGATATTTGACAATTTCCTCACTGTACAACTGATGATTATTAATTATATCGAGATTTCTCCCCTGTCTTTTCGTTATGGCCTCTGGATGCTACTCACTCGTTTTCTGATTATCGAGCAACCACCGACTCGACAAAACGTACTTTAGAAAGAACCACTGAATTTTCACTTGTAATTTTAATTTTCCGTTATCGATTCTTACTGTCCTCCACTATCGGTGCAATAATGCCGAGAGAGCTCTCCCCCCGCGCAGGCTCTATTATAGCCTTCCCCACGCTCCGCTCAACCCTACGTCATCATTTTACCATTATTTCGAAATATAACGCATTTCCTGACTTCTGCGATCTGCCGCTATCGCGCTCATCGCCTTCCCCTCGCCTCCCAGCAAGGCCAGCTGGTCGCTGACCTGCTGTTTATGTCAGCGAAAGAATTCCGGCGGTGTGACGTCGCTCCTTTTTCACACGAGTTCGATGGCCTAGTGCCCGCAAACCTCGGTACACCTGTACTCTGTTTCACGGTCTCCTCGTCTCTTTTCCTATCGTGTTATATTCCTACCGCTTAATCTATGCTCCTGTGATTCTCTCATTACCGTCGATAACCATATGGACCTCGCAAGCTATGTACAACGATGGATACGCATATCTGCTTGCTGTTATCGACGTACTGAGCAAATACGCGTGGTTCGAGGCTTTGCATAACAAAACAAATGCAAACGTGGCCCGCGGTCTCACCAGCATACTCGCACGCAGTAACAGTCGTCACCCGCAGCAGCTGCAAACTGATCCAGGCAAAGATTTTTTCGGCACTCCATTTCAGCAAATTCTAAAGGAAAAGAATATCGATTTTCGCGCTGCCCGTAACCCCGATATAAAAGCCTCGATTGCCGAACGCTTTAATCGCACAGTAAAAGAGCGAATGTGGCGTTACTTTACATACACGCGAAATAAACTGTAAGAAATTTTCCTTTAATCTATGATTGTTTCTTATTATTTGTTTGTTTTTATTTAATCTGGGGCTCGAGAGGAATTTTGGAAACACGAACAGAGTCGAACCTATGACTGGCAATAATATCTTTAATTATTAAATAAGAATAACAATGGACTCCTCACTCTCGAAATGGTACAAAAATATTCTAATCGAAATCCCGAGCATAAATTCATAAGCAAGCGAGATTAACTTTACTAAATACATAAATTCAGCGCACAAGTAACATATGAATAATTCAAGCCGACGAACGTACATTCAGCAACATTATCATTATATACGAATCATAAATGAAGGGATATCAATACAATGTTAGAATATAAACTGTTTGCTATTTCTGGCTAGCAGCCTAATACTTGACGTGAAAATTACCCAGATTGCAGAACACGTTACATGAATTTAATTACGCACGGTATAGCGATTAGCATGACTTCAATAACATATAAAAATGCTTGCGATATTCATTCGTATAAATCGCCTTCAATATACAGGGTGATTCAAAAAAAGTGACCGACCCGCAGTATGCCGATAGCTGAGGTCATTTTAAGCACAATTACTTAGCGGTTTTCCGAAAATCTCAAAAGTTTATTAATGAGATGCAATTAAAGTCAAATAATAAATGACCAATCAGGAGCACATACGCTTCCCGCGCCGGAAGTCGGCAAATATTCGATGGAAACCGAGACCTCGGTCTGCGGCAACGTCGGACGGGATAGTATAGTAGAATGACGCATGTCATTTGTTCATTCGCATGGGTTTTTTTATGCGCGATCGAAGAAAATAATTGAAAGGTGATGTGCTCGTCATGTGTTCCGAAGTGAAAAAATGGGAATAAAATGTTGATAATACTTTAACCAGATGTAATTATTTATTATGTCTTAACCTTTAAACGTTCCAAATAGTGTTTGTAATTGTGTTTTGTTCTCTGTAAATAAATAATTGTACATTGAAATGTGTGGCACTCTATAACTGTCATCTCTATGATAATAATTAAAATGCAATGAATCTCCTAGGCCATGGTTCATTTAATACAGTATTTAATTATGATAAAAATTATGATGTGTTCATGACACAAATTATAGCGTATAAAAAGTCACAACTAGCGAATGCCTTTCGCCACTAGAAATAAGATATGTAGTAGGTATGCGTGACAAATGTCATATTTCGCACCTGACAATACAACTTGAAGCTTCAAATTATTAACGACAGCTTCATTAATATGAGGAGATGTTTTTACCTTTATAAGAAAAGTTAAGTAACACTTGATACATCGATGCATGGCAGAAGAGACTGCGATGCTACCAAAGGTGCCAAATCTGTCTGAAGCAGCTGCATTAGGACCAGAAGACGCTTCCATCAACATCTATAAGACTTTTCTATTAGACTTTTGTTATAGCTACGCATGACAAAATCAATCGCCCTGCCCTGCCGATGCTGCTTGAGTCTCCAAATTGTTGGTGGTTAGTAAGTATAAGGTGATAGCGAGATGATAGTGAGGTGCGAGGAAAGTGAAAGCAAGGTGAGCGGACGGTGAGAGTAAGGTGAGATGAAGGTGAGCGGACGGTGAGAGTGAGGTGAGATCAAGGTGAGAGGAGGTTGTGATCAAGGAGAGAGTAAGTTAAGACGAAGGGCAATTTTCGGTGTCCCTGTAAATGTAGTAAAAAAAAAATCGGTCCAGTTACAAGATGTTATGCCGGTAACAATTTTTCAATTTCGCCAAACGTAGATATTTAATAATGAACCGACATGAGTCTAAAGTTTCACATCAACCTGAACGGTTCATCCATAGGTCAGACTGGCCCAAAATAATAAAATCTAAGGGTACATTCAAACAAGATTGTTTGGTTCCTCGTCGGTAACTCGAGAACATAGCAAACGCATAATTTGTACTTAATTTTCTATTTATATTTCGTAATCAATAACGCAAAGTTGCCGTTGTTTACAATAAACCTTACATTAACTCTGTTATCGTGAATTGACGTTTTTATCTCAGTCACGCGAGATTCAACTCCTTATAAGCGAACGATTCCAAATAATAACCCTTAAAAATATTATACCGTCAACCGTAATATGCTACGAGTATTTACGTGTTACCGGCATAACATCTTGTAACTGGACCGATTTTTTTTTACTACATTTACAGGGACACCGAAAATTGCCCTTCGTCTTAACTTACTCTCTCCTTGATCACAACCTCCTCTCACCTTGATCTCACCTCACTCTCACCGTCCGCTCACCTTCATCTCACCTCACTCTCACCGTCCGCTCACCTTGCTTTCACTTTTCTCGCACCTCACTATCATCTCGCTATCACCTTATACTTACTAACCACCAACAATTTGGAGACTCAAGCAGCATCGGCAGGGCAGGGCGATTGATTTTGTCATGCGTAGCTATAACAAAAGTCTAATAGAAAAGTCTTATAGATGTTGATGGAAGCGTCTTCTGGTCCTAATGCAGCTGCTTCAGACAGATTTGGCACCTTTGGTAGCATCGCAGTCTCTTCTGCCATGCATCGATGTATCAAGTGTTACTTAACTTTTCTTATAAAGGTAAAAACATCTCCTCATATTAATGAAGCTGTCGTTAATAATTTGAAGCTTCAAGTTGTATTGTCAGGTGCGAAATATGACATTTGTCACGCATACCTACTACATATCTCATTTCTAGTGGCGAAAGGCATTCGCTAGTTGTGACTTTTTATACGCTATAATTTGTGTCATGAACACATCATAATTTTTATCATAATTAAATACTGTATTAAATGAACCATGGCCTAGGAGATTCATTGCATTTTAATTATTATCATAGAGATAACAGTTATAGAGTGCCACACATTTCAATGTACAATTATTTATTTACAGAGAACAAAACACAATTACAAACACTATTTGGAACGTTTAAAGGTTAAGACATAATAAATAATTACATCTGGTTAAAGTATTATCAACATTTTATTCCCATTTTTTCACTTCGGAACACATCACGAGCACATCACCTTTCAATTATTTTCTTCGATCGCGCATAAAAAAACCCATGCGAATGAACAAATGACATGCGTCATTCTACTATACTATCCCGTCCGACGTTGCCGCAGACCGAGGTCTCGGTTTCCATCGAATATTTGCCGACTTCCGGCGCGGGAAGCGTATGTGCTCCTGATTGGTCATTTATTATTTGACTTTAATTGCATCTCATTAATAAACTTTTGAGATTTTCGGAAAACCGCTAAGTAATTGTGCTTAAAATGACCTCAGCTATCGGCATACTGCGGGTCGGTCACTTTTTATGAATCACCCTGTATAATATCAGGGGTACAAATTGAAAATGCGGGTTTGATAACAGATGGCGTTACTAACGCTATACGCATCAGGCAGTACTGTGACTATGTTCATGTCAAAGCTACGTCTTATAGCTTTAATTTTCAGTATGTGTCAATTTGTCGCAGTGTCAAATTCATAGTTTTTTTGAGCTCTCAATATGTCGAGTTTCGTGCCAACAAAACAGCATTTGCGGGAAGTTTTAATTTACTTCTTTAATTTGAAGAAAAGTGCTGCTGAAGCACATCGATTGGTCTCCGAGGCTTATCCGAGTCATGTTCCATCGGTTTCAACGTGCGAGAGATGGTTTGTGCGGTTTAGAAGTGGTGATTTTGACGTTGAGGACAAAGAGCGGCCGGGCCAAGTGAAAAAGTTTGAGAATGCTGAATTGGAGGCAATACTCAATGAAGACTCGTGTCAAACTCAACAAGAGCTCGCAGATTCATTGGGAGTGACACAACAAGCCATTTCCCATCGTATAAAAGCCCTCGGAATGATCCAAAAGCAAGGACATTGGGTGCCGTATGAGCTGAAGCCGAGAGACGTCGAGCGCCGTTTTTTTGCATGCGAACTGCTGCTCGAACGGCAAAAACGGAAGGGTTTTTTGCATCGCATTGTCACTGGTGATGAAAAGTGGATCCATTACGATAACCCGAAGCGCAAAAAATCATATGGTTACCCCGGCCATGCATCATCATCGACGGCCAAACCAAATATTCACGGCGCCAAGCTCATGCTCTGTATTTGGTGGGACCAGCTGGGTGTGGTGTATTATGAGCTATTGAAATCGAACGAAACCATCACAGGAGCACTATACCGAACTCAATTGATGCGTTTGAGCCGCGCACTCAAAGAAAAACGGCCACAATACGAGCAAAGACACGACAAAGTAATTTTGCAACATGACAACGCTCGGCCACATGTTGCAGCGCCGGTCAAAACATACCTACAAACGCTGAAATGGGAAGTCTTACCCCACCCGCCGTATAGCCCAGATATTGCTCCTTCCGATTACCACCTTTTCCGATCGATGACACATGGCCTAGCTGACCAGCGCTTCCATTCTTACGAAGAAGCCCAAAAATGGGTCGATGACTGGATAGCAGCCAAGCCGGCCGAATTTTTTCGCGACGGTATCCGTAAATTGCCAGAAAGATGGGAAAAAGTTGTGGCTAGCGATGGACAATACTTTGAATAATTCATTTGTTACCATTTTTTCAGAATAAACGTTCAAAAATAGAAAAAAATCCCGCATTTTCAATTTGTACTCCTGATACACGAGACATTCATTTTCGGAAAGGCGTTTACATGATATAATTCTATCAGATGAACGTAAGACTTATCTTAATATTGCGTTGTTTACATTCCACGAAATTTCGATGACCGGTGTAGAAGGTGTGCGGGGCAGGCGCAGTAGCTCTTGGTAACGGTTGAATAGGTATGTATGCATCGCTGATTCCAAAGTATGGATGTACACAGAGGTATAGATGCAGCTAGATGTGTCTTCTGAATATAGATATATAGGTGGACAGGCGATACTCAGGCCTATTTGCTTCCCATAGAACGACCGCAATGGTCCTGAAGTTCCCCTTCGACTCGGTGGCGTTGGAGACGTCAAATTCCTCCAGGTTACCGAGTATGATAGTCTTCGAGTGAGTTATAATATTCCAATTAATGTTGATCGTGACTTTACTAGTCACTCGCAGAAAAAGGGCTTCATCGTGCCTTTATATAACTCCTTAGTATTATCAGAGAATATCGCGTAGCCTATCTCGATTATCATACGAGATTTTTATAAACGAATTATTATATATGATTGAGACGACTTGGAGCCTTATAAATGTGTAGCCGTCTGTGGTTACTTAGCGACTCAGGTTATATTATAGATATACTATAGTATATATTGGAGCAAGTGGTACGCTCTGCTGCTTCGCAGCGACTAACTTTCTCTTAATCACGCAAAATCGATTACTCTCATTACAATACGCTTGACCGCCAAGGAGTAGGGGATCACATAGGTGGATCCACGGTACGCATAGGATTGAATTATTTCTTAAGCTAATAACATCGACCCGGTAGTCTACAGGGCCGATTCGTTACAAAACGTTACATCGATGTTTTACAAAAAATTTTATATGCTTATAATCACACTAGACAAAGGTGAACGCATATTCCTCCGAGCGATGTGACCCTAGAAAATGCCTCTATAGCCCGAGAAAATTTAGCACGACGTTACGAGTGTAACGCGAGAAAAACTGAAAAGCCTATTTACAGTGTCGGTGACTTGGTCCATATCACAGCTGAAGGTGCATTCGTGAAAGGATATGAGCGTGCTTGGAGTAACGAGTTATTCAAGATTCAACGAATATCAGTGTATCGAGAATCATTCGTGTATATCTTACACGATCTGAATAACCAGACTATTGACGGTATTTTCTACTAGACAGAATTATCGCGAGTACCAGTGATTCCGTCACCTGAGAAGACGAAAGAGAAGAAGAGGACAAAGAGGAAGAACGCTCGGAATCACTGTCCCTGATAAATATGAGCTCCAAGGATAGCTCTTTCTTTGTCGTACTACTGAGCAGCAGTAGTATGCATTATTTTCCGGATAATAAGACGACGAAATTTATTACAAAACTACCGCGTCAGATACGTTTGCTCGGAGAATGGTCTGTTTCTCTTGTGGAAATTGCTTATCCGATGACTCTTTTACATGTTCTTACTGTAGCAAATCTCGTATCTTTTGAGGATAATGATTATGATTTTTCGGGTTTAAATATTTTAACACGGAGACGCTTAGATAGAGATCAAGTTCTATGTGGTGTATATCGCTCTATAGACGCTCTTTTGGAGAGTATAAATAAGTTACGTCACGTGGCCGGTCATCTGCGCTTTAAATCGCTTCGGAGCGGGCTAGTCGCAGTAGCGCGCGTATGCGACGATCTATGATACCACAACATTCGCGTATCGCCCGCTATCGCAAGGCTACTTAGATTCTCGGAAGAGGCCTGTAGGTCTGCAATGATATAACTGCATTGCGAATACACGGGGTTGAGTCCTGCATCTCTCACTGGTGCTATACCAGGCAGCATGATTCTATACACCGATATCTGCGAGTGCTATATTACAGGCGATGTACAAACATCCCTCTTACGAGTTGTTCCTATCGATGCTGACGACTTTCAATATGATTTGATAAAAATTTAATCGTTTTCGGCATAACGATATATACCTTTCTTGCGGAACAATTTACACACTATCGTGCTCGATATAAGAGACGAATTTGGAAATCCTATACCATTCGAACAGGGAACGTTGAGTGTGATACTACATTTCAAAAGGTCCCACGTTTGGTTATGCTGCTATGGATGATATTGACAGTGTACAGCACGGATGGGGCCGCCGCGAGTACAGCGGTATTAACCATGTTCATATTGGAACGCCTAATCAACAAGGACATGCTATCGGCAGCTTTCTTGGGGGCCTGATTCGTCGTGTGTAACCACTTTTAAAGAAAGATGCTAAAGCAGTTGGAAAAGAGGCATTGCGAACAAGTGTAAACGTAGCCAATGATATCCTTGATATAAATATTGCTGTGAAAGATGCTATTCGCGAGAGAGCGCGAGAGAGCGCGAGAATCGGGCAGTAATCTCAAACGCAGAGCCCCTGAAAAAATTAACACTCTCATGCGGGGGTCTGGTTATGAAAAGCGCAAAATTTCAGCAACTCCTCATTCATCGGACGAACGGAAATCACGACGTATCTGCCGTAAAAAGAAAAGTGTAACAAAGAAGAAGAAGAATTATAAGTACAATAAGAAGAAGAAGACTCGTCAACGAAAGGTTGCAGATATTTTTGGATAGCTGAAACAAGATGACTTTTCTACATGCGCACTCGTGCGAATGTCTTGAATCGGAATTTGAATTATTTTCACTCCCGCCGACGCAGACTACTATCAAAGGCCTCAATTCGGTGTATTATAAGTCAATTCCTTCGCTTACAGACGACTCACCTATTGAATTTGTTATTCCTGGACAGGGTGATGAGTATATCGATCTCGTGCATACTGTGCTCAGTCTGATAGTGAAACTAACATCTTCTACGGAACTTGTCACGGGTACAGCGCCAAAACTAAGTTCCGGCCCTGTAAACAATCTCTTTCATTCTATGTTTAATCAGGTGGATGTAGACCTGAATCACAAATTAGTTTCACCTCCAAATAATGCCTACGCTTATCGAGCGTATATAGAAACACTTTTTAATTACGGTCCAGCTGCCAAAAATTCGCATCTCACGAGCGTTTTCTGGTACGATGATACCCCTGGAAAAATGGATGAAGTAACATCGGGAAATGCGGGTTTTGTAAAAAGAAAACAATTTTTTAATGTCGGAAAAATTGTACACTTGCTCGGCCATCTTTATTGCTATATATTCAATCAGGACCGGTTCCTATTAAACGGTATCGAGATGCGACTAAGGCTTGTGCGGTCTAGAGATCCATTTTGTCTTGTGGGCGATACAAAGAATGAGCAATGCGGCTTAATGCTTCTCGAGGCATCGCTTCTCGTTCGTAGAACAAAAATAGCTCCTCGTGTACTTTTCTCACGTGCAAGAAGTCTGGCAAAATCTACGGCTAAATATCCTCTTACGAGAGTCGAGATAAAGGCCGTTTCAGTACACTCCGGTGTTCATGGAGAGACTATCGATAATATCGTGCTAACGGCGGTATGAATCCATTCAATTTCCAAAATTGCAAGATAAATTACCTCTCGTTGTATGTAGATGGTGCTCAAATACCTTCGAAAGCGTTACAACCTGATTTCACGAAAAATCATCTGTATGTAGATACTTTTCAAACGTTGTTTTCAGGAACTGGAATACATTTCCTGAACGATGGTAATTCAATCGATCGCGATAATTATCGCGATGGGTACAGTCTGTTTGCTTTTCATTTAACACCCGATCTTTCGGCGAACAGCAATTCAGATTGGAATTTAATAAAGTACGCGAGTGTGAGAATAGAGGTACGATTTGAGAATGCGCTTGCTTTAACGATAAATTGTGTAGTCTACGCGGAATAATGGGTCTGGGAAAAGTTCGTGGCGTTTTTTTAGTAAAATTCGACTGGTTTTCTTATATTGTGAAAATTAATTTATTTAAACCAAATATGCTCCATTGTTATCTACAATATTTCGCCATTTTTCGGGTAGAGCTATGATGCTATCGGTGAAGGACTTCTGTGGTTTCTGGTTGGAAAACTGAATCAAGTGGTCTTTACAGGCTTCTTTTGAAAGCAGCTTAATTCCATCGAGAGAGTTCATCACAGATCGGAATAAGTGATCGTCAGAGGGTGCTATGTCTGGACTATACGGTAAATGCATCAAAACTTCCCAACCAAGCTCTCGCAATTTTTGACGGGTCATCAAAGAAATGTGTGGTCGGGCGTTGTCATGATGGAAGACAACACCTTTCCTATTAATCAATTCGGGCCGTTTTCTTTCAATTGCTTGGCGTCATCTCTCTAGTTGTCCTCAGTAGTGTTGAGAATCAATCGTCTGACCAACTGGAAGTTGCTCATGGTGGACGATTCCCTTCCAGTCCCACCACACACACAGCATCACCTTTTTCGCTGTCAATCCCGGCTTCGCGACCGCTTGTGACGTCTCACCATCCCTTGTCCACGATCTTTCACGTTTCCGATTGTCCTACGTGATCCATTTTTCATCACCGTTTATGACACGTTTCAGAAATGGTTCGATTTCATTGCGTTCCAGCAGCGCATCGCAGATGTTAATTCGGTCTATCATGTTTTTCGCGCTCAACTCATGAGGAACTCATACATCGAGTTTCTTTTTGTAGCCAGCTTTTGTAAATGGTTCAAAGCAGTTTTGTGGTCAATGCCTAGCTTCATACCAATATCGACACTGCTGGTATGCTTATCTTGCTGGACTTTTTCAAGAATTTGATCAGCTTTTTCAGTGATTGGACGACCAGAGTGTGACTCATCTTTCACATCAAAATTACCAGAACGAAAGCGCGCGATACATTTCCGCGCAGCAAATTTTGATAAAGTACGTTTACCGTACACGGCACAATTGTTTTCACAAGCCTGCGCAGCGTCTTCCCTTTATCGTAATAATATTAGCAAAATATAGCGCAATTTTTCATTACTTTTCTCCATTTTCAAACGCAAACAACTTTTCAACCACTGCACCAATTTCGATGTTTATACACTCAAAGTAACGCTCGAAGTGTCACCTTTCCAACGAGCATTTAGTGATGTCGCTGCGATCTGTGTTTCCTGACTTATTTGCAATTGATGCCATCTATCGGGAAAAACGCCACGAACTTTTTACCTCACCATATACCAGGTGTACAGGTATGAAATGCGAATTTCAGACAACAGATGACGCACGAATGCAGTTTGTGCTATAAAGATTTGACACTACGCCATTTTGTTGTATCATCAACAAGTGTCAGACGCGCACGCGTGACAAATTGGAAAAGTGTGTGCATAGTTTTGTGTTGTTGTGTTCAATATGTCGAAATTTATACCGAACAAAGAGCATTCGCGGTCAGCATTAATTTTTTGTTTTCATTTGAAAAAGACTACTACTGAATCATACCGATTAGTTAGAGAAGCTTATGGTGAATATGCTTCATCGCAAGATACGTGTGTACGATGGTTTCGGCGTTTCAAAAGTGGTAACTTCGATGTTGCAGACAATGAACGTGGCAAGCCGTCAAAAAAATACGAAGATGTGGAATTGCAAGCATTGTTGGACGAAGAATATTCGCGAACACAAAAACAACTCGCTATGCAATTGGGCGTTAGTGAACAAGCTGCTTCCAATCGGC
The DNA here is from genome assembly GCA_963942595.1 of Cylloceria caligata. Taxonomy (NCBI): domain Eukaryota; kingdom Metazoa; phylum Arthropoda; class Insecta; order Hymenoptera; family Ichneumonidae; genus Cylloceria; species Cylloceria caligata. The sequence goes on from OZ012710.1 coordinate 41,039,213, forward strand.
TTCGAGAGATGGGAAAGATTCAGAAGACCGGTAGATGGGTATCACATGAGTTCAACGACAGGCAAATGGAATGGCGCAAAAAAACATGTTAGTTTTTGCTCGCTCGGTACAAAAGAAAGTCGTTTTTGCATCGTATAGTTACAGGGGAAGAAAAGTGGATTTATTTTGAGAATCTCAAGCGTAAAAAATCATGGGTAGACCCAAGTGCACCATCCACATCGACCGCAAGACCGAATCGCTTTGGCAGAAAGACCTTATTAAGAGTTGTTAAAACCTGGGGAAACGGTTACTACTAAACATTACCAACAACAAGTGACCGATTTGGACCGTTCGCTGCTTGAAAAAAGACAGAATACCGAAAGAGGCAACACAAAGTCATATTTCTTCATGACAATGCTTCATCACATACGGCGAAACTGGTTCGCGACACGTTGGAAGCACTCAGCTGGGCAGTTCTACCCCCATGCGGCTTACTCATCAGACTTGGCTTCTTCCGATTACCACTTGTTTGCATCGATAGGGTACACACTTGCTGAACAGAGCTTTCGTTCGTACGAAGATGTGAAAAAATGACTCGATGAATGGTTTGCAGTAAAAAGGGAAGATTTTTACTAGCGTGGTATTCACAAATTGCCCGAAAGATGGGAAAAATGCATAACAAGCGATGGAGCATACTTCGAATAAATCACTTTTCATCATTCTTCCGAATTTGACATGTTTTTTTAGAAAAAAATCCGCATTTTATACGCGTACACCTGGTATATATTGCTGAATTACTATATATGTAAAGTAAAAGAACAGTTTTTAGTTTACCATTGTCTGAAGCGTCGTCGTTCTCAAACTCCGTGGACGCCTGGATAATAATCCAATGGCCGTTGGATAATCTGGTGGTTTACCCAATTCTCCTCCACCTCGTCATCGTCGTTGTCGGCATCGATACCCTGAGAGTTGTCGTCCACGCTGTTGTTGTCGGTATCTTCGCCGTCGGCTACGGCTGCGTCATCATCATCGTCGTCGGCACTAATGTACGCATCGGCGACTCCAGTTGCACCATTGTGGTCGTCGTACGTATCGGACGACATCGCTTCATCGACCTCCATCGCATTTTCCGTTGTATCGGCGTGCATTGACGACACCTCCAAACGTGAATCGGCCGCCTATTCGCCGTTCCCATCGCTACTTCTGCTGCTGCTGCTGGGTTCTACGAGGACAATTTCAAAGTTTCCGGCCTCATCGACATAACGTAACTGTTGAAAAAAAATGTCTTTCGCCGTCAAGTTGGACTTGACATATGTAAACCGTAAAAATTTCAAGTCATTCTGATCATTACTTTGTCTATGGCACTCTTCAAAAATTGTTAGCTGACATTGTCTGTCGACAATGGAAAAAGTTGAGTATCGAGCAGTGATAAAATTTCTTCATTTGAAAGGGAAAAAGACATAGGAAATAAAAGATGAGTTAGACTCTTTTTACGGTGAAGTCTCCCCTTCATTTGCACTGGTCGAACATTGGGTGACCTAGTACAAACGTGGTCGTACGAGCATTTTAGACGAGGACGTTCCGGGTGCCCGAAAACCGTTACAAGTGACGGAATGGTCGATTTAGTGCATCAAACTGTAATGGAAGATCGTCGATTGACTGTTAAGGATATTGCTGAGGCTTGTGGGATATTATCTGAATGGGTGCACAAGATTTTAAATCAAAATTTGGATATGAGAAAATAGGCCGCGCGCTGGGTGCCGCGCTTTTTGACGATCGATCAAAAGCGCATACGGACGGGCATGTCGCGCGAGTGTCTTGATGCGAGTGTATGAAAAAAATCCAGCGGAATTTTTGCGGCGAATTATAACCGTCGATGCAACCTGGGTACACCGCTATACGCCTGAGACTAAACCACAGTCAATACAGTGAACTGCGGTGGGGGAACAAACTCCGAAAAAGGCAAAGGTTGCCTCTCTGCAGGAAAAGTGATGGCGACAGTTTTTTGGGATAGCCGTGGAATAATTCTTATCGATTACCTAGCTAAGGGTGAAACAATCAACGGACAGTACTACGCTGCATTACTAGATAAATTGAAGGCCACAATTAAAAAAAAACGTCCGCATTTGGCCAAGAAAAAAATTCTGTTTCACCAGGATAAAGCTCGGGTTCACACGTGCATGGTCGCAATGCCAAAATTGAACGAATTGAAGTTTGAATTGCTTCCGCACCCACCTTATTCGCCAGATTCAGCTCCCAGCGACGTTTTCCTGTTTCCAAATTTCACAAAATTTCTCGGGGGGAACAAATATACGTCAAATGCTGAGGTGGAAAACGCTGTAAAGCAGTATTTTTTAGGTTTGGACAATCAATTCTTTCTGACGGTTTAAAAGGATGGGAGAAACGTTGGACCAAAGGTATGGAGTTGCAGGGAGAAAGAGAAATAGATTTTATTTTGAGTCGAAATATGTGTTTCTCTTAAGAAGGCCGGAAACTTTTCAAATAGCCCTCGTAATAATATAATGTTGCATTTGAAAAGCACCGGAATCCACACTAATATACTAGTAGATCATGCTCGTATAGTTCAGATAATGAAAAAATTTATTAACAACTAGTGAAAAATTACTACAATCGAGAATTATTTTCAAATCCATAGTGGAGTACTAATAGTACAATGGATTTAAATGGAGCTCGGAACTCACGACTGTGCTCCAGCAGATCATGAGGTTGTATTTCGAATAGTTTTAAAAATGATTAATGATTATCGTAAAATTGCTAGAAGGCACAACTCTTTTGAAATCCATGGAGAAATGTTATAAGTTTAACGAAGATCTTAGAATAAGCGTGGAAGCCACATCTAGGTATAAGCAGATCATGATCATATATCTGCGGTATTGATAACAATTAATAATAATTTTCAAAAATGATGATTTCTACTCACATCATCCATAACGTTTAAGCCTGTATTTATAGCCTCTATTCCCATAGCTTTATCTCCTTTTGTGAGTACGCTTCTAAAAAGAACACCAAGAATTCTATTGATCTCTTGTTCCCGTTGATAAGGTACACCAGAAAAAAAAAAAACGTTGCCTATACCAGCGCCACCGCCAACTTGGTTCTGGTAATAAGTCGTACAATGGACGACCATTTTGGCTAAGCGATCCTCTTAAAATGATGCAGAGAGTTAACGTTCCGTATTAGTATGTGATTGGTTTATCTTGGTCGATCCAAATCCAGTTTTTGAGCAAAGGTATATAATTTGGTGGTGAAAAATTTTTATGCAACGTCTGCTTGGAAAATTTACTTCTCGAGCGCTGTGTGTCGTGGTTGAAGTAGCCAAATCATGCACTCCCACTATCCGCATAACTTGGCCGCACTAGTGCGTTAAAGAACTACAAAATTTCACTGTTTTAACTTTACCTAGCAACGAGATGTCACGACCAGTGATTCTATATGCGCGACTATACTCGAGGCGACAGAAACTTCACGATGCGTCACAAATAGATCTTATTATGGATAACCTAACAAGACCAGTGACACCGACCGAACTTCTTGAAACAGCTAATGATGATGCAAGAAATTTACATTTTACATGTTTCTTGAATTTAACTTTTCCAGCAGGCTTTGCTTATAATATTGTATGCCACAGGTGCGCGACGTAGTGAATCTGACTGTCGTGACTTTACAATATTCGCTTTAAGACTAATGCCACATTGACATTCGATTGACTCGATAGGTAACATTATTACAAGCTAAAACCGTACACAGAGAGGTTCTCAAAATTTAATCAATTCCAAAATTAGCTGTTAGAGGAATGCGTGATTGCACATTAGAGAATATCGAGGGTTTGACAACTTTTGTCACTGAATGCATTCATCTTGCACGAATCTGTTTGTGCCTGCTCATAACCATTTTGAAAATATCAAATCTTCAGCAGAATTGGTGCTCGTAAGAGGAGTTTTACTGCACAAAAAATATATTCATTTATAACAAAAAATTTGCTTTTCGAACCTGGTTTTCAGACGTTCCAGAATAAATACTCTAGACTATTCATCTAGCAACCTCAAGAGACGAAGAGTCTATTCTCTGATCAATAAAGAGTCTGAGGATTCCCTTTCAAAATTATTGTAAAAAATTAGACTCTACGCGACTAGCTACATTGGTTCCAGATTGTCTGAAGCCGCCCCTTAATGGGAACACCCAAGTAAACAACTGGAGCTGGTTTCATAGTTGGCTTCTTAGATGCATTCTGCAATTTTTCAGTAGGGAGAATGAGTCTACCATCAAAATAGCACTCTTTCACCTATTCAGACCCTGCCTGTGGAAATAAAATATATCTCATTACACTTAAAACACGTTTTCTGTCGCGCTGTGCAAAAACTGTCGCAACGTAATACTAAAAATTCATTCATTTCCAAGCAGGAAACTTATGCTTTTGATTCAGCTAAAGGATAAGTTTAGTAATATTTAAACTTATTCAAGCTATATAATGCTGTACAATATTGACAGCTATCAGCTTAATGCTTGACTTCGAATGCACCTTCGTGAAAGAAATGCAGATAAGCACTTCTATCGAACTTATCCGAACTTCTATCAACAGCGATGTTTTTGCGACGAACATTTAACAATTTGTCGATAATTACTCACGCAATCGCAGATCCTGAAATCCTCTTTATTCTTATTTCGAAACTAACAAGGAAGGATAGTTTGGTGTCCCCCTCCGATTTTGATGAAACTCACGTATATTGTAGAGCATCAAAAACTAAAAGACACGTATTTTTTTGTCGGCGGAAAAACATTTCTAAGGGGTGAAATCGCCCTTCAAAGTTAGGGGTTATTATGCATTTTCACCCCTGCAAATGAATTTTTTTCTTCAACTTCACGTGGAATTTTTATTGTCTTCAATGAGGAGTATTTTGGTTTTTGTTTCATTAAAATCGGTTGACGCCTTCTGGGTGAAACTGCATAATCACCCCTCGACATACCTAACTTTGAAGGGCGATTTCACCCCTTAGAAGGGTTTTTCCGCCGATAAAAAAAATACGTGTCTTTTAGTTTTCGATGCTCTACAACATACGTGAGTTTCATCAAAATCGGAGGGGGATACCAAACTATCCTTCCTTGTAAGTTGATCTCATGCCAAATTACGTATTTTTACAGCGTGAGTCCGTGCATCTTCTCATTTTTTATAAATATTGATCGGCAGAAAATAGCACTACCTTTCCAAGAGCAGAGCACGTGCGATTTCAAAACTACTTTCTGCTGTCTCGAATTTAGGCAAATAAAGAGTTACTCGGAATTCGTCTGGTCTTTGTACGTTACATTGCCAATTTTTATCTGATTTCATTCATTTTCAGCCGAGAAATTCAGGATCTCCTTTTCAGTAAAAACTACATGCCGAGGTTTCTTCCATGTGCTTTTAGCCTATTATGCTGAGAGAGAATTCTAATGGCAATGCCAAGATTCCTTCTGCGTATGGATATCATCAACATGGTTTTCTTGGTACTTGACTGACCGATGAAGTACCTGGCCCGTCTGCATATGACTAAACTGCTCCACTTCTTCCGGTGTTTCTCCCAGAATTCGGAGACCAGCCTGCACTTAAAAATCGCAAAGTATGCCTATTGTAGGCTAAACTAAAGGGTGTCCCAGCAAGAGCGCCGGATTTTAATTTGCCGCCATTTTGTTAATACGAGTTGTACGGTGATTTTTTTTTACATTTGTCACGTACAGACCACACGATTTAAGAATATGGAGAAGTATTCAAACCAACAACGTTTAATTATTGTAAAAACACATTACAAAAATGGTAACAGTTTTGCGAAAACAGTTCGCCAATTACGTCAAGTTTTTGGTCGCAATAATGCGCCAAATGGATCGACAGTGAGGCGTTTAATTACAAAATTTGAGAACAAATTTACGCTGATGGATCAGAAGATCATTGTTCGTCGTCGTCCTTGTCGGTCACTCGAAAATATGGCCACAGTAACGGAATCTGTGGCCGAGAATCCAGGAACTTCCATTCGGCATCGTGGTCAACAATTAAACATTTCCAGTAGCACTATGCAACGAATTTTGGTAAAAGATCTCCATTTGCACGTGTACAAGGTTCAATTGGTGCAAGAAATCAAGCCAAGGGACCATGCACAGCGGCGTGAATTTGATGATTGGGTGTTAGAACGTCATCAAATTAATGCGGATTTTTCGAAGAAAATCATTTTTTCAGATGAGGCACATTTTCAAGTCGACGGATACGTAAATAAGCAAAACTGTCGAATTTGGGGTGCTGAAAATCCTCGTGTAATACTCAAACAACCAATGCATCCACCGCGAGTAACTGTTTGGTGTGCATTTTGGGCTGGCGGAGTAATTGGGCCGTATTTCTTTGAAAATGCGGCTGGAAATGCGCTAAGTGTTAATGGAGTGCGGTATCGCGAAATGTTAACGGAGTTTTTGTGGTCCGAATTGGATGTAATTGATGTGGAGGACATGTTTTTCCAACAAGACGGTGCGACCTGCCACACAGCACGTGAAATAATGGTGTTACTGCAGACTAAGTTTCCAGGCCGTGTCATTTCTCGATTTGGCGATCAACATTGGCCACCAAGATCGTGCGATCTAACACCGATGGACTTTTTTCTTTGGGGCTATGTGAAGGAAAAGGTGTATGCGAATAAGCCTGAAACCGTTGAACATCTTAAAGAGGAAATACGGCGCGTTATTGGTGAAATACAGCCACATTTATGCGAAAACGTTATTCAAAATTTCAACAAAAGAATAACCCTGTGCCAGAGGTTTCGTGGTGGCCATTTGCCTGATGTTGTATTTCACGATTAATCGGAACTATTTTTCTTTATGTTGAAATAAAAATGTTTGCTTAATTAAAAAATAAATGTGTTTTTTCTTTGAAATGAAATCCGGCGCTCCTGTTGGGATACCCTTTAGTTGCTATCCAGCCCCTAGTTTCGCTAGATCGTCTGCAATCTCGTTACCTTCGACACCTTGGTGCCCCGGGACCAATTTTAGTTTGACGTCATTGCGTTCTCCTAGTGTATTTACGCCTTTATGGTTTCCCACACCAGTTGTGAAGCCGTGGTAGGTTTGACCGGGACTTCTATAGCTGCTTGATTGTCGGACATTATATAAATATGTTTACCCGACCTCGATCTATTGTTTAGCAGTTCGGCGCAACGTTTTATGAGCTTTTTCGTTCCGACCAGTTTCACCATAGTAGTACGATTTTGTAAACCCATAGAGCAATTTTAAGGTTCAGTCCCCAGATCTACCCAATGGCTCTCCTGATTCCTCAGAATGAAACATATGTTCTGCCTATCTAGTGTTTAATGTACAGTTTCCAGTGTAGCTTGGGGTCGATTTTATCCCCCAAGTATTAGGTGCGCAACTAAGTTCCCGCTGTTTTGCGAGAGATGGCTCCAGTAGTAAGTGCTGGTCGATTGGGACATAACCAAAACGTCATGAACCAAGCTTAGACATATGGTAAACAAACCGCTTTGACACATTAGTGATTTTGTTTCTGCGTCATATACTTTTGGTTGTGTGAAAATGTCTGATTTTGTGCCAAATAATCGTGATTTGCGGGAAATGTTGCTTTTCTTCTCTTATTAGAAGAAAACGGCGGCTGCAGCGCATCGAGAACTCAAAAAAGTTTACGGAGATGCTGCTCTAAGTGAAACATACCGTGATTGGTTCCGTCGCTTCAAAGACGGTCGTTTTGATGTTGACGACCGTTCGTGTGAAGGAAGGCCAAAAACCTTCGAAGACGCTGAATTGGAGGCATTGCTCGATGAGGATCCGTGCCAAACGCAAAAAGAGTTTACTTCAACATTGGGAGTTAACCGCCAAGCCATTTCCAAGCGACTGCATGCGTTGGGAATGATTCAAAAACAAGGAACTTGGGTTCCTTATGATTTGAAGCCAAGAGACGTTGAGCGTCGTTTTTTCGCCTATGAACAACTGCTCCAGCGGCAAAAAAAGAAGGGTTTTCTTCATCGCATCGTTACGGGTGATGAAAAATGGATTCATTACAGCAACCCAAAGAGAACAAAATCATGGGGACTGCCCGGTCATGCTTCTACGTTGTCGGCTCGGCCGAAAATTCACGCTGCAAAGATTTTGCTGTGTATTTGGTGGGACCAGGGCGGTGTTATTTATTATGAGCTGTTGAAACTGAACGAAACCATCACTGGGGAACGGTATCGAACTCAATTGATGCGATTGAGCTGAGCACTGCGTGAAAAGCGGCCACAATACGAGCAGAGGCACGAAAAAGTGATTCTACAGCATGACAACGCTCGGCCTCACGTTGCCAAACCCGTTAAAACCTACTTAGAAACGCTCAAATGGGAAGTCCTACCCCACCCACCATATTCCCCAGATAATGTGCCGTCCGATTATTACTTGTTCCGTTCGATGGCACATGGGCTGGCTAATCAGCAGTTCAGCTCATATGAAGACATCTCAAAATGGCTTGATTCGTGGATAGCCTCGAAAAACGAACACTTCTACCGTGACGGTATTCGAGCTCTGCCAGAAAGGTGGGAAAAAGTTGTCGCTAGCGATGGGCAATATTTCACAATAAAGTTGCATTTTCATAAACATTTTTTCACAACAAAGTTGCATTTTCATAAAAAAAAAAAAAAAACAGCGGGAACTTAGTTGCACATCGAATATTTCACCTTAGGTACATATTTTATCTCTTTGCCTCCAAGCCTTAACAACTCAGGTTGCTTATATTTGTAGTTTCTGGTGAAGATCATCGCTACCGCTTTTCTAGGGTGAACCCTTAGCTGCGTTTCACTACACTATGGTTCGACTATCTCCATGCTCCTGGACATTCTATTCGTTAGAACTTCGTGAAATTTATCTCTAACAGCCATCTCCACATCGTCGGCATATCCGACTATGAAGAAATGTTCTGCTAGCAGTATTTATAGCAGATCGTTTACCACGAAGCACTGCAGGAAGGCACGAAGAACCCCCCCTCTACGTGGACATCCTCGTGCTTTTATCCAGCTCAATTATGCAGTCCAGTTTGCTACTGTACTCATACTCCAGGCTTTTTACAATCCCAGCAGCCTCACTTTGGCCCTCAATTCTGCTGCTGAATTCTATCCACCCGTTTCCCTTGGCCTCTACCAGGGCTTTGTTGTATTTCTTTTGGAGGCCTCTTCGTTTGACCCTCCATTTTTGTCTGTCCTGGCCTTGTCCATTTTGGCCTTGTTCCAGGTTGATATCAGTTCTGTTTTTAGGGTGGCTAGCTTCATGTTCCACCATCTTACCCCTCCGTTGTTGGCAACAGGTTCAGGATTGTAGTTTCTTTCGTACGTTTCGCGTATTGCCATGCTAAAGAATTCGGCAGATAAATCTAGCTGATTCTTGATGCTGAAATTGGTAGGCAGGTTTTAGAGGCCTAGGCTCAAATCTTTCAGGCAACCCTTCTAATCTGTTTTTGGGTTTCTTTTGAGGACGTCGCGACGGCCGCCAGCGTCGATGGTTCGGCGTATTTTTTTTTGGTGAGAACCGAAGGGCTCATCCGAGACTAGATGGTCTCGGATGAGACTAGAGGGTCTCGGATGAGCCCTTCGGGGTTACTCTTTCTAACCAACTTCGGAACTTCATCGGTGCATACCGTGATGTTTGTCACCTCTTCTCTCTTTCTATCACTGAAGGTTACCCTATTTCCTCTATTGAGGATAATAAAATTATTCCGATAAATATATTCATCCAAGCTTTCCCCCCCATTGTTAGTGTTTGTGCTGCCCCACCCTGCTTGGTGGTGGAAGTTGAAATCACAACCAATATGGAACTGTAGTTTCTTATCGTATCCCGGGTCCACAAACCTTATGACTTACGTTATTGGTGTCGGTTCCTCAGAGTCATAGGGCATATAAGCAGACTTTATCAGTGTATTGTACGAGTCCTCATGAACCTCCACTTTTACTCGGCTAACCGCCAGACCGTCTTGACTGAGTTATGGAATAAAGATAGCATCCGCACGTTCAGTTATAACACAGGCTCTGGTTCTCGCCTTGGGGTTGGCAAAGTGCAATTTGCCGATTCCTCCTAGGCCTTTTTTCTTACATTTTACCATCCCTGCTATGACTCTGGCTAGAATGACCGAGGCTGCTTTACTGCGATGGAGGTTTATCTGTACCTCTTCCAATTTTGGATTCATCATTTTTTATTCCGCCAAAATCTTGGGTGGGTTTCTTTTGCCGGCTTAGCGCAAGAATTTTCTACGATCCTGACCCTAGCCCTCTGGATCCCGCAGTGTGGATGGACGTTTCAGGCTCCGAATACCTTCATGGTTACGACACTGATGTGGGCAGTTCGAAGTGGGTACTTTTGGCATCCCTGCTTGCACTGCCCTTGACAATGACCAAACCCCTGGCTTCTATTCCTAGATTTTGTTTGTCCAGGAAGCTGGTCGCCTTGACCTTTCTCATATCTAGATTCTCCACGCGGTGTACCAGTCTTTGTCGCTTTGGTAACTTCTTCGCTGATCGTCACCCTGACCGTGGTGTCTCCGACTTTGTTCGTTCGGAATAGGTTTCTGAGCCATTTTTCTGTCTGATCATCAGAGCACCTTACAAGGATTGCTCAGTCTCTCTCCCAGGTATCATCAAAGGTAGGGGTTTTTGTACCCTGAGAAACCTTGAGCATTTGCTCGTTCAGCAGCCTCTTGACTGCTGTAACTTCCTCTTTGGTGAACATCTGGTCCGGGTATTTTGCGGGTGCTAGGACCAGCTTTAATTCTTTACTCCTAGCCACTCTCACCAGTATTGTTCTCAGCCCTTTTTCTAGAGCGAATGTTTGTTGCGCATGGGGTGTCGTGAATGGGATTGGAGCATTTCCACCCTCCGTAGTGCTGCTTCACCTTTTCTACAAGACTATCCTCTATGATGACAGTGGCAGTCTTCTCCCTTTTCCTCTCTGAGCTTGCTTCAGATCCCTGGGAGATGTGATTATCCTCCTATTGCGATATCGCCCCCTGCAGAGTCTGTGAGATTTAGGTCTTTAATTCTTCGTTCCATTAACACACTGTGGCTTGGGGGTTCCAGTAGATAATTGCAAGAAAAATCAATTCATAAGGAATGAAAACTATTCAAGTTGTTGATGCAACTAACGAACCCCTTATAAATATTCAAAGTTTTCATCAATGATCAGAAAAATCTAATTGAAGTTCCGATAAACCGACAGGCTATTGCCTATTTAGGGCCATTTCACGTGAAAGTTGAGTGATGAAATGCGTAGTTGTATTATCCGGAAAGTAGTGCATGCTGCTGTGGCCAGGCAATACCAGAAAAAAAATGTCGTCGTTGTTTATAATGCTGGAGGGGTGTGGTAGACATTCTGTCAATATTAGATGCCGAAGTCGGAGCCGTTATACGCAGGTAAAGAATCGAATTTTGACGTTTAATCAACCCATCTAAAAAAATTTTGGCTCTTCGTACCACATTCTTTTGTACGTAAAATACGATCAATTTTAAACTCTTCCTTCTGTGCCATTCGTTTCTCATGCACAGATGTTATTTCTTCGGTGTAATAGAAACCATCGATTAACTTGCCCTCAAGATCCTGCAGTTCGTAGACATGTATTCTCTGACGGTTTATAACCTTGGTGATCCGAAAAACTTTCGCGCTCCAATTTCGCTCATAACCCTTCTCGAAGATGCTTTTTGTTTCACTGTGTTCTAACGTATTCACCGCACTTGCATTTGACCATGGTGAAATGCCTATTTCCCATTGCTTTATAGAGGCATTCGTGATATTCTTCAGTGCCATATCTAGACAATAGTCTAACGTCACGGCAGCCGGTTACATCTCAATTGTTTTATGCGAGTGTTATTATGCGAATGTATACATGCGAGTGTATTGAAACGAGTGTTATGCATGATTCTACGCATAAACAAATTGTTGAAGTATATTGATGTAACGACAGGTATTTCCATGTATAAAATAATGCCACATTCGTTCTTTGAGCGTACAATTGAAAAGTTCGACAATTGCGGCTTTTATATCGGAATTGCGGATAACCCGGATAATACCGATATCATTCTACTTTTTGGTCTACAGACAGACTAGTAGGCATCCCTCGCGACGTTCAAAAATTCATTCAAAGGTTTATGTGACTTGGCGTACGGTCTGGTCTTGCAGTGGTTCGATCTCTGTCTACTTACTGAACACATCATTAACAGTGAGCAGGTAAGATATATTATCATTGTAGCGTTTTAACGACCATACATCTACGAGATCTGGTTCCCAAATATCATCTATGTTACTAACGTTGTAGTGAAGTCGTGGAAAGAGACGATTAACGGGTTTATAAATGGTATATGAATTCTGTTGGGTAAGCCAATCATAAATATTGGCTTCTTTATTTTTATTGTTATACGTGTTGCACCGGTATAACCTGCAGGATGCGAAGGGTCGTAATACACTCCGTTTTCTTGGTTCGACCCCCTCCCACCTTATATATTTACGTATACACCTATAAGTACTGTAAAGTACAATTCATGGTAGCCAGAATACCAGAAAAGGGGATCGAAGTCATATAACCGAACTTTATATTTATTTTTCGCTTATGTATCGCATAATTCATATAATGTTTTTTTGAATAAACCCTACTTATACCTACTACTGAGGCCTATATTACTTTCTTCTCTGCTCGAGTCCGAACTAAAACCCTTTTAGGGTAATGTTAACGATAAATACCGTTACAATATATAATTAAGAATCTGATGATTCCTAATTTTTCGTCAGTGTCTGTTGTTGTTGTTTACACATTAGCATTGGTGCTGTATTAGGTAATGATTAATCTAACGGACCATTCCGTGTTTCGATAAGAAACGAATATCGATGTAGCGCCTGTAGATACTGTTTCCACTTGTCTGTATCGTTACGATATTTGCTCGAGTGTAAAATATCAGCAAACTCTACACCTATAAGTACTGTAAAGTACAATTCATAACTGAAGTCAGTGCTCAAAATCTCGGGGCATTTCGTAGCAGTAGTATTAGTATCCTTCTTCTTCTTCTTCTGTTTCTTCTATGTAGGATTAACACTCGACTTAGGGTCTACCGACCCTTTTTTACCTGCTGTAAGGTTTTTCCTCTTTTCCTTCGCTGCCATCCTTGTCGTCATCATCCAGATTGCCAGAATTATTTCTTTTCCTCTTGTCACCAACACTATCATTTCCATAATACATCATAGTACATAATACGTCGTTTCCGATAAATTTACGTATAGAGCCAGCATGAAGTCTCCGAAAAAACTGTAGCTACCCGTTGGATTTGAAGCCTTTATTAGACCGTATAGTGACGTTAACGAGATCAAGATGCTAAAATGATATGCGCACATTGTACGAGCACTCGTATATGAGCACCCGTTCTTCCTTGTCTCATCTAATATGCTGTAATACTACTGGAGATTTATGCAAGTAGCTTATAAGTGAAATATCTCTACGCATATACGCTTGCGGTACACTGATTATGCTAGAACTGACGAAAAATTAAGAATCATTAGAATCTTAATGATGCGATATTTCGATATAAATATCGATATTGTAGCGTACTGGTCATATCATAATGTGCAGTGCACACATTGACGCACCGCTACCGCGTGTTACCTACACCGAATAGACCGGCATATACTTGTCAACTCATGACGCGTGGTGCACACAACGAAGCACCGCTACGGCGCGTCACTCACACCATGTAGGCCGGTGCATCGGAAGCAAAGTCCCGTTATTCGTTTGAAAAAGCACGAGTAACCAACGTTAAAGACCAACCACGAATTTTAAACAGACCAAGGCTATCGGTAGGCTACAGGAGATGGGTTAAAGGACCGCCATCAGCTATAGTAATATTGAAAGCATAGGGCGAACAGAGGGGATACTGGTATAAAAAGACCAGAAATTTGGCATTCGGGGAACACTTTTGTTCACAGATCCCGCCAACGCAGAAGTCCAGCTACCAGAAAGGAAGACCAAATGAGCCATCGCTAGCTGCAGCCGCACTGGTAGACACAGAGCTTAGCTGTAACGTCGGACCCACACTAGACAGGTAGCAGCTGAGCCTATGCTGCGCTCGAGTTCAACGTACCGCAGAGTCATCAAAACAAACAACAAAGCGGACTCACTCTGGCAACCGAGGATAGACGATCCAGTAGGCTATTCTATCCAACAAAATCAAGAGTCCCCAGCAAATTATACATTAAAATGACCAGCAGAGAATTTACCACGATAGCGTAGGGAGAAGGAAAAATAATTAGGATAGAAATTACGGGACCTCAGGGAAAATATTAGACTGTATTAAATTTAACGAGGTTCGGCCCTGAAATGTCGAACATCTGCGCATGCACTCTGAGTGCATCTTGCTGACGCTGGCCTGTAGCGGCGGTCAGGTGGGCGAGTGAGTAGGCCTTTACGAGGATACCAGGCGGGAGCTCAACTCTCACCAATGGTCCCGTGAGGTAGGCGAGCGAGTAGGCTTTCACGGGGCTACCAGGCAGGAGCTCTACTCCCACCAACAGTCCCGTGACGTAGGAAGCGAATATCGATCGACGAAGTAAAGATCCGAGGATCGTCCGAGCTCCATGAGCAGCGGCCGGCCACTTACCGACAGTGCGCGTGCTCGGATAAATTACCTAGCGAACCCGGCGGGTAAAAAGAATTATCGACCGATACTTATAATTTCATTTCAAAACGAGCCATATCATCAAACATTCTTTGAATTCTCCCTGTCAGCGTACACGATTATAAAGGCATATAAGAGCCCGGGAATAAATAATTGTAAGGCGCATGGTAGCCAGAATACCAGAAAAGGGGATCGAAGTCATATAACCGAACTTTATATTTATTTTTCGCTTATGTATCGCATAATTCATATAATGTGTAACGGAACGCATTAAGGCGATCCGCTACTATGACTCACAACCTTCACCACGTCTAACAAACCAACCTACACAAACTGAAATAAGACATATAACATACCAAAATCAGACAAAGCACACAAAATAGTTCTTGGTAGACAAAACACTCCAGACCGGATCGAAAGAAGTATCTACCGGACGAGGAGAATAGAAAGGACTAGTAGGTGCACACGCAGAATTACAAGTAGACACCCTAAAAGTAATGGCGTAAATAAGAGGCCTGCCTAGCCAAAAATCACGATGTAAACACAACAGTGGGCGTAACAACAAGCACACACCGGCCTACTAGACCACCGTAGTAGCCCCCACCCTACACAATCACCAGACCAAGCCTTAAACAAACGGCACAACCCCAAATAGGCCACACTATCCAAAAGGCGAGAACATCGGGAACGCCACGGCCCGGCAAACGTAGGAAAGAATTCATGGAACTATCGAGATACCACGACACATAGAGAAAGATCAACAAGGTAACTCCTCATGAAACGTCGCTACGTACCCCCACTCATGAATAAAACATTAATATTAATAAAACACATAAAACAAACTTATATCGACCAAAAACCAAGAAACACACAGAGAAAAACGATCCTCACGTAGGAGAACACCTGAAAACAACAAAAAACATAAAAATCCACGAGAAATCTATCAAAAACACACCAAGAAAGAGATAATTAACCACAATTAACTATCCTGGGCAATTAGTCATCAACGAAACAGCAAGGCAGCGGCCTACAAAACAGAGAAAGACCCATAGGGGCCTGAATCGGGAAAAACCATGATCAAACCAGAGAAAAAATCGATAAAAAGTTTGAACCTACAACAAGTAGGAAGATAACATTGTCCGACGAATTTCAACCTCGCCGAAACCTCGCTTTAAACCCTAGAGGGACAAAGATCGGCTAAGAATAGAAATTCGAGAAATAACGGTACTCCTACACGTCACCCCGCACCTCTCTCACCTAGTGATTGAAGTGCGACAAACATCACGTGACCTACCTCAAAACACCCTCCCGGGGTCCATCCGCCAACCTATATAAACCGCGACAGGACAAGCCTCGGGGCTCTTGTAAAATCTAATAAGTCAAGACGAAGTGCTGCTCGACAGCACACCGAGAACATAAAAATCACACGTAAAATCTACATGTAACAAAGACGTGTTCTTTCGACCAAACCGATTCCCCTGCATTGCGCTTGGCCGTCGTTTGACCGAACGAACCGAAAGGAAACACATACTAACCGTTTAGGAAATACCATGTTAGAACGAGTGTTCTTTTTCTCAACTGATTCCCCTGCATTGCGCTTGGCCGCCCCTACTCACAGCGTCAGGGTACACTCCACTAACGGGTCCCCACGCACGGCGTCGTGGCTATCCGTCTCTTGGAGTGTGAAGCAGCATGAGTGACACAAGGTCAAGGGAGTGGTATCCCGACTGAGTGCACCGCGCATTAGACTCGTAGGGTGTACCTGCGTGGGTGGGACCACGTTAGGGCCAGCACCAACTACGACCTGCATCTTACGGATACCTCGGCTTGTCGCAATTGATCAAGAACCAAATCGTACGCCTCTTAATGGCGCGAGAAGGTGCTTAATTAATTGCGAATATAGGCTTCAGTATCCGGGGTCTAGGAAGAGCTAGCTGGTCAAGCTGCGAACCCGGTGTCTGTTGCGAACAGAGAGCTATAGCTAGGGACCCAAACAATAACAAAAGCGAAAAACGATAGGTAGGTAAAATCATACACACCACCTCACCATACGACACTCGCGTCCCTACTATAAACTCTTCACGCGACCATCAGCAGGGCGGAGCCTCAAGAGGCAAATCTCGCAAACGGGCAGTCCGAAACAACGACATTCAAAATAGCATAACACCAGCTAACGTCCAATGATTAAAATAAGGCGAACCGGTATATCTAATGAAAGTACAAAGGAACGCCCCGTATGAGGACCAAGCCCAGCGACTAGACCACCCCTTCAACATCTAAAATAGAGACACGCAAAACGCAAATGGCCAACAGGATTCTGCCATCTACATCCTAATAGAGATCGAGATCTAACGTCAAAATTATACCAGATTTAACGACCCCGAAATAGATAAATTGAGTGTTGAGCTCCGTAAAGATGATATCTAATCACTTTGCGAATTATAAAGTCAAGCCCCGATTTGAACTGGAAATTCATTACTCCACTTATGTAGTATTAGAAAAAAATCGTGTATTAACGAACGCGATCACCCTGAAACTTAATAAGTTGAGTGTTGAGCTCCGTGCAAGTGATATCTAATCACTTGGCGAATATTAGAGTCAAAACCCATAAGAAAATATGGAATTTCATAATTCCACATACGTAGAATTAGAAAAATCGCGTACTAAGCAGCCGCGATTCCCTTGAAATTGATAAATCAAGTGTTAAGCTCCGTACAAGTGATATCTAATCACTTTGCGAATATTAGAGTCAAAACCCATAAGAAAATATGGAATTTCATAATTCCACATACGTAGAATTAGAAAAATCGCGTACTAAGCAGCCGCGATTCCCTTGAAATTGATAAATTGAGTGTCAAGCTCCGTACAAGTGATACCTAATCACTTTGCGAATATTAGAGTCAAAACCCATAAGAAAAAGAACTGGAAGCGATTCCTCATATGTAGACGTTAAGAAACCAATGTAAAGCGAGCGTGAGTGCATAAGAACGACTAGATCGTTCCACAACCATCCTCCCTACCTTAGCTGAACTAACCATCGAGCAGAAGCTTATCCAGCAATCACGGGCCTTCTGTCCAGTAAAAATAAAGAAAAGAATTACCCAAGCAGTAAAAAAGACCAATGATGAAAGGGTAAACAAAACCGCATGTCTATCACGGACAAATGCGACACAACAAAAACCTAAACTGAGGTCTTACCAACAAAAACAATAAAAATTACTAATAACAACCTAATATCGATTGCAAATCTACACATCTACGGATCCTCTCGCTCCCTCCAGCCCAGTGCACGAACTAGTTTCGAGCAAGCCGCCTCTCCACACGATCAAGGACGATATCACTCGAAACAAAATTCAAACTTGACGCGATTTTACATTGCCACCGAACTCGCGCGCATCGTAGCCGAAAACAAAAGTAGTGTAGGAAATCGCGAAACGTTTCAAATGTTTTTTTGAATAAACCCTACTTATACCTACTACTGAGGCCTATATTACTTTCTTCTCTGCTCGAGTCCGAACTAAAACCCTTTTAGGGTAATGTTAACGATAAATACCGTTACAATATATAATTAAGAATCTGATGATTCCTAATTTTTCGTCAGTGTCTGTTGTTGTTGTTTACACATTAGCATTGGTGCTGTATCAGGTGATGATTAATCTAACGGACCATTCCGTGTTTCGATGAAAAACGAATATCGATGTAGCGCCTGTAGATACTGTTTCCACTTGTCCGTATCGTTACGATATTTGCTCGAGTGTAAAATATCAGCAAACTCTGCATCGAGACGCGGTGTATGGTCACCTGGTATATGCACACCTGTCTGATCGATTGTCTGTTGGTGAACTCCACTGCCCCCGCCAATCATCGGTTCCTTCCACTTCTTAACCTCCTCTGCCGGTACTTGGATCATTTTCTTTGCGTGCTTCGTTAGATTTTAAGGGTTTTGATGAGTTGAGGCACACTTCCAATCATTTTAATAAAAGCGGTAATAATACTCCACAGCCTTTCTGCATATTGTATGTTTCTATGTTCTCCAATTATACTTTTGTTGCTCACAGTTAGTGGTATCACTGACGCTGCGTAATCTATCCCCCAAGCTGTATCCTTTTAAGCGTTCAAGAATACCTTGCTAGATGTCGTAAAATATTCTTACATTTTTTTAACGATTTTTTAAAACGTTCAAACCACGTTCATATATACATTTGAGTAGCGGTTCATCGGCAATATGTAGCAAGGCGCTTTGTTGTTGTTTGCTAACGCGACAAAGAGCATCGAGTAGGCCAGTGCGCCATTTACCGATTAGTGGATATGCAGATAACATGCTTCGCTTTCTCTTTGCTCCCATGTTTTTCCGATTTTTGCGCGTGTCCCATATTCTCACTGTCAGTGTAAGAGCCGCACTTATCTTAGCTTAAATATCCACCCCATTATTGTCTTGCTTTTTTTGGCACGTAGACCTGCATTTGAGGATCGTCGGGGAATATATTGTTCGACATCGATAAATGTCCGGCCTGCATTACTTGAGGTCCACCAATGGAGAGTGTTGAGAAGTTCTGGTGTTCGGATCTGAAATATATTGAGAGAGGATCAGTACTGACTCGTGGTAGGTGGAAAATAACCAGACACATCGATGTTGTTACAAAAAATGTTAACTCGGAAAGTTACAAAAATAATATCAGGGGTACAAATTGAAAATGCGGGTTTGATAACAGATGGCGTTACTAACGCTATACGCATCAGGCAGTACTGTGACTATGTTCATGTCAAAGCTACGTCTTATAGCTTTAATTTTCAGTATGTGTCAATTTGTCGCAGTGTCAAATTCATAGTTTTTTGAGCTCTCAATATGTCGAGTTTCGTGCCAACAAAACAGCATTTGCGGGAAGTTTTAATTTACTTCTTTAATTTGAAGAACAGTGCTGCTGAAGCACATCGATTGGTCTCCGAGGCTTATCCGAGTCATGTTCCATCGGTTTCAACGTGCGAGAGATGGTTTGTGCGGTTTAGAAGTGGTGATTTTGACGTTGAGGACAAAGAGCGGCCGGGCCAAGTGAAAAAGTTTGAGAATGCTGAATTGGAGGCAATACTCAATGAAGACTCGTGTCAAACTCAACAAGAGCTCGCAGATTCATTGGGAGTGACACAACAAGCCATTTCCCATCGTATAAAAGCCCTCGGAATGATCCAAAAGCAAGGACATTGGGTGCCGTATGAGCTGAAGCCGAGAGACGTCGAGCGCCGTTTTTTTGCATGCGAACTGCTGCTCGAACGGCAAAAACGGAAGGGTTTTTTGCATCGCATTGTCACTGGTGATGAAAAGTGGATCCATTACGATAACCCGAAGCGCAAAAAATCATATGGTTACCCCGGCCATGCATCATCATCGACGGCCAAACCAAATATTCACGGCGCCAAGCTCATGCTCTGTATTTGGTGGGACCAGCTGGGTGTGGTGTATTATGAGCTATTGAAATCGAACGAAACCATCACAGGAGCACTATACCGAACTCAATTGATGCGTTTGAGCCGCGCACTCAAAGAAAAACGGCCACAATACGAGCAAAGACACGACAAAGTAATTTTGCAACATGACAACGCTCGGCCACATGTTGCAGCGCCGGTCAAAACATACCTACAAACGCTGAAATGGGAAGTCTTACCCCACCCGCCGTATAGCCCAGATATTGCTCCTTCCGATTACCACCTTTTCCGATCGATGACACATGGCCTAGCTGACCAGCGCTTCCATTCTTACGAAGAAGCCCAAAAATGGGTCGATGACTGGATAGCAGCCAAGCCGGCCGAATTTTTTCGCGACGGTATCCGTAAATTGCCAGAAAGATGGGAAAAAGTTGTGGCTAGCGATGGACAATACTTTGAATAATTCATTTGTTACCATTTTTTCAGAATAAACGTTCAAAAATAGAAAAAAATCCCGCATTTTCAATTTGTACTCCTGATATAAAAATAAAGAAAACTGAGCGCTGAATTTAAAGAGTAAGCTGCACATACAATAATATTAATTGTGTGCCGAATATATACAGGTGAAAGAGCGTGAAACAGCCCATGCTGCAATGCACGCCACGAGGTGAGACTATTTAGTGAGTGAGAGATAATTTACCGTCACATAATAATTACCAATCAAATTGAGTTAATTTGTTAAAATTATCAATGCATCACCTTACCAGATGAATTTGATTCCTGTTGAGTACGTTTGAAGTTGAGAAGATTCGAGAAATATCGTGAGGAAAGTCCGAGACGAGTAAAGGCTGTTGCTGTTCACTTGGCGGTTTTCACGAGAGTCCCGAAAAATCGCAAGATAGCTGAGTTATTTGAAAGCGTCGTTAAGTGATGCTACTGCGAACCGATAGATAGATCGTAGTCTCTCGGGTGAGTTGAGTATCCGTGAGGTGCTGCCACCCGACTGCACGCACGGCAGCCAAGCGCAGCGAGGCACCAGCTGCGAAGAACTCTCGCACAGCGACAATAGTGGCTGCGTGCCAGCTGTTGTCTAACAGATAGCCATGTGGCTGTGCATTACTATCATGGTAGGCCTCTAATAAAAACGTAGATCTTCAGTATATACTTGCCAGGCTAAATGTCGAATCTGCGCTTGATCTCGAGTGCTTCTAAATATTACAATATAATTTGTATGCAACGAATTCCGCGTGGTCCATGGCCTTCATGAAAAATATTTTGTGTTATAAAAATATCACTAATATACTTATGGCGGTTAACTTTCGTGAAAAGATCCACCACTCCGTCTTGACAACTTCCTCAGACCTCGCGCTATTGACTACCTGATAGCCGCAAAATGTCGGGCCTTCGGAGACGAACGATTTTATATAATCGGTAGTCACCTTCAGTTCGTTGATCATGTCCCTAAGAAGATTGCTTAGTAGACGTGACCATTCTTCCGGTTTTCCTATACTGACATACTAGTAAATAGTCGAATTTATTTCATAGTACAGAACGCGCTTACCTAGACGCTCAAGATAAGTATACAACTTTAAAAGAGCATAGGCTATGTAATGCCGTACGATGCGTATTTAATGATAATACGGTGGTAAAAATAATATTTAAATCAATGTTCGTATTTTGGAATCGTTTGCCGTTGAGGAGTTAGAATTCGCATGAACAAGAGGGGAAACGCCAAGGTTAAAGTAACAAATAAAATAACTCTTTAGTATAATTTACGGTCATAGGCCGTAATATTATTATACGGTTATGTCATTCAAGACTGTTCTCTTTACAGTTGTTACTCTTTACCTTTTATCCAAATTGGTGGGCAAGCAAATTCTTTCTACCTGCGAGTGAGCGACCTCGCGAGCGAGCGAAAACTGAAATAATGTCGAAATTATATCCAATAACTATTTCGACATCAGCGAAATTACTTCGAAATTCCGCGACACAAGAGCTGTCATGTATTGTAACATAGTTACACGCAAGAGCGTAGGAATAGATGCAGCGATTATGATCGTGTAGTATAATCGAGTTATACTCTCGAATCCACGTTATTAGGTCGAACGGTTATAAGAGCCGGTATAGATTCCGAGGACGTAAAAACACCTGGGCGATAGACTTGGTACAAGTGTACCGAAGTTCGCGGGCAATAGGCCGTCGAACTCGCGTGAAAAACAGGCGACGTCACGCCATCGGAATGCCCTCGCTGACATAACAGCAGGACAGCGACCAACTGATTTTGCTAAGAGGTGAGGGGAAGGCGGAGAGCGGGGTAACAGCGTACCGCGTCAGCCAAGGAAGGCGTTAAGTTCAAAAATTACGATGAAAAATGTACAGAGGGGACTGAGGTAAGGGGAGACCTATAAAAGGCCGGTGCGGGGCGTGCGGGGCTCTCTTGGCTCGTTCGTCTTCTCATCGCGAAAAACCTAAATATTGAAGAATTCTAATTAAAAAGTAGAAATTCAGGAGTTGTTTATAAATTACATCTAGTAGAGTCAGTGTTAGCACAAGAAAAGTAAAAACAAGTGGGTGACACCCAGCAGCCCGCGAGAACGGAAAATACAGGCAAAAGAAAAACGAGATAATTAACAATAACCAGTTAGATAGTTGGAAAATGGTCATATAATAAAAATTAAGCTAGTCTATAAGGTGAATAGGGATAGGTATAGGATATTAAGTGCATAAATTGCGAGTAGTATTTAAGGAAATAGGGATAAGAGGATAGAGTTAGGCATATTGTAGAAGTGCATCGTATTCAGCAAAAAGATTCCGGAGAAGAAGTAAACCGGATCTTTAAACCAGCGAGAGATTTTGCAAGACGCAAAATCACATCAGTAGAACGAAGACAGAGTGCAAGTAAGACAAGAAAGAAAGAGAAAGAATTGTAAATAGAGTTTCTACACTCTATACCAGTAGTGCGGTGTGTCTGTGTGTGTGTGAGGCGACGATACCGAGGTGTCGTCCGACAGCCATAGCTCGGGCTCTGAAATACCGGGAATTTGCGCCCGAATACGCCGAAATAATCATAACTAAAATCGAGGGAATTCCCTGATTTTCGAATCCAAGAAGATAGAATTAAGTAACGTAGTGGATAGGCTAATTTTAATTAAATCTAGGATAAGTAGCATTAACATAGAACAAATAAGACGAGTGGATGAGCGAGAGAAGCGTGAGAGTGCTAAAGAATTGTAAATAGGGTTCTTACACCCTATAAAAAGAGAGAATGCAAATTGGCGTGAACAAGAAGTGAAATCTCAGTGCGAAAAATATCGGATAATACTGTGTAACACCGAGTAATAAAGGAGTGAGTGCGAGCGAGGACAGCGAGCTGAGCGGTATAGATATAGCGGCGAACTAAATATAGGTATAGTGGAACTGCGCCACGAACCATAATAGACTTTCGAGTAATACCGAGAACCCGCGCATCACCAATAAAATATATAAATTGTGACAATAATCGGTGCATCCCAAGCGTCAACGGGAATCCTCGGAAATTTGATAAATTGTAATATAAAAAGAAGGAGGTCTGGCGATCATTTTTTCTTCACCAATAAAACATCACTTTTCACCACTTTGAAGTCTACATTAATTAGTTCAGTGTCGAGCCCGAATTCCCACGAAAAATAAAATATATGATAACGTTGAAATTACCGTTACAGTATATGTATCAAAGACATTCGTTGGTGCAGAAAATACGACTGCCTTGTCTATAGATACCCAATTGGCGTACAAGACATTGTCATTGACGGATAACATGCGTCGCACCTCTGTGTCTTTATCTCCCAAAACCAGCAGCAGCTGTTCTCGATTTTCTATTATTGTTGTTTGCTTCAAATTATCTCGGTACCCGAATTTACCTCAAAATTAGTTTAAGTAGAGTTTTGCCAAGGATCACAGGTCCGAAGTCTTACAAATATATTTCGGTTCTAAACTTAATCCTTCAGCACTTTTATAGTCATCGATATATTTGGCTTGAGATGTTTCGTTAGTACATTCCGCAGGCCAACCGCTACCTTCTTATTTTATTTTCAGAAAGATAGTTATATACCTGACAAAGAGCCCCCCTCCTGCATTCCAGGATTGTACTGTGTCGTCTTATAGGCCTACACAATCAAGATTTTGGCAATTGTACTCGTATGGTTCAAGAGCCGTTCAAATCTCATCCACTATCTGGGTGCCTGTAAACGTACGCTCGTTGACGTCCGTAGTATGTGAACGCCTTTGCTCCATCTCACTCCTATCCCCACTCCTTCCTCAACCATGCGGCTACCTCCACCACAATATGCTTTCACGACCGCGTTACCCACTCTGCTTAAACAGTGTCGGCGACATGAAGATGGTAGAGTGGGATGGTGTGGGTACTCTGGTAATTAAGGAAGAGTAGAGATAAGAGCAGGATAGAGCAAACGCGTCTGCATGGTTCGAAAAATTAATAAAATTATGAATTCACCAACTCAGCTGGTGTTGACTTCCACCTTCCTTCCGCGGCAATTTTAAACTCCTGTCCCTCTCGAATGCACTCACGCACTCACGCACGCACGCACTCACACATGCACGCACTTACGCACTTACGCACGTACTTACGCACGCACTCACGCACGCACTCACGCACGCACGCACGCACTCACGCACGCACGCACGCACGCACGCACGCACTTCAAACCTCCTTGCTGTATCACGAATACAATTTGCATTTTTATGTTTGCGCGTAGGATGCCAAAGGCAGACTGAATACTCAGAATGCTGCTACAGGGTATCATGGGTTTAAAGATAACAACGTTCTCCAAATCATAACTAGGTGTCCAGCGCTTTGAATGAATCGACAGCGGTTTTGCACGTATGTGTCGCTTTGTGCTGTGATCTTCTCGAAATGCTTGCTCTGCAGTAAATAGCGTAGAATATGATCCAGCAACGAGAAGCTTCAATCATAATTCTCTAATTATCATACTAAAAAATAAGGGATACAGTAAAACCAGTTATTAGTTTTTAATTCATCAATATTTTATTGAAATCACTACACATTTACCGTCATACGCAACATCCCTGCAAACACGGTAATCTTCGCTCGGACATTTCTCCATCGTTATATTTATTTTTATCACAGTCCGATCGTCGAGAGGTAAAATCATTGTAGTACTCACGAACGAGTATATCGTTTTTTATTACATTATCGCAAAAGAGATTATTAAATCGCGCCATGGTGACTCCACACGACGTAAGATGCAGGAATACGATACAAAATTGTCCACATACATCTGACGTATTACTCTGTAGTTGCTTGAGGCCGCACCGATAGAACTTGCAGTTTCTTCGTAGCGGCGCGAGGTGTTGCAGTATAATCGGTAGTAGCCCGTAGCTATCAAAGTACATTCCTTTTCCATGATGGTGAACGTACATGGTGATCCAGTGCTCTCCAGGTTCGTCGTAGTTATCCGTGTTAACTACGAGTCCAGCCGGTAATGACAATAGCCGAGGAAGTAGTAGTAGTAGTAGTAGTAGTAGTATTTTTTTTTTTTTTTTTTTTTTTTTTTTTATTTTATTTTTTTTTTTTTATGAGGAGGTGGAAAAATGCGTTTACGCACACTGGCTGGCTTGCGCCAGTCAGTAGTGTGGGACTCCACCATGTATTATACATGGCCCTACCCACTAAAAACACCTCCTCCATAGCACCACACAATGTCCCCGGAACCGCTTTCGCATTACTTCAGGGACATGTGTTTATGCATCGATCTCTATGCTTCCCCTTCGTGCCTGCCTCTCACTTGGCCTCATTGAGTGCGAGCCGCTTCAAACGATGCTGCTACGTATTTTGGGGCTCGGCGTCTCTTTCTTGCTCATCCCTTTTTTTGGCGCGAAGAACTTTCTCAGCGTACTCCTTTGCAGCATCCCAGTTCCTCTCGGATTCAAGCATCACTTGCACGAGGTTTGCTTGTGTTATGCTAGTTGCAACTGCGTTGCACAGCTCGTTTCGCTCCATCGCCCACCTCTCACACTCGAATAGAGTGTGGTTTGCATCATCTTCCTGGGCAGGGCAGTAGTCGCAAAGGGGGGTGGGTTTCCTGTTGCGTCGAAAGAGATAGGCGTTGAAGTGGCCGTGCCCTGTGATCATCTGCGTGAGATAGTAATTTACGTCTCCGTGCTTTCTGTTCACCCAGTTAGAGAGCCTTCCGATGAGTCTCGCTGTCCATCTGCCTGTGTCGTCGAGTCTCCAGCGCTCCTCCCATTCCTGCAGGATGCGTGACCTCTCGTCCTTGCGTACTCCTCGTTGGTCTAGCTCTCCTCTTCTTTCGTATATGCGTTTCCTTTCCGCTGCTAGAAGGTCAATAGGGATTACTCCCGCCACCACTAGCGCGGCTGCTCCGGACACCGTTCGGTACGCGGACGCCACCCTCAGGGCTCCCCTTCTTTGGACCGAAGAGATCCTTCTCCGGTATTTTTCGGTGTTTAGAGCCTCTGCCCACACTTCAGCTCCGTAGAGAATGATCGAGTGCACGACGCTCATCAGGATTCTGCGTTTGCTGCTTCTTGGTCCAGCCACGTTGGGCATGAGTCGGGACAGCATGCCGACCATGGTTGCCGCCCTACCAGCTGCACTTTGGATTTGCGCCCAGAACACGAGCTTGGCATCGATCAGCATACCGAGGTATTTAATTTGCCCAGCGGAAGTTATCTCGTGGCCCACAACATTTGCGCGGAACGGGCGTTCGAACTTTCTTTGTCTTGTGAGAATCGTCATCTCGGTCTTGATGGCAGCGAGTTGTAGCCCATGTTGCTCGAGCCAATCGCTGACTCTTCTAGAGACTTGTCCTACTCGTATTCTGGCTTGCTGCTCGTTTCTCGCGAGGATTAAGGCCGCTATATCGTCTGCGAACCCGACCAGCTTTGTCTCTTCCGGGAGCTCCATTCTTAGTATACCGTCATATACTGCGTTCCAGAGGTCTGGGCCCAGGGCGGATCCCTGTGCAACGCCCGCCGTGACGTTCTTGCTACAGGGTCCCTCCGTTGTATCATACAGCAGCTTCCTATTATCGAGGTAGTCCTCTATGATCCTGAGGAGATACTTTGGGAGCCTGAAGCGCTCCGTCAGGCATTCCGTGATATCCTTCCACCTTATCGAGTTAAAGGCGTTTTTAACATCGAGCGTGAGCAGTACGCAGACACATCTTGTTCGGCTGTTTCCTACCCACGCTCTTCTTGCCGTATCCACAACCTCCCGGATGGCTCCGACTGTCGATCTTTTCTCTCGAAAACCGTGCTGCGGGTCAGCGAGTCCTCCAGCCGCTTCTATGGCCGCACGCAATCTTCCTCGGATGAGTCTCTCGAACGTTTTACCCGCTGTGTCGAGCATACAGAGCGGGCGATACGATGAGTAGGTTATAGGCGGTCCTTTGCCTTTGTCCAGTAGGACAAGGCGCTGAACTTTCCACCTAGCACTAAAAACTCCCGCCGTAAGACACGCGTTAAACATATTCAAGAGTAAGAACGGATACTCTTTCGCGATGACTTTGATCACTTCGTTCGGGACATGGTCTGGTCCCGGCGCCTTCCGATTGGCGAGCGGCTCGACCGCTTTGCGCAATTCTTCTAGCGAGAAAAGTCGGATGCCCCCTGGAACGACCAATTCAGCTCTCACTCTGAGTGGATGGTCTGGGAAGAGCGCGCTGACTATTCCTTCCATCGTTGTTGGATCCTTCGGGCCCTCCGGTCCTTGTTGTCCGAGCTTCCGCGTGACGATCTGAAAGCCGCGTCCCCACATGTCCTCGTCTACCTCCTTGCACAGCGTCTTCCAGCATGCGGCTTGCCTGCGCTTGACGGCGATTGTCAGTTGTTTTTTTGCTGCCTTGTACGCAGCATTGTCCATTTGTCGGTCGACATCGTCTCTTCTTCGCGCCCTCTGGGCTCTGCGTCTTGCTCTGAGGCACGTTCTGCGAAGTTCTGCAATTTCCTCCGTCCACCAATAAGCGGGCTTTCCTCGCCGCTTGCTAGGTTTCCTCGGCATGGAAGCTTTGCAGCTTTTCTTGACCAGTCTCATCGTTTGGTCAACCAGGGCCTCCGCTTCTTCCCTGTTGGTCGGATTCTCCGCTGCTTCAGCGAGCAATGAGCCTCCTCGCGACAACGCTCGGATGAGCGCCTGGGTATCCAGTTTGGCGACATTCCAGCCCATGTGGTTCGGCCGGCGACGCTGGTCCCATGACTGTCTGTGTGTTGGCTCAATAGTGAAGCCGACATACTGATGGTCACTTGCCGTGAAATCTTCGAGTACTTGCCAATTCGCGACTCGTGTCGCTATCCCAGGAGTTGCTAGCGTGATATCGATGATTGTTCCTCGATATCCGCTCCTTCTAAACGTCGTCGTCGTGCCCTCATTGAGAACAGTCAGGTCGAGTCTCGAGGCCGTTTCGGTGACTTCATTTCCTCGCGTGTCCGATCTATCCATGCCCCACTCGTGGGACTTTGCATTGAAATCTCCGGCAACCAGGATTTCCCCTCCTATATCCCGACAAGCATCTTCGATTGCCTCCAGCTTTTCACGGAACGTCGCGATACCCTCGTTAGGAGACAGATAGCAGCTCATGTATGTCACTCCGTCACTGGTAATCCATACATAGCCACTCCCACTGCCCCAGCTGGTGACCGGGATCGTAGAACGGTTCCTTACCCATATGGCCGCCGTTTTTGTTAGGTCAGGGTACCACCCCTCACCTCCTAGGTCTCTGTACTGCTCACAGACTATGGCGAGATCCACACTTCGCTCATGTGCATGCTGGATCAGTAGGTTCTGTGCCAGCCGGCATCTACTCAAATTTCCCTGAAGAATTACTGCCATCGCAGTTTGTTTCCCTCAGGTTTCCCGGCATCCCTGTACACCGCGCATCTCCTGGACCCTGGAACATGGTCTAGCCGAGATCCATCTCCCCTCTCCGCACAAAGGTAGCACTTTAGGCTCCTTTTACACTGGGCTGCCTTGTGCTCTTCCTGTCCACATTTCCAGCAAAGTTTGCCTCGATCGGCCGCTTTGCACTCCGCAGCTCGGTGTCCGTAACCATGGCAACGGAAGCAGCGGATGGGCTCTTCTCGTTGGCGTACGCGGCAGTTCACCCATCCTATACGAATGTGTCCTGCCCTGGTCAATCCTGTAGCTGCTGTCGCATCCAGATCAACGAACGCCATTTTGCTACCTCTCAAGTTTGCCTTCGTGAGCCTTACATCGATTTCACCTCCTTTTTGGTCGCCGAGGAAAGCCTCTAGGGCTTCCAGTACCTCTTCGGGTTCCGTGGCTGCATCCAGGTCCCGAATCTCAAACTTTTTCCTGGGGACAAGTTGTCGGACGTTTCCTGATCCGCCTATAATCGTTTGGATCGCGATCCCGAACTTTTCTCTATTCTCCGGGGATGCACCTAGTTCCACGAGGACATCTCCTTTTCTCGTTTCTCTGATGGCCTTTACTTTAACGCCAAGGTCATCTGGGTTAACCTTTTTACGGACTGCGCTGAGGATCTCCGCGTAACTTTTCCCCTTCGGGGGTCTGATGAGGAGCGCTTCTGGCCGCGTCCTCTTCGGTCTGTTTCCCGCTCCTGTTCCCATCTCTTTGCCCCCTGCAGGCTTTTGCGGCGGTTTATCTGTCTCTGTGGCTCGTTTTTTCTTGGGCGGGCGGCTTTGCACTTTCGTCCAGGGTTCGGCATCTTCTTTTGGCTTTTTGGGTTTCGGGGTGGGGGCCCCGCCGCTTTCTGGACTAGGTGTTGGATTAACCTGCCTTTTTCTCTTCGGGGTCACGTTTTTACGCATGTTCCCGAGCGCCTGGCTCTTTACCGGGTTCAG
Source organism: Cylloceria caligata (assembly GCA_963942595.1). Taxonomy (NCBI): domain Eukaryota; kingdom Metazoa; phylum Arthropoda; class Insecta; order Hymenoptera; family Ichneumonidae; genus Cylloceria; species Cylloceria caligata. The sequence goes on from OZ012710.1 coordinate 41,069,131, forward strand.
TACATCCAGTGGTGGGTTTTCCTCCAAGAGAAGGAGTGCCTCCCTCGCACGCTTCCACTCCCGCCTGCTTCGTTCGGCGAGTTCCAAAATGTCCTCCGCTTTTTCCAGCTCGTCAGGAATTTTTCGCTGCAAATTCTTGTACTTTTTGCAGAACGTCCTCAGATATTGTATGGTCTCCGACAGACACTTTAAGTGGCTTTCCTCATCTTTTTCGCTTCCTGACAACGTTTCTCGGAGCAGAGCCTTTTCGATCTCCGCGCCTCGGTTGTCGCTCGCAGCGAGCCGTTCAACCCGACGATTATCTTCCTTCTGCAGCTCCGTGGGCACGGGTGTCTGTGAGCCAACGTTGCTGCTGCCTGTAGCATTTGGTGCTCTGGGAGTCAGGTTTGCAACCTCTGGAGGCCTATGGTTCTTGGATTTTCGCAAGATCCCTGTCCCGTTTGGCAGTGGTGCCGCATTTTTTCCCGGAGGCGTGCGAGGAGTCCGGTTTCCTCTGGCAAAAGGTCTTTCACTGGCTTGCGGTGACATATCGGCCATTTTATCCACTGCTGATTCGAGTTGTTTGTCGCGTGTTTGGCCCTCCCCAAAATCCGTAGGGCCGGTACCGGCCACCGGGGCTTTCACCCGATAGGAACCGGCAGTGAGATTTCCCCTATCGGGGCTGCTCACTTGGGGTATATTGTTTTAGTAGTAGTAGTAGTAGTAGTAGTAGTAGTAGTAGTAGTAGTAGTAGTAGTAGTAGTAGTAGTAGTAGTAGTAGTAGTAGTAGTAGTAGTAGTAGTAGTAGTAGTAGTAGTAGTAGTAGTAGTAGTAGTAGTAGTAGTAGTAGTAGTAGTAGTAGTAGTAGTAGTAGTAGTAGTAGTAGTAGTAGTAGTAGTAGTAGTAGTAGTAGTAGTAGTAGTAGTAGTAGTAGTAGTAGTAGTAGTAGTAGTAGTAGTAGTAGTAGTAGTAGTAGTAGTAGTAGTAGTAGTAGTAGTAGTAGTAGTAGTAGTAGTAGTAGTAGTAGTAGTAGTAGTAGTAGTAGTAGTAGTAGTAGTAGTAGTAGTAGTAGTAGTAGTAGTAGTAGTAGTAGTAGTAGTAGTAGTAGTAGTAGTAGTAGTAGTAGTAGTAGTAGTAGTAGTAGTAGTAGTAGTAGTAGTAGTAGTAGTAGTAGTAGTAGTAGTAGTAGTAGTAGTAGTAGTAGTAGTAGTAGTAGTAGTAGTAGTAGTAGTAGTAGTAGTAGTAGTAGTAGTAGTAGTAGTAGTAGTAGTAGTAGTAGTAGTAGTAGTAGTAGTAGTAGTAGTAGTAGTAGTAGTAGTAGTAGTAGTAGTAGTAGTAGTAGTAGTAGTAGTAGTAGTAGTAGTAGTAGTAGTAGTAGTAGTAGTAGTAGTAGTAGTAGTAGTAGTAGTAGTAGTAGTAGTAGTAGTAGTAGTAGTAGTAGTAGTAGTAGTAGTAGTAGTAGTAGTAGTAGTAGTAGTAGTAGTAGTAGTAGTAGTAGTAGTAGTAGTAGTAGTAGTAGTAGTAGTAGTAGTAGTAGTAGTAGTAGTAGTAGTAGTAGTAGTAGTAGTAGTAGTAGTAGTAGTAGTAGTAGTAGTAGTAGTAGTAGTAGTAGTAGTAGTAGTAGTAGTAGTAGTAGTAGTAGTAGTAGTAGTAGTAGTAGTAGTAGTAGTAGTAGTAGTAGTAGTAGTAGTAGTAGTAGTAGTAGTAGTAGTAGTAGTAGTAGTAGTAGTAGTAGTAGTAGTAGTAGTAGTAGTAGTAGTAGTAGTAGTAGTAGTAGTAGTAGTAGTAGTAGTAGTAGTAGTAGTAGTAGTAGTAGTAGTAGTAGTAGTAGTAGTAGTAGTAGTAGTAGTAGTAGTAGTAGTAGTAGTAGTAGTAGTAGTAGTAGTAGTAGTAGTAGTAGTAGTAGTAGTAGTAGTAGTAGTAGTAGTAGTAGTAGTAGTAGTAGTAGTAGTAGTAGTAGTAGTAGTAGTAGTAGTAGTAGTAGTAGTAGTAGTAGTAGTAGTAGTAGTAGTAGTAGTAGTAGTAGTAGTAGTAGTAGTAGTAGTAGTAGTAGTAGTAGTAGTAGTAGTAGTAGTAGTAGTAGTAGTAGTAGTAGTAGTAGTAGTAGTAGTAGTAGTAGTAGTAGTAGTAGTAGTAGTAGTAGTAGTAGTAGTAGTAGTAGTAGTAGTAGTAGTAGTAGTAGTAGTAGTAGTAGTAGTAGTAGTAGTAGTAGTAGTAGTAGTAGTAGTAGTAGTAGTAGTAGTAGTAGTAGTAGTAGTAGTAGTAGTAGTAGTAGTAGTAGTAGTAGTAGTAGTAGTAGTAGTAGTAGTAGTAGTAGTAGTAGTAGTAGTAGTAGTAGTAGTAGTAGTAGTAGTAGTAGTAGTAGTAGTAGTAGTAGTAGTAGTAGTAGTAGTAGTAGTAGTAGTAGTAGTAGTAGTAGTAGTAGTAGTAGTAGTAGTAGTAGTAGTAGTAGTAGTAGTAGTAGTAGTAGTAGTAGTAGTAGTAGTAGTAGTAGTAGTAGTAGTAGTAGTAGTAGTAGTAGTAGTAGTAGTAGTAGTAGTAGTAGTAGTAGTAGTAGTAGTAGTAGTAGTAGTAGTAGTAGTAGTAGTAGTAGTAGTAGTAGTAGTAGTAGTAGTAGTAGTAGTAGTAGTAGTAGTAGTAGTAGTAGTAGTAGTAGTAGTAGTAGTAGTAGTAGTAGTAGTAGTAGTAGTAGTAGTAGTAGTAGTAGTAGTAGTAGTAGTAGTAGTAGTAGTAGTAGTAGTAGTAGTAGTAGTAGTAGTAGTAGTAGTAGTAGTAGTAGTAGTAGTAGTAGTAGTAGTAGTAGTAGTAGTAGTAGTAGTAGTAGTAGTAGTAGTAGTAGTAGTAGTAGTAGTAGTAGTAGTAGTAGTAGTAGTAGTAGTAGTAGTAGTAGTAGTAGTAGTAGTAGTAGTAGTAGTAGTAGTAGTAGTAGTAGTAGTAGTAGTAGTAGTAGTAGTAGTAGTAGTAGTAGTAGTAGTAGTAGTAGTAGTAGTAGTAGTAGTAGTAGTAGTAGTAGTAGTAGTAGTAGTAGTAGTAGTAGTAGTAGTAGTAGTAGTAGTAGTAGTAGTAGTAGTAGTAGTAGTAGTAGTAGTAGTAGTAGTAGTAGTAGTAGTAGTAGTAGTAGTAGTAGTAGTAGTAGTAGTAGTAGTAGTAGTAGTAGTAGTAGTAGTAGTAGTAGTAGTAGTAGTAGTAGTAGTAGTAGTAGTAGTAGTAGTAGTAGTAGTAGTAGTAGTAGTAGTAGTAGTAGTAGTAGTAGTAGTAGTAGTAGTAGTAGTAGTAGTAGTAGTAGTAGTAGTAGTAGTAGTAGTAGTAGTAGTAGTAGTAGTAGTAGTAGTAGTAGTAGTAGTAGTAGTAGTAGTAGTAGTAGTAGTAGTAGTAGTAGTAGTAGTAGTAGTAGTAGTAGTAGTAGTAGTAGTAGTAGTAGTAGTAGTAGTAGTAGTAGTAGTAGTAGTAGTAGTAGTAGTAGTAGTAGTAGTAGTAGTAGTAGTAGTAGTAGTAGTAGTAGTAGTAGTAGTAGTAGTAGTAGTAGTAGTAGTAGTAGTAGTAGTAGTAGTAGTAGTAGTAGTAGTAGTAGTAGTAGTAGTAGTAGTAGTAGTAGTAGTTCAAGGCTCGCTCAACAGCTCCTCCCGCAAATAGCCAGCGAACACGAAGCAGATCTCCTGCTTATCTGCGAGCAAAACCGAGACGAGAAATACCCAAACTGGTACAGGGATAACTCAGGCTGGGCAGCAATCTGGGTCCGGAACCGAGAAAGCGTACCGGTCTCCGACGCTGGTGCCGGAGACGGCTACGTATGGATCAGGTCTGGGGGTACGACGTACGTGAGCTGCTACCTCTCCCCAAGCGAACCAATTGGAACCTTCAGGGAAAGGATCAACAACCTTGAAGATGCAATTAGGTCGATGAGCGGGGAGGCCATTATCGGTGGCGACTTCAATGCCAAAGCTATCGAATGGGGCATGCAATGGACAGACGGCAGAGGAGCAAGCTTGGTAGAGATGGCGGCTAGGCTCGACCTGACCGTCATGAACACCGGAACGGCTACTACATTCAGAAGAGCTGGGACCAGGGGTTCCATCATCGATGTAACTCTTGCTACCCCGAGAGCCGCGGCTGCAATCAGGAACTGGAAGGTGCTAGAGGAGCTCACTGCAAGCGACCACCAATACATCAGATTCGGGATCGCCACAGCGGCGGACTCTGATAGGTGTAGAGGGGGACGCCCAAAAATGAAAGGATGGAACGCAGCCAAACTGGATCGGGAGCTGCTACGCCGTGAATTGAGCCAAGGTGGAACACTCCTGCAAGAAGCAATCCCGCCCGACCCTAGCGAGGAAGACGCGGAGCTGATTGTCCAGCGCACAATGAAGCTCATTGAAAAAGGATGCAACGCGTCTATGCCCCGGAGATCCGGGAAAAAGCACAAAGCTCCAGCCTACTGGTGGACGGACTCTATTGCAGAGATGCGGGCGGAGTGTCTCAAACTCAGGCGCCGATCGCTTAGAGCTAGGAGAAGACGCCGCTCGGCCGACGCAACTGAAGCCGCCGAGGCCGCCTCGGCGTTGTACAAAACCTCGAAAAAGGCCCTGGTCAAAGCCATCACTGCGTCCAAGGCACAAAGCTGGAAATCCCTCTGCCTTCAGCTGAATAACGACATGTGGGGGCTCGGCTACAAGATAGTCACGAAGAAAATAGGAGGACTTGGTCCGGAGGGGCCCAAGGACCCCGCAACCATGGAGGAAATCGTGAGGACGCTCTTTCCCGATCATCCCGAAAGAGAGCATACCGTGATACCGCCAGGAGGCGAAATCCCACTCTTCACCGAAGAAGAGCTCAGAGAGGTGGCGTGCAACCTGTCCAGCTGCAAGGCCCCGGGACCCGACGGTATACCATCGGAGGTTCTCAAAGCAGTAGCGAGCGACCATCCCTCCCTGCTGTTGAACATGTACAATGTTTGTCTGCGGGCTGGGACTTTCAGCACCAGATGGAAAAAAACAAAGACTCGTCCTTCTGGACAAAGGCAAGGGACCGCCAATAACGGCGTCATCGTACAGACCCCTGTGTATGCTGGACAACGCGGGGAAGATCTACGAAAAGCTCCTGCGCAAGAGAGTCAGAGCAGCAGTCGAAGAGGCCGGGGGCCTCTCCGACATGCAGTTCGGCTTTCGAGAAGGACGATCAACGATAGGAGCGATCCAGGAGGTTGTTGAAACTGCGAAGAGGACATGGGACAGCACGAGTAGGAACAAGAGTGTCTGTGTCCTAGTGACCCTGGATGTAAAGAACGCCTTCAACTCGGCAAGGTGGGTCGATATCCTTGAGTCGCTTGAAAGGCTGCAAACCCCAGCCTACCTCAGGAGAGTCGTGAACGATTATCTCCGAAATAGGGAATTAGTGTACGACACGACGGAGGGACAACGAAGCGCGAGAGTCACATCCGGGGTTGCACAAGGCTCAGTCCTTGGACCCGACCTCTGGAATGTCAACTATGACGACATTCTAAGACTAGACCTGCCGGAAGGAACACGAATTGTGGGCTTCGCGGATGACATCGCGGTCGTGATAACAGCGGAGTCAGCACCGCAAGCGCAGCGAAGAGTGGCAGAATCTGCCAGAAGAATAGGAGAGTGGCTGCGTCAGCACGGCCTGGACCTTGCGGCGAGTAAAACAGAAGTGGTGGTTCTGACAAGGCGTCGCCTTTTCCCAGACCCACTCGCTGTCGATATCAACGGGGTGGCCATCGAATCCAAGCGATCGGCAAAGTACCTAGGGCTAGTTGTAGACAAGAAGCTGACCTTCGCGGAGCAGATCCGCGGTGCGGCGGACAAGGCCTCAAAACTGGTTGCTGCACTTTCCAGACTCATGCCCAACGTTGCGGGACCAAGAACAGCCAAAAGAAGAGTAATGATGGGTGTCTGCCACTCGATCATGCTGTACAGCGCAGAGATCTCGGCAGACTCCCTTAATGTCGAGAAACACCGAAAAAGATTGGCAGCCGTGCAGAGGTCGAGCGCTCTCCGAGTAGCTTGCGCCTACCGCACAGTTTCCGGGAGTGCTGCGATGGTGACCGCAAGCGTGATCCCCATCGTACTCCTAGCCAATGAAAGGATGCGCGTACACCAGCGGCGAGCGGAAGGGAACCGATCATCCGTCAAAATGCAGGAGCGAGCCCGTATCCTCCAGGAGTGGCAGGACGCCTGGGCACAGGAGACTACAGGCAGATGGACGCATCGGCTCATACCCAACCTATCGCCATGGTTGAGCAGAGAGCACGGAGAGGTCGACTATTACACGACCCAGTTTCTTACAGGACACGGCCATTTTAACGCCTACCTGTACAGATTCAAAAGAAGAGACAGCCCGCAATGCGACTACTGTGTGGAGGCCGATGACGCCCACCACACGTTCTTCGCATGCCCAAGGTGGGCAGAAGAGAAAAGCGCACTGGCAGCTGCGCTGGGTACAGAGCTGACCCCGGAGAACGCAGTGGAGCAAATGCTGCAAAGCGAAGAGAAATGGTCAAGGATAGTGAGTTACGTGGAGAAGGTGCTGCGCACCAAGAACGACGAGGAGCGCGAGAGGCAGGTACCAAACCCTTAAGCGCAGGAGACTGGCGCCCAGGCTGGCGCGGAAATGACACCTCCCTGATGCAATGCGAGAGCGGTTCCAGGGGGGGTTGAATGTCAAGGAGAAAGGGTGTGTGTTTTTTAGTGGGTAAAAGTCCCACACAAGGTGGGGAGTGCGTACCCTCCCCATCAGTCTTTCTGAAGATTTTTCACAATCCCTCGTAAAAAAAAAAAAAAAAAAAAAAGTAGTAGTAGTAGTAGTAGTAGTAGTAGTAGCAGTTGCACTTTTTTAGAGGTTAAACAATCTTCGATAAGACACCAACGAAAGCCGTTATGTTCTTGGTACTGTCACATTTTCACTGACTACTAACAATCCTCTGTCTCCCTGCTAAAGGTGGTTGCACTGGAAACCGCTTTCGCATGACGTCGTCGTCGAGTAACTACACAACGGGCTACCGAGCAGGCCCATTTCGTGTAGGTAGGCGTTCAATACTCCGTGCCCCGTCAGTAACTGCGTCAGGTACAAATTTGTTTCTACATGCTCGCAATTGACCCACTCCTTCATTTCGGATATGAGCTTGCCCGTCCATCTTCCTGTGGCGTTGTTTTACCACCTGTGCTCCCACTCGTCGGTCGGTTTCCTTCGCTCGAGATCCCTTGCGTTGTCATCTGAGGTGTTTGCTGCACGTCGTTGGTGGACCCTTCTCCGTTCTATACCCATGATGTCAATCGGGGGTGCCTTGGCTACGACCAAAATCGCCGATTCCGAGATCGTGCGATACGCACAGGCGACTTGCAGGGCTTCTCTTCTTTGGACCGAGGCTAGTTTGCGTCGGTATTTCCCGTGGGCGAGCTGACCTGTCCATATTTCCGCTCCGTAAAGCATGATGGAATGGATCGTACTTCGCAGTAACCGTAGCTTCCCGTAACGTGGGCCGACGGGGTTCAGCATGATCATCGACAGTTTAGCCACGGCGCCGTTGGCTTTATCGGCTGTCCTCGTTAGATATACCCAGAACGTGAGCTTCTCGTCGAGTTCGAGGCCGAGATATCGGACCGATCTCTTGGCCTCGACGTGTGCTTCTCCGATATTCACCGCGAAGGGCTTGTTGAACCAGCGCTGCCTTGTGAGGAGTACCATCTCGGTTTCGCTGTATCCGACCTGCTCGGATATCGGAGTATCGCGCGAGAAATTCGTTGTTAGCAGGTCATCGTAACGTGCGTTAAAAATGTCTGGGCCCAGAACGGCTCCTTGTGGGACCCCAGCAGTGACCTCTGCAACACGCGCACCTGCTGTCGGGTCGTATTCCAGTTTGCGTTTACGGAAGTAGTCGTCTACCATGTCGTGGACATACTGGTCTACTTTGAAGTCTGTCCTTAGCGCGTCCAGTATGTCTTCCCAGCCCACGGAGTTGAAGGGGTTCCGTATGTTGAAAGTGAGGAGGATGCACGCCTTGCGGTACTTGTAACTTCCAGACCAGGCCTGTTTGACCATGGCGATGGCTTGGTCGATCGCGGCGATTGTCGAACCCTTCTTTCTGAAACCGTGCTGGTTATCAGAAAGTCCTCCGGCTTTGTCCGTCGCAGTTGTTAGGCGCGCCTTGATCAGTTTTTGCAGCAATTTGCCCGCGACATACAGCATGCAGAGAGGCCTGTACGAGGATGATGTTACGGGTGGGCCCTTCCCTTTGTCGAATAGTACCAAGTGTTGGCGCTTCCATCGGCGTCTGAAGGTGCCTGTTGCAAGGCAGGCATTGTACATAGCTTTGATGACGCTGACTGGTACGCTGACTGGTCTTAGCACCATCTTGAAGCTCCTTTGTTGTAAAAAGCGGTACCAGAGCGACCATCCGGTTTTCCCGGTTTTCTCTGGGCGTTCTCCGTGCGTATTGTAGAAACAGGTCGCGTATGATCCTCTCTATAGCGACTGGTCCCAGCCCTTTGACCACTATCTGGTAGGCCTTGCCCCTCGTCGAGTTCGGCACACAGATTCCTCCAGCTACGGCTCTTGCTGTTCTTAATTGCTTTTTTCAGGGCTTTCTTGGCCCTGTCGAGCTCAGCGGAGAGAGTTTCGCCGGTTCTGGCTTGCCAATCTGGTTCGCCGACCTGGCGCCTGCGATTGGCCCTTACGGACTGAGGCCGTAGTGCCAGGCACTTCTTGAGTTCACTAATCTCGTCTGGCATGGACGCGTCGCAGGCGGCCGTGAAGGCAGTCATCGTTTCTTCCACGAAGTTCTCGGCGTCTGGTTCTTGAGGCAGTAGATGAGTTTTTTTTCATCTAACTTTCTTTCGTTCCATCTTCGGCGTACCTCTTCACTGTTCGTGTCGCAGCCCTTCGTGTTGCTGATCAAGTACTAGATAAATTGGTGGTCACTGGCGCTGTAATCTTCCAGGACCCTCCAGTTTAGGGCTCTAGTGGCCATGTTCGGCGTGACAAAGGTGATGTCCAGGATCGTCTCACGGTAGCCCGGTCTTCTGAAGGTCGTTACATTGCCCTCGTTGAGGACGGCCAGGTCGGGCCGCGCGGCCATGTCCGCCAGTTCATTCCCTCGGGTGTCGCACCAGCACGTGCCCCATTCCGTTGACTTGGCGTTGAAGTCTCTGGCTACGATGACTCCTCCGCCAATTTGTCGCATAGTATCCTCGAGACCGTTGAGTGAAGCTGAACGGGTGGACAATCTCATTACACACGTCACGCAGTTACAAATGGAGATAACCATGCTATGTAGAAATGAGGTTCTTACCATCTTAATCACGGAACAGTTATTGACCGTCGCCAAGGAAGTACAAATACAGGCCAGTGTTTATGTTTTCCATTACCATGGAATACGCGAGGCCTGAAACGCTGGCCATTATCGCTCGCACATATCTTACGTATCATAAAGGACTAATAGTGATAGTTGTGCGTGTGCCATTGTCGGATTGCACGAACTATTAACGCTGTAACATACATACTTGAACGGTCCCACAGAAGATCGGCAACGAGACAGGATCGGAATTCGTCCACTCCTCCCACAAGTATCGGCGGTCCGAGCAGTCCATCGTACATTTTCCTGACGCATTCTATGTACCTCGTCTCGTGCAAAGGAGCGGATAGAAATTTCATTTAGTCTATAGAAACTCCGATCCATGAGATATCTGTCTCCAACGCATGCGAGTTACTAATGCTAATCCGGTCAACGATCCACACCTTTCAACAGTGTGATATCCGGATGCACACACAACATGAAGCATTTTAGGCTCTCTACCCCACGAACGCGGGTGGCTGTTCTCCCTCGTCAAACGAGACCTCTTAAGAATTCTCTGCCATGGGTTGCCAGACCGGCATGTCGACTTGAAGTACTCCGCGATATTGCACTTGAGCGCAAATTGTATCGCTAGGACATGTTATACCAAGCTCACAGAGATACGTATTGTATATACGAACAACGCGCGCAATATATCTATCATCGCCGAAATTCCTTCTAGACACGGATCCGGCGACTCTCCCATCGGCTACAATCGTGCATAGCAACGTGCGAGCACATGCTCTTCATAAAGGGTGATTTTTTAAGAGCTTGAGAACTTTTTTTTAAAAAAAAACGCATAAAATTTGCAAAATCTCATCGGTTCTTTATTTGAAACGTTAGATTGGTCCATGACATTTACTTTTTGAAGATAATTTCATTTAAATGTTGACCGCGAATGGGCCCTAGAAAAGTTGGCAGAAAATCCGCTTTTTTATCGACAAATTTTGTTCAGCGATGAGGCTCATTTCTGGTTGAATGGCTACGTAAATAGGCAAAATTGCCGCATTTGTAGTGAAGAGCAACCAGAAGCCGTTCAAGAACTGCCCATGCATCCCGAAAAATGCACTGTTTGGTGTGGTTTGTACGCTGGTGGAATCATTGGACCGTATTTTTTCAAAGATGCTGTTGGACGCAACGTTACGGTGAATGGCGATCGCTATCGTTCGATGCTAACAAACTTTTTGTTGCCAAAAATGGAAGAACTGAACTTAGTTGACATGTGGTTTCAACAAGATGGCGCTACATGCCACACAGCTCGCGATTCTATGGCCATTTTGAGCGAAAACTTCGGAGAACAATTCATCTCAAGAAATGGCCCGGTAAGTTGGCCACCAAGATCATGCGATTTGACGCCTTTAGACTATTTTTTGTGGGGCTACGTCAAGTCTAAAGTCTACAGAAATAAGCCAGCAACTATTCCAGTTTTGGAAGACAACATTTCCGAAGAAATTCGGGCTATTCCGGCCGAAATGCTCGAAAAAGTTGCCCAAAATTGGACTTTCCGAATGGACCACCTAAGACGCAGCCGCGGTCAACATTTAAATGAAATTATCTTCAAAAAGTAAATGTCATGGACCAATCTAACGTTTCAAATAAAGAACCGATGAGATTTTGCAAATTTTATGCGTTTTTTTTTAAAAAAAAGTTCTCAAGCTCTTAAAAAATCACCCTTTACTTTGGGAACCTCGCTCTATAACATAGAAAACGAAATCCGAGAGCTGGGTACTCATAAACGAGAAAGATAAAACAGTCATAGACTATTCTTCTGGCACCGGATTGTCGATAATGAGACAGCAACAACAACTAGCGAGTAGCCCTCGGACAATACAACGGGGTCTCCTCAATTGTCGATAGAAAAAAAGGCGCTGGCAATAAAAATATGCAGGCGTCAGCAGTCAAGGGACAAAGTATGGAGGCTATTCAATTACCTCCTACATTGCCTACCCAAACGGCCGATGTTGATTACCACTGAGAACTCATTCTCTCTCGAGCAACTAAAGTAGCTGGTCTAAAACAACCTCATAATTATTTCGTGCGAAAAATAAAAATTTTTAAACGAATACGAGGGACCAGATGCTGCGCAATGCCCTGCAGTACCCGTTCGAAGGGCAGTGCGTAGTGTGTCGTAAAGACACAAACGCGTGTGTTCGTCTAAAAGATTGTGCGGTACGCAAAGCGAAGGGTGCGCCAAGAAGATTTCTGTACCGCTGTCGTCTGTGCAACGTTTCGGGCAACGCTCAACAATGCGGCGGGCACATGGATGAGTGTGTAGCGCGATATACACGTGTGTGCCGATCGTTTCCTTCTTGTGCGGGGACACAGGGCAGCTGAAAACGTCACTTGAACTACCCCAGCTCCTCCGCTGTGCCAACTCCAGCCAAAGCTTCACCAGCCGTGAGAGTCGTCTGCATGAAGAACGACTCTACGCAAACAAAACGTATAGTCGGGACGAGAAACACCTCCACTCAGACCCTACCCATCACGATACGGCCTGGTCGGCTGGAGCCTTACCTCCGTTACGAGAGTAGCGCCACCTCTTACGAGGAGTCGATCTCCTTCAGAGAGGATGCAGCCAACCCTGCTTCTGACGCCATATCGTACCATGAGGCGTCTCCTCGCCAACGGAAAATACCTTCGCAAGGCCCCCCTGGAGGAAATCTGGGCCGAAATGTTATATTTCTTCCAATTTAAGTTAGGACTCGAGCCAGCGGCTCCGCGGCCGACGACAAAATCGAGCCAGCTGCCGTCGCCTCTGTCGCCTCTGTCACCGACAACGAGCCGATGTCTACTGCCAGCTACACTGATAGCCAGCCGTCATCATCAGCAAGACGTGGGGGCATGCGGGGCAGGTGACGCCTTAGGCTTCACCTGGCCGCGAATCACGCCCTCGTAAGTGTCAGTAGTGACAAATAAACATTAATGTGACTCGACGTCAAGTTTTATTTTCTTTTTCCTTATATCATATCTTGATTATACTCCGCATCACACTACGGATTATACTATGTAAGTACAGAATGTTAGTGCAAGGTCATCGGGATCGACGACGCCCCAAGGAAGGGAGGGCGTTATGTTCGAGCAAGGTCCTCGAAAAATGTTTAAGACCCTTGACCGATACATATGCACCATACTCGTCCCCTGGATTGATGTGCGATGTGCCCCCTTGCAGTCCCTGTCTGGATCGCGGCGCGCGCGAGTCATTTAAGACTATCGTGCGGTGCGATCTAGATAGGAAACAACTCGGCGAAAAAAAATATCTTCTCTCTGCATTCGCCTGGGGATGATATCATCATTGCCAGGCGAAGACAAAGAGAAGTCAAATGGACTTTGCACAGAAAAAAGTGCTGAGTCCAGAATAAGCTGCCCTCTTCTTCTTCTGTACGGGGTTCGCGAAGCCTATTTTCAGCGATACTTCATTTCGCAAGAGCTCATGTTTACCTCTCATACACCTGTACATGCATTCACATTCCGATACCTCTGTACACATACCGATGGTCCGCTCTCGTTATAAAAACGTTGCACACTAATCAGTTGCACGAAAATATTCGTACCATCAGCATCGGGTTCTCAAACTCTATCGTGATAATAAACGACTTTCCAATATAATACCCTAGTAAACCTCTTCGTTTCTTCTCAACCCCACTGCATTTCCCCAGAGTGTTTTTGAGTTTCTTCGTTACATATTCTGAAATATTTCTAGTTATGAACGGTAGAACATTGGTTTTGCGGATTGCTTTTGGAAAACAACGTACTTTCTGATGAACTTATTTATATAGTCCGCCTATCAAATTCTATCCCGACTCCTTGGTGTACATCAGATATTGTAGAAGTTCGTCATTTTCTATAGAATTTTGTAGTTTTGACAAGAATTCCGACAAGAAATGTTGCCACGATTTTTTCCAAATGTTCTTCAAAGTTCAACAGAAAAAACTATCATTGATTATGAGAAGTTGTAATTATAATCAGTTTTTGATATAGAACTGTACTATTTTCTTGTTATAGATGATCGTAGATTTTAGTTATAGAAAATAATTAGAATTTTTATCAAGAAACTATAACTTTTTCCGGAATCAATAAGTTGTAAATATTGCATACTTTATTGTAGAAATATGTGATGAAATTGTTGAAATGGAGTAGTTATTGATTTTTTTCCGCCAGGATTTTCTATCTAGAAAACATGTAACTACGTGAAAGTAAACTGAACATTTCAATCAATATTTCCTCTAGATCTCTTGTATAAGATGCAAATAAAATTTGTTTCTAGACGATAGAAAAGCTACCCGACAAGGTTTTATTGAACATCCTCAGCTACCTGTCGCACCAAGAAATCAGTCGACTTGCTCGCATTTCCAAAAGATGGCGACAAGTGGCTTACGATACGCGTCTCTGGCAGCATGTATCGCTGAGACCGGAAATTAGCGGCCTTCACGTCACCTCGCTCGACTACCTTCTTCAGCTTGTAAGGTAAATTTACGTGCAAGAATCATAACATTATATACAATATTACTTATTTCATATTTGTGTTATTGATCATACTGGTTTTCTGTCGATCAGTGTTCGTTTCGGACCTTCTTTGAGGTATATCGAGCTACCGATTGAACTCATAACACATACAGTCCTCCACGAGCTCGCCAACAAATGTCCCAACTTGACCCACATGCTTCTCGATTTTTCCACTGCGATGCAACTTCATGACTTTTCGGAAATGCAGGCGTTTCCAACGAAACTAAAGTATATGTGCATCTGTCTGTCCGAAGTGATCTTCATGGAAGGCTTTATGAGAAAGATCTACAATTTCATCAACGGTCTCGAGATTCTTCATCTCATAGGTTCGGTTTACCGGCTTCTATTTATTATATTTTTGTTATGTGCATGACCTTGAGAATGTAGCAGTGATTTATAGCGTCTTTAATAATTAAATTGATAGGTTCATTGTATGATAATGACTGTGAGTGAGTTGGAATTAGCTCGAAAGTCCAAACCATATATGCAAATGATTGAGACCGAGTTTGAAATATTTGATTATGGTTCACATAAAATTATTAAGAACTCTAGAATGAAAACTAACTGATGCGGCAGAGCACTATAAGAGAGATTAACAAGTGCGCAGAGTGCCTAGTTAGCCTGAGTAACACACAATAAATGGCAATGAATATAGTGCTCTGTGCAGTGAACATGTATCGTTTAAGTATTTTGAATCTGTCGATGGGTAGCAGGTCGATGCATTCACACGTAGCATGTCGAGTGACAGATGCGAATAGTAGGATTAAGGATCCTGGTGACAAGTATAATTAATTGAACGCACTCAGTAATTAACAAGAATAAGTCAACGTTTATTTAATTAATTGACAGTGATTGCATAATAATACCTGGTGAATACAAATTATGTAATTTGATTTGTCTGGCCTGTGTGATGATGTACTAACGGTGAGTGGGATCTCAGGCCGTTGAGTTGACTTGTTGATCCCGTGTGGATGATCCTGGTGATGTGGTCTGATTGTAGAGCTCTATTAAAGCCACACGGCAGGCTGGTCAGTGAGCGATAGCCAAAGTGTGATGCGAGGCTGAATGGCGTCACTGCTGCCAACGACGAACCACGCCGTTGACGTTTATGTAAATATTGCGATCGTTCTGTTGATTTGCGGTGATTCGCACTGACATTGAGTTGACACGGGTGATTCGACCAAGAATGTAATACGCTACAACACTGAGTGCACACAAACGTGAGTGGAACTAATGAATATCTACGTGGGTTTACGCGGAAACGTGTAGCGCGAACGACTCGAGTGCAAGCAATGGCCACATCCGTCGATCACGAGGCAGAGTATCAAGAGGGTGGACGTGCGTTACAGCTTGCTTGAGTTGTGATTCGCCGCCAGCGATGGAAAGTGAGCCTTGCGAGTGGTCTTGCCGCTGCAGCCACGCTAGCAGCGTTGGCCGCTTGAGTGAGCTTCGATCGAGGATGTGAGCTGATGGACAATGTGCTTGAGTGCGCTGGGTCGATAAATCGATATAGCATACCTGCGAGCTATACCATATGACGCAAGGCGTCAGATGATTGTGAGTGTAGCGTATGCATGAGTTGAGTGTGTGCTTGGTAGGTGCGAAAACTGAACATTCATATTTATTTATTTCTACGCCATTTTACATGAGTGAAATGTGTATACACCCTTACATAAACGAAAGATAAATATTATATTGGGTCGTTCGGAAAGTAATTTCGTTTTTTCCCAACAGAGGACTTAATTGTATTTTTTCACAACCAACTTCACACTTAAGCCACATGATCATATGTATTTTGACAGCTGATATAGCAAGGATTGCTTGTGAAAAAATGTAATTAATTCTGCACAGTATTTTTTGGTTGATACACTTTTAAGTATGGAAAGTGAAAGAAAGCATTTTCGGCATATTTTACTTTTTTACTATAGAAAAGGTAAAAATGCTGTTCAAGCAAGAAAAAAATTATCCGATGTGTATGGGGAAGATGTGTTAAGTGAGCGCCAGTGCCAAAACTGGTTTGCAAAATTTCGATCCGGCAATTTTAATCTCGAAGATGCACCACGTTCTGGAAGGCCAGTGGAAGCTGATGAATACACAATAAAGGCATTAATTGATGCAAACCGGCTTTGAGGTTAAACCTCAAAGCTCGACATATGGGTTCCTCATCTTCTTACGGAAAAAAATTTGTGCCGTCGCATTGACGTTTGTGATTTGCTTCTCAAACACCAAGAAAATGATCCATTTTTAAAGCTTATCATCACTGGGGACGAGAAATCGGTTGTCGACAACAATATTAAGCGCAAAAGATCCTGGAGTAGAAAAGATGAACCGGTTCAAAGCACTTCGAAAGCCAATATTCATCACAAAAAGGTTATGCTATCTGTTTGGTGGGATTTCAAAGGAATCGTTTATTTTGAGCTTTTACCGAGCAGCAGAACGATCAATTCTAAAGTGTACTGTCATCAGTTGGTCAAATTAAATGATTCACTTAAAGAAAAATGGCCAGAATTGGTCAATAGGAAAGATACAGTGTTCCAACAAGGTAATGCGAGCCCACATACAAGTTTGACCACTCGGAAGAAAATTTTAGAGCTTGGATGGGATATACTGTCACACCCACCATACTCTCCAGACCTGGCACCTTCAGATTATCATCTGTTCCGGTCTCTACAAAAATTTTTAGACGATAAAACGTTTAATTCAAATGAGGAGGTTAAAAGTCACTTGGATCAGTTTTTTGCCAGCAAAGAACAGAAATTTTATGAGCGTGGAATCATGCTACTGCCAGAAAGATGGCAAAAGGTATTGGATCAGAATGGACAATAGTGGATTGAATGAAATACTAATTCACTATAAGAAAATCGTCTTTCATTTTTATAAACAAAAAACGAAATTACTTTCTGAACAACCCAATATATCTACCTATATAAAATATATAACTAATCTTTCGAGAAACAGTAGACCTCATTCAGTTTACTTGTATGAATTAATTACCAAAAGGGCAAAACGAGGGAAATGCGTTCACTGGGCAATGTTAGTCACTCTTATTCTGCGGTTTCCAACGATTTTAATGCATTTTCTATTTCGCTATTTGCTAATACAAGTCAGTAACAGTTAATTTATTATATCGTGCTTATTATACTGAAACAAATGAATTTTTGTGTATTCAAAGTTTACGCCTCGATAGTTATAAGAAATATTTGAAATAGGTAGAAATATTTGAAATAGATGAATTAGGTTCTATGTATATGTATAGTATGTGCATTTAAAATTGGTAAATTTGCTAGTGCATATTGAGCTCGAACTTCCTCGATTGAAATGTAAAGACTGATTTCAGATCATATATGTATAACCCATATGACAATATTTAATTCTTATTCGTACATTTATTTCAGGATTAAATTTTTTTTCTTGATTTTGTCGATTATACGAGTATTCATCTTTTGGAACAATTCTGAAATAAAAGTACCTCATCTGTGGTGATCCACTGAGGCACGAAGCCAAATATTTCGAAGTTTCTGTACAAACTATTATAAAATCAAGACGGCAGGCAGCTTTGAGGAACCTCGATTTCTTCCTGAGTACAAACGAGTAATGGCTGGACGTTCAGATACCCGTTCTCGTACGTGCCGACTTAAGAATTACATGCTGTCAGCCCTCAAAATAATTTTGTTCATTGAGTGACTAATCGGAACGACGGAAAACCGCGAATCCTGGGAAAACATCTAAGCCCACAAAAACCTAATATAACGTCATTGAACGTCCATGAAAAAAATAACTCTAGATTATATCCGAACTACGACGCAGTGTGTGAGGGAAAAAGCTATACAACCGACCTCGCTCAAGTATTACCATTACGGAGGCAAGTACAGGATCTGTTATATCGCACGTGCAAACATCAATATAGTCCAAAGTACAGTAACGAAAATCCTTAAGATGCAAACATATCGTTAACATCATTCGTTGCAACTCATTTGAGTCAGAAGAGAACCCCAAAAAGAAACTGCGCATATACTTTGGCAAAATCTCAGACTTTCATCTTCTTTTTTCTGTCGCCGGATCAGGCTACAATTTCTCCATGTGCTTGAGATTCACTCTGCTGGTCGAGTGAAGCTTATTGCAATATATCGAAAGAGAATGAGACGTGACTCGAGACAGGTGGAAAGATAAAGCAGGCGGTTTTAGCAACGAAAAAATGTTTATATTTAATATTCACACTACAAAATGAAAATTAAAGTTGAGCAGTCACAGAATTCAGTTGAGATACACACACAATTATATTAATTAAGTACTTTATAGAGTTTTATTGTGCAATGAGCGTGGATGAAATGAACGAGGTGCAAAGTCCGCCACGAGGTGAGTCAAAATGTTGATACGCTTAATTGAGTGTTACCGAACGCGCACTGAGTATATTTATGGTAATTACTAATGCGTCACCTTAATCGATGAAGTCGACTTCAGTTTAGCACTAATATTCACTGAGAATGTCCGAGTTATAAGAGTGAGAATGTCCGAGATGAGTAGTTTCCACGATGCTGCACGCTTGGTGTTCCGGAAGTAGCTTAGAAAAACGAGATAGCTTCATGTTCAAACTTTAAGCGACGCTACTACTTTCTGACAGCATGACCGTCACTAATCGCACGAATAACGTATCCATGTGGTGCTGCCATCCGGCCGCACGCATGGCGGCCAAGCGCAGGGAGACAGCAGCAGAGATTTGCTACAGTGCGGTGACTATTGTCGCAGCAAAAGAGCTGATTTCTCAACACCAAGAAAACACCAAAAATACTGAGAATGAAATATAATATATTGAGAAGCAAAGAGCATCGATTGTATTGTAACGGTAATTTTCACGTTAACATTATATTTTAGTCTTCTGAGGGAAAGAATTCGGGCTCGAACACTAAGATAATTAATTATAGTTTTCTATAGGAGGTATAAGTAGGATTTATTCAATAATTAATAGAGAATTCTGCGGTGTTCGGCTTTTTGGCGCCGTTAGCCGTACAATTTATTTGTGACGTATATCATAATCGCTCTAAAGGTTCCGCACTCTTCTTTATCCGTGATGATATCGGATTTTGACTTCTGCGCTCAGCGGTGGATGTCTCAACTAGGCAGAATCGGGCTCGGCCGTCTTGATCTTTTGCTCACCTGGATGCTGATGCGCGGTCTGCTCGGCTTGATTTGCTATTGCTGGCGCGTCGGTCAGCTGGTAGAGACGCTGGGTCTGTGTTCGTGTCCGCGTTATTTCCTAATTAATCGAAATGGTTTGATTTTCGAGTTGTTTCGCGTTCGGGCTCTTTGTTTGTCGTGTTTGTGCCGTTTCCGTGAATCTCCAGTGTGTCTTTTCGTGGTAATAATGCTCTTAGTTCGTGAGTGATGTTCTTATGTGTTGAAGGATGACAGTTACAGTATCACTCTTTTCCAGTGATTCTAATGATTTATCATTTATTTTACGGATTTCTCCAGCAATCTTTGGTGTTGGACCCGCACGTTCCAGTTATTCGTCTATCTTGGTGAGTCGGTCTTTTATTTGGTCCCTTTCTTATTCTTTATGTTTTGTTGAGTGATGCCGTCCTCATCCGACGCGCTTGACAAGGCTAATAAAATTGTTTCTTTCCTAATAGTTTTTCTAATTATCCTAAAATTCGCAATTAACTTTTCCTAAGTCTGGTTAGCTATTTACCTCCTAATTCCACTTATTAATAAATTTTCCTACTCTTTATTTATAATTCTACCCCATAAATCTATCCCTACTCGTTGCGTAGACTTATTACATCTTTTAAGTCTATTGTACCATGCCTGTGTTTTCCTAATATCCTTAAATATTATTTATTATTCTACCTCCTTTCTCTATGTTGCACCACTATTTCTTCCACCCTGCTTAATCCTTCAACCTCTAGGTGTCACTAACAAGTTTTTGTCACATTTGTCGATGCGCTGTGCTCACAATTCTCCTTACAGACTGTTCCTACTTATTTTTAATTATTCTACTTAATATTTCTTATAATATTTTTCCTAGCACACTTAAACTACCTTCTACTCAAAGAGTTTAATTTCTCCAACATTCAATTCCCAGTTTGTTTTTTAGAATATTTTCTTATTTCGACACAGTCCGATGCCGTCAGCTAATAAATCTTTTTTTATCGCTTCCTCCACTAACTTGCACTCTACTTTTATTTGTCAATGTTCTACCAAGTTTAATAGGCTAACTCACGCCTTTTTTATTGAAATCCTTGGATTCAATATGAAATACTTGGATTTACCAAAAACTTTTACAGTTGCACACAAGCGAGTTCTGACTTTGTCGACAGTTGAAACGAATAAGAGCCTCCTCTCTGTTTGCAGCTCCTTTATATATCTTTTGCCCTCCTTTCCCACTCTCTTATTTTAACTCTTCTTATTCTAATATCTTATGTAATTTTGTGTGTTTTAGTTGCCCCGCCACCGTGCCCTGTCGTTCCCCTCACCGCTCGAGCGAGGCCAGCCAGTCGCTGACCCGCTGTTTTTCTGCAGTGAGGGAACATTCAGGATCCAGCCTGTTTCGCTGTGTCTCATCCTGGAATTTACCGTGAATTTATCATCTCTTATTCTTACTTCTTGCATTTTCTTTATCCTTAGGAAATAAATGATTTTATTTGTGTTAATTTTTGTTTTATTTTTTCTATCCCTTAGGATATGTGACTACGTCACAGTATACTTATCAAAAACATATTTGATAGCAGGTAGATTACAGTAATCACAGAAGAGTGTTCATAATAATTGATGGAAAAGTGTGCAATACGATATCAGCTCTTCATTATATGGTAAGATGTTACTTATGCGGAGATAGAATAACTCCAAGATCGCAAAACACGAGGGCGTGGACTCCCGTCTCCCTGCTGGCTTGTGATTGGTCCGCCACCCTCTAACCCTACCTCACGCCCGCACCTGATTTAACACCTATTTGAAATAGATCTTTTCGAATATTTTCAAAGAAGCTAACAATAACAACAGCAACAACCACAACAACAATAATGACGACGATGACGACGACGCCAAACAATGAGGTCTTTTCATGCATGGACGCCAATGACACGATAACCATGGACTCCGGATATACCAGAACACACCGTAGGGTACTTTTATCATCCTTAAAAGGGCTCTCGCTCTTTCTCTTAGATTATACATCGTATATGAAGAAAAGTCAAAAAATATTTGGAGCGAGAGAAGAAGCCCTCCTCCACTCTATGGTCAAAATATACAAGCGAACGAGATTGAAAATGTTGTCTAATTCCCTGTTGAAACGCTAAAGTGCAACAACAGTCCCGTTTTGCTCTAGTGGCTGTACTACAACCACCACCACCGCCACCGTTATTGTGTGATGTCGTGCACCCTGAGACAATTTATCGAAATATATTTTAATATTTTTTTTAAAGTCTTTTCACACTTGACTTGAAACTAGTAACTTCTTATAAAATGTTTAACGCACATTTACAGATACAATTTATTAGACGTTTATCAGCGCTATGTAATATTGTTTTTCGTTGTTTTTTATCCGAATGACCTGTATGAGCTTTATGAGCTTTAAGTAGGACTATACAGCGTTCATCGAATGGAATTTGATGTTTGTGCCCTGAGGAAGGACGTTATGATCAGTGACTCGGAATTACAGTGTGATGAAAGCACTTAATTAACACCAACAAATAGTACATATATTTTGAATAAAAGTTCACTACAAATTATATCTGTAAGAAGTCCGTTCGAGGAGAACCGAAAGAATCGAGAGGCGGATCGAGAGATTTTCCGGCGTTCCAACGCGTGGCCGCACCACGTGGTGGTGATATTACCGTTGGATTAACATCACGCTTACTCCGAGAAAAGCCGATAAAAAAATCTCAGTTGTTGTTCGAGATCACGCTGAGGAATTTGGCGAACCGTTTCGGGATAAATGTTGTCTGCATCCGGATTCAAAGGTCAAATAAAAAATCTTTCGAATAATTAAACTACGTGCGCACTTGACTATGTCATCGCGAAAAGTGGCGTTTGTAATGGCCACAGGTACCGGGAGTCCAGCTAGTGGATCTCGTGGCTATCGTGCGCAGTGACAAGGTCCAAGATGCCCCGAGATGTACTGCTGCCCGTTGGTCGTGCTGCGACTCGACAATGTTCATCTTCCTTCTTCTTTGTCTTCGCACTTGTGTTCATCCTGTTTATTGTAGCTGCACACAAGGCTTGATCGGAAAGCAACTCTTCGTACGATATGCACGACGCAGGTCCATTACTTCTTGACGTAATAGCTACTTGTGCTTACAATCAAATATGCTGACGTGTATTTTTTACTATGTAGACTTACATTCGTGGATCATTGGGAAAAATCATTTTGTGACATCGGCAATAATTGGTGCCGACGACCACCACCACCACCACCACCACCACCACCACCACCACCACCACCGACTAGCTCCATACCAATATCGACACTACTGATATGTTTATCTTGCTGGACTTTTTCAAGAATATCATCAGCTTTCTTAGTAATTGGACGACCAGAGCGTGACTTGTCTTTCACATCAAAATCACCAGAACGAAAGCGAACGAACCATGTCCGCGCAGCAGATTTTGATAAAGTACCTTCACCGTACACAGCACAAATTTTTTCACAAGCCTGCGCAGCGTTCTCACCTTTGTCGTAATAATATTGCAAAATATAGCGCAATTTTTCATTACTTTTCTCCATTTTCAAACGCAAACAACTTTTCAACCACTACACCAATTTTCATGTTTATACACTCAAAGTAACGCTCGAAGTGTCACCTTTCCAACGAGTGTTTAGTCGTGTCGCTATGATCTGTGTTTCCTGACTTATTTGCAAGTGATGCCATTGTTAGATAATCAGCTGGCGCACGGCGATCGATATTCGCCGTGCGGCGACCTGTTGCTGTGCTCTAGCACGCTGCGTTCGGTTGGGCCGGAGATAGCCAAGGCAGGGCTTCGCGGAGCCGAGGCTGTGCCTCGCAGGCATGCCGCGTTGAGCGAGAGGACGTCTCTCTCGCTTGACTTCGCCTTCGCTCACCGGCTATCTCTCTCAATTGACTTCAGCGCCCAACGACGGTTTCGTATCCCGCAGCCATGTTGACAATTTAGACACTTTTCGGAACAACCACGGGAACAGAGCACTCATCTCTGCATCTCTTGGACATTCTTCACCACTTTTCACCGCATCTACTCAGCTATCGTGCTCAACAGGATTCAAAATCAGGTACGAGTTCATCGTTATAATTTTCTAATAGATTCAATGACGATGAGGAGTGATAATGGCGTTTTCCTCACTCTATTTTGCCTGCTTGATTAATATAATCACGCATGTGCTCTATACTCACTGTAGTTTCCCCCAGTAAATCTGCTGGGAAAATACTGTGAATATTTTCTGCTTAAATGTGCATCCTCAGTCTATGTCTGTAATGTGTCACGCAGTGCTGACTGCGTCACTATTCTCATACTCTATTCTCAGCACTTAAGCAATCAAATTGCAAGTGCTCTCATCTATTCACTATAACTTCTCTCAGATAAATCTGCTGAAAGCTCGCAGTGAATAATTGACATTCTACGCATTCATTGCTCTCATACCGTGGCATGCTCTGCAGCGTTGACTGCATCACGTTTACTGCTCGCGCACACCCAGCACACAATTAATACAATTGTGTGCTGCTCAAGTTTCATAATAAAATTCAACTTAATTCATTTATTTGTAAACTCTCTGATTTTTGTGTATTTATTTTTATATCATTTTGCATTATTTCTAAATTTAACCTATTTTGTATTTATTTTCATGTTTATATTTTTTCCGAATTATATTATTTTGTATGCCAAATTGTGGAAGGGAGAATAAACTGCTTCCTCACCATACCATCGACGTGTCTGGTTATTTATCACCCTGTTGTGAGTGAAGACTCATATTTTTCCAATATATTCACCGATCGGTCAAACAACATCGGAGGGATTTTCAAACAGCCATCTATCGGGAAAAACGCCACGAACTTTTTCCCAGACCCAATAATAGAATGAATACACAAAATTAAAATATAAGTTCAAGTAATGATACAAAGTAATTAAAGGAACGAATATAGACTCGAATATAAGCACTAAGATGTAAGTTCAAATAATAATATATCGTAGATTAATAGAAATAAGATATGCGGTAGGATACCAACTCAAACGATACGAAAACACGTATGCAGTTTTAAAGTTTTCGGCACCAGCTACGTGACGGCGTAACACCGTTTAACAGAATAATAGAATGCACTTGACAAAGGTAGGGACTAGCTAGCGGGGTGGCGTAAGAGAGTATCTCTTAGGCGTGAATCTCTGACCTCTACGACTTTTTAGTAATTACCGCGATGTAAGAAGGTTTCTTTACAAGGAAAAGAAGGGGAGGTTTCGGTTATAGTAGCTTTTTACGGGATGAGAATACGATCTCCCTACGTGATACGCGACATTTATTATTATAAATCTCCGACCTCACTACCTACCGATTTTTCCCAACAGCAATCTGGAACCCGAGCTAATTATAATGTTGGTTATGCGCGACACGTAGCCGAAAGCAAAGTTGGTCAAGAAATATTCAATAATGATATTACGCAACTCGATTCCCTGGTGTTGCTCCTCTTAATTACCAAAAAAACACTCTCTTTGTTGCTTGAATAATCTAGGCCACGAGGCCTATTATTACGATTTACAACAACGTCCCTATTCATTATATAGGGGATGGGGTGGGAGCATGAAAGGAAGCAATTAACACACTTCTCAGTCAGCTCAAGTATTCCGTTCTGGTCCAATCTCGATAGTTTTTATTATCCGTAGCAATTTCCGTGGTATTTCTCCTTTATGCACGTTATTCTGTATGCTCGCTTGTGAGATCACAGTTTAGTTTTGCGTCTCATCCCACTCGCTGTCTACCTCAAAGTGACAAGGGATGCGGTACCGGCGTCTCGTTTAAATGCTGAGTTCCCATCGGTTGCAAGCTTTCGAATTACGACCGCACGGTCCCTTCTTCGCGAAAGCGCTGCAGCCGCGGGTTAGTGGGCGGCAGGAGTGCAGTGTATGTTGGGACAGACGTTGATTCAGCTAGTCGAGATAGTAGTATGGTGGCGTGTCGTGCGGGGAAGATGGCAGCGCACAAAAAAGTGACAGCCATGACGTGCGATGAACGGCGTACACCAAGTACGGCTTGATGGAACGTGGCGTTCGGCAGAAAAGTGTTGGGCCAGAGGCCGAAAATATCCACGCAGTATCCGGTGAGTGTAAAAAGGGTCAATCGGGCTTTTGCTTTCATGTGGTTCCTTTTTGGTTTTCTCCCCCCAGGTGTTATCTCGTGGATGTTTGATTCACCTGAAGTGGTGTGCGGGATACCGTCCTCTAAACATTTCTTCAGGTGGTGGTGGTGTTAGTTGAGGATCCTTCGGCTGCATCGTCTCCCTGCCACACTGACTGCAGGTTCCTCGCCATTGCCTCGCTGCGGCCTGGGAAAGTCCTCTTCGGCTTGATGGCTCTCCGAATGGCACATTCATTCGCAGGTATGCAAGGATGGGTTTGATGAATGCGATATCTGGATAGAGTGAGTAATAGTAATATTAATAATCTTACTAACTAACCTAAGGATAATCATAAAAAAAATAACTTATCCTAATACCGTACTTTTTGTTGCAGGTAAGTGGTGGCCTTGAGCTACCCAGCGAGGGATACGTCCGGCTGTCGATAATATGTTTGTGACAATATATATAATAGTAAAAGAACAGTTTTTAGCTTACCATTGTCTGAATCGTCGTCGTACTCAAACGCCATATACCAGGTGTATGCATAAGTTTTTTCCGGTTTAACTAAGAGATGGCGCCAACGAAAAGTACGCAGCGTATTAATTTGACACATACGTCATTTTGTTCGTCTGACATTAACCTACAAACACACACAAGTTGAGTCCGCCAAAAACTAGCGTCTTTGTTTTATCGTTCAGTGATCATGTCGAGTTTTGTGCCTGAAAAAGAACATTTGCGGCACGCATTGGTTTTCTTATTTAATCAAAAGAAAAAGGCTGCTGAAAGTCAACGTTTGCTGGTAGAAACATATGGTGAACACGCTCCATCGATTAGAACATGTAAGACATGGTTTCGACGATTTAAAAGTGGTGATTTCAATGTGAAAGACAGTGAGCACTCTGGTAGACCACAAAAATGCAAAGACGAGCAATTGCAGGAGTTATTGGATGATGACCTGACTCAAACTCAACGGCAATTAGCAGAAGCATTACATGTGTCACAAGAAACAATCAGCAGACGTTTACGAGTAATGGGGAAGATCAATAAACTTGGTAAAGACATGGCAAAGTGATTTTGTTACACGACAATGTGCCGTCTCACACAGCAAAAGCAGTGAAAGACACCTTGAAATCGCTTGGATGGGACATCCTTCCGCACCCGCTGTATTCGCCAGACCTGGCGCCATCTGACTATCACCTCTTCGCATCAATGGGGCACGCGCTCCCGGAGCAGCACTTCAGCAATTTCGAGGAAGTTGGAAAATGGCTCAACGAATGGTTTGCCGCAAAAGACAAGCAGTTTTTCTGGCATGGTATTCATAAGTTACCTGAAAGATGGGCGAAATGTGTAGAAGCCGATGGCCAATATTTTGAATGAAACAAAAATTAATTTCCCTTGAAAATTACGTGTTTTTTTTTACCAAAAAACCTGAAAAAACTTATGCATACACCTGGTATACGTGTTTTTATTATTATTTTACAAAATTATATAAATAAAACGGGATATTTTGATCGTTTTTACAGACATCAATTGTCAAAGTAAGGAGTACAATAATACGTTGTTTCGAGAATTTCACGAGGAACCAACCGTTCTCTGTTGAGTCTAAATTAATTCTGCCTTTTCGTAAAGCAGTTGCTAACTGTCTTCACGAAAATCCTTTAGTTTGCAATTTTAGCGTTAGCCTATCGTCGAACGCCAAGCGAGTCGCCTCATGCTGCGTCCGCGTTCCTGGTGTCGATCGTACGATCGGGCATTGCACTTCGTTTTCTGTCTTGAACGAATTCCAATGTTTCTTTGCTATGGAATATTCCCGAATATGTGAAATACGGAGTGGAATATTCTGCGGCACAACAATACGAAGCTATTTCGAAATATTTTTATTACATCGACATGATCCAAAACAAGGTGGCCAATAAAGCGAATATACAATTCAGGATGTCCACTTTATACGCATTAATTCGAGTATTCGATCAATTGTAATTTCGCAAAAAAGATAATGTGGCAACCTCTTGACCCAGGGACCTGACCATTTCGAGAAAATTGACCCCTATTCCCCCTCTGATCCCGAGATCTGATCTCTTTGAAAATAGAACGCATTGTCATCGGCAACGAGCTTATTGCCAAGTTTCAGTTCGATTGGATGATGGCCAGTGTGATAATTAGCCCTCGGAAGTTTTGCCAGCCACAGAATCGAAGTTAATATAGAGGATTTAATCAAAATTGAGGCTCACTGCTGATCTACTTAAACCAGAATTTAGAAGTACCAACAATGGAAATGCGGCTCAACCCTTTATTAAAAAGACTACGGCGGATGCCTCAGTAATGAGTTTAAACGAGAATTGTTAATAGCAAGTTTCGTTTTTACTAACCGCTGGTAGATGCTGTATTTACTTGCTTTAAAATCATTTCTGCATTTATTTTTATATTTTTCTTTTAGTTGACTGAAGAAGAGTGAAAATAAAGATCAATTTCCCTGTCGACATTTTTCGTCTGGTTATTTCACACCTGTCTTGAGTGAAAGCTCATTTTCTTTCCATATATTGCAGATCACACAATTCATCAGGCAACTGAAAACGCAACACAGCTTTACCAGGTGTATGCATAAGTTTTTTCCAGTTTAACTAAGAGATGGCGCCAGCGAAAAGTACGCAGCGTATTAATTTGACACATACGTCATTTTGTTCGTCTGACATTATCCTACAAACACACACAAGTTGAGTCCGCCAAAAACTAGCGTCTTTGTTTTATCGTTCAGTGGTCATGTCGAGTTTTGTGCCTGAAAAAGAACATTTGCGGCACGCATTGCTTTTCTTATTTAATCAAAAGAAAAAGGCTGCTGAAAGTCAACGTTTGCTGGTAGAAACATATGGTGAACACGCTCCATCGATTAGAACATGTGAGACATGGTTTCGACAATTTAAAAGTGGTGATTTCAATGTGAAAGACAGTGAGCGCTCTGCTAGACCACAAAAATGCGAAGACGAGCAATTGCAGGAGTTATTGGATGATGACCCAACTCAAACTCAACGGCAATTAGCAGAAGCA
This sequence comes from Cylloceria caligata, assembly GCA_963942595.1. Classification (NCBI taxonomy): domain Eukaryota; kingdom Metazoa; phylum Arthropoda; class Insecta; order Hymenoptera; family Ichneumonidae; genus Cylloceria; species Cylloceria caligata. Next base: position 41,097,304 of record OZ012710.1, read on the forward strand.
TTACATGTGTCACAAGACACAATCAGCAGACGTTTACGAGTAATGGGGAAGATCAATAAACTCGGTAAATGGGTCCCACACGATTTAAATGAACGTCAAATAGAAAATCGCAAAGTCACTTGTGAAGTGCTGCTTCAACGCCACGAAAGGAAATCATTTTTGCATCGAATTGTGACGGGTGACGAAAAATGGATTTATTTTGAAAACCCGAAGCGGAAAAAATCGTGGCTTTCACCTGGCGAAGCCGGTCCTTCAACACCAAGGCCAAATCGCTTCGGCAAGAAGACCATGCTCTGTGTCTGGTAGGACCAGAGCGGTATTGTGTATTATGAACTCTTGAAGCCCGGCGAAACCGTTAATACACAACGTTATGGCCAACAAATTATTAATTTAAACCACGCATTAATCAAAAGACGACCGGAATGGGCCAGAAGACATGGCAAAGTGATTTTGTTACACGACAATGCGCCGTCTCACACAGCAAAAGCAGTGAAAGACACCTTGAAATCGCTTGGATGGGACATCCTTTCGCACCCGCCGTATTCGTCAGACCTGGCGCCATCTGACTATCACCTCTCCACATCAATAGGGCACGCGCTCCTAGAGCAGCACTTCAGCAATTTCGAGGAAGTTGGAAAATGGCTCGACGAATGGTTTGCCGCAAAAGACAAGCAGTTTTTCTGGCATGGTATTCATAAGTTACCTGAAAGATGGGCGAAATGTGTAGAAACCGATGGCCAATATTTTGAATAAAACAAAAATTAATTTCCCTTGAAAATTACGTGTTTTTTTTTACCAAAAAACCGGAAAAAACTTATGCATACACCTGGTATATAGCCCTGGAAAGGACCTATATAAGATTGTAGATATACTGTACACATAAATGTATGTATAATAGCATCAGGCTATAAGTGTTTCAAGCAAAAACATGTCCTAAAATAAGGACATATTTTTGTGATAAAACCTACTTGATGAAAAACTTTATTTATGTCAACATAAAATGGACTTAATAATAAAAGAAAGTAATGATATTATATAAGTAGTGTAATTATAAATTTACAATACTTTCATGCCCTTTTTTTAATATCAATGTCCTGGAGTAATTTTATGTCAGGTCTACGGTTTCTTTGTCGTTGCAGTCCTTCTGGCCAGGTGAAACACTAGCTAAGTTGCTACGACTCAAAGTTGCCACAAATCAAAATAAATAGTGGTAATTGTCGATGCCGATCATCATTGAGACGATTAATATTTTGAGCAAAAGCACATTTATAGGCCTTCCTTCTACAAACTCAGGAAGGTCAATAATTTGATCCCTCTACATGCATGTGAAATTTCAGCTTTATATTTCAAACCGATCTCAGGTTATAAGCGTTTCATTTTTTCGTGTGTACCACAATACATACACTTACATGTATAAACCATATGAAATGAGCCCAGAATTCAGCTCATAATTGATAAATCGAATAAAATTTCTTAATGTAAACTATACGAAAAATGAGGAACCCGTTATTTTTTCTTCGTCCCAAAAAATGTTTGATTCCACTAGTAAGCCTACTTAATGTAGCCTACTAATGTAGACTTACTCAAGGTATGTTGACTTAATATAGGCTTACTTAATATCGGCTTACTTAATGTAAACCATCTGCGAAGCAGCTGATCTTTTCCACGGTCTGATAATACTTAAACCTCGCATAATAAAATAGCGTTAAAGCTAAATATGTCAAACTTAATTAAGAGAAGTTGTTTACGACCCTAAGCCATCCCGTATAATGACGACCTTGCAGATTTGCAGCGCACATTATTACCCTTTTGCAAATTTAGCAGCATTTCTAGAATTTTATAAAACAACTTCGACACTTTTAATCCTGGAAAACTTATCTATTGCTGTTAAGCCAAGAGAACATCCTGCTCAGAAACCAAAAAACGCCCGAGCTTGTGCATTTTTATTCGCCTCAACACATCTTTTGAAATCGGCCGGATTCTAACAACCGACAAATACATAACGTAAAACAAAAAATGTTTCACAGATTTTTTTAGAAAAAGAATTAGCTGCGGAAATTGCATCGGCGAATTTGTCGGATAAGTGCAACATGTAATTTCACTGCCAATGATACGAATACGCTGGCTCGTACAAACCACAAAGTAAAATAGTCGCTCAAAGTAAACGGGCAGCAAAAATAAGTCTATTTGCTGCAATCATAAACAGCAAATCAAATGAGGCGGCTCGTTTGCAGCGTCAATCAAGCTGAAAAAGCCACTAGGGTGAATTGATTTTAAACCTAGTTATAATAAAGTTAATAACTAAGGGCTAATCAAAGGCCAATTTCTTTGGTTAATTTAATGCTTCTTTCAAAAGAAAAAACCATTATTGCGCTGCTAGCTTGATAGAATAAATAATACACGTACGTTCGGTATTACCGTACGCGAGCGATCGTTAATTTTCGACACAATACACTCAACGCAATACTTATGATTCGATAAAACAGTATAACGAAATGAACAGTGTGGACTTATACAAAAACGGCAGAATACAATTGAATTCAATTTCTTCTAGATTTCTTTAAACTTGAGATAAATTCCGTATGATTGACATTAAAACCGAGAAAAAGTCGATTCGAACTGAATTTAAATTGCTCAACCGTTTTTCTTCTAAGTACTCACTCTGAATTTTAGCTGACTCTGCAGGGTGGGGTTCCTCCGTGGTGGTCAGCCTGTTTAGCTCGCCACTTTTTATCGCAACTCATCGAACGCTCGACACTGCGGCTGTACGCAGTGGAAGCTGTTCTACCTTTAGGGAGCGCCTACTCTCGCTCTGCGACTAAGTAACTATATGTCTTTTTCGCGCATTTTCCCGTCCTTATATAGGTCCTGGATGCTCTAATTTTCTATGCGGGGGATTCTTGGAATTACAATAGAACTTGGACTTTGGAGCTTGTCGCGATGACGCGTTTTTTTCTAGCTGTGACGTCGTTCGATTCTCTTTCCGAGTTGCATGCGATGCGATACCACGTGTCGCAAGGTATTTGAAGGATTATTCCTTGCTTCGGTGGCACGCGCCGACATAGAGAGAGAGAGAGAGAGAGAGAGAGAGAGAGAGAGAGAGGGCGAAAAGCGCCTTGGTCGGGAAGCGAGGTGTCGAGGGATTCGGGTCACACTGCGCTGTAGATCCGAGCCGCTTCTGCTGTCCCTTTTATGACTAATACAGAATGTAGTTCTTCGATAATGTTAAACTTATTTCAATTCTTAATAGTGTGTAACGTAAAGGGGTATATTGTAACGGTATTTCTGACGTTATCATTAATTTTTGTCTTCTAAGGGGAAGAATTCGGGCTCGAACACGTAGATAATTAATTATAGACTTCTGTAGGAGGTATAAGTAGGGTTTCTTCAATAATTAACATAGAATTCTGCAGTGTTCGGCTTTTTGGCGCCGTTGGTCGTACAAGTAATTTGCAACGTAAAATCGATCTGAAAGTTTCGTGTTCTTCTTTATCTGCGATGATATCGGAGTTCCCTTTATGCACTCTCGGGATTTGCGTAAACGTCCCAACTAAGCAGAATCGAGCTCGGCCGTCTTGATCTTTCGCTCACCCGGCTGAGCGAGGTCTGCTGGGCTTGATTTGCTGTTGCTGACGCGTCGGTCAGCTAATACAGACGCCGGGTCTGTGTCCGTGTCCGCGTTATTTCTTAATTAATCGAAATAATTTGATTTTCGAGCTGTTTCGCGTTCGGGCTCTTTGTTTGTTGTATTTGTGCCGTTCCCGTGAATCTCCAGTGTGTTTCTTCGTGGTAATAATGCTCTTAGGTCACGAGTAATGTATTTTCTGTGGTGTAATACTAGTATGACAGTTCCAAGATCTCTCTTTTTCTGGATTTTTAATTATTGAGGATTTCTTCAACGGATCTCTAGACAATCTTCGGTGCTGGTCTTGGACGTTCCCGTAATGCTTCTGGCTTGGTGAGTTGATCTTTTATACTATTTTTTTCTTATCCTTATGTTTTGTTGGGGTGGTGTTGTTACCTTTCGACGCGGTTGACAAAACTAGTTAATTTGTTTTCCTCCTAATTATTTTTCTATCAGTCCAAAAATTCTCAATCGACTTTCCTTGGGTCCGGTTTCGTGGTGGCTTCCTAATTCTACTTATTAATTAATTTTCCTAGTTTTTTTTTCAAATTTCACTCCAAGTGTCTCTCTCTTCTTGATGCGGAGACTTATTTCAGTATTCTAAGTCTCCCGTACCCTGAAATTGTGTTATAATGTTCTTAGATGTTGCTTCCTTTCTATTCTCTCTTTTCCTGTTTTGCACAACTATCTTCTTTGACCGGATTTTGTCTAGAAACCTCTTGGTGCCTAGGACAAGTCTTCAGCTTTCACCGATGTGTCGCGTTAACAATTCCTCTTACAAACTATTATACTACCTATTTCTAATTATTCTACTTAATCTTTTTTATAATATTTTTCCTAACACACTTAAACTACACTCTACTCATAGAGTTTAATGCCTCCAACTTTCTGTTCCCAGTTTGTTTTTTAGAATATTTCCTTATTTTGGCACGGTCCGATGCTGTTCGCTATTAATCTTTTTATTTGTTTCTCCACTAACTTTCACTGCATTTTTTATTTATCAATATTCTAACAAGTTTGATGGGCTAACTCACACCCTTTTCTATTCAAATCCTCGGATTCAATATGAAATTCCTGGATTTAGCAAAATTTTCACTGCTGTGCAAAAGCGAGTTCTTACTTGGTAGACAGTTTGAACGGAATAAGAGGGTTCTCTCTGTTTGAAGCTGCCTTATATATCCTTCATAAGCCTTTCCCACTCTCTTATTCTAACTCTTCTCCTTATCATGTCTTATGTAATTTCTTCTTGTTTCAGATGCCCCGCCACCGTGCCCTGCCGTTCCCCTCACCGCTCGAGCGAGGCCAGCTGGTCTCTGACTCGCTGTTTTTCGGCAGTGAGGGAACATTCAGGATCCAGCCTGTTTCGCTGTGTCTTATCACTGCTCTAATACATAAAATTTCAGATTTTATTCGATGAATACTTCTATTTTGTATAATGAATTTTTCCTATCTTATTAAATAAATGGATTTTTCAATCAAATGTTTGATTTTTATTTAACTGTCTCCTCTTGATAAGTGACTACGTCACAATATATAACTACTATAGTACCTAAATGTCAATTGTTTTTATATCCTCTCACTATCCTAACTGTTTAATTAAACAATGTACTGGCTTTTCGATTTTCATTAATATTTAATTTTCATAATTTCAATTATTTCTTGTATTCTTTTAGGTAAACATTTCTTTTCTAAGTTCCTATCATAATTTTAGATTAAAATTGTTCATAAGTCCAAATGATTGTATATCAAATGGATGCTTCGATTTGCAGTAGGTCGCAAAGTATATGTTTTAGAGATATGTATTGTTTCGTGGGAACACTCCTCGTCTTATGGTGTTAACACAGAGAGAAGGGAAAGACGGTATCGGCTCGGGTGCGACCTGAAAGCGTTGAGCGGCAAGTTCCTTCGCCAACAACCGCTACCGTAGCTTTGAGTCGTCTTTGCCATCTATCCAATGACTGATATGAGTCATCTTTTCTTATTTTATTCTATTTTAACTATGGCTATCTGTATGATATTATTGCTTAATTCTTATATCGAACTCGCGTTTAGATGTTTTATTCCCTTTAAATCATCGATATATTTATTACATATATATTTTGTGGCCTAAAAATTTACTTTGTAAAGAATCCAAATCTTTGCTACAATTGTGTTTCGATTGTTATTTGTCTATTCAGAATTTTGAAGAGCTGCCTTTTGAGCTTTTGGTCTTCTGACGTCAAAAACAAATTCCAATTTTCTATCAATACCATTAACAAGACATATCTCCTCGTGTAATATTGAATATAAATTTTTTTGGTTCATTGCATCATTCGTCGTAGCATATAAGAACTTCCAAAGCAACGAAGACGTTGCCACGGCAGTTGGTCTACCTTCGTGACCCAGATACGGTATCAACCAAAGACTTCGGTGACACGCGCCGCCAATGATATCCACAGGCCATAAAGGAAAAACTCTTGATACGAGATTCAGGTCCCTCCATGCTGACCGTTAGAGTGGGGCAGTAGCCTACCAACTCTTAGTTTCTCGTCGTTAGGTACAAAGAGCGATTTCACGTTAACTCTCTTTTGAGATGGCTGTACCGCGGGTCTCCCCCTACCAGCGCTGTTAACTCACGTCTGATGGTTGACGGATAATTCTGTAAACTAGACCCACCATCCAGTCTTTACCGCTGCCAAGAGAACTGCTATGACCAGATATTTTTGCACGGTCGGCTTGGAAAAACCCTGCCCTCACCATTTCTGGTTCATTGGACAAGTTGGACCTGCCCCCTCGGGGGCGGTGACTCACTTAGCCAGCACCGGTGATGTAGAAGGGTCGCAACCCTTCCACCTCCACGGTCTGTTTCAACTTAGAGGTTTTTAAGAGAAAACACCAACTAAGGTTTTCAAAAATACTACACCTAACACATACAAAAATACTGAACATAGATATCGATGACATCAACTTTAGAAAAAAAACTAATCGATGATGAAATTAGAAAAGCATTAATGATGATTCGTAACTCCAACATGTGTTTGCAAAGAAGATTTCAAATTTGAAAAATTAAGGCTAACGCCGATATATTTCGAACTACGAAATGGTTATCAAGAAAAACGTCAACGGTTTCGTTGTACCAACAACTTTGATATGCATTACTTCATTTTCGGTAGTAGAGATTACTTCGTCTGTCTCTTAACTCACAGAGATATATGGTAATTAACATTTGTTACAACTTATGATTACTCGACAATTCAGAATAATGAACATGACATACAATATAACTGATCTCGGTATGATAATAATAGAAATAATTATCACATCTAACGGGTACACTCAAAACAAAAATGCAATATCGTTAAAAATAACAGGAACAATGGAAATTGTTATAGTACAAATATAACTAATAAGAGTAACTTAATTTATTGCAATGACAACATAACAGCAAATAATGATTCCATTGACCCATTTATAACGGTTTCGAATTTTATCAGTACGCACAACTCTACCAACAGTCTTATAAATTATTGGTTGATCCATATATCGAGTATAGGTTGTAACGGTAACTTTTATCGTTATCAATTATTTTTATTTTTCGTGGGAATTTGGGCTCGATCACAGGACTGATTAATGTAGACTTCGTGGTGGTTGAGAGTGAGGCTTTCTTCACAAAGAAACAATTTCATAAAATGTCACTAGTTAGTTTCTGCTTACCGATATCCCGTACACTGCGTTAAATTTCGTAATTTCGATGATTATTTTACAATTCTTATTTTATTTCGTGTACACAGATTCTCGGTTTTCCCGGCTTGCAATTCCTGTTATGATTTCGGACGCTGGTATGGAGCTGTACGCTCGTTGCACACACACACGCACACCACCAGACTCGCCTACCTCGCTCGTCAAACCGGTGTTTCGCTCGTTGCTCTTTTCCTCTCTATTTGACATACGATTCACCGTCTGGCGTTCCCTTTCGCACTCTCACTTGCTTGTACTCTTCTCGATCATCCTTCCTGTTTAAATCCTAGCTGACCTACTTTTATTTCCTTTAAATATTTCTGACCTAATTCTATTTCATCGATTTTCTCTACTTAACTCTATTTACTTAATTCTATTCACTTTACACCTATTCGCTTAATCGTATTTAATTAATTCTTAGCTTAGCTAACTATTTCCTTAAATATATTCACTGAACTGATGAATTTTTTTTATATTATCAATGTGACTCGCCTGTCGCCCCTTTTTCTGCTATCTCCGTTTTTCACTATAATCGATGATAATTCTTTTATACTAACTCGTAATTTCAGAATGTTTCGTTTCTTGATTGCCTTGTACTATTACAATGGTGTTATCGGCGCTAAGAGAGCTCTTCTCTGCCCGCACCGCCCTTTTATAGGCTTCCCCTTACCGCAGTCCGCTCTGCCTATTTTTCCATCGTAATTTTAGATCTAACGCATTTTTAGACTTTTGCGGTTTGCCGCTGCCGCGCTTACCACCTTCCCCTCGCCGCCGAGCAAGGCCAGGTGGTCGCTGACCTGCTGTTTACGTCAGCGAGGGAATTCCGGAGCGGCGACAGCTCCAGTTTTTATACTAGGTGCGATGGCCTCATGCCCGCAAACCTCGGTGCTTTTGTATCGAGTCTACTTTCGCAGGTGTTTTCGCATATACTCTCGGCTCTCATAGCCGTTCAAAATAATAAAATAAGCTAAAGAGTGTAACTATGTTACAAGGTATTCCACCCCACAAAGAACTTTTCTTATCGTTGGCACCTAATTTTTTTCATTATACACAATAGAAACTGAAGGTGCCACTCACAAAGTTATTTGTGAATATGCATCACAGTCACATTTCATTCAGAAAGACAAGTTAAATAATGCGAGCAGTTCACTAGCTAATATTTTAAATAACTTATATTACACTTACACATAAAAGACACTAGTAAAGTCATAGTAGATTTTATGAGATTCTATCTTCACACATTGATATACAGTAGCGGACAAAAGTTTAAGACGATGAATTACAATTTGGTTCATAGATCTGTCATACAAGTACTAACGTTTCTTTCGGCTTGTTGTTTTTTTACAATACATGTGTACGTTTGACCTTCATAATGTAGAAGTCTCGGTCGTCAAATGTAAACAATATAGATTATACAATTTTTTTTTCTTCCAACCAACTGTAAACAGCGGACATTAGTTTAAGACGATCCGTCGAACAAGATACCCGTAGTCGATCCACGCAATAATTTGATATATTAATACTGTAAATAGTTTGTGGTGTATCATCCAGTGTCTTAAGTTTAATTACGTACGAAAAAAGTATGGGTAAAGCCCGTGATTTGTCATCAACTGAACGAAAACTAATCGTGTCTCTACGGAAGCAAAATGAGACATTTTCTTCAATTGCAACTCAAATGAATCGATCAGAAACTTCTTGTAAGCAAGCGTGGTACAAGTTTGTGAAGACTGGGGATTATTTTGATCGACCAAAAAACGGTAGACCGCGGAAAACCACGCCAACGCTGGATCGTCGGATTCATCGATTAAGCGAGAGAGATCGTTTTCGTTCAGCAGTCGATATCAGAGCTGAAATATCCAGTAATAATAATGCACAAATTAGTGTAAGAACTGTCCGAAGACGATTAGACGAATTCAATTTGAAAGCACGGAAGCCACGGAAGAAGCCGATGCTCAGTAAAAAGAATAAAAAATTACGACTGCAATTTGCTAAGGCTCATCGGCATTGGACAAGTGAGGATTGGCAAAATGTGCTATTTTCGGACGAATCCAAATTCAACCGAATTTGTTCTGACGGGATACTGTATGTAAGACGTCGAATTGGCGAAGATTTATATCCTCGATGTGTTTTACCGACAGTTAAGCATGGAGGTGGAAACGCAATGGTGTGGGCATGTTTTTCTCGCAATGGTCCTGGACCAATACGCCGAATTAATGGAATCATGGACCGTTTTCAATACTTGGATATATTGAAAAATACTATGTTACCGTATGCCTACGAAAATATGGGTGATAATTTTATTTATCAACAAGATAATGACCCAAAGCATACGGCTCGGGTAGTGAAAAGTTTTTTTCAAGATGAAAAAATCACTTTATTACCGTGGCCGTCGCAGTCGCCGGATTTAAATCCAATTGAAAACTTATGGTGTACCATAAAAAGAAGGGTTCAAAGTGTTGTGCCGCGGAATATTCCACTCCGTATTCCGTATATTCGGGAATATTCCATAGCAAAGTAACATTGGAATTCTTGGGATCGTATGAACGACCCCAAGAACGCCGACGCAGCATGAGCGACTCGCTTGGCGTTCGGCGATAGGCTAACGCTAAAATTGCGAATTAAGGGATTTTCGTGAAGACAGTTAGCAACTGCTTTACGAAAGGACAGTATTAAATTAGATTGAAAAGAGAACGGTTGGTTCCTCGTTTAATACTCGAAACAACGCATTATTGTACTTCTTACTTTGATATATAAATAGGCAACGGAAAGTTACCGTTGCTTATAATAAATACTTCCTTTTATATAAATTCGCGTTTCCATCTTTTACTCGAGATCCATCTCCTTATCGGCAAACAATCCCAAAAAATAATAACTTTTAATATTATACCGACTACCGAATAATCCAATTACTCGGTACCGGCATAACATTTGGTGGCAGCGGTGGGATCTGCCGAAGTTGAGTGATTCGTGATTTATTAGGACAAAAGTGTTTTGGACAAAGTTGAGAATACTCTGAAGTGACGACTACGACGCGTGCAAGGACACCAGTGTAGTTCGTGAAAACCCGACTAATCTAACGCGAAGACGCAAAGTGAACGTCGGTGTGGGGTGACGTATCGGTCAACCGTTTAAAGTCCCGATTGACGGTGTCACGTCAAGTCGCGGAAAACCGCACAAAGTGTGCAGCCGAGTACGCAAATCAGCTGCTCGAGAAGAAGCCGTCGCGCAACCATTGGCGACGCACCAAGGACGAACCCAGGAATCAACGGAGATATGGGTCAACGGTACCAGGGAGGACAACTGGACAAACCTTCGAGGAAAGCTAAGAGACAACGGGTCTACAGCACCGAAGGAACAGCACCCGAGGACATCGCAATGGAAAGGACCGCCTTCCAGATCATCATACTGTAAGTGGCGGTTACGTTATTAGTACATATTGCCGATAAAAATCAAAGCCAGTCAGGAAAAAATATATTTTAAAATTTTGAAAAAACAAAATTAATAATTTTGCCGAAGCCAGTGTAGAATAGATATTTGGGAATATTCTAAAGTAGAGTTAGCCGAGAAATTTGCAAGCATGTCAGATCCTAGAGGAGCCCGACCAAGAAATAGGGGCAATTCGCTAGAGACGACGTTGCCCGGCGAAGAAATAGACCCTACAGCCGGTTTAGCTGCGGCAGTAGGAGACATCGTTTACGAAGCGCGCAGGGCGCTATTCGAGCTCTCGCCGTCGGGGCGAATCCCTTCGTCCAGACAAGGGGCCCTGGCGGACAGACTGACGGCCCAGTTTGGCGTAAACCCACGTAGGGGTGCGTCATTCGGGGATCACGACAGCAACGTTAGCGACGACTTGTTTAATATGGCCACTGGCGAGCAAACGCCTGAACGCATCACCGAGGACATGGTCGAGCGAGAAATAGAAAACATGCGAACCATAGATCGTGTGGGTTTTTCAGCAGCTACCGGTACGACAGCCCGGTCGGTACCAGCGAGAGTACGCGATCGGTTGGAAGCGGTCGACCGAAGCCAACGCGAACTGGAAAGAGCGCGACGCCAGTGCGAGAGGCTGCAGCGCGAGCACGATAGAGGCCAACGCGAACTCGATCGCGAACTCAGGGAGGCCGAAACACCGTTGGCGAGACGGAACTTGGCGGACACGCTCAACGAGGTAGGTGCGGACGAGTACGAACTCATCCGGTCCCTACGAGAGCAAGACGCCGAACTATCGCGGAGGCCGGGAAATACAGGGTTGGAAGAACGTCCGACACCACGCCCGCGATCGAGGCAAACCCGATTTGAAGAATCGGATTATCCCCCTGCGGATCCCGTGTTCCAGAGGGAACAACGGAGGGTGTCGGAAACACCGAGTCGGACACTCGACCTGGGGCTGGCCTTGAAAAATATAAAGCGCTTCGACGGCAGCAACGCTGACGAACTAGATGCCTTCTTGCGATCGTGCGAGACAGTTTTCAAGAGAGTAGCGCCCCAGGATCAAGACATCCTAATGGAACTGGTGCTCAGCAGCAAGCTTGAGGGAAGGGCGTCCAGAGAGATGAAGCATAAAGTCATCCTCTCGGTAGCGCAGCTTAAAACCGAGCTGGAGGCCCTGTACGGAAAGCGGAAGTCGTTGCCTGCGTTACAAGTAGAGTTCAACTCCCTCCGGCAGGGCCAGGGTGAGGACATCGTGGTATACGCCGCCAGGACTGAGCGTATCACCGTCGATATAATAGAAAAACTCTGCGAGGAAGCCACCTCGATGTTGGAGATGCGCATCGTCGAAAAAATAACACGGAAGAGCGCCCAGGCCAACTTCGAAAATGGACTGCATGGGCAGGTCCAAATTCTGGTGAGATCTCGTAATTACGCCACCCTCCACGAGTCCGTTACAGGAGCCATCGAGATCACGAATATGGTACAGCCGAAGGGAGGGGCAGGTGGAGTATTAAGCCACCCCAGAAGGTCCCAAGCGCATCACCCCGGCAGGGAGAAAATTGTTTCACCTGCGGAAAACCTGGACACATGGCTCGAGACTGCACCCAGAATACGGGACGAGTAAGCCTACCAGTACCCAGTGAAAACAAGTCAATCCACAATGTGAAAATAACCTGCAATTACTGCCAGAAGAAAGGCCACATGTGGAAGGAATGCCGGAAAACTGTCGCAGAATAAAAGCGAGCCAACGCAGCCGCCCCGACAGCCAAGAAACGCAGGCTACAAAGATGCAAAAAAAACGGTAACTGCGGGGCCAGATCCAGCCACTGCAGGCGTGAACGCGCTGGGCGCACTGAGACTGAATACGCTAACTGTTCAGCAGAGACCTGCGTGCAAGCAGAAGAAAACAACGCTGCAGCTTCTACAAGTAACGCTGCCGGCGTCGAGTGCCACCGCCAGCGACTTCGATATCGATGCACCGTTGGCCACGACCGGGGTACTCACCCTCAAAGCGGACACCGGAGCGCAGTGCAGCATAATCAAGGAAGGCTGTCTCAAGCCCGAGACCATGGTGAGCAGGTGCTTCGTGGAATTACAGGGTGTTGCAGGTAAAAAAATCACCCCCCTCAGAATAGCTACAATTGTACTCGAGACACCGGCTCTAAATGTAGAGCATTGGTTCTACATCGTTCCGAACAATGTGCCGTTGAAGGTCAACGGATTACTTGGCATGGACTTTATCAAGCAGCATAAAGCGGATAACCTGCATGGCGAGATGCTCAAGTTGTATTAGCACTGCATGCCGCTAAGGGACGGCGCGACGAGGATAAATTCGTCACCATGCGGTAGAACTGCAGCCACGTGCAAATACATAGGCCTGCTTACGAAGACAAATTCTGTTTACGGAAACGGGTCTAACACGGATGCCGCCAAGGAGAATAAATCTGTCGGACTACCTATGAGGAGCGGAATCAGCCGAGGAAAAGTAGCGAGATTCCGTGTCACACCGTCAAAACCTAATAAAGTGAGTTTATATGGTTATAAAAACGACGGAGAAGTGCAACAGCCGTCGGCGACACTCGAGCCGTCGGAGATAGCGAAGGCCATACGGAGCCGGCAGGTCAAGGCACTACGCGTACGCTCAACGAGCACGGGGGCCAAACGCTTCGCGCAGCAACGACGGAAGCCCGACTTGGTGCCCCCCGGCAGCGAAAAGCAAGCAGCTCGCGCCGGAATAATGTGCGAATACAAGCGTGTATTCTATCTACAAGGGAACGAGCGACAGCACACGCACGAGGTGCAGTATCGCACACCCTTTAGGATCAGATCGAAGGACCAAGAATTGCAACCCTTGCCTGGAAAGAAAGTAAAATCGGGGCATGAGTCCGGTAAAATGAATAAAGCCGAAAAAAGAAATACAGATGTAGACGCTCCGAGTCGCATATACGCGACCACGCGAAGTCTTCCAAGAGAGAGCAGAGAATGAAATCCGTGGATCGGAAAAGGACGGCACCACGGGGTAACTCGGCACAACGAATGACCGCACAAAGCGGAGGGCCGAGGATACCCCTTACAGCCGTGGTAGCTCATCGGAGCGAGGGACCAAGCTCGCCCACGAGAAAGAAAAGGACAGCATGTTGCCGGGTACGGACAGCCGCACAAAGCGGAGAGCCGAGAATACCCCGGGCCAGCCTAGCAACGTGGCAGAGAGAGAGGCCGCTCTGGCCAATGCGCCAGAAGAGGACAGAGAGACTCGCAGCGTGCCTGCAGAACGCTCTACTGAACCCCACAGCCCCGCCGAAAAGCCGTGCGGTCGGGGAAAGGGGAGACCACGCAAGCTACATACGCGGGCCACTGGTAAGACTGCGAGCACCGCCAACAAGGATAGTGCGGGCCCAGCACAGCATGGCAGACCCGTGAAGCGCGGATGGCCGCGAAAGGCAAACGTTGCAAGGCCGCTCGAGACAGAGAGCGACCCAACGGCGGAGCTACCGGTGGGCACACCGAGCGAAGAAACTGCGGACAGAGCACCGCAAAGGCCTGCTGAGGAAGCGAGGCACGACGGGGCCCGTAGCCCACGAACTTCCAGCAGCGCAGACGAAGACAGCGTTATAAAAGAGTATAGCGACTGCCACAGTGGCGTAGCCACTCCTACTGCCGATGACCGCCTGAAAATAATTGAAGGAAAAGGGAATGAGTGCCGATGAGGGTAATCGACACCCCATCGAAGTCCCTCGAGAAAGTAACGGTCGGCAAAATAGGACCGCTACCAGGAACGCATCAAAGAAAAGATGTATACTTACCGTCCAGGATGCGCTAGCAAATTACGGTGCATAGCACGGCCGAACCAAGACGCCTCGAATTCATAATTAATAATAAAGAATTAATAAAACTAAATAAATGTGGGTAGGGAGCTTCTCGAAGCGCAAGGTAAGGAACTTCAATGACAAACAAAGTACGGCAGAAAACTTGGTTCATTTATTAAAAAACCCGCCTACAAAACGGGCAGGGATAGCGATCTTTAGGTGCATCCTGTTTGAAGAGACGTCCGAGCCCGAGAGCGCCCTCGGGGAAATCCTCGTCGGCATAGTGGCCGTCGCCCCATAGAGCGTCGACTCGTTGGCGGCCGGCTTCCCGACGGCGACGAACCCCCAGCGCCCGAGCGATAAAAGTAATCTCCCAACCCGGGCGAAGCCGAGCCGGAACGCTCGGGAAATACGCTTCCTGGAACAAAATAACGAATCAAAAGGAGGAAAAGGAAAAGAAAAGACTTTTCCCGGCCAAAATAAAATGCTTACCTCACTCCGCAGCAGCCCGGGCGTGAGGTCGCCCCCACGGCAGATCAGAACGCCATTCACCGCGTCTTTCATCAGAAAGGCCATAGTTAAGAACGAAGCGGTAGAGCGGACGGTTAGAGTAAGAATGAGCCAAAGAGCCCTCGCACATCGAAACCCGCGAGGCCGCTCTAGGAAGGAAGGAGAACAAACGCAGTAAGCATTCTCACGTTTTTCTCCTACCTCATTACAGGCTGATAGCAGCAAAAGGTGGACTAACAAAAGCCACGCAGCGTCCCCCGGACTACATCGTCAGCACGTTTACCAGCAACCCGGGAATCTACTACGAAGACATCGGAAGCCTCAAGATAATCCAATCGACGTGGCGGTTGATTATCAGGTTGGACCTCGCCGCTCTAATGCAGCGAGAAGTAGAAATAAGCGAAAATCTACAACGCCTCACCGAACTGTGCGAAGGTGAAACTCGGATCAACGACATATGCCCCATCCTCAACGACTCCGTTCTACGAATGAAGAAAAGGATAGAGATGGGGGTATTGACCATATTCGACCTCCTCGGGACGCGCCCCGTCAGAGAGCGCAGAGGGTTGATAGACGGCCTAGGAAGCATAATAAAGGCCATCACCGGAAACATGGACGCCGCCGACGCATGGGAGCTACATGAAGAAATAACGAATCTTAAGGCGTCTCAACAGACCCTGAAGGAAGGGCTGAAAAACCAAGTCCAGATCATAAAAACCACGCTTACCCTATTCAATGAAAGCGCACATCATATACAGGCTAACGAACAGACGCTGCTGGCCCAAATGCAGCTTGTAAACCGCACGCTCAACAGCGACATATACTACTTGAAGAGACGCCAACACTTAGACGAGACGCTCAACGCAATAAGTATTGCAGTCGAAGCATTACTAAGCGACGTACAGGAGCTAGTGTGGCTAGTGGACGATATAGCTAGTGGTAAGGCCAGCGCAACGTCCTTGCCACCACGCACACTCGTCAAGCACCTCGTCGAAGCACTACCACACCTACCGCCAGGCAGTAGTTTCCCAGTCGCCATAGCACACGACCAAGCGTCAACACTTATGCGACTGGCAGATACCAGGGCCTACAGCGAAGGCAACGCGGTAGTACTCGTGCTGGATATACCGCTGATCGGGCAGCAACAGTATAGCATACAGAAAGTATATCCCATACCCATGCGAGCGGACAATGGTAGACACTACTACATCGATACGACCGAGAATCGCGTAGTCATAGATATCGAAAATCGCAGATACCTCAGGATGACAGCCGACGACGTCAAAATTTGTAAGGTACTGGACAAATCATACATTTGCCCTCCAACACACCCTACAATTCCGATTACGAACGACGCACCCTGCGAGGTCCTTATCTACGCAAAAATGGACACCGATAACGGCAAAAACTGTGCAAAAAGGGTCATCGATATAACCCATCCCTTCGTCGTCCCAATGCAACAGCAAGGACGATGGTTATACGTCGCGCCAACCCCCGAACCAGTAGGAATAAGTTGCGGAAAAATTGTTCCCATTCAACACGAAATATTACACAATTCGGGCATACTGGCTTTGGTAGGCATATGTATAGTAACCGCCCGAGATTTCAGTATCAGAACCATCGGGCGAACGTCGCAGGTCATCAGGGAAAACTACCTTCCATCGTTCAATTTAAAATTAACGGAAATTGAAGGTCAGGCACCCCCTAAGCAGACCGAGAGGACAAGTCCATTACAGAGCGTGTTGCGAGACCCGGAAGAGCTTCAAAAGCTCGGAGCTCGAGCCGACCAAATCATGGACAACCTCAATACCGACGGAGACGGGATGCAACGCATCCATAATCTGAGTTTCTACTCACTGGGTGCAGTAGCACCAATAGCCTTGGTTGGCTATGTTCTGTTTAAATGTTATAGGTATCAACGAAACCGAACACCAACAAGGACAAGTGAGGCAACGACCCCGGCAACAGCCGAGGTAAACATCAACCTCGAGCCGATCGGACGACGACAGCCAGAAGAGCAACCGCGATCCGAGCTGGCCAGGTTATGCACCTGTCCCCTCAACCGAGAACGACTCGCTCGGCACGAAAGACGATAAGAAGCAGAGGAAAAACTTCATCGTCAACGAATGAAAAAATGAAACATTTTATTGTATAGTTATATAACATCAAACAGTAAAATTGTAAGAGGAAATACGAGAAACCAATCAAAGAAAAAATTTTTAAGAAAAAATTTTTCCTTTTAAGGGGGGAGGGATGTTGTGCGGCGGAATATTCCACTCCGTATTTCGTATATTCGGGAATATTCCATAGCAAAGTAATATTGGAATTCGTTCAAGACAGGAAACGAAGTCCAATGCCCGATCGTATGAACGACCCCAAGAACGCCGACGCAGCATGAGCGACTCGCTTGGCGTTCGGTGATAGGCTAACGCTAAAATTGCGAATTAAGGGATTTTCGTGAAGACAGTTAGCAACTGCTTTACGAAAGGACAGTATTAAATTAGATTGAAAAGAGAACGGTTGGTTCCTCGTTTAATACTCGAAACAACGCATTATTGTACCTCTTACTTTGATATATAAATAGGCAACGGAAAGTTACCGTTGCTTATAATAAATACTTCCTTTTATATAAATTCGCGTTTCCATCTTTTACTCGAGATCCATCTCCTTATCGGCAAACAATCCCAAAAAATAATAACTTTTAATATTATACCGACTACCGAATAATCCAATTACTCGGTACCGGCATAACAAAAGAAATAAACCAAAAATTTTTGACGATTTGTACTCTTTGGTTGAAAAAACCTGGAATGAAACAACTGTGGACGACTGCAAAAAATTAATTGATTCAATGCCTCAAAGATGTGCTGATGTGATAAAAAATAATGGACTGTGGACAAAGTATTGAA
The DNA here is from genome assembly GCA_963942595.1 of Cylloceria caligata. Lineage (NCBI taxonomy): Eukaryota > Metazoa > Arthropoda > Insecta > Hymenoptera > Ichneumonidae > Cylloceria > Cylloceria caligata. The sequence continues at coordinate 41,115,303 of OZ012710.1, forward strand.
GGGAGGAAAATATCTGTATATTTTCTACCAAAAAATATTTTTTTACGTATAGTCTTAAACTTTTGTCCCCGAAGATATCAAACAAATTTATGTCTTCTTTGTTTATTGTATTTAATGTTGTTACGCGCAAAATTAAATTTATATAATAAATATATGAATTAATGATTAATTAGCTAATACAAAAAAAAATCCACTGAGTCAATTCTTTTCATAAAAAAATCAACGGTTACTTTTTTTTTCCTCTCCGTCTTAAACTTTTGTCCGCTTCTGCACATCACCAGAGACGATAATAGTACTGTTGTTCCAAATTCTATTGATTACATACAAAAATTCCTTACACTCTCAAATGATGAAACTATTTACAAGATCACGGCAGCTGATTCAAATAAAATTGTACAAGAATTAGTTACTAAGCTTCTAGATTATAGGAAACGAGTGAAATTCATATATGAAAGTAACTATCATTTCTTGAAAGCTGATAATACAAATTCCACTAGAATGTTAACTTTACCAAAAATACACAACCCGATCATCTCAATGAGGTCAATAATTTTGTCTATTGTAACGTACTACCTGTCTAATAATGCGCGGTACACACACTAAGTCACCGCTACCGCGTGTTACACACACTAATCAGACCGGCCTATACTCGGCAACTCATGACGCTCGGTACACACACAACAAGGCGCCGCTACTAAGCATCACTCACACAAGGTAGGCCGGCACATTGGAGATCAACTCCCGTTATTCCTTTCGAAAAATACGAATAACGAAGCATTAAAAGACCAACGACGAATTTTAAAAAGAAGTACCAAGGCTACCAGTGGGCTACAGGACATCGGCTACAGGACCGCCAGCAGCTATAGTAATACCAAAAGCATGGGCCAGACAGAGGGGAGACTGGTACCAAAAGACCAGAATTTCGGCATTCGGGGAACAGTTTTGTTCGCAGGTCCCGCCAACGCAGAAGTTCAGGAAGGAAAAGCAAACGAGCCCTCGTTAGGTGCAGCCGCACTGATACTCGGAGAGCCCAGCTGTGGTACCTAACACACATCAAACGGGAAGCAGCTGAGTCGGTGTTGCGCTCATATCCAGGGCACCGCGGGGCCATCCAAACATAAACAAAGCGGTCTCGGTCTCTCTCTCTCTCTAGTAGCCGAGGACAGAGCTATCCAACAAACCATGCTCTCAGACAAGAAATAATCTCCACACATTTTTAGATAGCAAAGGTACAATATATAGGAAGTACACGATAGCATAGGGAATGAGATAGGAAAATAATTTAAGTATAAATCAGGAAACCTCAGGGAAAATATATAAGGCCCTGATATAGCTGCGCATGCACCCAAAGTGCATCCTACTGACGCCGGATAGCAGCGGCGGTTAGGTGGACGAGCAAGTCGGCCTTTACAGTGTACCAGGCGGGAGCTCCACTCCCACCAACGGGCCTGTATCAACGAACTCAGCAGAGATCCGAGGCTAGTCTAAGTACTACGAGCAGCGGCCGGCTACTTACCGACGGTACGCGTGCTAAATCTCTTACCCAGGGAACGCGAAGAGTAGATAAAGATGATCAACCTACGTTTATTTTTCCTTTATAAATTACAATATTAGTTAACGAATCTTTCTACATTAGAAATTAGATTATTTATTCACGTTCAGTTACGCATCGAAGAGCATATTATTAGTAGAATGCTAATCTCTATTATAAAATCTATTATCGACCAAAACATATCTGTTTCTCACAAATTCTTTAAATTCTCCAGCGTACACGATTATAAATGCACTCGAGTACCCGGGAATAATTCATTGTAAGGCGCGTGGTAGTCATAATATCAAGAGAAAGGGTTTGATAATTGGATTTCATATTTATTTGATGTATCACACGGTTTCAACTCTGTTTTTCTGAATACCAGGTGTATGCATAAGTTTTTTCCGGTTTTTTGGTAAAAAAAACACGTAATTTTCAAGGGAAATTAATTTTTGTTTTATTCAAAATATTGGCCATCGGCTTCTACACATTTCGCCCATCTTTCAGGTAACTTATGAATACCATGCCAGAAAAACTGCTTGTCTTTTGCGGCAAACCATTCGTCGAGCCATTTTCCAACTTCCTCGAAATTGCTGAAGTACTGCTCTGGGAGCGCGTGCCCCATTGATGCGAAGAGGTGATAGTCAGATGACGCCAGGTCTGACGAATACGGCGGGTGCGGAAGGATGTCCCATCCAAGCGATTTCAAGGTGTCTTTCGCTGCTTTTGCTGTGTGAGACGGCGCATTGTCGTGTAACAAAATCACTTTGCTATGTCTTCTGGCCCATTCCGGTCGTCTTTCGATTAATGCGTGATTTAAATTAATAATTTGTTGGCGATAGCGTTGTGTATTAACGGTTTCGCCGGGCTTCAAGAGTTCATAATACACAATACCGCTCTGGTCCCACCAGACACAGAGCATGGTCTTCTTGCCGAAGCGATTTGGCCTTGATGTTGAAAGACCGGCTTTGCCAGGTGAAAGCTACGATTTTTTCCGCTTCGGGTTTTTAAAATAAATCCATTTTTCGTCACCCGTCACAATTCGATGCAAAAATGATTTCCTTTCGTGGCGTTGAAGCAGCACTTCACAAGTGACTTTGCGATTTTCCATTTGACGTTCATTCAAATCGTGTGGGACCTATTTACCGAGTTTATTGATCTTCCCCATTACTCGTAAACGTCTGCTGATTGTTTCTTGTGACACATGTAATGCTTCTGCTAATTGCCGTTGAGTTTGAGTTGGGTCATCATCCAATAACTCCTGCAATTGCTCGTCTTCGCATTTTTGTGGTCTACCAGAGCGCTCACTGTCTTTCACATTGAAATCACCACTTTTAAATTGTCGAAACCATGTCTCACATGTTCTAATTGATGGAGCGTGTTCCCCATATGTTTCTACCAGCAAACGTTGACTTTCAGCAGCCTTTTTCTTTTGATTAAATAAGAAAAGCAATGCGTGCCGCAAATGTTCTTTTTCAGGCACAAAACGTGACATGATCACTGAACGATAAAACAAAGACGCTAGTTTTTGGCGGACTCAACTTGTGTGTGTTTGTAGGTTAATGTCAGACGAACAAAATGACGTATGTGTCAAATTAATACGCTGCGTACTTTTCGCTGGCGCCATCTCTTAGTTAAACCGGAAAAAACTTATGCATACACCTGGCCAACCCTACTTTTACCTCTTACAAAAGCCTAAATTACTTTCGTCCCTGCTCAAGTCCGAACAAAACCCTTTCTGGGTAATGTTAGTGATTAATACCGTTAGATTTGGCGCCCGAACAGGGACTCAAGCATAGAAAAAAAAAGGCTGGTAGTGGGTGCCAAGTAGAGGAATTATGCGCTTCGAGTCAACGTCCGCGAATCGTTTAGTCCAGCGGGCACTGTTAGATGCGAGTTAGGAACTGAGTACATCACTGTTAGAACGATCTCTCGCGTGGGAATCCACCACAGCAGACGGCCTGTTGAGACAGCAGCGTAGGCAGGACCGTGAGGAAATTGCACGTCTATCTGAGATCCATAGTATAACGCAGACAATGGAATTAAACAAGTCAGATGTACAAGGGGAGGGTGAATCGACTCCGGTGCTAGGGAATACTCTCTCTGTTATTCCGAATCCAGTTGACATGACTCAAATCTTGGCGCTCCTGCATACATTAAAAGAGGGCCAGGTCGACGAATTCGACAAGCTTCAGGCCAAACTAGACAACCCCACCGATTCATGTGTCTCAAGGACAGCGACACTCCGAGAAAATCTGCAGGAACATGTGCAGACCAGCATCTTCCAGGTAGAAGAGAAAACTGATAAAAAGATCGAAGCATTGCGGCAGGAGATCGTCCATGAGCAAGAGACAATAAACAATTATCATCGGGAGCTCATAGTCAATGAGCAAATGGTTAGAGCGAGGTTGGACAAAGAGATGAAAGAGACTATGAAACGGTTGAAAACTAATCAAACCATTACCGAGAATCACGCAATCAAAATCAAGGCGTAGGAACAACGCGCTACCACCAGCATAGAAAATTCGGCTTGTGGATTCTCGATGTTCAGGCAGGGAACCTCACCCGTTTCCAGGCAGTTTCACAGAAGCCTCCGAAGTTTGCAGCAGATGGTAAACAACGGCCAATGAAATTCCTAAAAGAATTACAGGAGTACTGCGAGGCAGCTGGAACGGAGGGATCGGACGTGCGTTTCGTCATCAAGGACGCATTAGAGGGTCAAGCGAAAAATTGGTGGCATCTGGTGGAGAGTACTATCTCCAGTTTTTACGAATTTTCAGAAGCGTTTACAGCAAGGTACTGGACACGAGAGATGCAGGATAAAGTCCGAAGCAATCTCGAGTTCGGAACGTACGATACAGAAGGCCAGAATCGTACAAGCGCAGAGTACGCTACGCTGATTTTCGGAAATACGCGTGACCTTGAGGAGAGCATGTTCGATGAGGCTATCATCCGTCGCCTTGCCCGGCATTTTGATGAAGAAGTCAGGTGTGCTGTTAGGATCCGCCAGATCAGCTCGGTACCAGAATTTCTCCAATTACTGGAAAGCATCGACATGGCGGGACCTCTGAACAGCAAAAGAGGAAGTCAAAGGGAAGAACTTCAAGGACGCGGAGGACCAAGGGATCAAGGATGGCGGGGACCACCGTGGAACGAGTGGCAGGCACCACGAGATTCAGATAATCGGCCACGTTGGCAAAATCATCCATATAATGGAAATGTACGATCACCGGCATGGCTACAGGCGCCACCAGAACAACCACCACAGTACCAAACGCCTCCACCTCCACCACGTGATCAAGGAAGTTCTCGACCTGCGGCATGGCAACAAGCACCTCCACCGACTCCTAGGAGAGAGCAAGAACCACCGAGGCAGATGAATACGATCCCGGGGCATCCTCCTGGATCATTCATCGAAAGCACGGTGACACCGGCAATGCGAGCGCAACATGCTTCCCAGAAAATTAATCCGGGAAACGCTTAGACGTTGCGCCCGTAGGAACAATTAAGAGGAAAGAAATCAAAAGACGAGGCGCAACGGAAAGAAAAGAAAGGCAAAAACCAAAAGAGGAGGAGCGAAGCGAGATAGAGGAAAAGAAGAATAAGAAGAGAAAGGAACGGAGAATAACAAGTGAGAAAAAAGAGGAAGAAAAGTCGAAGACAGATAAGGAGAAAGTTGCATGTGAGCTATCCAAAAATCAAGCCATTCTGAAGAATATTGGGAGACCGAAATCATGGGGCCAAGAACAGGGAATCGCGACCCTTAGTAAAACCAATGATCGGCGAGAGACGTCCAAGGAAGCGACAAAACAATGGAGCGGCAATGAACGAAATGCAAGAGAGTACCCGGTTTTTACAGTCACCGAAGATCCACGAGAATTTTTACGAGAGGAACCGAGGAAGGAGGAAAAATGGTACGACGATGTACATCCTCGGTGTCCTGAAATTCCGGTGGAGGTCGAGGGGGTGACTGTGAAGAGTCTGATTGACAGTAGCAGTGAGGTAAGCTGCATTTCAGAAGATTTTTTTATCAATATAAAGAGAAATTTGAGAAATGCCCCACACTGCCTGTCACTTCGACGAAGGTGGTAAGAGCATTTGAGGGTGAAGCGGAGAGGGTAAGAAAACAAATTATGGTAGGAGCAAATACATATGGATCTAGGGGAGAAATCCAGCTATCAATTGTTCCGAAATTGCTACGGCCGATCCTGATCGGTATTGACGGGATGATGAATCTTCAGATTTGGACTGAAGACAAGTACGGCAAGTTTAATTCGAGCTTTGGACATAGTGCTAGACGAGTTGGATTTTGTCATAAATTTCGTCGACGATCTGCTGATATTATCAAAGAACCATGAAGAACATATCACGTATCTCGAGATTCTCTTCCAGCGATTTAAAGAGCATGGGATGACTCTGAAATTTAAAAAGTCACACTTCTTCCGACAAGAAGTGTCCTTTCTCGGTCACACTCTCACGACATGGGGACTTAAACCTGATCCTGAGAAGATAAGGGCAATTAAAGAATATCCGGCACCTAAAAATCTGAAACGATTGAGAAGATTTTTGGGTTTGATACATTTTTATACTAAATTTTCCAACCGCCATGCCCACGAGACCACCCCACTTCTAGAATTGCTGAGGAAAGGGGTGAAGTGGAAATGGGATATAACTCACCAAGAAGCTTTTTGCCGAGCCAAGGATTTATTTTGCGATGCCGTGATTCTTCGTTTCCCCGATGTAAAAGAAACCATACACACTAACCGCGGATGCAAGTGGATGTGCGCTCGGAGCCATTTTATCACAGAAAAATGAGCAAGGAGAAAGCAAAGTGATATCTTTCGCGAGTCGGACTCTGAAAGGAGCTGAACATGGCTATATGACCACTGAATGACAGTTATTAGCTATTGTATGGGCTCTGGAAAAATTTAGAACGTATCTTCGAGGTGCTGAGATACATATTAAAACAGACCACAAAGCATTAATATTTCTTAAAACATGTCGATTTACGGCAGAGATATTAACGCGGTGGGTCTGTCAATTCAAGACTACAATCTGAATATAAAGCACCTCGAAGGGAAAAAGAACACTGCCCCTGACGCTCTGAGTCGGATAGAGGGAAACGAGGACACAACTAAGGGATTGGTAGTGATTGCAGTAACCCTGGCACGGAAGGCATCGAAAGACTTAATAAAAGAAATGAAGAAAATCGCAAAACATCAAAGGAACCAGGAGGATTTGCGTGGAATTATGGAAATTTTAGAGAAAGAAAACGACACTGAGGAAGAGAAGACATTTCGATTACGAGAGGGTATTCTACAAAAACACACGAAAGCTCGTATCTGGAAAGTAGTGCTTCCGAAATGTTTGGTTCGACAAATGATTTTGGAATGCCACGAACTTTATGTGCATATCGGAGCCCGGAAGTGTTTTCGTATCCTTGATGAAGATTTCTCATATCCACACCTGGTGAAACTCACAAGTTCACTCATCGCATGCTGTGATATTTGTCAACGCAGTAAGGTTGCAGTACAGACAAATTACGCCGAAATGCAGACGATTATTCCCGAGAGACTGGGGGCACTTGATATCAATTGATTTTTATGGGCCTCTGCCAACATCCGTTGGAGGGGTAAAACATATCCTGGTAACAATCGATGTATTCAGTAAGTATGTGGTACTGTTTCCCATGCGAAAAGCCAATACAGCAACACTAATGAAAAGGATATTCTAATTCTATATTTCACAATTTGGGAAACCGAGACGTATTCAGTTCGATCATGGTACACAATTTATTGCGAAAAATTAGTTAAAAATATTAGAGGATGAAGACATAAAGGCAGTATTTTATTCAATACGCCATCTCCAAAGTAACATTGTGGAACGAGTGAATCGAGAGTTGGGACGATTTTTCAGGACCTTCCTGAGGGATAATCACGCCGGTTAGGACAAATGGGTGCAAGACTGCATAAATGAATTCCATCACGAGACTACAGAATTCACTCCAACAGAATTACAACGAAAGAAAAAACCAATCCGAATGTGGAATAAGTGGTTAGGAATACCAGCGAGTGAAGAGAATGATCCACTCACCTATGAAGCTAAGATCGAGATTGCCCGAAAAAGAATTATAAAAAAAGGAGCAAGGAGGGCCGAACGTTTTAATAGTACACATAAATTAACGATTTTCGAAGAAGGAGATGTGGTACTAGTAAAGGCACTCAATGTCTCAGATCCGGCAAATCAAATAACATCGAAATTTCTACCACTCCGAAAGGGCCCATATACAATAAAAAAAAGGGCGTTGGACTAGCTACGTACGAACTCATGGACCCACCCACAAAAAAAATACGTGGAAAATTCCATGCAAGCCTTCTCACCAGATACCAAGTGTACCACGGGGAGGAGGAAACCAAAGGACAACAGGAGAGGGGAGAAGAAAAATGAAGCGAACTCTAAAAAAATATCTAATAATAATAAGAAATGAATAAATCAATAAATTGATAATTAGAAATAAAAATGTAGGAATAATAATACAGAGAATTTATCGGCTAATATGGATAATAATACTAAAATTATTTTTAAGATAGGTGTAGTAAAAAGATAAGAATTATAGGGAATAATCATAGGCAAATAGCTATAGGGAATACAGAAGAGACATCTCAAAACCACGTACAACCATCATCGAAGAGGCATCTGTGAAGAAAAGGAATCACTCAAGCAATAATCGGCCGGAATATTACCTACCAGACATAACTACAAAAGGTAAACAAACGAAATATTCACGGACGATAACAACATCAACATGAGGAGCCTTTGGAAGACACCATCGATCAAGCACCCAGAACCGATAAGGAAGATCCAGAGGGACCAGTCAGAATAGAAATGAAGAGGGGGTCTCATAACGAAGGAAATTAAAAAAAAACATATATAAAGAAGAAACAAGGAGGACAGGTATCATCGTGAGACAAAGGTAGTTTACCACTGAAAAGCATCGAAGCACCAGGACCCCGGAGAACAATTAAAAATGGGGGCATCCACTACTAATATTACAAAGAACTGGAAGCTTAAAAAAACTATTACTGGAAAGGAAAGGAAAGTCAAAAGTTGGAAGGCAATTTTGGAGCGTCGCGGTATCTAAATCAAACGTTGGGATGTTATCTACCCGGTCGACCGTGACGGTGCACGATCTTGACCGATGATAACATCAGAGGTTGGTGTCCGGGACGAAAAACTGAACTATAGAGGACGTCTTAAACGAACTTTCTCTACGTCTTGACAAGCGTTCGCCAGTTTGAAATCAGACACCATATCGAGAATACAGACTAAGACAAAATAGCAATGTACAGGAATTATCTGGTAGAAGAGATGGGAGGCGGTTACAACAATATCGAAATTTTAAGTTACGCCGATCCACAGAGGATATATGTGTATCGGAAGGATCCCGAAGGTGTCAGAGAGCGCCTGATCGAACATTTCGAAACGTGGGAAGGACCTGAGCCGCTACAACCCGAAGAGGCATGGCCCGAAGCATCCATACTCTGCCGCCAGCAAGGAAAATATTATCGCGGCCTGATTACCACAGAGGCCCAAGAGGACGGCAACATGCTGGTTTGGTTAGGCGATATCGGGGTGGACGTGGCTGCCACCATCGAGTGTTTCACGCTACCTCACCATGCTCACCACCTGGCATTTCAGGCCATCCCGGTGGGCCTACACCAAACTGGCCCACCTCAGCGTGGCTGGACAAATAAAAACATCTAGCAACTCCGGGAACTCTTCCAAGGAGGAGGCTGGAACATGGTTGTCCTACCACACCACACCGGAGCCGAGGCCCGATGGGTAGAAATGTGGCGCCGCAACGATGACGGGGAGATCACCATCTTGAGTGAAGAATTTTGATCCGCCTCGGAGTGGCAGTCCGGACGGATAATCCACCGATTTTTGACTGGGGAACAGATGGAGGACGACTAATAGATCCACACTTCGAGGAGCCCTCGACAGATTCTGGGTACGACTCCTACAACCCAGAGAACAACGAAGATAGGATGTCTGTCGATAGAGACGACGACATTGGATGGAGAGACTTTGATGAAATAAATTTCCAATCCATGTTTTCGTTCGCAAATAAATCGCCGATCGTTTTGTCAACTGGCGCGCGAACGAATTGGTAAACCTCCTTTATTTCTCGATTAGCAACGACGAAATTCGTACCATTGTCACTACATATCGTGCGAGGTCTTCCGCGTCGACTGATGAATCGACGCAAAGCAGCAATGAAAGCTGCGCTAGTCAACTCCGTTGTTGCCTCTAGATGAACTGCTTTCGTCAAGAAACAAACAAATACCGTGATGTACGATTTTTTTTTGCGTCCACGACCTTTGTTGATTAGCGTGGTGAGTGGACCTGCAAAATCGACGCCTGTGATGGTGAAAGCGCGAGTCGGCCGGACTCTATCAATCGGTAAAGGTCCGATGATTTGAGATAGATCGCTTGGCTTGTTTCTGGCACATCAGACGCAGGCATGACACACTTGCCGAGCTAAATCTCGACCCCTCAGAGGCCAATATGTTTCTCTAATGGCGGACAACCGTAGCAGTTGGCTCGCGTGCAATAAGCGTCGGTGTTCTCGCTCGAATAGTAACCTTGAAACTCGATTTCCAGCCGGCAAAACGATAGGATGCTTTCGCTCGAATGATAGTGATGCATGTTGCAGGCGACCGCCCATCCTGAGCACACCGTTTTCATCCAGGAATGGCTGAAGCTGGAGCAGTTTACTGGACGTCTTAAGGTTGCGGTTGGTTTTCAAAATTGAGATTTCTTCTGCGAATTGCGAAGCTTGACTGTGCATGACATTGCGGCGATGAGAATCGTGCAGTTCAGTCGTTGACAGCCGCCCGAGCTCTCGCTCGGTAGGTTTCTTCTGGAGATTTGATATGAATCTCAGACAGTACGCCAGAACTCGTTCGATCTTTGTAAGCGACGAAAAGTTCACGATGAGCTCCTTTATTATTGAACGTTTTTCGGTCGCGAGATTACATTTTTGAGTTGGCTTGCATTCTTCTGCCTCGATTTGTTCGACGAGTTCGTGGAAAGATTCGTGCTTAGCGACATGTTGTGATGCTGGAATCCTTGCTTTGAGCTATGGAAGCCCTGACCACCATAACTCGGATTCTTTGAGATCACGTGGGATCGTCCCTCGAGATATCAAATCCGCCGGATTTTCCTCTCCTCGGACATGTTCCCAATGATTTGTTGGTACTATTTGAATAATTTCCGAGACTCTATTTGCAACGAAAGTTTTCCAACAGCAAACATCGCCGCGGATCCAGTAGAACGCGACCGTTGAGTCTGACCATGTCTGCAAGGCATCGATGCGCACTCGCAGACCGTTTTAAACATTAGCGATTAATCGCGATAACAGGACTGCGCTGCATAATTCCAACCTCGGTATTGACACTGCTTTGATCGGAGTGACCCGTGATTTCGAGCATAACAAGCGCGATGTAAGCGTTTCATCCTCGTATTCGGCTTGAATGTACAAACAAGCGCCGTACGCTCCCTCGGAAGCATCACAGAATCCTTGTAGGAATAGCCTCATCGGTTAATTGCGGGAGATTATTCGCCTCGGGATGAGCAGAGTATTTACGTCATCCAGATCTTATCGAAACATTTCCCATTTTTCGACAAACGCTGTTGGTAGTGGGTCGTCCGAATCGCAGTTGACTCGCCACGTTTCTTGCAATAGCAGCTTCGCTAACGTTAAGATCGGCCCGATCAATCCTAAAGGGTCGAACAATTTGCTGATTGCCGACGGGATTTACCGCTTAGTCGTAGCTGCTTCGATTCGCTGTACTGCGAATTGAAAATGGTCGTCAAGTGGGCTCCATTCGAGACCGAGATTCTTAATTGTCTCATTCGAGTCGATGCTGTGTGCCGAAACGTCTTCTCGGCTAACTTGAGGTACGTGCACCTTCCGAGCGATTTGAGCACCATTTGTGGATTTTGAAGCCACCTGCTTGCAACATTGCCGTAAATTGCTGTTGTACTTCGATGATCCCTTGAACATTGTCGGCTCCAGTCATGTTATCGTCTACATACATTGCATCGAGTACAACTCGTGCCGCAAGAGGATATTCAGATGATGTCTGTTCAGCAAATCGGCGAATACATTTTATAGCTAAATATGCCGAGCTCGCTTCTCCATATGTGACCGTGTTTAATTGATAATCTCGAACTGGCTCGTTTGTAGATTCTCTCAACAATACACTGATAGTCGCGATCATCGGGATGTATGATTATTTGCCAGTACATTTTACATAAATCTCCCATTAACGCGATGTTGGGAAATCGAAAGCGCGTGACTATGTCAATGAAGGTGCTCTGCAATGTAGGGCCTACGTGTAATATATCGTTTAGCGCGACGCCGCTATCGGTTTTACAGGATGCATCGAAGACCATGCGAAGTTTTGTACTACTGCTCGAATCTTTGACAACGCCGTCATGCGGCAGATAAACAACCATCTGGTTATTCTCTCGCGTCACGTCAGGTACTCGTGACATGTGGCCCAGCTCCTGATACTTGCGCATGAAATGTACGTACTGTTCTCATAAAGTTGAGTTTTCTGCAAAACGACACTCTAGTTGAGCCAATCGTCTACTCGCTATTTCGCGTGATTTGCCTAACAAACTCGAATTTTTTTAGCAAAGGCAACCGCACTACAAAACGGCCTGTATCGTCCCGAAGTGTTGTTCGATCAAAGAACTCTTCACATTATTTTTCGTCCGCCGACAATACTCGATTAGTTTCGGATTGTACGTTTTCAATTTCCCAGAATTGTTCTATAGTTTTGTTTAAAGTCTCGCAATTTTCTAGAGAGCAATTAAGTGTTGCGATCGTGTTGCGAAGGCAAGTTAAGCTCCCACTATTACCCATCCGAGCTTTGGATTTTTTAGTACTGGAAGATTTTTCCCGAGCTCAATTTTCTCGGCTTCTAAAAGATCAAAAAAGAATTCTGCCCCCACGAGCATGTCAATGGCGCTAGGTTTGTGGAACTCGATATCCGCGAGCTTTACGTTTGCCGGAATTTGCAAAGCGTTTCGTTCTATTTGAATCGATGGCAATGGTTTTGTGATAGTAGGTACTACGAAACAATGAATGTTTACTCGATAATTTGAATGTCTCGACTGTATGACGATATTGCAACTCTGCGATATTTGGCTTTTCATATCATTCAGACCAGTGACGATTTCCGCCGTCCTATTTCTTTTGAAGCCTAATTTATTGCACGCTGCTTGAGTGACAAAATTTGCTTCGCTTGCACTGTTTAAAAGGACACGGATTACTACAGTCGTGTCATTGGCACGGGCTGCGTTGACCACCGCCGTGGCCATGATGACGTGCTGCGTCTTTGTGCGACTCGACGCATGATGAACCGCTACGTTGCTGCTGGAAGTGGAGTCTGGACTATTGTTGACGCTTCCCTCCTTCAGGTCTGGACGATGCAATCACGTATTGTGCAGACCTGAGCAATCTTTGAAGGCTCCCATGCGGCATGTCTTGACGAAATGGTCGTTTCGAAAGCAATTGATGCATAATTTCAATCGCTGAACCTCTTTGAACATCGTGTCGACTGGCATTGCGAGGAATTTTCCACAGTGGTACATGAAATACTCTCCTTGGCTGAGAAAACATTTCCCGGTGTTCAAAGCAGTTGTCAGCGTGGCTGTTTTTCTGGTTTGCCCAGATTTTCCCTTGTCGCGAGGCTTTGGTTGGTGTTTCTCAGATTCACTCGTGCTCGTGACATCCCTCTGGTTCGATCGAGCATCGATACGTTCGAGCGTTTGGCAGTGTGTCTGCAAGAACTCAACTAGAGTATCCACCGTAGCTGCGTCTGTGTTTCCACTTTGTTCCCACTTACGGAGAGTCCCGATATCCAGCTTCGCTTCGATCATATGGATGATCAACTCCGACCATGTGTCTGTCGGTAACTCCATGGATTTCAGAATCCTGAGGTGTTTCAGCGTATAGTGGACTAACTCGCGTATACCACTCACTGATTCCTTTTCCACTCGTGGCATGGTAAAAAGACATTGGATGTGTTTCTTTTTTATAGCTCTAGGATCGTCGTAACGTTTCGTTAGCAAGTTCCAAGCAACCGTGTAATTTGCGTCTGTCAAGTCGATTAATTCGATGACTTTCGCGGCGCTACCAGAAAGTCCCATTGTTAAGTATTGGAACTTCTAAACATTACGAATCGTTGAATTGTTGTGTATTAATGAATTTAATGTTTCAGAAAACCGTTCCCATTATTCCGTGCGACCGTCGAACTTGGGCGGCTCTACGGTGGGAATTCGCGGTCCTCCCGATTCGTTGCGCGCAGTGCCTCCTTCGTCGGTGAATTTTCGTAGTAGTTCGGTCTGCTGCACGACGAACTGTGTCATGACGTCGTTGCTAACCGTCGGGGCTTGCGGGCCGCCAGAGCCAATACTGCCAAGCCTATGCATGAGCGTCTCTTGTTGTTGCAGCATGCGCGCTATCGATTCGTCGCCTGCTGACGCACGTGACTCGCTTCTTATCAACATCATACTTGCGAATATTTCTTTCAGCTTCACTTTCAACTCGATGTATCTATCTTCGAATTCGTCATCTTCGCGTTCATCGAAGGACGCTTGATCGGCAGGAGAGACGGCGTGTGTTCTTTGCTCCGTGTTGTCAAATTCACTACGTATTTCCTCCAATTTTTCGATGTCTACCTCGATTTTTTCAATGTAAATTTTCTTTTCGGAATTTCGTTCTGCCTCGATTTTGTTCTCGACTCTGGTCATTTTACCTTTTACCATACCGCGCTCTTTGTGTAAAGCCTATATGTTGCTTTAAAAGCTTTGCGATCGCGTTGTCTCGTGGACTGTATTTCTCAATGATAGCCTTTGTTTGCAATCCGGTTCTAACGGACCAATGTTTGGTCGTGTAAGAAAGCGAAATTTTGGTAGAATAAAAAAGTTAAAACTTTATTATTATTAACTCAATACAAAGGCTGAATAAAATGTGCTATGAAAAAACAGGTTATGAGCGATGTCGCTAGGTCGACCGTTGCATGTCGACTGACGTTCTCGCCTGCGTGAGAAGACGATAACCCCACAAAGAAGCTCGAAAGCGAGGCCCAAAAGGACACGCCCGAATACATCGCGGGTCCAAAGGCGCGATTAGAACTGTTTATTAGTGAAGGTATTCATTGTACTCAACACCAAGCATATCGAAGTAAATATAAAAGACACCGAATCAACCGATCAACATGCTCGCAAAAAGGTAGACGAACTACTCGATAGTTTCCTCGCCCAAATCCGCAACGCCGCCATTGCATCGATTCCCAAAGCAAAAACTTGTAATTCAAGAAACGCTGTTCCCTGGTGGAATGGTGAGTGTGAAGAAGCAATAAAGGCCTACAAATACGCATATAATGTATACAAACAACATCCTTCAAATGACACAAAAATCGAGCACAAAAGACTGAGAGCTCGCGCTAGGCGACAAGTCAAAGATAGGAAACAAACCTCCTGGAAGACCTTCATAAGCTCACTAAATAGCCAAAACCCGACTAAAGAGGTATGGAACGCTATCAAACGAATACAAGGTACAAAACGATTAAATTTCACCACACTCTTGACAGACTCGGCAGGTGCTCAAATATCCGGCTCGTACGAAATGGCCAATATACTGGCCGATACCTTCGCTTCCAACTCCAGTGACGAAAATTACAGTAAAAGTTTCGCAAATTTCAAGAAAAATACCGAACAAAACGCCCGTCTCACATCACTACTAGCCGACAAGGAAGAAAACCCCAACGAAAATCCAATTAACTAATTATACAGCATGAAGGAATTGAATATTGCTCTCTTTCTCTCTGAAAAAACACGAGCCCGGTTCCCGACGGAATCCCTATCATGCTCATAAAACACCTTCCTGATATCGGTCTGAAAAATCTTCTTAAACTATACAACGAGATATGGACTACGGACGCCTTTCCCAAATCCGGGAAGTTGGCAACGATGGTACCAATCGCCAAACCTAGGAAGGATCCAACGCCTCTATCAAACTACCGTCCCATCTCACTGACATCTAATTTATGCAAGGTACTGGAAAAAATGGTAAACCGTCGCCTCAAATGGGTCATCGAATCCAATCATTGGCTGTCCCCCCATCAAAGCGGCTTCCGACAGTTTAGGTCAACGATGTAACTCCTTCGCAAACGACATGCACGTCGGCGCCGTCTCAATGGACATCGAAAAGGCTTACAAGATGGTGTGGAAGCACAGAGCAATACATATACTAAAGGAAAAAGGCCTAAATCGACATATCAGCTCATTCATCGAAAAATTTCTTTTGAACAGATCCATGCAAGTGCGCGTCAAAAATTGCCTATCAGACAAAATTAACGTTCAAAATGGACTCCCACACGGCTCGGTAATCAGTGTCACGCTTTTTTTCCTGGCTATAAATGATATCCTCGATACGATCGAACGCCCCACAACAGGCTTCCTTTTCCGGATGATCTAACAATCCTTTCCTCAGGTAAAAATATTAGAACAATTCAAGAAATCCTTCAAGTGTCGCTCGACAGACTAGTGTCGTGGTCTAATAAATGAGACTTTCAATTCTCTCAAACCAAAACCCAGTTTATGGTATTATCCTGATATCCACCTAAAAAACTGACAGACATAGACCTCTACTTTGACAGAGCTAAGCTCCACAGATCCCACTCCCTGAACATAATGGGATCGACCTTCAAGACAAACATTTCATTGGCTATACATAGCAAGCTACTAAAGGCTCAATGTCGGAAGAGGCTCGACCTGATAAAAGCTCTATCATCGAAAAGCTGGGGTGCAGACCGCTTCGTCCTCATATCCACATTCAAAGCCATAATTAGATCAAAAATTGACTACGGATCCACTATCTATGGGTCAGCAACTGACCACGTAACGAGTATTTTGGACACCATCCAGACCTCAGCAATACGATTAGCGATCGGAGCATTCAGATCAAGCCCAAACTTCAGTGTGCTGGCAGAAGCCTACGAGCGTCCCCTTAGTCTCCGAAGAATGGTACAAACCATATCGAGGACCACGATCGAACCGATACCCAGCTCATCCTTTGAAATATTTGAAAATAGGCCACAGCTCTCTCAACCACTACAATTAAGGAAAAAAGAAATCATTGCACACTTCAACCTCCAGATGCCAAAAGTCCTGGCTAGAAAAACTCGAAATCTACCATTCTGGAAGCATCCACGTCTGAAAATTGACTTGGACATACACCGAGACTCACAATGGAAAAATTCTACATTTACGACCCAATTTCGTAGCTTATATCACAAAACGTTACAAAAATACGAGCATCGTATAAAGCTATTCACCGACGGATCCATAATTGACAACAAACGCGGCTGCGCCATTATTACTTCGGACTCCTCCCTACTTTTTAAACTACCACCGGAATTCGCAATCCTTTCCTGTAAAACTTTCGCAATTTTACAGGCGTATAATTATATCGAGGAAACCGGAATAACGTCAGCAGCGATCTTTACAGACTCTATGTCTACCTTAGAAGCTATAAAGAATGAGATAAACCCAAATCCAATGGTCTTAGACATCCGTGAAAAAATGGCAATTCTTGAGGACTCGAGCAAAGAAGTAGCCCTGGTATGG
The DNA here is from genome assembly GCA_963942595.1 of Cylloceria caligata. Taxonomy (NCBI): domain Eukaryota; kingdom Metazoa; phylum Arthropoda; class Insecta; order Hymenoptera; family Ichneumonidae; genus Cylloceria; species Cylloceria caligata. The sequence goes on from OZ012710.1 coordinate 41,132,542, forward strand.
GTACCAGCTCACCAAGGAATTGAAGGGAACGAAAAAGTAGATGCCGCAGCTAAGCGAGCCACATCAGAAGCCTCAAACTGTATCGACGAGATCCCGATATCACCTTACAAACTCAAGCTCAAAATACGCACAGCCGTAAATATTAAATGGAATGACCTCTGGAGTAAAAGTCGGCGCATGAAACTACATAAGATCAGATAATCCATATGGGAAAATCACCCATACTTCGCTTCCCGAAAAGAACAAAGTGCAATAACCCGCCTCAGGATCGAGCACACAAACATAATCCACGTACACCTTTTCGACCAAATCCGAAGGAAAATGTGCGACAAATGCAACGAATCTATCACTGTCGAACTTTGATATTGAATTGTCCTGAGTACCAAACCGAATGATCTACAACAAATTTACCGGCAACGTTGAAAGTTTGTTTAAAGAACAATAACAATTCAAACAAAGTGCTGAACTTCTGCAATAATAACAAACGTGTTCCAAAGCCTGTAATTCGGACAGAAAATTATACGTCAAAATGGATGAATCCTTGAAAAAGTATTGTCAAGTCGATAATAACCATCGATGTTGATGCGACTTATAATTAAATTAAAAAATTTTTAAATTTTAAAACATGTTGGAGTTATGAATCATCATTAATGCTTTCCTAATTTCATGATCGATTAGTTTTTTTCTAAAGATGATGTTATCGATATCTACGTTCAGTATTTTTGTATGTGTTGGGAGTAGTATTTTTAAAAATATTAGTTGGTGTTTTCTCTTAAAAATCTCTAAGTTGTAAAGTTTAGTCGAATCTAAATGTTTCAAAACTAGAGCTTCCTGAAGACAACAAAGGAGAAATTTGAATTGTTCTTAAAGAGGTAGTCTTTTTTCATTAGTCCTCTTCCAAATTTTGAAGACGATGTAGATGTGCAGTCTAAAGCTTCCATATAGAGTTCTAAATAAATCTATGGTCAGTTTTGTGCCAGTGCAGATAATCATATGCATAATAGATGGTGTGCCCACTTTCGTTATAAATTAGATGAGAATTTTACGGTATTGGTGATGGTCAGTATAAAAGTTAAACAAGTTCCAAATTCAAAGTCAATTGATCTTATCACTAACATAACAACAACTAAAAATTCCATTTACTCATTTAAGAGAATTTTAGGCAATGACCGAACTCACAACTTTAACGGCAGTCCTAAAAAATGCTGGTTGATAAATCTGTCACATATTTTCTATCGTACGGACCTAGATTTTGTTATCCTTACTTATACGCAAAAGAAACCAAAGCTGGCATTCATAAAATAATTTTTGAATTTGAATCACAGTCATATTTGATTCAGATCGACAAGTTAAATAATGCAAGACGCTCACTAACTGATATTTGGAATAATTTACATTATACTAACACAAAAAAGACACTCGGAAGTCATACTTGATACCAAGATATTTCTTTATCTTTATACCCTGATGTAAAAATAACCAGCGGTGACAGAGCCAATAGCACTGTTGTTCTAAACTTTATTGATTACATACAAAAATCCTTTGCACTCTTCATTGATGAAATTATTTACAAGACTATAGCAATGAATCCAACTCAAATTGTATAGAAAATACTTACTAGACGTCTACATATCTGAAAACGAGCAAAATTCAGAAATGAATCTATCATTATTTAAAATCTGAGATTACGAATTTAGCTAGAATGTAAACTTTACCAAAAATATGTAAGCTGAATATCCCAATAAGGCCAATAGCTTCGTCTATCAATTGTGCAACATACAAAATGAACTGCTTGTATTCATAAAATGTTGACGAAGCGTATCAAGAGTCCGATTTCTAATGTTAACGACAGTTTCTCTCTGAAATCATTAGTTTCGCACATTAGTTTACCTGCTTCATACAGTTTTGTTTTATTAGATGTGTAGTCGCTTTAAAAAAATGTTTTTTTACAATTGGTTTCGAATCTTCTCGAAAAAGAAGGTTATTATTTGGAAAGGGCACTATTATTGCGGAGTTAAAAATGAAGCCGAGATAATTATGTCTTCAACTTATTTCACCTTTGAAAATAAGATTTATAAAAAATGTCCTTCCTTCCCATAGACTCCAATTTTATATAACAAAGTTATAGCTGATTCAGAAGAATGTTGCTTGTCAAAACTTTATTACACACCAATTGAATACAAAAGACATGTTGATGACGGAATTATCTCTTGATTATTTGATCAAATTCAACAAACTTCAACAATTTTCATTCTTTAGCATCCCAAACTACAATTTACTATTGAGAAAGTAAAAGATAAAAATATACCATTCCTGGATTTGTTATTAATTAAGGAAAATTATAACATTATAACAGATTGGTATCGTGAATATGGCAGGTTTATTAACTTTCTCTCGAATCACAAAAATAGGGATTATACTATATACCTGCTACTATGTAGGGCATTAAAACTTTCACATTCACAGTTGTGGAGCGAAGACTTGAAACTCATAAATGACACATTACTCTTAACTTGTAATCATTCATGTTAGAAGATAGATTATTGCTACTATTCCATTCACTCGAGAAAAAAATCAGAAACTTGACACAAGCAGAATTGTGAATTTTCCACGTAGTAACTGTTGTAAACAAGCAAAGACCAACGGCATTTTTGGAATTGTCTAACGATATCATTCTTACACTCAGACGCGTACGAGTGTCAAAAGTTGGACCTTGACTTATTTACTATACCTCCAACACAGAAGGGTATGGAAGCATCATAATCAATACACGACAAGCCTGTGCCATCCCTCACGCATGGCGGACCTCCTGCAATTTATTGTACCTGGCCACGGTGAAGGATACCTGGATCTGGCGCATACAATGCAAATGTAAATGTAAAGGTTATATGAACAGGTGAATCAAAATACTACGTAGCACCCGCTAATAACTTCCTACAAAGCCTTTACAATTAGGTAGACATATATGTTAACCAGAAACTCGTTACATCGCCAAATAAGGCACAATGTATATATAATATTATGACGTTACTCAATTAAGGACCGGCGGCTGAAAATTCTCAGTTAACGATCGCACTATGGTACGCTGACACCCCAGGCACGTTTTACACTCTACGAGGTACATCGAATAGTATTAATATCGGTCTGAATAATCGTGACATTTACAATGTGACGTTTTTAATCAGGATAACGTTCTGCTGAATGACGTAGAAGTTTGGTACGGCTTGTTCGTTTAAAAAACTATTTTTGTCTTATGGAGACTACTGCGGCTGGTGTGATGAATAGACCACATATTACCGAAGCTACATTACTGGTCCGTGGAGCTAAAGTTACACGCGGCGTACTGATAGTTCATGCGAAAATGCTTGCAAAGTCAATTACAAACTGTCGTGTAATACGAAAATTGTTTTTGTCATAAATGTTCTAGTGTTTGTGTTAAAATCTCTGAAGAGGTCTCTAAAAAGAGTTAAAATGTAATAAAATTACTTTGATTTTGACCGTGACCGTCACAATCACCCCAAAATATTCATCTAATGAATAAACAATCCGTTTATCGACGGTATCGACTATAAGAGTGGTGGAAGACTATTGAAAGAATCACCAGGTGTACCAGGTCTATAAATATGAATCCGGAATTTTTGTATAGAAAATACACGTTTATTGTATGAAAATGATAAACAATATTTTATTCGAAGTATTGCCCATCGCTAGCTATACATTTTTCCCACCTGTCTGACAATTTTGGGATGCCACGCCAAAAAACTGTTGCTCTTTTAAGGCAAACCAGTCATCGAACCATTTTCGTACATTTTCGTAAGAAGTAAAGCGCTGCTCAGCGAGTGCGTGTCCCATTGATGCAAATAAGTAGTAATCGGACGGAGCTAAGTCTGGTGAGTAAGCCGCATGGGAAAGTATTTTCCAACTAAACGCCTCAATCGTTTCCTTGACCAGTTTTGCTGTGTGTGATGGTGCATTATCATGAAGCAAAATCACTTTGTGTTGCCTTTTTTGATATTCTGGTCGTTCTTCACGCAAAACTTGATTCAAATCGATCATTTGTTGTCGGTAGCGTTCAGTATTAACGGTTTCGCCAGATTTTAGCAGCTCATAATAGATCACACCCTTCTGATCTCACTAAACACAGAGCATTATAGTCCGTCCATAGCGATTTGGCCTTGCAGTCGATGTCGATGGTTCGCCTGGAGTTACCCACGATCTTTTACGCTTAGGATTCTCGAAATGTATACACTTTTCATCGCCAGTCACAATTCGATGGAGAAATGACTTTCTTTTGTTCCTGGAGATCAGCATTTCGTAAGTGGTTTTTCGGTTTTCCTGCTGTCTTTCATTCAGTTCATGTGGAACCCATTTTCCCAACTTCTGGATCTTTCCCATGGCTTTCAAACGTATGCAGACGGCTTCTTGTGTCACATTTAATTGATCCGCGAGTTGTTGTTGCGTTTGAGCGTCATCCTCATCCAACAATGCTTGCATTTCGCTGTCTTCAAACTTTTTCGATGCTCTTCCACGTTCTTCGTTTCTCACGTAAAAATTGCCACTTTTGAATTTTTTAAGACACTCAAAGCACTGTGATTTACGAAGAGCATGCTCACCGTAAGCTTCGACAAGCATTCGATGCGATTCTGCAGCAGTTTTCTTCAATTGGTAACAGAAAATGAATGCTGTCCGCAAATCCTAGTTTCCAGGCACAAAATTCGACATGTTCAACGCTATTACAAACTATGCTGTTGTATGAAACTTGTATTGTTGTGAGTTGAAAATCTTTGTCAGAGATGTCAACAAGTAAATGGCGCCAATGACACGGTTTGACGGTAACTACATTGACAGCTAGGGCCATCTATGGGCAAATTCCGGTTTCATATTTATAGACCTGGTATATATTGGGTCTGGGAAAAAGTTCGTGGCGTTTTTCTCGATAGATGGCATCAATTGCAAATAAGCCAGGAAACACAGATTGCAGCGAGACCACAAAACGCTCTTTGGAAAGGTGGTACTTCGAGCGTTACTTTGGGTGTATATACATCGAAATTGGTGCAGTGGTTGGAAAATTGTTTGCGTTTGAAAATGGAAAAAAGTAATGAAAAATTGCGCTATAGTTTGCAATATTATTACGACAACGAAAAGAACGCTGCGCAGGCTTGTGAAAGAATTCGTGCTGCGTACGGTGAAGGTACTTTATCAAAATCTGCTGCGCGGAAATGGTTCGCTCGCTTTCGTTCTGGTAATTTTGATGTCAAAGATGAGTCACGCTCTGATCGTCCAATCACTGAAAAAGCTGATGAAATTCTTGAAAATAAAACAGCAAGCATATCAGCAGTGTCGATATTGGTATGGAGTTAGGCATTGACCACAAAACTGTTTTGAACCATTTACACAAAACTGGCTACAAAAAGAAGCTCGATGTATGAGTTCCTCATAAGTTGAGCGCAAAATATATGATAGACCGAATTAACATCTGCGATGCGCTGCTGAAACGCAATGAAATCGAGCCATTTCTGAAACGTGTCATAACCGGTGATAAAAAATGGATTACGTACGACAATCGGAAGCGTCAAAGATCGTGGACAAGGGATGGTGAGTCGTCACAAGCGTTCAGGAAGCTAGGATTGACGGCGAAAAAGATCATGTTGTGTGCGTGGTGGGACTAGAAAGGAATCGTCTACCATGAGCTACTTCCAATTGATCAGACGATTGATTCTCAACTCTACTGTGGACAACTAGAGAGATTACGCCAAGCAATTGAAATAAAACGGTCCAAATTGATTAATAAGAAAGGTGTTGTCTTCTATCGTGACAACGCCAGACCACACACTTCTTTGATGACCGGTTAAAAATTGCGAGAGCTTGGTTGGGAAGTTTTGATGCATCCACCGTATAGTCCGGACACAGCACCTCTGACTGTCACTTATTCCGATCTCTGCAGAACTCTCTCAAAGGAATTAAGCTGCTTTCAGAAGAAGCCTGTGAAAACCACTTGATTCAGTTTTTCAACCAGAATCCACCGAAGTTCTTCACCGATGGCATCATAGCTCTATCCGAACAATAGCGAAACATTGTCGATAATAATGGAGCATATTCGGTTCAAATAAATTCATTTTCACATTATAAGAAAACCAGTTGAATTTTACTAAAAAAAAGCCACGAATTTTTTCCCAGACCCGATATAACCGCAACAGCTGAGAAAAGGTTAGTTAGAAAAGAAAACGCCGTGGTGAAATCATCTTTTGCTCTCTTTCTAACCATAATATATAACACTGACGGTATACTCGTGATCGACAGTAGATAAGCTAGGCCGGTTCAAGCACACCACCTGGGCAGGTGTAAATTTACCTGTGCTCGGTCGGTAATTATCCTAGAAACCCACTTTACCCACAGATGGTAATGACCGCCTGTCGATAATTATCTTATGTCGAAATTGTTGTCTGCTAGATGGTGCTACAGTAGGATAGATCAAGATCGATATTTCCATAATTGTTGCATGGTATCCAGTTAGATGGCGCGAGGTTCTATGTAGACTTACTGTAGTCGTGTACTGACCCAGCCTCCCCTACAGTCGGTAACTCACTAGATCATGGTCGATAAATGCACTTGCATATACCGCACCAACGAGCACACTGTACTGATCACTGTAGATAAGTGACCTACTAACTCACAGTCAGACCTCGTGGGGTATTTGGGATAGAGATATCCTGATATCGGGATATTGGGAGATTCGATACCTTTGTTAATATTTTACCGACAGTCAGAAATTATTTTACGTTAGTAATTATCTAACGTCGGTACTGTTATAGATAGAGCGAAAGTCGGATTCTATAGATCACGCTCGATATCCATGGTAAGGGAGACTTTATCATGATAAGATAGACTTTCGCTCTGCTGTCATCGCTTTCGGATAGAGTGCGCTACAGGAGGATTCGAAAGAATTCGAGATAAATACATTTGGTATATAAAAACTTGTTTTTATTTTTTAATGTTACAGATAATGCATTTAATCTCATAAAAACTCTTAACGGTAGATTAATATATATATATTTATATCCTACAGGTAATGAATTTAACCTAAAAAATTCTTAACTATAGATCTTAAATATCTAGCTATGGAATTGATGCTGATTGGGTACAAATGTTTTATACACGTTTGATTACATCACCACTTATTACATTATAATCAACCATTCGATCATATAAGATTAAACAGTAGGCTGTGGTTCCCGCCGGAAAATTTGTCTTAGACTCAAATTCGAGACGGACATCTACTGGCGCTTATTTTAATGCCTTATTCTGTTTTGAACAATCAATTACAATTAATGGAGCATACTCGATAAAGTTTTTCCTCGTTAGCAGGGGTTTCCGATCTCTGTTGTAGTATACGGCTTGAAAATTGGCATACATGTTGTACAATACAGTGTATTGATTGTGATTCACATCAAGATTGAGGTTACCGTATGGATAATGTTGTGAGTTAAGAAATAGCTTCACATTGTCAATGTTGCAGTGATCGAAGTAACTAGCATTTGCATTTTTAACTATTCTCCGATTGGTTTGGAAAGCTACAAATACAAAACGGGGCGTTTCCAATTGATTCGATGTTTTGACTGTCCAATTATGTTTCGTTGTGCTTGGAAGCTGGGGATATTCATACATTTCCCAAGTGCGAAAACTCATAGTGCTGTCTCTTTTAATCTGACTATATAAACGTATTTTATACTTGTCTGACAACATCACATATGGCATCAACCACTTAATTCGTGTAGGTTCTATTTTGAAATCCTCGTAACCGCCAGCTGCAAGAGCAGTCTGCACAACTGCGTCAGTATCCGTTCGTGATCTCGTGAGAATGAGCTCATGTTTTATATTGATAATGATTTTCTGATAGTCTTCAGCAAATCCAAGTATCTTGGAGAGTGGGACACAAACATCAAAGTAGCCAGTATCATTAGTGAGCTGTTTGGTTTCCTCGACATCAAGCCAACCAGCATTTTCAATCATTGCGCTTCCACCAGGATTGAAGGATGCGTAGCTTTTCATGAGGCTAGTTATACCAACATTCTTACATCTATCAATCTCAATGGCATTGATCTCGTAGCGAATTTCCTCAAACAGATGTAAAATAGCATTGTTTACCAGCTTCGTTGCTGTCACAGCAGCACCCGTCGCTTTCGACAATTTACCACACACATGTAGAGTACTTCGCGAGGGCAAGAGGCATACATCTTGATGTTGAATGGATATGCGGATTTCATCACTATTATTGAAGGTTGATGTATAAGGTTAATGTGCATGTATTTCATAATGTGCTACGGATTCGTCCAGTGCGACCACTGATTTTACGTGTAACGCCCCCTGCATTGCAGCAAAATATTACGCACGTTATTTTCTGCCACCAACAATAACTCGAAGCCCTAGACTTTTTACTAATTGAACGTTGCGACGTGTGATCATCTTGGTGGCTCGAACGTGAATGGTTGCTCGATGACATTTTAGTCCTCTTTTATATGCCTGCTCTACATTATTATTATTATTATTATTATTATTATTATTATTATTATTATTATTATTATTATTATTATTATTATTATTATTATTATTATTATTATTATTATTATTATTATTATTATTATTATTATTATTATTATTATTATTATTATTATTATTATTATTATTATTATTATTATTATTATTATTATTATTATTATTATTATTATTATTATTATTATTATTATTATTATTATTATTATTATTATTATTATTATTATTATTATTATTATTATTATTATTATTATTATTATTATTATTATTATTATTATTATTATTATTATTATTATTATTATTATTATTATTATTATTATTATTATTATTATTATTATTATTATTATTATTATTATTATTATTATTATTATTATTATTATTATTATTATTATTATTATTATTATTATTATTATTATTATTATTATTATTATTATTATTATTATTATTATTATTATTATTATTATTATTATTATTATTATTATTATTATTATTATTATTATTATTATTATTATTATTATTATTATTATTATTATTATTATTATTATTATTATTATTATTATTATTATTATTATTATTATTATTATTATTATTATTATTATTATTATTATTATTATTATTATTATTATTATTATTATTATTATTATTATTATTATTATTATTATTATTATTATTATTATTATTATTATTATTATTATTATTATTATTATTATTATTATTATTATTATTATTATTATTATTATTATTATTATTATTATTATTATTATTATTATTATTATTATTATTATTATTATTATTATTATTATTATTATTATTATTATTATTATTATTATTATTATTATTATTATTATTATTATTATTATTATTATTATTATTATTATTATTATTATTATTATTATTATTATTATTATTATTATTATTATTATTATTATTATTATTATTATTATTATTATTATTATTATTATTATTATTATTATTATTATTATTATTATTATTATTATTATTATTATTATTATTATTATTATTATTATTATTATTATTATTATTATTATTATTATTATTATTATTATTATTATTATTATTATTATTATTATTATTATTATTATTATTATCATCATCATCATCATCATCATCATCATCATCATCATCATCATCATTATTATTATTATTATTATTATTATTATTATTATTATTATTATTATTATTATTATTATTATTATTATTATTATTATTATTATTATTATTATTATTATTATTATTATTATTATTATTATTATTATTATTATTATTATTATTATTATTATTATTATTATTATTATTATTATTATTATTATTATTATTATTATTATTATTATTATTATTATTATTATTATTATTATTATTATTATTATTATTATTATTATTATTATTATTATTATTATTATTATTATTATTATTATTATTATTATAAAATGTGATGTGATTATTATCAGTGAACAATATCGTGATAAAGTGAATCCGAGCTGGTACGCGGACAGCCTGGGCACTGCAGCCATCTGGGTCCCGAATCCCGGAAAAGGCCGAGTAGAAGATCACGGAAGGGGAAACGGCTTTGTCTGGATTAAACAGAGGGACGTTTTCTACGTGAGCTGCTACGTCACGCCCAATAAAGGCATCGGGCAATTTAAAGAGAAGTTCAACAGCCTGGAAGACAAACTACGGGACATGGAAGGAAAAGTCATCGTGGCTGGAGATTTTAATGCGCGAGCGATCGAATGGGGTATGCCCCATCCGGATGGCAGAGGCAGACGAGTAATGGAAATGGTATCACGACTAAGCCTCACAGTGCTCAACACCGGTTCGACTGCGACTTTCCGACGACCAGGCTACAGGGGAATGATACCGGACATTTCGTTTGCATCGGAATGCGCAGTGTCTTGTGTGAGGAAATGGACGGTGATTGAAGACTTCACAGGCAGCGACCACCAATACATCACGTTCGAATTATTTGAAGGAGGAAACGCACCAAGGATCAGCAGGGACCTACAATCAAGATGGAACGTGGCCAAAATGGACGAGGGGAAACTGCGTATAGCGATACTCAACGGACGGAGAATCTCGATGCACGTTGAAAACCCAAGTGCAGAAGAATTAGTAGACGAAACGATGCAGCTAGTACTGCAAGTGTACAGAGCATCGATGCCGAGAAAGCAGCGACCAGCCAACAAGCAGGCAGCGTACTGGTGGACCGACGAGATCGCCGATCAGCGAAAACGATGCCTCCGACTGCGAAGGAAAGCAACCCGACTTCGAAGAAGGAATCCTGATGAGGCAGCAGTCATCGCGGCTCAATACAAAGATGCCAAGAAGATCCTACAGCGTCAAATTGGCCGCAGCAAGACGGAGCACTGGAATTCCATTATACAGGACGTGGATAACGACCCGTGGGGATTGGACTACAGGATAGTGACGCGGAAACTAGAAGCTTTCTCAGAAGGAGAGAGCATGGACCTGAATAGGATGAAAAACATCGTAGATACCCTATTCCCGACTCACCCACCGAAGAACGAGGAGGACCTCGACATCAGGATTGAGGACATTACGTTATTTAATGAGGAGGAGCTGATGGACGCGGTCAACTCACTGCAGAACAGAAAGGCCCCAGGTCCCGACGGCGTACCGGCAGAAGTGTTGAAGGCGGTGGCAGACGCCCGCCCAAAACTGCTTCTCGACATGTACAACTGCTGCTTGAAGAGCGGAGTTTTTCCCAAACGCTGGAAGACGCAGCGTCTGGTGTTAATCAGCAAAGGCAAAGGAAACCCTAACTCCCCGTCAGCCTACAGGCCACTGTGCATGCTGGATACGGCCGGGAAATTGCTGGAGAGGATGATCAAGTCGCGACTACATACAGCAATACGGGAAGCAGGGGACCTGTCCGATAGACAATTCGGTTTCAGGAAAGGACGATCCACGGTAGACGCAGTTCAAGAGGTCATGAGGACAGTTGAGGCAACGCGGGAGAGCAACCATTACTCCCGAGAGATCGTGGTATTGGTTACACTCGACGTAAAGAATGCCTTTAATTCAGCAAGATGGTGCGACATGATGCGGGCGCTAAAAGTACATTTCCAGGTACCAGCGTACCTCCTCGCGATGGTGGACGATTACTTGAAGGACCGAGTACTGCTCTACGACACACGAGAAGGACTACAGAGGAAAGTCATCACCTCAGGCGCAGCCCAGAGATCGATCCTCGGGCCAGATCTCTGGAACATCTCGTACGATGGAATTCTACGGATGGAAATGCCAGACGACACGTACCTGATAGGATACGCCGACGACGTCGCCGCGGTCATCACAGCAAGAGACCCCGAAGCGGCACAAAGGCGTCTTAACCAGGTCATGAGGCGGACGCACCAATGGATGGGGGACCACGGCCTCAGCCTAGCCACGCAGAAGACGGAGATAGTAGTTCTCACTCGGAAGAGGATCCCGAACATACTGCGCATGCGCGTCGGAAACGAAGAAGTGAAAACAAAGGGCGCAGTGAGGTATCTCGGCATCACCCTGGACACCAAACTAACCTTCTGGGAACACATCAGGAAAGCGACAGACAAAGCGGCGACTATGGTAGCAGCACTGAGCCGTCTCATGGCAAACGTGAGAGGACCAACGATCAGCAAACGTCGGCTTCTGATGTCAGTGACGCACTCGATTCTCCTGTATGGAGTAGAGATCTGGGCGGACGCACTGGAAGCGGAAAGCCGAAGGGGGCGTATAGCCACGGTACAAAGAAGAGAAGCCCTGAGAGTGGCCTGTGCATACCGAACGGTATCAGGACTGGCGGCCATGGTCATTGCTAGAGTGGTACCCATTGAGCTCCTCCCGAGAGAGAAGAAACGAGTCTACCTATGACGAGCTGAACACGATCGAAAACAGACGAAGAACCAGGAGAGGGATCGCACCATGGAGCTTTGGCAGGGCATGTGGGACAGTGACGCAAGAGGAAGATGGACAGCCAGACTCATCAAACATCTGGCCCTATGGACAAATCGTAAACATGGGGAAGTGACTTTTGGCCTGGCCCAACTATTGAGCGGGCATGGCTTCTTTAGCGCATACCTTCACAAGATCGAGAAAGTGGAAAATCCGCGATGTATCTACGGGGATTCTGAACGCGACGACGCTCATCACACCTTCTTCGAGTGTAATCGATGGAGGGATGAGAGGGAAAAGATGGAGGAGTCACTAGGTCTTATCACCCCAGAGAACATAGTGGCATCGATGCTGATCAGCGCGGAGAAGTGGGATGCGGTGATCAATTTTGCCGAAACAGTCCTACGCCAGAAGAAACAAGAAGAAAACAACAGAGTAATAGCCGGAGCAGACAACAACTAGTTGGACTTGGTGAGCATAGTGAACAGTGCAGTGCGAGAAAATAGTACCGAGTCCAGTGAACCACAGTGAAGTGTCACAGTGGAGAAAGTTAGGGCATTAGCGTGTCAGTTAATGGAATTGGGCAGAACATCACAGCTTGTGCCGGACCGCGGCCATAAGCAAGCAGGAAAGAGTGAAAAGGCCTGGAAGTCAAAGGAACAGAACGACCCTGACGAAATGCGGAAGCGGTTCCGGGGTCGTTACACAACCTTTTGTTGCAGATTAATCAATTAATCCTTTTTTATACGTGGTCATATGTTTCTTAAGAGTGATAAATCTAAGCGACAAATGATTTGACCAAATTTTTTCGATGGAAAATTTCTGGCGGTTCGCAACCCGGTTAGAGTCAGCGCCACCTTAGATCCCTGTGTTATCGATCTCAGAAAGATCTCTAACAATCGAATCATTAATTATTGTTGTCAACTCTGATTGCCTCACTCATTCATTAAGAATTAATGAGGCAACCAGACCTGACGATTTTTTTAACTTCTAAACTTGACATTAAAAATAGAGATCGTGAATTGATGTTGCTGCAGCCGTGGCGTAATTGGTAACGTACCAGGCTAGAATTCTGGAGTTCCCGGTTCGAACCCGGGCTGTGGCAATATTTTTTCACGATTTCTTTAGAAGTTAAAAAAATCGTCAGGTCTGGTTGCCTCATTAATTCTTAATGAATGAGTGAGGCAATGACAGTTGACAAAAATAATTAATGATTCGATTGTTAGAGATCTTTCTGAGATCGATAACACAGGGATCTAAGGTGGCGCTGACTCTAACCGGGTTGCGAACCGCCAGAAATTTTCTATCAAAAAAATTTGGTCAAGTCATTTGTCGCTTAGAGTCGTTACACAACATCTGGAAAAAGGATTGGTGGTTTTTAGTGGGTAGAAATCCTACTCTTTGAGGAGTGCGGTCCCTCCTCTCTGTCTTTGTAAAGATTTTCCACCACCCCTCGAGAAAAAAAAATGTATTATTGTTATTATTATTATTGATGATGATGATGATGATGATGATTCCTATGATTAGCTATTTGGCTTCTTTAATGTGTAGTCTAATGGCGATAACTTCACCACGAAAATTAACTAGTTCTCCGTCTTGATCGACTATGCGTAATTGCAGATGATCAATGATCCTCACGGCTATTGGAAGGTAAATGATGTGTGATGGAACTTCAATGATCTTATACCCCGCTAGTACTGCCGGGAAGAATTCATGAATCGTATGAACTTTATGCTCATTGATGTACGCTCCTGAAGTAATATTGCACTCAATTCACAATGCATTGATTTTCAGAATAGCAACAGGTAATTCTGAGCTATGAGAGATATGAGCAGGTAACTCACGATGTGTAAAACCAAGTAGTCTAGCAATCGAATCTTGCGGACGAAAATCAATGTTTTCACTACACTTTATCACGCTTCATAGAGTATTGTTAATAGGCTTCAAACTAATGGTAATATGTTTAGATGCAAGCTGTTCTTGCAAGTACACATCAATGTCTTCAATCTCGTAAGTTCCTGTAAGTAACACAATCACTTATTTACCCACATAGATCTTGTTTTTCCCAGTAGTGACGTTGGGTATAGAATTAAAAGATAGTTATTCCACTAGCCCAAGGAGATAGTTCTTGCTAGGTGAGAGCTCAATTGGTGGAATGTATTGTACCTCTAATATAGATAATGTTCCAGATAAACTGAGAGTCAATGAATCTCCCATGATGGTACGCACTAGACTGATACGATAAGCACTACTTACAGATCCTTATATAAGAATTTTAGGCATAGATGCCCACACTCATATGTATCAAAATTTTGATATCTCTTATGATTATACTTGATAACATTATCGGGACCGAGATAATCCATTAGATCGTATGGAGGCTGAAAATCACATAAACTATGAAAGTAATCAACAGTTCGGCCATTTTTCCGCGAAGCTACCCAATGAGTACCTGGACCATATTTATCATCGAAAATAATTATTCCAGATTTATGATAATGCGGTGCATCTGATGGTAAGTCGTTTCTCATAAATACACCACGAAAATTCGGAATTTCACGTGCATACTTGAGTAGATCAGCGTCTGGCAGGGCACGGTTTGGCAATCTTACTTTAAAGTTTTTTTTTTTTTTTTTTTTAATTTTTTTTATTTGCTCCGAAATGGAAACCAAATCCTGTTTTGTGTAACTTGAGATAGAGACCTTCACCTAGCGCGATAGCCTCAATGACTTTCCGTCAATTGCTGTGTTGCAGCTTTCGCATCATTTATAGCTTTTACTATTCCAGCAGCGCCACCAGCGAATGCACCAGTTGCACTTAATCCAGCAAATAGCGGAATAAGAAGAGGCAAAAATCCTCAACTTTTTTCGGTACTGGCAGAATACGAGGCACGCGTACATTTTTTTCCCACCAGCTGTCTTGACAGCAGCACGAGCACTCTTTAGTCCCAATCGAATAATTTCATGCGTGTTAGAACCTGTCGATTTCGAGGCAGCTTTAATTATTTTGTTAAGCGTGGTTGGAGGTTTGGTCTTCCTCTTCCTCTTCTTTATACCCATGCCAAGCTTAGCCTTTATCTTCATGGCGTTTGTAACAGTGTAGGCTGCAACCTTTTCATTTACACGAGCGTCGTTTGAGAATACGCGATGCCAAGCCTTATCAGCTAAAATTTTATCGGCCTTGTTGCGATCCTCAATGTTTGAGTATGCGATATCGTGTTTCTTGTAGGCTGCGTTTAGAAGATTTATCCCAGGATCACCACGAGCAAGACGTTCCGCTAGTTTCGTGCCTGGTCTACAGTATATAGCCCGGTAAAGGAAGCTCGATAGGTAGTTTGTTGAGGGCTTTATTCAGCAGACCGCGACCTTCAGGCATGATGCTTACACTAGAAAGAGCAGTAAACGAATGATGTTCAGAGTATATAAGCACACTATTTATACCCTAAACCATCAGTCGCTGTCAACATGGATTTCAGAGAGCAACTGCTCTCGCTGCCGGTAATGAATTTTGATAGTGTTTGAGAAATCCATCTGGTGTAACTTGACAGATCTTGAACCTGCGAATATATTGGAAAAATATGAGACTTCACTCACGACAGGGTGATTAATAAATCAGACACAATTGTTGTTATCTTGAGAAAGTGGTTTATTTATACCTTCCGCACTTCAATTACAAAATTAGGTTAAATTTAGAAAAATAAAAATGATATAAAATAAATACATAAAAAAATCAGAGAATTAAAAGATGTATAAATAAATTAATTAAATTAACTGTGGCTTGAGAGACCAGCACACAATTATGCTAATTGTGCTGTCTTTTATTACATGAGGACCAGCACACAATTATATTAATTGTGTGCTATGTGAGCTAGAGAGCGAGCATGATGCAGCCAGTGCTGCGGCGCATGCCACGGATTGAGAAATGTGAGTGTGTAAAAAATCTGACTTATTCTCAGTAAATTCTCCATAAAGTTATATGAGAAAATACAGGGTATAAGTAAGAGCACTTGCAGTTGTACTGCTTGAGTGCTGTGACTGAATGTGAGAACAGCTACGCAGTCAGCACTGCGTAGCACAATACAACATAGACTGAGGATGCACAAATGAGTAGAAATATTCACAGTATTTTCCGAGCAGGTTTACTGAGGGAAAATACAATGAATAGAAAGCACATGCGCAATTATATTAATCGAGCAGGCAAAATGTAGTGATGAAAATTGTGGTACAGCCAATGCTGCAGAACACGCCAAAGTGTGAGACCTTTATGCTGATGTACCGACTTATTTTCTACTCCTCACCGACATTGAATTGTACTGAATTGTGACGGTGTACACTTACCGTATTTTTGAGTCCTGTTGAGCTTGAAAATGCTGAGAAAATCCGGTGAGCTGGTGAAAAATCCGAGAGTGTACCGAGGATGTGTGCGCTGTCCAGGCGGTCTTTCACAGAAGTGTCAAATATCCAATATGGCTGCGGAATATGAAAGCGTCGTTGGGCGCTGAAGTAAATTAAGAGAGATAGCCGGTGAGCGAAGCCGAAGTCAAGCGAGAGAGACATCCTCTCGCTAGACGCGGCATGCCTACGAAGCACAACCTCGGCTCCGCGAAGCCCTGCCTCGGCTATCTCCGCCCAACCGAACGCTGAGTGCTTGAGCGCAGCAACAAATCGACGCACGGCGAATATCGATCGCCGTGCGCCAGCTGATTATCCAACAGATAGGTTAGCTGAAAGGAAAAAAGTACGCACACGTCATGGTCCACTATTACCCAACAGTATCCGAGCAGTTTTTTGTGGCCCATCAAATTGTAGAAAGACCAATGCGTTGCTCACTCTGATTACACATCCAAATGGATTGAAATTTGAAAATGTATACATATACTCGAAATCATTGAATCAACCAAAGTACAAGTTTCTCGAAAAACTTCTGCAGCCTATGAAGGGTACTAGATTTTTTGCCTTTGGTGAACTTGATCAAGTAGTATCACCCGAAGAAGCTAATATTAATCAGTACGTGATAACGTTAACATGCTTGTAATCTTTCGTCAGGATGATATTAATCTCAAGCATATTTATGATGATCACGTAAATACTGACATGACGTACTCACAGTTCAAAGACTTATGTTCGAAATGTTGGAATGATACTAATCATGGATTCCTAATAATTGATAAAGATCGTCAAGGGCTCGACTGTGGTAGATACAGGAAAGGTTTTGACTGCTTTGCTACAAATATATCACGTGTAAAGAGTAAAACTTAATCAGATCATCATGAGCAGTCGAAGCGATAACATCGTTGACGAATTTCGTCGCGAGAGAAAGACACTTTGTCAAGTAGAAAAAGTTAGAAATGCTATTAAACATAAATACAAGCTTTTAAAAGCTGGTAAGCAGATTATGGAAAAAGCCTGGGGTGAAACATTCAAACCAATCGTGAAGCCGGTTAAAAAACTTGTTAGTGCTACCGACACAAATACGCATGAAATAAAAAAAACTGGATTCCCAAAAAAGAGAAGGATGAGAAGAAGGAGACAGAGGAGGAGGGTGAGGAAGATGCATCTCAAAATAAAGAGCAGAATAATTCATTTAAAACTGCATTCACTGATAATGATAATGATGATGATGATGATGAGAAAGCATCAACAAAGAAAAAATCTGACCAACCATATTCAGCTATTGAGAAATATTCGAACTTACTCGATAAAAATCGTAAAAAGTATCTCGATATGACTTATGGTGTTCGAAAGCTACCAGATGGTACACTTATGATTGGTGATTCCACCATAAGTTTTGGTAATGAATACGTTATTATTAATGATGATAACAGCAACAAGTATGATAAGACCATTGGTTTGCTTGAGCTGCTGTTCAGATAAGATCCCAATTAGAATTTCATAAGCAATGAAGATGTAAACAATTATGGAAAAATTGTACTTAGAACAAATGCACACAAAAAACACTATAATTCTGATGAGCTAGTCCACAGACAAAACAGTAAAAAATATAAATCCTATATAGCTCCAATAATTGGTGCTTCTACATCAACTCGAAAGAGACAATCTACTGGTGGTTCATTACCCCGATACAAGATTGCACGAAGAGATACATGAATGGATTATGTGTATTGGGATAACCCCAACGAGCTGGTAGATCGATTACGTTTATTGCTAGCTGAAAGTTCGGCAGGCAACCCCAGTCATACGAATGAAATCATTTCACTCATTGAGGAATTGCGTGAAGCTGGAATCGTTTATTAGCAGTGACACATGTGCGAATATACTCAGTTGAATAATGAGCGTCGACATGTTCGGACGGTATTTTTGATGTACTAAGGGCTCACGGGGTCCACCAGGATTTGATTTCAAACTTACTTCAAGCGGAAACTACGACATTAAAAATAGGAGACTCTGCAACGTTGGTGAATCACATGAACCAAATGATGCTGTCAATTGGAATCTCGCTAGGCAACTAATTCAACAGGAGTTAAGTACATTGCTTCAGGTTACAACTCATCAACGTGAGTAATTGGATGATTTAGAGTCGAAAATGCGGGTTTTTCAAGAGCAAGTAAAAGAGAGAATAAAGCATATTGAGATAAACATTGCTACGACTTTAGAACTAGCAGTTCGTAACGCAAAGGCTATTGGTTCCTTGCTTGCGCACACTCCTCAAGAGATTCTTCAAGATCAAGCCGTCAAAGAATACTGAAATAAATATTTTTAGAGTTATATAGACTTGATAGTCCGTAACACTAAAGCCTTTAAGGCATTAATCAGGTGCACTCCTCGAAATGGAGCATCGAAGACTAGTAGAAGAATAACATAAGCCTGCGCGTCGCAATTATTTACGACGCAAGTTTGATATACGTGATATTGATGAGACATGGCAAGCTGATCTTGTTGAGATGCAACCGTACGCTCGAGAAAACAAAGAATACAGATATCTGCTTACAATAATCGATGTACTATCCAAGTTTGCATGGACTGTACCGGTGAAGCGCAAAACCGGTCAGAATGTGACCGCAGCTATGGATTTGATTCTTCAAGATGGACGAGTACCTACCAATCTCCAGACTGATCAAGGCAAAGAATTTCATAATAAGACTTTCCAGAATTTAATGAAACGTCACGACATCAATCACTATTCCACATATAGTAATCTCAAAGCATCTATAGTGGAGCGCTTTAATCGTACCCTTAAGAATAAAATGTGGATGAAATTTAGTCTACACGGATCTTACAAATGGATAGACAATTTAGATGATCTCGTGGCGACATACAACGACACGAAGCATCGAACTATTAGTATGAAGCCGAGGAATGTCACAGCGGACACTGTTGAAGCACTAATTCAACGTTTTTCTACTACCAATGAACGTAGAAACCGTGTAGTGAAATTCAAAATCGGTGACAATGTGCGAGTGAGCAAGAACAAACACGTTTTCGAGAAAGGCTACATACCCGATTGGTCAACGGAAATTTTTACTGTGAGTCGAGTAATGAGGACGACACCCGCGACGTACAAGCTAAAGGACTACCAAGATGAACCGATCGCTGGCGGTTTTTATAATGAAGAATTACTGAAGGCCAATTATCCAGATGTCTATCTCGTGGAGAAGATTCTCAAGAAACGTGGAAATCGTGCTTATGTCAACTGGTTGGGATTTGACAATTCACATAATAGTTGGATAAATAACGCAGAATTAACCACAGGAGTGAAATAATGAGTCAGCATTTATGTATAATAAAAAATGTCTTTTTTATTCATTGTAAAATTAACACATTACAAAATAACCAATTCGATTTGTTTTTTCTTCTCTTTTTCAATACAGTTTAGATGCAATGTACCATGTGTGATCGTTTCCTTCAAGCGGCTGAAAAGAGCCTGATCTTTCTCAAATGCCGCAGAAACACGTTTAGGCAGAAAGATTTGGAATTCATTGTTGAGAATGGCAACAGTTTTTTGTCCATATTTAGTCGTCACTTGGCGCAAATCGGTGACTTTATGCATTTTGTTGATCTGCAGATCGATGCTTCTGTTCGTTGGGAGGTAATCGTCTTGACCAGCGAGTTTGTTGAGTGTTTCAATATCCATCGTGAATGTCTAATGAAGTTGACTGCAGAAGATGGACGCGAGTATGTGATAGTGGTGAGCAATAGGTTCCAATACTATTGGTGTAGATTTCTTTAGCCTGCTATACGTTTGATGTACGTTTCGTCTGACAGAGTTGACTGCAGAAGACGACGACGACAAATATGCGAGACTGATAAGCAACAGATTCCAATGTGTTTGATGCGAGTTCCGTCTGATAGAGTTGATTATGAACTGCTTCCAATACAAGTCTGGTTCAGGTTCTGAAGTATCCTTTAGTATCCTTTAGTATCCTTTAGTATCCCCAAGGTATCAATGGATCAACGAGTAGATACTCTGAACAGTTGACGGCGAAGGTCTGATGGAACTAGCTGCTGTCACACTCTTCATATAGTGGTATCACCCACCACCAATCTACCATGGAGAAGGAGATTCGAGTCACTGATTGATCGACGGGTTCGCATTCAAGTCTCTGATTAGGCATCCGCAGCAGGCAGTCGTGGAGAAGGAAATTGAAGTCGTTGATTGGATGACTAGAGTGTGTATGTAAGAGTAGGGATGCATATGTAAGAGTGAGGTGTGCAACAGTAGGGAGTAGGCTGGTTACGACACGATCGAAGCCGGTTTTGACATGTCTTGCGGTATCCTGTAAATATCGTTTGTCATCATGCGGACTCCATGCGAGCTTTACTTGTTTCTCTGTATAGACAATGTACCTTATGACTCGTTGCTCCCGACACTCTGTTGTTCCCTCGAAAAGGCATTGATGGAAATCATTGAAGGTTATGGTTGCTTCCACTACGCCTGTTTTCACACCTTTTACCTTCTTCATATGATCATCGTCATTTACTCGAACGCTATACATTCTGCTGCGTGGACCAGCGAATTCTGTCATAATTTGTCCATTGCACCCATCCTTTATCATTCCAACGATTTTTTAATTTGCTTGAGGTAGTGCAAATTGATTCTCAGCTGGATAATCAGAGGTATCGAATTTCCGGATATCCCGTCTCATGACATCATATATGTCAGGGCACTGAATCTCATATAGTAGATTGTCGGTGTCGGTATACAAGAGCTTGCAGTGATCATCGGCAAATTGCGTTTTCATGTAATCATAGTGGAAGTCGTAGACCAACACTTTTGACAAGTCCAGAACACAGAGGCCTATGTAGATTGGTTTGTTGAGATATACCTCTGTCTTGAAAAGCTGTACAGCAATGAGGTTCTCTTCAAAGATTGATCGGCTGTGGAATGTTGGTCTCGCAATAAGGGCCTCAGCACCATAGCGTCAATCCCAGCGTGTGACGACTTTTTCCATCCATATGTTTACAAACATTTTCCATCGTCTTGCCAAACACTGCATTGTTCATGAGCTTGAAGAGATTTTTCTCGAAATCATTCGTTGCTTGTTTCCGCATATCGCTATTTAAGTCAATGTAGGATTTTAACCACGGCCTCTGTTTGAACTCCAACACTCTATGAATACGTTTGAGTTGTAGACCATACTTGAGCGCCTGCTTTAGATTCTGATAGTGGATAACGTAGTTGCTCTTGAAGTCTAATGTTGTCATCAGTTTGATCTGCGTTGAACCTGGTGGACTTTTGTGTTCAGGACATAGTTGTTAGTCTCGGTGGGTATCATGAAGGCTTACGGGATAATCCAGATCGACTTCCAGGATGTATCCTTCTAATGCATCGTCCTCGATCGTTTGAAAATCAATATTTTCTGGATTTTCCACCCATGTGAAGTCTCCATATGGGAGCGATTCCATCGTCACCCAACCGTAAAGATTATTGACGTCAAAGTACATGAAATACTTGGTGGGCTCTTGAGGCTCATATCTGTTCATATACTTGTTGTTCGCTTTGGCATAACGGTTGCAGCACTGACTCACGCCGCCTCTCACTCCTCGCTCACCGAACAGATGCATCTCCAAGTCCGTGAAAAGCTCCAACCCAATCTGTGTGAACTTAAGCATAGCATCCCACGTGAATCCTGGTGTTGTGTAGTAGTGCGCAGGGTCCAGACCATACGCTCTGATGCAATTGTCACGAAAATTCTCAAAGACATCGGCTAAGAGGAGAACATCAGTTTTCAGATAGAGATCTGAATATTCACCCAAGTCATGAATGTTGAACTCTTGCCACACTCTCTTTGCGTGCTCGTAATCGTCGTCTGTGATGTGGCTGTCATTCAACGTACTATGGAAATCTTCTTTAGTCGGAAGATTAAGCTCATCCAGTTTCTGTACAGCGTCAACGTATTCATATGGGAATACGCCTTTCCTCGATAGCAGCTCAATCTTATCATCAGGAAGTTGTGGAAATTCGCGCCTAACAATCTTCAATTCCGTAAGGTATGAAGCTAGTTTTTCTAACGATGAAGCCATAAAGCGGAACGAGTCGATGAATCGAAAACTCACATCGCTTCCATCAATGTGCTTTTGAAAGGCGATGTAACGTTCCTTCGTTTGTGGCAGTATATCCACACGACCATTGAAGCATGTTACGATTTCCCGTATAACAAAATGTGAATCATATCCCGTGAGGTTGTGGAAGACCACGGATATCACTCGTGAATCTTGATAAAGTAAGTTGCACTCGTTGTGTACTGGTCCTCTGTATCTTAGTGTACATAAATATGTATTATATTTTCAATCTTTATCATTATTTGAATAAAAAAAGGGTTATCAAAATACATACTGTCCAGTCAAATGGCAGTGATCATGGACTCGATCGTTGCTGGATAAATTCCTGTTACAAATATTACACATCGTTTCATATGAAACTGTGTTCTCTGCTCGAATGATACCTTCGACATAGGCTTAGGATTCATGTACAGCTCTTCGAGGTCCGTGGCCAATTATTGCAGCTCCCTCACGAACCATTCCGCAGGCTTCACACCTTTGTAGCTGCAGTAGCTCGATTTCGAGGTATCGTAACTGCAGTTTAGGTAATACCCAACGCTGAACGCCTCGTGCTTTTGGTACGCGTTTTCATCTCGGATCGGTTTGAGTAAGCATTCAAAGTTCGCGTAGACAATAAAAGGTACTCTCTCTTTATTGTTATGATTTTTAAAGCGAAGAATTTTTTTCTTTACTGACGGCATCATAACCTTGCATTTGTTTATCTTCCTGCAATCCTCTTCATGTGCGGTAAGCTTGGCTTTGTTACGAAAGTAGTGCAGGCAACGATCACAAATATGATGCTTGTGAATACGTTTCGATAGCTGTATCGACACTAAACGAGACAAGTGTTTGATCTACACGTGATGGAATCTCGGTAGTTGGTATAATCTGTCAGCATCTTCTTTTTCCTGCTCTTCGTCCTCATCCACGTAGTGATCTTACATGAGAAGAAGGTTAACGTGCAGAGTTTTTTTCGTAGACGTTACATAGAAGGAGTGGGCACGAACTTTCTCATTCGTTTCTTCAGAATGTAGATGTTGATCGATATGCCATTATTCTTCTCAAATTTGTTGAAATGATGCGGCATCACTGGAAAGTCGATACCAGTGAAGTTGAGCTCATGCGTATATCTCTCGTACGTAGAAACTCGATTAGGATTATGTACTGCCGGATGTATTGCCGATAGTACAGCCCACTTGAAGCACATGTTGTCAGTATTTTTCACATTGACGCATGCATGCTTATTTAGAATCTCCATTGGGAGATCCATATAGGAGCTACTTCGCATTGGATTCAACTTGTTGATGTTTACTGTGAGATTGATGATAGAATACAGCTTCGATATATGGTGCGTATGTGGCCGTTTTGATTATACAGTTTTTTTTTTTCCAGAGTATGCGGCTATGTATCGACCTATTTTTTTCCCCCTTTTCCCAAAGTTTTGGAAAATGAAATTCAACTTTTAACGTTTCATTTCATTCATTTATTTTATTTATTTATTCGATCGCAATTATCAAAACTTATACCTCCGAGCAAATCATACATTAAAGATAGCTTTTCGCTCAAAGATATTGTGTCTAACGTAAAATTACCAAAGAATTATTGTTTAGTTTCTTTTGATGTAATAGCCTTATATACAAATGTCCCACTACAATTAGTTATCAACAGTTTACAAAATAGGACACGTTTCTTCACTGAAAATTTTCCTGTGACTGAAGTTACGGAAGTAATCAAATTTATAATGGATTCGACTTTCTTCACTTTTGAAAATAAAATTTATCAGCAATGTTGTGGATTGCCTATGGGTTCCCCCTTGGCACCGATATTATCCAACTTAGTCATGACTGACTTAGAAGAAGCTTGCTTGAACAAGTTGAACTTCAATGTTCCGCTTTATAAAAGATATGTGGATGACATAATTATAGCTTTACCGATCACAGCAATTCAATCAACATTAGAAATTTTTAACAATTATCATAATAAACTACAATTCACCGTAGAAATAGAAAAGAATGGTTCCATTCCTTTTTTGAATATTTTACTGATCCGAAATAATGAGTCAATACTCACTAATTGGTACAGAAAACCGACTTGGTCTGGACGGTTGATCAATTTTTTCTTACATCATCCATTACACCAAAAAAAAGCAATTGTTGAGATGTTGGTTGACAGAGCCATAAAACTATCACATAGATATTTTCATAAGCAAAATTTAGAATTAATCAAAGAAACCATGATGATGAATTGTTATCCCACATATCTAACCGAAAAACTCATACGTAATCGAGTATCACATATTATGCACCCAAATAATAACCAAATTAAAAAAGTTCCTTTTGACACATCCAGACTAGTAAATTTTCCATATATTCAATCTATTTATTTTAGCCTTAAAAAATTATGTAAAGAATTTAAACTTTCATTAGTAACAAATAATAGACACAATATCTTTTCTATCACGGGCTCGAACAAAGACAAAATTCCAATGGATAAAAAATCAAATTTAGTTTACTCGATAAATTGTGAAAATTGTGATGCGGTTTACATAGGACAAACCAAAAGATACTTGAAGACAAGGATTTACGAACACAAAAATAGTTTAAAACATCTTGATTCTCATCACACAGCTTTAGCCTCTCATGTAATGGATTTTAACCACAATTTTAAATTTGAAGGAGTGAAAATTCTAAATAATGAACAAAATTATATAAATTGTGTGCTGTCTTTCCTTGTGTAGTGAAAAAGCGCGGTGCAGTCAGCGCTGCAGAGCACGGTAAAATGAGAAGTTGAGGATGCACAAATTAGAACAAAATATTCACAGTACTTTCCCAGTAGGTTTAGTTGGGGGAAAGTACAGTGAATTAATAAGTACACACGCAATTACGTTAATTCAGTGGGCAATGTGTGATGTGAGAACGTGGTACAGCCCGTGCTGCAGAGCACGCCACAGTGTGAGACCTTTATTTTGATGTACCGCTGAGATTTACCCTCCTCACCATCATCGAATTATGTTAAATTATAACGATGACCTCCTACCGTTGATTGGAGTCCTGGTGTGCACGAGAATGCTGAGTGGATCCGGTGAGATTGGTGAAAATTGTCCGAGTTGAGAGCGGAGGATGCGCTTTTCGAGCGGGTTTTCACAGAAGTGTCTAAATTTTCAATATGACTGCGCTTTCCAAAAGCGTGGTTGTGCGACGCTAAAGTCAAGCGAGCGAGATAGCAGGCAACAGATGCCGAAGTCAAGCGAGAGAGAAGACCTCTGGCTTCAAGCAGCATGCTTGCAAGGCACGACTTCGGTTCTATGAGGCACTGCCTCGGCTATCTCCCCTATAGCCGAGCGCAGCATGCTACTCAGCAGCAACAGGTCGATACACGGCGAATATCGTTCCCCGTGCGCCAGCTGATTTTCCAACACTAATACTATTGCATTTTTGGTAAAATTCAGAAAACAACGATGACAGTTTACTTATTAGGCACTTGGCGCTGCATGTACCCTCGCTCGAAGACTTAACATTTTTTTTCAATTTTTTTCCTCTTTTTCTTGCATAGAAGCGCTATTTCAGTTATTCAAGGAATGTAAACGAATATAATTAGTATAAGTTTCATGTCTTTACTACCGACATAGTAATGTTAATGTTGCATTTGATGGTTACTTTTTGACAGTGAAATGGCGAAATGTAATATTTTATTTTGTGAATATCGTGTTGTGCTTGTGACTGTCATTCTAACGGAACCGTTGAACGGAACATATGTCTTGTGAGTGAGTATTAATTAGTTTATTATTAATTCTGATATATTTGTATTATCATGATTTTTTTTACTTTTGTAAAATAACGTACTAAAAATTGTCTGACTGATGATTCACTTTAGGAGTAGTTTTATCGGATTGAAATGAAGAAAATGTGTGATTATAAAAGAATTTCCATCGCGTAATTTCAAGAACTGGGAATAACAACATAAATCTTCATTTTTTTCAATTTGTAATTTTCTAAATATCAGAGATGATCTAGATTATGCCAGACCGTTGAGGTGTTGCGGAGTTTTGACTTCAGACAGACAGACAAAAATGGTAATTTTAGCTAAAAATGACTGTTTTTCTAGGAATTCCAAACTTGGCCTGAGCAAAATTGACTCAAAATCTATGGACCATAGAATATATCAAAACAAAGGAAACCATCAAGAAAAATCGTACCGGTTCAATAGTTCCTGAGTGCTACTCCGGAGGGATGATCGACGAAATACTTTCAGGAAGGCAAAAATAGTAGTTCGCTCTTTTAAAAGAGTGAGTGTATAAAAAATAAAAAAATAAACTTGGTGTTATTCACTATCGATCTTGAAGAAAAAATAAATTTCTCATAATAATAATAAAAATATGTAATGAAACGTTTAGCGATTTTCGCGTGCTCGTTCGCTTTAATTATTTCTTCTCATGCTAAGTTTATGCGCGTGTGTTAGTCGGTCGCGGCTGAATCGCGTAGTTTATATTTTTCTTTCGAGCAAGGTTCTTTCCCATACCACTGGGGAGGGGATTTACAGCTCAAAACAGCTTCGTGCTCTGGGCTGGATTTGCGGATTTTGATCGACAATAAAGACATTAATTGATGCAAACCGGCGAATAACAACTCGTGAGATCGCTGAGAGATTAAATTTATCGAATTCGACCGTTCATGATCATTTAAGACGGCTAGGTTTAACCTCAAAGCTTGACATATGGGTTCCTCATCTTCTTACGGAAAAAAATTTATGCCGTCGCATTGACGTTTGTGATTTGCTTCTCAAACGCCAAGAAAATGATCCATTTTTGAAGCGTATCATCACTGGGGACGAGAAATGGGTTATCTACAACAATGTTAAGCGCAAAAGATCCTGGAGTAGAAAAGATGAACCGGGTCAAAGCACTTCGAAAGCCAATATTCATCAAAAAAAGGTTATGCTATCTGTTTGATGGGATTTCAAAGGAATCGTTTATTTTGAGCTTTTACCGAGCAACAGAACGATAAATTCTGAAGTGTACTGACATCAGTTGGACAAATTGAATGATTCACTTAAAGAAAAAAGGCCAGAATTGGTCAATAGGAAAGGTGTAGTGTTCCAACAAGATAATGCGAGACTACATACAAGTTTGACCACTCGGTAAAAAATGTTAGAGCTTGGACGGGATATACTGCCCACCATACTCTCTAGACCTGGCACCTTCAGATTATCATCTGTTCCGGTCTCTATAACATTTTTTAGACGGTAAAACGTTTAATTCAAATGAGGAGGTCAAAAGTCACTTGGATCAGTTTTTTCCCAGCGAAGAACAAAAATTTTATGAGCGTGGAATCATGCTACTGCCAGAAAGATGGCAAAAGGTATTGTGTTATGCCGGTACCGAGTAATTGAATTATTCGGTAGTCGGTATAATATTGAAAGTTATTATTTTTTGGGATCGTTTGCCGATAAGGAGATGGATCTCGAGTAAAAGATGGAAACGCGAATTTATATAAAAGGAAGTATTTATTATAAGCAACGGTAACTTTCCGTTGCCTATTTATATATCAAAGTAAGAAGTACAATAATGCGTTGTTTCGAGTATTAAACGAGGAACCAACCGTTCTCTTTTCAATCTAATTTAATACTGTCTTTTCGTAAAGCAGTTGCTAACTGTCTTCACGAAAATCCCTTAATTCGCAATTTTAGCGTTAGCCTATCGCCGAACGCCAAGCGAGTCGCTCATGCTGCGTCGGCGTTCTTGGTGTCGATCGTACGATCGGGCATTGGACTTCGTTTCCTGTCTTGAACGAATTCCAATGTTACTTTGCTATGGAATATTCCCGAATATACGAAGTACGAATATTCCGCGGCACAACATCCCTCCCCCCTTAAAAGGAAAAATTTTTTCTTTAAAAAATTTTTTCTTCGATTGGTTTCTCGTTTGAAGTTATATAACAATACAATAAAAAAATTTCATTTTTTCATTTGTAACGATGAAGTTTTTCCTTTTGCTTCTTATCGTTTTTCGTGCCGAGCGAGTCGTTCTCGGTTGGGGGGACGGGTGCATAACCTGGCCAGCTCGGATCGCGGTTGCTCTTCTGGCTGTTGTCGTCCGATCGGCTCGAGGTTGATGTTTACCTCGGCTGTTACCGGGGTCGTTGCCTCGCTTGTCCTTGTTGGTGTTCGGTTTCGTTGATACCTATAACATTTAAACAGAACATAGCGAACCAAGGCTATTGGCGCTACTGCACCCAGTGAGTAAAAACTCAGATTATGGATGTGTTGCATCCCGTCTCCGTCTGTATTGAGGCCGTCCATGATTTGGTCGGCTCGAGCTCTGAGCTTTTGAAGCTCTTCTGGGTCTCGTAGCACGCTCTGTAATGGAATTGTCCTCTCCGTTTGCGTAGGGGGCGCCTGGGCTTCATTTTCCGTTAACGTTAAATTGAACGATGGGAGATAGTTTTCCCGGATGATCTGTAAGGTCCGCCCGATGGTTTTTATGCTGAAATCTTGGGCGGTTACTATACATACGCCTACCAAAGCCAGTATGCCTGAATTTTTCTAAATTACCATTACTATGTATGACATGTTTTCCTTCGTGCTTTTTCAATTAAACAAGTTTTCATTTTACCTTGTTTCTCTTATTGGAGTTCCTTACCTTGCGCTTTGTGGAGCTCCCTACCCGCCTTTATTTAGCTTTTATTTCATTTTAGTGCTCTATAAAGAGCTTCAGGCGGTTTGCATGCACTGCCTGAGTTTTTCGTCCCTTTCGGACGACGTAATTGACGGGGGGCCTCTTTTCTACTATTTCGTGAGGTCCCGTCCACTTCGGGGTCAGCTTGGCTGACCGCCCCCTGCGCACCGTCTCATCGCGGAAGAGTACGCGTTCGCCGACGCGGTACTCCTGCACCTGTGCGCCTTGGTCGTATGTAGTCTTCGACCGTCTTTTAGCGCCTTCCAGGTTGTCTCGTGCTACAGTCCATGCGGCGCGTAGTCGTTCGCGTAACTCTTGGACGTAGTCGTCGTACGCATAGGTGCGGCGGGGCTCCTGCTTCACGGCGGTCGGTAACTCCGCTTCGCGTCCGTATACCAATACATGGGGTGACAATCCGGTCCCCGTATGTGGAGTGGTGTTGTACGTGAACATCGCGTACGGCAGCCACTCGTCCCAATTACCTTGATCCTCATTTATGAAATTTTTCAGATATTCAGCGAGGGTGCGATGCGATCTTTCTAGCGCGCCATTTGATTCCGGATGGTAGGCCGTCGTTTGTATCTTCTTGATTCGGAGCAGTCGATATATCTCTTTGAAGGTCGAGCTGAGGAAGTTCGTGCCTTGATCCGATAATATCATTTCCGGTGTCCCGTGCCGGCAAATCAATTCTTCTACGAGCGCCTTTGCTACTGTCGGAGCCTCTTGGTTCGGCAGTGGAATCGCTGCGCTGTACTTGGTCAGTGCATCTTGGATCGTAAGTATATATTTTTTCCCGTTGACGCTTTCCGGTAGCGGTCCTACGATGTCGACCGCAACTTTTTCAAACGACCTCGATGGGGTGTCAGTTACCACCATCGGTACTCGTTCCCTTTTCCCGATTTCATTTTTCTGGCAGGATTCGCAGGATGTTATATATTTTTCCAAGTCCCTTCTTATGCCGGGCCAGTCATACTTGGTCCGGATCCGATGCAGCGTACGCCTGATACCCTGATGCCCTCCTATGGGGGTGTCGTGGTATTCCTTTATGATTTTCATGCGATCTTCGAGGAAGGGAATAGCTACGCCACTGCGGCAGTCGCTGCGCTCTTTTGTAACACTGTCTCCGTCTGTGCTGCCGGAGGTTCGCGGGCTGTGGCCTCCGCCTTGCCTCGCTTCCTCAGCAGGCTTGTGCGGTGCTCGGCCCGCAGTTTCTGCACTCAGTGTGCCCTCCGGTGGCTCCGCCGTTGGGTCGCTCTCTCTCTCTCGAGCGGCCTTGCAACGTTTGCCTTTCGCGGCCTTCCGCGCTTCGCGGGTCCGTCATGCTGTGCTGGGCCCGCTCCATCCTTGTTAGCGGTGCTCGCAGTCTTACCAGTGGCTTGCGTTGCTTGCTTGAGTGGTCTGCCCCTTCCCCGACCGCACGGCTTTTCGACGGGGCTGTGGGGTTCAGTGGAGCGTTCTGCTGGCACGCTGCGAATCTCTCCATCCTCTTCTGGCGCATTAGCCAGCGCGGCCTCTCTCTCTGCCGCGTTGCTAGTCTGGCCCGGGATATTCTCGGCTCTCCGCTTTGTGCGGCTGTCCGTACCCGGGCGCTTACTGTCCTCGTCTCTCTCGCGGGCGGGCTCGATCTCTCGCTCCAGCGAGCTACTATGGCTATACGGGGTATCTTCGGCCGTCCGCTTTGTGCGGTCATTCGTTGTGCCACGTTGCCCCATCGTGCTGTCCTCTTCCGACTCACGGACTTCGTTCCTAGCTCTCGCTTGGGTCCTCGTAGTAGCGAAAATACGACTTAACGCATCGGCGTTTGTATTACGCTTTCCGGCCTTATATTCAACGTTAAATTCGTGTTCGGCCAATTTAATTTTCCAACGCATTAATCTCGAACCTGGGTCCTTCACTCCGAACAGCCAGGTGAGCGGTTGGTGGTCCGTCACTACCGTAAAACGTGTACCATAAATATATGGTCGAAATTGAGCGAGAGCCCAAACTATGGCGAGTAGCTCTTTTTCCGTTGTTGTATAATTGAGCTCGGCCTTTGACATGGTGCGGCTCGCGTAACATATAGGCAAATCGTCCCCGATCTTGCCTTGCGATAAGATTGCGTCGAGCGCCCTGTCCGAGGCATCTGTCGTTACAACAAACGGCTTCGTGAAGTCTGGATACTGCAGTATCGGTGCTGTGGTAAGAGCTGTCTTCAGTTCTTCGAAGGCAGCATCTCTTACTGCGGTCCACTCGAATTCAACCCCTTTCTGGGTTAATTCTGTGAGTGGCTTCGCTGTTCTCGAGAAATCTTTGATGAATTTCCGATAGTAGCCAGCGAGTCCGAGGAAAGATTGTACTCCTTTTATATTTCTCGGTACTGGAAATTCCCTTACTGCTTCCAGTTTCTGCGGATCAGCACGTACGCCTTCTTCGGATATGATGTGGCCAAGGTACTGCGTTTTCTTGCGCAGGAACTGGCACTTGCTCGGTTGCACTGCTAATCTGGCTTCTTTTAGCCGCTGCAGTACCTCTCGCAGCCTGTCATTGTGCTCCTCGAAGGTCTTGCCGTGAATTACTATGTCGTCTAAGTACACATAGCATTTGACGCCCTGTAGTCCTGCCAGCGCGGAGTTCATCAACCTCTGGAAAGTCGGTGGAGCGTTTTTGAGTCCGAAAGGCATTCGGTTATACTCAAAATGGCCCTGTGGTGTGGAAAATGCGGTCTTTTCCTTGTCTTGCTTTGCCATCGGGATTTGATGAAATCCAGAGGCGAGATCCAAGGTCGTATAGTATCGAGCCCTTCCCAGCTGGTCCAATATCTCGGTGATATTAGGCAGTGGGTACGAGTCTCCGATGGTGGCTTCGTTCAGCTTCCGAAAGTCCACTACTACGCGCATTTTTCTCACTCCGGCTGCGTCAGGTTTCTTTGCTACAACCAGCAGCGGGGCGTTCCATTGACTCCGGCTAGGTTGGACAATGCCTTCCTCAAGCATTTCGCGGGTCTGCCTTTCCACTTCTCTCTTGTGGGTCTCGGGCAGCCTGTATGGGTGCACCTTAATGGGCTGCACCCCATCCTTAAGGGGTATCACATGTTCTACCATAGGCATGCACGGCAGCCTATCCCCTGGTAGGTGGAACACATCTTCGTATTCCCTCGTAATCTCATCGAGCGCTTCGCGCTCTTCCTTATTGAGATTTCTCGTGTCTAGCTCTTGAGCTAGTCGTGCGAGGCGGTCTAACCCTCGCTCTGCGCTGACGGTGCATACTTCGGTCCTCGCGGCTTCGAGACCGTGACCCACTGCCGTTATCTCTAGCGGCTCAAGTTCCACCACGGGGCGTTGCACCTCGACTGTCTGCTCGCTGGTGTTTATAAGACTTACTGCACAGCTACTACCGTGCGGCGGCGTGATGCAGGCTCCCATTATCACTCCGTTTCCGAGTTCCCTTTTTGCGAGTAGCCCAACGAATTTGCTCGTTGTTGCGGCATACGTGACTGTCTCACTGCGTGGCGGCAGGGATATTCTCATCGTGCCGTCTAGCAGCGGCATGCAATGCCTGTACAGTTTCAGCGTTTCTCCATGCAGGATGTCGGCCTTGTGATATTTGATAAAGTTCATGCCCAGCAGTCCATTGACCCCTAGCGGCACGTTATTCGGGACTATGTAGAACCAATGTTCCACGTTTAGCGCCGGTGTCTCCAACACAATTTTTGCTATGCCAAGGGGGGTGAATTTTTCACCTGCAACACCCTGCAGTTCCACGGAGCACCTGCTCACCATGGTTTCGGCCTTGAGACAGCCTTCCTTTATTATGCTGCACTGCGCTCTGGTGTCCGCCTTGAGGGTGAGTACCCCGGTTGTGGCCAATGGTGCAATTATGTGAAAGTCGCTGGCCGTTGCGCTGGACGCCGGCAGCGTTACTTGCAGTAACTGCAGCGTGGTTCTCCTTTTTATGCACGCAGGTTTCTGCTGGGCCGCGAGCGTGTTTATCCTCATGGTTCCCAGCGGGCTGGCATCGGTCTCTGGTCGACTCGTTCCGGAATTGACCGTAGACTTTTCACTCTGACCTCCGGAGTTCCTTGGACGTCGATTATGCTGTGGCGTCTGTGCTGGCTCGTTCTTATTTTGCGACAGTCTTTTCCGGCAGTCCTTCCACATGTGGCCTTTCTTCTGGCAGTAATTGCAGGTTATTTCCACATTGTGGATTGACTTGTTTTCACTGGGTACTGGTAGGCTTACTCGTTCCGATCTGCGGGTGCAGTCTCGAGCCATGTGTCCAGTGTTTCCACAGGTGAAACAATTTTGGCTCTGCCGGGATGATGCGCCTTGGGACCTTCTGAGGTGGCTTAATACTCCACCTACCCCTCCCTTTGGCTGCACCATATTCGTGATCTCGATGGCTCCTGTAACGGACTCGTGGAGGGTGGCGTAATTACGAGATCTCACCAGAATTTGGACCTGCCCATGCAGTCCATTTTCGAAGTTGGCCTGGGCGCTCTTCCATGTTATTTTTTCGACGATGCGCATCTCCAACATCGAGGTGGCTTCCTCGCAGAGTTTTTCTATTATATCGACGGTGATACGCTCAGTCCTGGCGGCGTATACCGCGATGTCCTCACCCTGGCCCTGCCGGAGGGAGTTGAACTCTACTTGTAACGCAGGCAACGACTTCCGCTTTCCGTACAGGGCCTCCAGCTCGGTTTTAAGCTGCGCTACCGAGAGGATGACTTTATGCTTTATCTCTCTGGACGCCCTTCCCTCAAGCTTGCTGCTGAGCACCAGTTCCAACAGGATGTCTTGATCCTGAGGCGCTACTCTCTTGAAAACTGTTTCGCACGATCGCAAGAAGGCATCTAGTTCGTCAGCGTTGCTGCCGTCGAAGCGCTTTATATTTTTCAAGGCCAGCCCCAGGTCGAGTGTCCGACTCGGTGTTTCCGACACCCTCCGTTGTTCCCTCTGGAACACGGGATCCGCAGGGGGATAATCCGATTCCTCAAATCGGGTTTGCCTCGACCGCGGACGTGGTATTGGACGTTCTTCCAACCCTGTATTTCCCAGCCTCCGCGATAGTTCGGCGTTTTGCTCTCGTAGGGACCGGATGAGTTCGTACTCGTCCGCACCTACCTCGTTGAGCGTGTCCGCTAAGTTCCGTCTCGCCGACGGTGTTTCGGCCTCCCTGAGTTCGCAATCGAGTTCGCGTTGGCCTCTATCGTGCTCGCGCTGCAGCCTCTCGCACTGGCGTCGCGCTCTTTCAAGTTCGCGTTGGCTTCGGTCGACCGCTTCCAACCGATCGCGTACTCTCGCTGGTACCGACCGGGCTGTCGTACCGGTAGCTGCTGAAAAACCTACACGATCTATGGTTCACATGTTTTCTATTTCCCGCTCAACCATTTCCTCGGTGATGTGCTCGGGAGTTCGCTCGCCAGTAGCCATATTAAACACGTCGTCGCTACC
Source organism: Cylloceria caligata (assembly GCA_963942595.1). Classification (NCBI taxonomy): domain Eukaryota; kingdom Metazoa; phylum Arthropoda; class Insecta; order Hymenoptera; family Ichneumonidae; genus Cylloceria; species Cylloceria caligata. Next base: position 41,167,608 of record OZ012710.1, read on the forward strand.
GTCGCTGTCGAAATCGCCGAATGACGCACCCCTACGTGGGTTTACGCCAAACTGGGCCGTTAGTCGGTCTCTAGCGAGTTGCCCCTATGCCTTGATCGGGCTCCTCTCGATTCTGACATGTTTGCTAATTTCTCGGTGAACTCTACTTTAAAATATTCCCACAAAATCTCAAGAGAAATATATATCTAGTGGTATATTTTCCCAAATATCGGTTCTACGCTGGCTTTGGCAAAATTATTAATTTTGTTTTCAAAATTTCAAAATATTTGTCCTATCTGGCTTCAGTTTATCGGCTATATGTATAAGTATAATGTAACCGCCACTTACAGAAAGATGATCTGGTAGACGGTCCTTTCCATCCAGTTGTTCTCGGGTGCCGTTCCTCCGGTGCTGTAGACCTGTTGTCTCGTAGCTTCCCTCGAAGGCTGGTCCAGTTATCCTCCCTGGTACCGTTGACCCGTATCTTCGTTGGTTCCTGGGTTCGTCCTTGGTGCGTCGCCAATGATTGCGCGACGGCTTCTTCTCGAGTAGCTGCTTTGCGTACTCGGCTGCACACTTTGTGCGGTTTTCCGCGACTTGACGTGACACCGTCAATCGGGACTTTAAACGGTTCACCGATACGTCACCCCGCACCGACGTTCACTTTGCGTCTTCACGTTAGATTAGTCGGGTTTTCACGAACTACACTGGTGTCCTTGCACGCGTCGTAGTCGTCACTTCAGAGTATTCTCAACTTTGTCCAAAACACTTTTGTCCTAATAAATCACGAATCACTTAACTTCGGCAGATCCCACCGCTGCCACCAAATGTTATGCCGGTACCGAGTAATTGGATTATTCGGTAGTCGGTATAATATTAAAAGTTATTATTTTTTGGGATCTTTTGCCGATAAGGAGATGGATCTCGAGTAAAAGATGGAAACGCGTATTTATATAAAAGGAAGTATTTATTATAAGCAACGGTAACTTTCCGTTGCCTATTTATATATCAAAGTAAGAAGTACAATAATGCGTTGTTTCGAGTATTAAACGAGGAACCAACCGTTCTCTTTTCAATCTAATTTAATACTGTCTTTTCGTAAAGCAGTTGCTAACTGTCTTCACGAAAATCCCTTAATTCGCAATTTTAGCGTTAGCCTATCGCCGAACGCCAAGCGAGTCGCTCATGCTGCGTCGGCGTTCTTGGTGTCGATCGTACGATCGGGCATTGGACTTCGTTTCCTGTCTTGAACGAATTCCAATGTTACTTTGCTATGGAATATTCCCGAATATACGAAGTACGAATATTCCGCGGCACAACAATTGGATCAGAATAGACAATATTGGATTGAATAAAATAATAATTCACTATAAGAAAATCGTCTTTCATTTTTATGAAAAAAAAAACGAAATTACTTTCCGAACAACCCAATACATGCTTGGGTGTGACATTATATATTATAGTATAGTATATTATAGTATTTCTGCATACGGGTGCATTTAATTGCCAATAAAACTAATAAGACAATACTATTGGAGCTGATAGATTGTAACGTAAATTTAGCTTCCAACTTATCACATGTTACCTGTAGCCTGTCTCAGTTACTTTCCTCTCCTTTTATGCGCTGTTACGAGCTGGGTGCCAGGCGCTTATGCGCCGGGAGGAAAATAACGATGGTCGACACAGGACGCAGCCCAGGCTAATTGCAGCTATTCGAGGTACAATGGGGGCTGTGACTTCTCGAGGTTTCGATAAATAAATCTAAATAACCCAGTCAATACGGGACTCACAAATATGTCAAAGTGGCAAATGATTAATTTAAGTAGAACGATTCTTTGCTTGGCAAAATATTACAATAATAAGAATAAAAATAAATCTCTCGTAAAACCTCTCTGGGTTTTTCACAATTAACTTAACTAATTTAAATATTCGAACGATGAGAATCATTAAACCATAGTAAATTTAAATAAAAAAAAGTTTCTCCAATAGCTGCCGATACGGCCTATATCGCGCAGATTTCACACACAAATACTAATCAATGACCATGGAACATCGGAAGGTTAAGTACGTGACGTTACGTCGACCAGCTCGATTGTTGAAACAAAGTAAATAATGTAATAAATAAAGGATAAAGAAACTAATATCAGTCCTATTGTTATCCTTTTAGGCGGTGAAAGGGGCAAAACTTGTAGAGGTAAGTGGTCTGGTTTTTTGTAGTGTTAATCTTTTCAAGGATGCAGAGGATGTCCAGATCAAACGGTGTCGGTGATGGACCGAATGGTGTCCGGAAATACGACACCCGAGGGTGTAGATGAGGTTGTAAGACGTTATGTCGCCGACCCGACATTTACAGCAGGGGCCCATAGGGCTGGCGAGAAACACGTAGCTATCTCGCGGCCAACTCGTAGTACTATGGGTTACATACTCGCTGATCGAAAAGTACCCGGAATTTCTCATTTAAACGAGCCACCCTTGAGATATTGGCAAATTCATTTTTTTCTGGGTTGGCACGTCTATCAATTGTTTACATGTCACTTTTAAGCGCAATGTGTCAGATAGTTTTTGTGTAATAGCTTTGTAAACAAGTCATTGTTTGGTGTACTCTGCGAATTTCGCTATGTCGAATTTTGTTGAGCAAAGAGTGTGCCTGAAATTTTGTGGTTTTAACAAAATATCATGTGCCGAAGCGTTGAAAATGTTGACGATAGCCTACGGGAACTCGTCAATGTTGAAAACACAAGCATACGAGTGGTACAACGTGACCCGGCGTGAGGAAGGAACTGGAACGGTACATTACAGCCTGTGAACTTTACCAAGAGAACACATTACGAAGAAACGATACAGCACCGATGGTCCTTACAGATAAGCCAACACGATCGTTTTAGAAGGTGGCGGTGGACATCGCAGAGCCGCTACCAAAAGCGATAGCGGGAAACAAGTACATACAAAGTACATACAAAGTATAGCGTAGTAGTGCCTATACTAAATTAGGAGGCATCAATCGTGGCTAAAGCCCTGGTGGAAGAAGTCATTTGTTGGTACGAAACACCCGAAAAGCTACTATCCGACCACTGCACGAATTTTCTCAGTGCGACCTTCACGGAAGTATGCCGCCTATTGCGAATAGAGAAGATACAGACTACGGCATACTACCCATAATCAAATGGTGCGTTGAAAATATCGTACAGAACCCTCACTGAGTATCTGAAAAATTACATAAACGAGGATCAAGCAAAATGGGATGAATGGTTACCGTACGGAATATTCACGTACAATACCGCGTTGCACACAGGTACCGGAATGCCTCCGTACGTTGGTGTTTAGACGCAACGCGCACTTACCGACTAGCATAAAGCAAGAGTCCTGGTGTAACTATGGCTACAACTCAACTACGCTCAAGAACTACGGGAACGGTTACGCGCCTCATGAACCGTCGCACGCGACAATCTCCGCGAAATGAAAGAGAAATCAAAAGTAACATATGGCCGCGGAGCCGTGGACAGCGTATACCACGAGGGCGACCGAGTGCTCCTGCACGACGAGACTGTACGTCGCGGCCGGTCGGTCAAGTTGACCCCCAAGTGAATGGGGCCGTACACGGTCGCGGACAAGCGCACATCTCTCACCTACATAGTCCAGAAGGGACGAAAATGGCAGCCGGTGCATGCAAATCGGCTGGAGGTTTTTATCGAGCACTAATAGTTTAAATGATAATAAAGAAGTTTAAAAAAAATATTCACTAAAAATAAAAGTAGGTAGGGAGCTCCGCAGAACGCAAGGAAGAGGAACTTTAATAAGAAAAGCAATGTAGAATAAAACATGTATAATTAAAAAACCCCGAAGAAAAATATGCCATACAATTGCAATAGTAATATAATAAAAAGAACAGACATTAATAAAACCAACAGCAAAATACGTAGAAATTACCGAGGGCTTCATCGTCCAGCCGGAAAATGCATTTCGGCCCAAGCGGATCCTCCATGTAGCTGCTGGCCTCATCGGCATAGAGGCCGTTGCACCATAAGGCATCTACCAGGGATCTAGTGGCCACCGGGCTATGACGTACTTCGAGAGCTTGCCGGATGAAACAACGAGATCACTCTAGCCGACGTGGGGTAGGGGCGCATGTAAAATATGCAGTCTGGAAAAAAGGGAAAAAACTATACGGTAAAAAACAGGGACAATTTTTTAAATAAAAGCTAAGAAACATCATCCTTTTTTCACCCACCGTACGACAGAGCAGTTCGAGAATCAAATCGTGCCCCTGACACAATATCACCCCGTAGATACAGTCCCTGGAGAAAGTAGCCATGATAAGCGAACATGAAGACCGTTGAAAAAACAAAATGGGAATGAGCCAAGAAGTTCTCGCACCGCGAAACTGGCAACGGCCCAGAATAGAAACAAGATTGAAGAGTAAGCAATCCCACGGAAAGACGGCATCTTCTAATACTCAATCTTATGGTTACAGGCTGGTTGCCACGCACTGATTCGTCAGTACCGCTAGCGAGATTATGAAGTTATTACCTTCTCTAGCAACCCGGGATTATACTACGAGGACATAGAAAGCCTCACGATAACCAGATCGACGTAGCGGTTGATCGTCAGAATAGACCTCGTCGCATTAATTCACCGAGAAGCAGACGCTAGGAAAAATCTGCAACGCCTGCTGGAGCTACTCGTATGTGACAAGGACACTCACGACAACGACCTCTGCCCCATTATCGCCAACTCGGTATCGCGAATGAGAAGGAAAATAGAAGCAGGAGTAGTGACCATATATGAGCTCCTAGGAACGCGCCCTATAAGAGAGCACAGAGGAGTGGTCGATGGCCTGAGATCCATCATCAAAGCTATCACCGGGGATAAGGATGCCACCGACGCTCAAGAGTTTTATGAAGGAATCTCCAGGCTGAAAGCTTCGTACCAGACGCTACAGGAAGGATTGAAAAATCAGGTACAAGTGGTAAAAACCACCCTGAGCCTGTTCAATGAAAACGCGCACTATATACCGGCGAACGAATAGGCTATGCTGACGCAAATATAGCGCATCAACCATATACTTCACGACGACTTACATGACGTACTAAGGCGCCAACACCCAAACGAGAGTCTAAACGCAATAAGTGTAGCGGTAGATGTACTGCTCAGCGACGTACAGGAGTTAGTATGGTTGATAAACGATATAGCGAGTGGCAAAACAAGTGCAATGGCCCTGCCACACCTGCCGCCCGGTAGTAGCTTCCCAGTCACAATAGAGCACATTCAAGCGCCAACACTTATGCGACTGGCGGACGTCAAGGCCTACACGAAGGCGATGCAGTAGGACTCGTGCTCGCATACCGCTAATCGGACAACAGCAGTACAGCATACAGAAGGTATACCCTATACTAACTCGAGCACGCAATGGTGGATGCTTCTACATGAACGCAACAGAGAGTCACGTGGTAATCGACAAGGAGAACCGGAATTGCCTTAAGATGACAAAAGATGACCTAAGAAACTGCAAGATATGAAGTAAATTATATATCTACCCGCCTACAAATCCTTCGATTTTGCTTACGAACAACGCCCCCTGCGAAGTCTTTATATACGCTCAAATCGACACGGATAACGGCAAACTATGCGCGAAACGTGTTATCGATCTGACTCACACCCTCATCCGATCCGATGCATCAACCAGCAAGGAGTACGGGCTTTGGTAGGCGTATGTTTAGTAACCACCCAAAATTTCAGTGTCAAAACTATCCGGCGAACATCGCAGAACATCCGAGAAAATTATCTCCCTCCATTCAAATAAAAACTTACTGAATCAGAGGTCCAAGCACCCCTATCGCGAAAGATCGAGAAGAAAATCCAGCTATTAAGCGTACTGCGAGATTCCGATGAGCTTCGGAAGCTCAGAGCTCGGGCCGACCAGATAATTAAAAACCTCGACACCAATGGGAAATGAAAACTGCATATACACAACCTGAGTTTCTACGCACTGGGTGCCACAGCGCCGATAGCCTTAGTTGGGTTCGCTATGTTTAAATATTACATTATGTTTCATATGATATGTTTGAATGTATCGGCGAAACCAGACACTAGCAAGGACGAGCGAGGCATTAACCCTGGCAGCAACCGAGGTAAACATAAACCTCGAGCCACTTGGACGACAGCAGCCGGCAGACCGACTGCAATCCGAGCTGGTCAGGGGATGTACAACGCGCCCACTCGACAGAGTGAAATTTGCATACCCGGAACAACACCAAGAAAATCTCCAAGAATCGTCAGGAACGATCAAATTAGACTTGTGTATATGAAAAAATATCACAGTATAATGCAAATATATATAATATATCAATCCTGTGTAAAGAAAGTTCTACTCACTTGAACCAACAATAACCAAAAACTGTTCGGGTACAAATTTTACTTTTAAGGGGGGAGGGATGATATGCCGCGGAATTTTCGACAAAATGCCATTTATTAATTTCGACATTATTTCTTCTTCGCTCGGTCGCGAGACCGCTCACTCGCGAAGTAGAAAGACGCTTAATGCAATTTATCAATTTCTCCAAAGGTAGATAGTAACAACTTTACCGAAATCAGTCTAAGGGTGGATTCGAACAAGATTGGTTGGTTCCTCGTTATTAACGTCGGTGGACATAGCAAACACATAATTTATACTTTGTTTCCTATTCATGTTTTGAAATAAATAACGGAAAGTTGCAGTTATTACTAATAAACGTCAAATTTACTCTTTTATCATAAATTCACGTGTTTATTTGATTCACGCGAGATCCATCTTCTTCGGATCTCATCTGCTACGGCTGTCAGGCACGGTCACCTCGATCGCTTCGATTTGGTGTTATCGTATGTGAATATCAGGTGCTGATGTCCACTCGTCGCAAATGATCACTGTATTCAAATCCAGTCTACGCAACTCAACAGACATCTGAAGTTAAGTAAAAGGCTGTTATGCAATTCGTGCAACTCTCGGTATAGTTTCATCTCGTGCTCAATACGTGGCTGTCGCCACGACACGCATGTCTGCACTCATTGCAGCTGTGATCTTCATCATGCTGTGCAGTAATTAGCATAATTGTCCACAGCGGACCTTCCTATCGTGTTCAACAGTATTTTCATGCTTACTTTTATTGTGCCGTGGAATATTCCACTCCGTATTTAGTATATTCGGGAATATTCCATAGTAAAGAAACATTGGAATTCGTTCAAGACAAGAAACGAAGTCCAATGCCCGATCGTATGAACGACCCTAAGAACGCCGACGCAGCATGAGCGACTTGCTTGGCGTTCGACGATAGACTAACGCTAAATTGCGAATTAAGGGATTTTCGTGAAGACAGTTAGCAACTGCTTTACGAAAAGACAGAATTAATTTAGACTCAACAGAGAACGGTTGGTTCCTCGTGAAATTTTCGAAACAACGCATTATTGTACTTTCTTACTTTGACTTTTAAATAGACAACGGAAAGTTACCGTTGCCGATAATAAATACTTCCTTTTACATAAATTCGTGTTTTCATCGATAACTCGAGATTCATCTCCTTATCGGCAAACGATCCCAAAAAATAATAACTTTTTAATATTATACCGAATACCGAATAATCTACCCGGTACCGGCATAACACTTTATTATATATGTTAAATAAACTCAGCACCAGCAAACAGCTAAACGTCGAACAAAGTTAAATCGGAATCCTTCTAACTTCGAATCTCCGAAAGCGCGAAAAAAGTAATTAAATCGGAACTCTTCCGATTTAATTGGATCGGAAGTCCGATGTTTAAAAACAAGAAAAATAAAATTAATTCGAATTTCTTCTAAGTCCGAACTCTTAAGGTAGTTCTGCCATAAAGGCATTTTGACCGGTGGTACCTCAATTTTTTATATACTTAATATTAAGTAATTACGGAGATCTTAGCCAAATTTGAAGTTCGCTCATGGGCTATTGAAAAGAGAAATAAAATATCGGAAATCGACATTTTAATATGGGGTCTGATGACAGAAGTATTAAACTGCAACTTCGAATAAATTATTTGTATATTTCGAACCGAGTTTAATAAAATAGAAAATACATCACGTGTTCTGAGAGGACAGGTTCGTCTGACACATGCGATACATACACACCGAGGCACCACACCACGCGTTACCCACGCTACGAAGAACAACAAGTCGAGAACACTCAAACCAGCAGCGCGGCAGCCAAGACGAATATACACCACGTAATAAGGATACCAAGGGGTAGGAGAAATAAATGAAAAGGATTAAATTAAATTAAATTAAAAAGAGAGCTAGGGACGCCCCTGCATTTATTTCTGTTGGAATATGTAAATCGTATACTCGTGATTGATATCTGCTATGGTACTCATAGCGACACCTGTGAGTTAACAGCGAGTGTGTACAACGAGGAGAGTACAAGTGTAACGAGGACTCTGCCTCTCTCTGCTCCGAAATTAAGAGACGGCGGTGGATACTGAGCTCGTGCTCCGAAAGCGTACTTCTACTAAGAGACTCCGATATGAACGGAAGCACTGCCGACGGGCATTTTGACACCTTACGAACTAAATATATTTTATACATTTAATTAACCTCACAGTGTTCATTTATTTTCCGAACTACTCCAACAATTTCGATGCACCGATGCACCCAGGATGCATCACGCTGACGCCTGCACCGCAGCGGCGGTCGGGCAAGCGAGCGGCTAGAGTAGTCAGAGGAGCTCAAGCAAAAATTCCATCCCCACCACAAGGCCTTGTGGCGTAAATATAGGACACGATTGAGCAGCTATCAAAAAGTGGTAATAGACCCACGGTTGCGCATGGTATGGTTATCGGCGAATGATTGAGACGACTGAGGGCGCTAACGAGCATATGATGAAGTTATCCAGAGACAGGGCCGGTAAAACAGTACTACTTGTTACTGTCAGTAATAAAGTGAAACCGCAAAAGTGCGTAACGAATAAACGTAGAGACAAATCGCGAAAATCCGTAACTATAAATTTGAATTCAGTAAAATTGCAGCAGTGTGTAACGAAAATTGCAACAAAGTGCAAAATTACTTTGTATAAACTGAAAAAAAACGCGAAGTGCTCGAGTTCGTAAAATTCACCAAGTGCGCAACTTACGAATTAAAAGAATGTGAAAAGCTGCAAAGCGCGAAATTATTCGATAAAAACTGTAAAAAGTCGCTAGGTGCAGAAAACTACGTAAAATCGCTGAGTGCGTGAACGATAAAATATCTTAAGTGACGGACTACGAACTGTGTCGAATAAAGGTGGAACCTTAAAACAAAATAAGTGACAAGCAAGTAGCAATGACGTCGCTTAACGAGTTTGAACAGTTGTACGAGGCGATGCAACAACAGAAAGACCCCCACCCCTTAAGATGGCGATCCCAACGGCATAAGACAAGTCGAAGTTGACGAAGTTGGGGAGGCGTCACCATGCAGCGGACTCTATCCAGAATTCGAAATCAGAGAAAGGCCAACACCGGAGACAGAGCGGCGTTGGGCGCAAATCAGCACGCGAAGAACGGTAACGCCCAGACGCTATGCGGCTCAATTCCGGATATTAATGTATGTAGAAAAGATAATACAGCTGAATCGGGTTAAATTCCGGCCCGAACGACTAACATCGAACGAAGATAGAACTCGCTAAGCAGCAACGTACCTTGGAGGCGGAAGTCTAGTGGTTACGAAGTCGAGCGCGATTATGTAGCACCGCCCCCTTAGACATTCCCACCACTGGACACAATGGCGCACGCTTACAAAGCGCAATCCGCTAGGATCCGCCCACGGCGGGAAGACTACGGCGGCAGCGTCCATCTACAGGGGCCGTGCTACATTAGACCATATGGAGAGCGTTCGTTCGGAGCACCGCTCATCGAGGGAGGCCGTAAATTGTGTAGGCGTGAGACAGATCCTGACTGAAACGTGGTCGACACATCCGCGAACCGCGATTGGACAGTCGAGACTTACGAAGAATGAGAACGATTTAGGCTGAATCACAAGCAAGCCACAAGGACGGCAACATCACGCGCGAAATAAAAAGGTTGCGCACGCATTAAAAAACATTGAAGTCAAGAGTGAGTACACCTCGACTCAACGAAACTTCCTAAGTGGGCGAACAATGTAAGGAGGAACACTACATACAGCCAGAGTGGAATAACGCGTTACAACCTTTCACGTCGTATCACATAATGCCAGATTTTTCAAAAACTGTTAAAGTGAGGAAAGAAAAGAGGACTTTTACTTTACAATTTAACTATATTTACGTTATATAAGTGTTCATACAGAGACGGCTCAAGCCCGAGTGACCAGTCGTGAGAGCGACCCACTGGTTCCAATCTACTCGCAGTCGCATGTCGCTTACGTACATACAGGGAAGAGGGGAGGTTTATCGTGTGTGCGTTCCTCTCACACTCGTTAGCGCGCTCACTCATTCCAGAGCGCGGTCTACTATACTTGGAAATTTCCATACGAATACAGAATAAATTTATCATATTTCAACAAAACAATAAAGCTTTTCAGTGGGGACGAGCGCGGCTTGCGTCCTAGCGAGTGGTTCAGAAACATCGAGCATACAACTGCGGTGCACCGCTGGCCCAAAGTTTACATCTTGGAGATGGTCGATATACAGATGATAGGTCCTGCAAAAGAATAGCATCGATTAAGTACAATATATATTGTTTCATAGGAAATATTTCGACAAGAATTTGAGGAAACGTTCATTCAAGCAGAATCGCGACCCGAAAAGTGGGAACGAATGCGGGCGCGATAGTAGCGCAAGGAAGAAATAATAAAATTGCATTTTCACACGAAAGCTAAGATGTGCACGGAAGTGGGTTTGACAAACGTCGTAGCCAGAGAAATGATCCTGTCGAGAATACGATCAAGGGTTATCAATTAATGAACACTCGTCGCTCAACTCACTATATCGCTACATACTCCAAGCGGAGCGAGCGAAAAAACAACGGGACGAGAGCGTTCGACCTAGTGGAGGACCGAGCCAGGTGGGACGTAGATCGCCTTAGCCGGTACGACTAAGCAGGCCACTGATACCGCAACATGGAAATACAACAAAAATGGAGGCGACACCGCAACCGATATTCACCTATCAAACAGACCCAAAATGTTTCAATTTTAATATGCGAGTGCATATCGCTCACGACCGCTTAGAGCCGCGAAAGGAGTTGGTCTGCCGTACACGTGGTCGGAGAGGCCACATGCAAAGAGACTGCACGCGCGGTATGAGGGCGCGGCCCATGCCGATGCAGACAATCAGCGGCCAGACGACTCAAACGATAGAGAAATATCTTAAAAAGGTGCACATGGAGGAACGACTTATCTCTGGTTTCATTGATCCCGGCAGTAAGGTTTGCGCCAAAACGACCTTCTGTGTGGCCTGGGAGAAGTTTAATGGGATGAGGGTCCAACCCAAGGATAGAACTATCACCGGACGTAGTGATAGCTGACTTAACAATAGACGGAGTGACAGTACCACAAGTACCAGTGTGCATGGTGCCCATCGGCATGACCCAATTATAAAGCGAACGTTCAGAAAAAGGCCCCGGGTGACCTGCCAGAAGGAAGGAGATGCGTTCACGTCCACAACCAAGGACGGCGCCAACCAAGGGCAAATAGAACTGATCGACCATGACTCGTCCGCAACAATGACGAATAAACCAGGGGCCACAATAGCTCCATCAATGATCCACGGTGTGGAAGTAAGCACGCCTTTCGGATCGCACTTCCCACCTTTGACTGATTGGAACAACGTCGAGGAGAAAATGCCGCGTAGGAACTCGCTGACAAGAGAAAGCTGGTACCAACTGCCTATTTTGGAAATCAAGTTCAAACGCTGAGCGATAACAATGGATGACTTAAAAATCGGCAGCGACGGGAAAAAGCGCGTAAGCGTAGAACTACTTAATCTGATGAACCAGTACCAGAATTGCGCGTTCATAAACGCGAGTGAACTCGGACAATCCACGGTATTACCAATGGATATCATAGAAATACCAGGGAGCCGTCTAGTACAAGCCAAGCCGTATAAAGCCACACCCGTCCCGACCGACGAAACGGTCGAATTTACAAGAATTATTTTCGGGCTAATGAATGGCCCCGCTTATTTTTTAAAAACGATGTACAGAACGCTGGGCTCCTTGAGGGACAGCGTTTTACTCTATTACCTCGATGACATTTTAATTCCGGCTTACGATTGGAAGGACACGCCGGAGCACCTACACAAAACATTAGAAGTCCTTCAAGCTTCGGGCCTTACCCTGAATTTGCAATAATGCTGCTTTGTCACCCGTGAGGTCACCTACCTCGGATTTGAGGTTGGAGCAGAGGGAATACGCCTAGATATGACCAAAACGCGGGCAATCGTCGAATTTCCAACGCTGAAGAACCAAACCGAAGTGCAAAGATTCCTCGGTGTGTCAGGATTCTTCCGGAGATTCATACCCAGCTACCCTAAAATCGCGGTGCCGCGATCGAATTACTAAAACCAGACAGAAGATTTAAATGGACTACACCGGAACCCGCCGCCTTCGAGAAATTAAAGGAAACGCTCACCTACAATCCGGTTCTGCAACCATTTGATAAAACGCGACTCACAGCACTCCATACTGACGCAAGCGCGAACGGGTTAGGAGCCTTACTTATGCAGAGAAACAAAGGTCGACAACTACAATTGGTGTATGCGATTAGTCGAAGAACCAGCGCCGTTGAACGTCACTATCACTCGAGCAAACTTGAGTTGTTGGCAATTTTGTGGGCAGTGACACGGTTAAGACCGACGCTCGCAAATGTAAAATTCGTAATAGTAACGGATTGCAAATCACTACTATATTTGAGTACCACCGAAATGTTAATCCCACAAATCATCAGATGGGTAGACACGTTGAGTGAGTACAATTTTAATATTGTGCATAAAGCAAACGAACGCATGACGCACGTGGACTCGCTCAGCCAGGCGCCGGCGCAAGGATTCAGAAGCAGATGGAAAAACGCGCAAGGGGAAAATTTACTCTATAAGCGCTGAAGTAAACGAAGTAGCGGCTCACCAGCATGTTGACAAGTCGCTCCAGCACAAAAAGGTTTTGCTACGCGGAGTGATTCCAAAGAACCATAGTATAGCAGAGGGAGTGTGTTACTACAAGCCACATACCAGAATTATGAATAAACGAAGAGGAGAAAAAGTGCTCTTTGTTGCACCACGAGTGATGTGCAAATTCTTGCCAGTAAAATGCCACGATTTCAATGATCACCCGGGAGTGAAGCGAACGATGATTACACTCACTCACTCGTACTAATTCCCAGCAGCAGAAGGTACATCAAGGATCGCATACGAGCCTGTATCTATTGCAGTCTCACGGAGACATCTACAGGCCCACAGCAGGGCCGACTGCACCCGATACCACCAGGGGTAAGACCATTTGCCACCATTCACGTCGACCACGTGGACCCCTTCGTTTGAACAGGAAAAGGAAAAAATTACATACTTGTGATATTTGACAACCTCACAAAATTCGTATCACTTCCTGCAGCCAAAGGCACAAGCGTGGGACCTGTACTTAAGACATTAGAGAAGATGGTACTCGATCACGGCACCTCGCAGCGATTGATCAGTGATTGTGGTACCTGCTTCACCGCGAAGCAATTCGCTGCGTGGTATGAGAAACAAGGCATACACCGTACGTTGAACGCGCTGCGAAACCCCCAAGCAATTGGGCAAGTCTAATGCCTCAACGCGGTACTAGTGCGAATACTACATTACAACCTATACGAAAATCAGGGACTAACATGGGACCGCAAGTTACCGACGGTACAACATCAGATAAACAACCATAACAATGCCACAACAGGACAGGGCCCGTTAAAATTATTATATGAGTACGAGATCCGACGAACAGAAGGACCACTATGAACCTTAGTCGTAGGCACAGAAACGTACACCCCTTCCATCACGCTGCAAGACTCAGTACGAGAACGGATCCAACAACAACAGAACAAATGGAAGATTAAATGCGACCAATACCGAGCCTTGGGGCAAGACTTGAAGATTCGCGACATTGTCTTCATGAAGACCATCCCGGCAGCCATCAACCAGTCAACCAAATTAGAGAAACCTGGCGAAGACCACTTGTGGTAGTAGCCAAACTCGCGGACGATACCTGTCACATAGCCGACGTACTAATCCCCAGCGGCCGACGCTATGCATCGTCCGTACACGTTACTCAACTACGGCAATGGCAGATCACCTCGACAGAGTTGCTCGAAGGCCAGGAAGATAAGGAGCACACCGGCACATCGACAGAAGGAGAAGAGGACGTCCACCCGCAGGCGGACACAACAGCTGCCGGTGACATATCGGCACACACTAGTATTAAAGAATGAGGAAAACCCCCCGAAACTTTCACGAACAACCAGCGAAGCCAACAACAATGTCGACCTCCGGCATACCTGCAGGACTACTGGACAACCAGCGTCGAGGATGCCGTGTGAATAGGATTCCCTATATTAAATGAGCTTCCCTCACGCCTGCGCGCCAGCGCTACACGAAGCAGCGAAGAAGGCAGTAGTTAGCAACAGCAAGACGTCGCGGGCTGACGTACCAAACAACTCTGCACCCTGCGCTAGTTATGCTATGCGCCACAAAGCCCATGTGTGTGCTCACCAGCGCGACTTTTGGCCATTTCTTGAGCTTGCACGGAAAATCATAGTGCGTGCATCTATAGTAGCACGAACAGCGGACATAAATAAGTAACCGAAAAAATTACTGAAATCTAATCGGTATTATTGGAGAAAAAATACACCTAAAATATACGTGATTTGGTCCGGAACCCCCCTCCCCCCTTCTGGTCGATCGTGATCAATCGTGAAATATCCAACACACGTTTTTTGTTCTCATATGCATCTAATCTAGAAATACAAATAAAACTGAATGAAGGGTGACCGTAACCCCTTTTCCATAAGAGACTCTGCTATTTCTGTTGACTTTGAATTTATTAATGTAGCGTAAGTGGCCGATAACCTTGCATGAGTTTGTATACACATACGCCTCGATGTATTGTTTGTAGGATATGAGAAATCCAGCAATTTATCTAATAACCGAGTACATGCACATTGTTCGAAAATTCAGCTGGTAGAGTAAAGTAGACTGTAAAGATTCGCAGGTGAATTTATAATCGGTACACAGGTGTTAATTACAATAGCATTTATTGCTCCACCTGTCTAGTGCAGCAGACACAAGTATATCAAATATACAAATAAACAAGTAAAATATAGAAAATAATATATAGAAATAAGCGTAAAAAAAGAGAGAATAAATGAGGCATTCTTATTACCACACACGATTATATTAATCGTGTGTAATCAATGAGATGTGCTGTCGCGATCGGGCCTAAGTATACCAATGCTGATACGATAGAAAAGTTTGTAGAGACTGTAGGTCGGCAGAGCTGCACTTTGAGACTTATTAAGATGCACAGAACTTTGATGAGAACGCACGAACACGGTGACGGTGACAACCGTGCGAGAGCAAAACGCAAGATGGCTGCGTTATACAAAGCAGCCGTTGTCTAACCAAGCAGTCGTAGAGCGCTTGCGCGCAGCGACCTGTTGCTTGGCACGCTGACCTAGAGCGAGATTTTCAGCTTCTGGGTGGTGCTGCCGCTAAGCGGCAACAGGAAGCAGTTGCCCATGCAAGCCTGTAGTGCGCAGTCCTGCTACGTGTAGCAGAATGCTCAAGCATTCTCAAACACACATATTACCTTAATCCGTTAACTGGCAATGGGGTCTATGTGCGAGAAAAAATTCTGTGACAAAAATGGTAATGGCATATATATGCGCGCATTGAATAATTCCTATAAATTTTGATAGATTTGGATGAAACTTCAAAATGGCGGATCCAATATGGCGGACCAAAATGTAAAAAACGACTTCATTTTACTGAAACTCGGTATGCGTAGGTTTTTGATGTTACTGATTCCGACTCTGAAATCTGAAAAATTCGTCATCGTTGATGCAATCGGAAAGTGTCTTCTTCAACGGTTATCGAGATGGTGAGCCAAAGTATATCTCGACAGCGAAACAAATACCTCCGCTATTAGCTGGTGACTGCGAGTCACTACTTCAGAGTATCCCACGTAAAGGTTGCAATGGGATTTTACGCTCTCTTTTTTAAATGGAAAATTTTATTTTTATTTATTCAATTAATTTAAAAATACCATTTTTCGCAATTTGAGTCTACAATCGAATCCAGAAACATCAAAAATGGTTGTACTAATTTTTGAAGTGTACTCGACCGTACCAGTTTTGGCACGAAAAGTGGCTCAGGCGCCTACTAGTTAACTGGTTAAACAGCATAATATATCTCATGTTGTGAAATTTGCTTAATTTCATTAGGTACCTACGAAAAGGTCGAGGAAGAGGAGGAAGAGATCTACGAGGTAATAAATGTTCACAAGCTCAAATCGGCAACACCTAATTTGCGTGTGATCAATCTGTACGGAATAAATTTCGTTGATGATTCCCATATCGACGCATTCTCATCCAACTGCATACAGCTCGAGTGCCTAGCCGTGAACTTTTGCTCAAAAGTCACGGGTGCGACGATGAAAACGCTATTTCAAAGGAGCAGACGCCTCAGATGTCTATTGATGCAAGGAACTAGTAAGATCTTGAATTTTTATTTATGTAGCAAAATAATTATTCATATGGTACAGTGATGGGCATAAGCTTGCAGTACTTGAGTAGCTATATAATAAAATTATAGCTGTGAATCATTTAGGAATAACTTAGGTTATTTAGTTTCAGAAATGAGCTGTACTCGAAGTAACATATTTTAAAATTATTTTGCAAATTTGAAAGCATTTTGAAATAGTAATTACATCAAACTACAGTCAGTTACAGCGAAATTCCAATAAATTTGAACCTTCTTTTTTCAATTTCGTCAAAACGAATGCCAAACGTCCTTGAATATGACTTTATTCATAAAGATACAATTAGCGTGATTGCTAAAAATTTGCGAAAATAAGAGAATGCACAGATTTTTTTTTAATTTCAAAACGGCCCAAAATCTAAACGTCTGCATACATTTGGTGAAAAATCATGACAATCAAAGAGGGGTTACTTAACTTGTGGGCATAATTTTAACTCGATTTCTCTAACGGTTCTTGAGATATACGAGTAGATGATTGAATTTTCCAAGCCCTGCATACACACACATACATAGGTACGTTCGGACAGTTTTTCTAAACCACATTTCTTGAGGTTCTAGACAATTCAAGCATCCTAACATAAAAATGACGAAAAAAAAATCCATTTTTATTCGAATACGCACGAAACTGTATCAGCCGATGCTTACATTGTACGTAAGAAACCTTTGGGAATGGTTTCTCTGGTGTATAAACATATATTACGAAATATCTGTACTGCGACCGTTGTAAAAAAAAATATATAAAGATTTCTTAAAAATATGCAAAGTCAAATTGTTTATGATAAATTTATAAATAAACTGGCCGAAAAATATTTATCCTGTCGTTATCCATCCATCCATCCATCCATACATATATATAAAGACTTGTCCTGACAGATCATCAACGCCTAGGTCAAACCACTAAAGCTACAGCTATGAAATTTGGACAGTAATTGCGTTTTATGACGTAGGCACCCATTGAGAAAGGATTTTTTTAAATACAATCTCCAAGGGGTGTAAAAAAAGGTGTATAAGTTTTCATCGGAAAACATTTTTTTCGGTCAGATTTACTTGATACTTAATATAAATACTCTACAATACAAATAATGAAACACGTATTTCAGCATTTCCCAAAATTCAACCCCTAGGGGGTTGCAAGAAGGTGTCAAATTTGGCACAGGAAAACATATTTTTTGGTCGGATTTACTTGAAACTTATCACAAATACTCTACATTACAAATAATGAACCCCATATTTCAGCTTTCTTCGAAACTCAAGTTTCGTATGATTTAAAATATTATTTCAATACATTTTATACTACATTTTATTTTCATTGATTTCAAATTTTTTGATATATTTAAATGACTCAATATTAAATACACAATTTGCAAAGAGTTAACTTCAAGACTAATTGGAATATTGGAATATATATATATGGTATATTGCTATCAGACGTGAAATCAATGATCAATGTTATGACCGGACAATATTCCAATTAGTCTTGAAGTTAACTCTTTGAAAATTATGAATTTAATATTGAGTCATTTAAGTATATCAAAAAATTTGAAATCAGTTAAAATAAAATGTAGTATGTGTTGTGAAAGTGTTTTGAAATAATATGTAAATCATACGAAACTTGAATTTTGATGAAAGCTGAAATTTATATATATAAAAAGACGTATTTAAATAAAATTTAGGACAGATATAGAGTCCACGCGGACGAAGACGCGGGCAAAAGATAGATAGACATATAAATAAATTCGGCGGTGCAGTTACTCCTTATAGATTACACCAAGTTTCAATAGTTAGTGAAGATGTATACGTATAGCATTCCGTTTTATCTGATAATACGAACTTGTAAAACATTTCTAATTAATGCCTATCACTGGTAAAGTGAGTAGTTTATGAATGTTTTTTTTCTACTGCGACCTGGTTCTTAAAAAATATAATCATGAGACTTGAATTTCAGATCTCCAAAGCGAGTACGTAATGCAGGTGGAGTGGGAAAAATCAAGTGTCCAGGAGTTGGATATAACAGCGACGGATTTATCGACCGAGTGTTTGATCGATATGCTCACCAGGATTCCAGGCCTTCGATTTTTGAGTGCGGGGCAACTGAATGGGTTCAATGACAGTGTTCTGAAAGCATGGACTGAAGCCGGTAATCCAAGGAATCTCATTGCCGTTGATCTAGACAGCTCGGACAATCTCACTGATGATGCACTACACAAATTCCTATCAAGGCATGGTCATCAGTTGTGGGGTATTGCGCTCTCAGGCATGCCGCACATAACCGATCAACTATGGCAGAGTGTCTTGCCAATCTTGACCAACGCAAAGTAAGATGGGATTCTATAGTTCAATCCTTTATTTTCGAACGAGAGATTAGGAAAATATAACGCCAAGGTTATTTTGAACCATAGCACATTGTGCAATTAGAAATTTCAAGCCTTATAACTCGAAAAATACTTGATAGAAAAATACTTTATTATAGCGTTTTCAAAATCTCTCGAGACAAGCTACAAGAATATGCAATTAAAAATTAGGGGTTCCATTTAAAAAATTGCAGGTGACCTCCACGTGACCTTGACAACGCTATTCAAGGTCATACTAATATTATTGTCTGATGCGTCATTTAAAATCCTACAACTTTTGTATGAAAAACTTTTTCCGAAAATACGTATTTTTAGAAATAAAAGGGGTGGACGGGTGGTCGTACGCACCCTGTATATATAAATGAATAAGGCCGTAATTTTTACCGATTTCTTCTTTCTAGCCTGACATCGACGCGCTATTATGTTCATATTAGGCGTAATGAAATTTTGAAAGAAGTCATGGAGCGAAGTTCGTTTATACTGCAAATATTAAGATTAGCTGGAATTCAATAATTATCATTGATTTTTTTTTAAATAGCAGTTTTGAATTGAAACTTTTTTAGCCGCGTTGAGAGAAAAATTTCAATCGGCGTCACGCGACATTTTACAACGTTGCGTTATATAAGAGAGATGAAAGAAACTTTGCGAGAAAGAGTTACAAGTCATATACCATTTGAATAGCGTTCCTTATTCTTCGTCTCTGCATTGTGCGGTTCTTTGGTTTCCTACTCCTTGCGCGGCGGAACTAAAACCATACATATTATATGTATGTGTGCATACTCGTCAGGAAAGTCTCAGCTGCAGCGATTTAGGAAAGATAGGAGAGAGCGAGAGAGAGAGAGGGAGGGAGGGAGGTAGAGAAAAAGAGAGAGAGAGAGAGAGAGAGATTGATTGATTGATTGATTGATTGATTGATTGATTAATTGATTGATTGATTGATTGATTGATGTTTATTAGCTTTCTCAGCTATTTGATGTACATAATTTACATGTTTATCATAAATGCTTTTAACATACTCTTATACTTTAACATAATCATCAGCAAACATTTTTATTTCACAGTCTTCTGGGCATATTTCGACTATATCATTTATATATATAATAAACAGCAGAGGCCCTAATACGGATCCTTGTGGTACCCCGTATTTCGTTGTAATAGTTTCTGAAAATTCCTCATTAAACCATACTCTTTGTGATCTATTGTTTAAGTACGACCTAAACCAATCTAACACTTTACCTCTAATTCCATATTGAAACATTTTTTCTATTAACATTTCTCTATCCGCTGTCTCAAATGCTCGTTTTAAGTCCATGAACATTACTCCTACTATTTTCCCTTCGCTAATGTTTAATTTCCATTCGTCTATCACGGTTTGAATCGCCGTTTCACACGAAAATCGTTTTCTAAAACCCGACTGATGCTGTGTTATAACCTCATTTGATTCCAAATACTTTTCGATTTGACTCTTTACTACCAACTCTAGGACCTTCTCGTACCATGGCAACATATTAATTGGCCGGAAATCCTTCGCGTTATTGGCTTTCTCTATCTTTCGTATCGGTATGATCGTGGACGTTTTGCAACTATTAGGGCAACAGCCCTCCCTTAGGGATTCGTTGATTACATCAACAAACTCCTGTTCAATTGCACTGAACGCCAACTTCAGTATTTCGCTTGATATTCCTTCTTCTGTACCTTTCTTCTTCGGGAGTCCTTTAACTGTTTGATCGAGTTTCTCTATTCCGACATTCTCAAAATATTCTATGCTTCTTTCGTTCCCACGCCACCACCCATCAAGATTCTTCTACTACCTGGCCTTTCAGATGCATCTCTCTCTATTGAGCGTACTATGTTATTAATACTTTCAACGTAAAACACATTAAATTGGTCAACCGTCCTTCTCTCCGCGATATCATCCAATATTTCAAAATTTATATTTCCAATTTCTCTCTTTCTGGCTGGTTCCCCTCTAATAAGTTCTTTCAAAGTTTTCCACATTTTTTTAGGGTCGTTCTTATTGCAGTCTATCATATAGTATTCTCGTAATATTCTTTTTTCTCTTTCCTTATCAATTTAACTACTGCATTTCTTTCTACTTTAAATTGTTCCCAGTTATCATCCTTTCCCTCATGAATTGCTTCCCTGTAAGCATTATCCCTGTTACATGCCGCCCTTCTTATCTCATCAGAGTACAATTTTTTACCCTCCCATACGCTTGGAATCCTAACTACCTTTTTTTGATGCTACTATGTCCAAAGTATTTACTATACTATCGACAAATATCTTTGCCTTTCGATTTATAACTCCATCTGTCCATTGTCACACGGAGTTTTTCAACACTGTTGTAAACTCTTTCACGTCAATTTTACTATAGTTCCTGGTATTATATTCTCTCTGTTTACTCTCTGTATTGCTCGTTCCTAATACTACTTTTTTCCACGCATGGTCTGTTATTTTTGGTTCGTGTTCCACATGCACTTACATGCTTGTATTTGCAAATACAAGATCAATAATTGTTCGACTATCCCGCGTTATTCTCGTTGGCTCGTTTACATAGTGTTTTATCCCTAAGCTTCCCATTCCTAATATTAGTTGTTTTTTATAGAACGAGTTTCCCTTGACATCTACGTTAAAATCTCCTACTATGAAACAATCTCCTTTTATTGTTAACTTTTCAGTTATATCCTCTATGAATCTTATAAATTCCGCATCTGGCGCACTCGGTGAATGGTACACCACTATTATAACTCCTTTATATATCTTATCATTGACCTCTATTGCTACACTCCAGCATTTGGACTCAATTTTATTCTTCCTTACTAATTCATATTTAATACCATCTCTTACGTATACTATGGCCCCTCCTATGTTTCTATTTTTTGCATCGCACCTAATTGCACTATAACCCAGCATATAAAGGGTGGCCGATTTATCTGAAGACATTGAAATATTTCGAAAACTACGCATCGGATCAAAAAAAGTTCTGAATGAAATATGTTCGCCTAGAAGGGGGTCATCCAATGATATCAAATTCGACCCCTCACCCCTACATCCTGGGGTGGGGGTGGGGGCAACTTTGAAATCATAAATGGGAACCCCTATTTTTTATTGCAAATTCGGATTCCCCATAAAAAAAATTAGTAACTTTTATCTGAAACTTTTTTTTTTATTCGTGATAGATGGCGCTTTCATCGCAAGGGACCTGATTTTTGCGAACATCTCGAGAAATTACACATCGGATCGCCCGATTCATAGCCTAGGGTCACAGTTCCATTACTGCCTTTTTCAGTTTTGTTATTCCCACCGCCATACTCTTTGTATCCACCTTCTCTTTTATCTTTCTTCTAGACTTTTTCGCTTTCCTGTTGCACTTTTGCTTTCATGATGATCACCTTTTCCTTTATTTTTCTTTCACTACATCGCTTTAGGTTACCCTTGCGATGCTCGAACCTTCTCCCTGTATCATTATTTTCAGTTCCTCTATCTGTTGTTTCACACCTCTCATTTCTGCACCAATTATCTCTTGGATCATCTTCTTCATTTCATTCTTGCAAGCGATTTCGTCCTTCATTGCTTTCACTGTTTTATCAGCCAGTCTATTTTTGCGTCAACCGTTATCGATGAACTCATACCTCTGGTTCCTTCCATCGCTCCAGTCGATGCCAATCGATCTCAGCTACCATCTGTTGTCGGCGTCACTGTCTTCAGAAGTTCATCTTCTGCATTGAATGTATCAAATGGACCCTTGCACTGTACTAGCTCACGATTCCTATCCATTAATTTATGCTTATTCACACACCCTGGGTGGCAAAAAAGTTTCGCACAAATTTTGCATCGTACTACCTCGCTTTTGATTGCTTTTTTGCAAGCGGAGCACCGACACTCGTCGTAGTCGCACGTATTGTCTATGTTTTACTGTAGTAGCTGATAAGTTACCGACGCGTACACCTGTACATACCAACCGATAACTATATCATAATCACCATGATTGCCTGATCACTCCACGTATTACTAATCAAGTGTCACCGTGGCAGCAAAAATGGCCGCCCACAAAACATTCGTCGAGTGAGAACTTTTCGCGCACGAATATGTTGTCAGCACCCTTAATACGATAGCTACCAAGCCATTCGCTAGATCAAAATATTCACCACACAAAACCGATCACATTGATATAGTTTTCACACCATTATACCACTTCATTCCACTATATAATTATCAGTATTATGGAGCGTCTGACAAACACGTCTGCCTCGTCAAAGAGAGAGAGAGAGAGAGAGAGAGAAAGAGAAAGAGAGAGACAGAGAGAGAGATGAAGGCGATGGAATAAGATACGAAGGGTTACGCGATCCAAGATATATGCAGTGGTGGTGAAGCCAGTTGGTGATGTTGGTTTGTATTGCTTAGTGTCAAACGCTAAATGGGAAAAGAATTGTCAATGTAGCGATCTAAATTTCTATAAATCAAAAACTCGATGGCATCATATTTTATACACCGCTCATTGCTGATGTACAGTGGCTTTACCTATTGAAGCACCACCCGACGAAACTATGGAAATTGATAAAATGAATTAAATTATATTGGTTCTGTATTCAAGGTCTTCTCATATTTTTCTTGAAGAGACAGAGAGAGAGAGAGAGAAAGAGATTGACAAGAGACACAAAGAATGAAAAGAGCAACAACAACAAAAACAACAACAACAACAACAAGAATGGATAAATAGTCATTAATACATGGTAATAGAGACGAAATGTATGAAATACTTATATGCTAAAAACACAATCAAAAAGTAAGAAATACTTATGTGCTAAAAATGAGCTCAAAACACGAAACAGCTCAAAGATGTAAGACGGTGATTCTTTCTTATTAACTTTATAGGTATATTAGTGCAGAGCGACTCCACACGTATTTGTACCTCCGCTCAGCTGCTCGGGCCTTGGTGAGGTGAAGAAGTTTACAGAGAGTGGCAGGAAGAAACTCGTTCACAACAAATTGGTGTAGATAGTCAAGTTCTTCTTGGCACGTTTTTTGCTGATGATATATTATCGAACTTGATGTGATTTCAGAGTCATAATATATGGCTTAGAAACAACTTGGTTCTCATTTGTTGCTGGTAGAGCTGACCTGTTTTGCCCCACGACAGAGTGTCGATCTTTTTTGTCCAAGCACTAAATTTCAAGGACATCACCAAGAAGATTCGGAATGCCAAGAGCGGGAAAAACTTTTTTAACAATTGTTTGTGGCGAGTCGTTAATGGATGATGGGAGATCAGAAATTGTTATATCTGAGAACAATAGCGATGAGTGAGATGAGTTTCGTTATTGTCAGATTCTTCCTGTTCAGGTTCGTAAGTTCAACCTGAGCAGTATCAGAATGTGTCTCAAGTGAAGCAATACGATTGATAAGCGCCTCCTGGGTCGTGACCAGGTTTGAGACGTAACTACGTAGTTCAGTCATATACTGTTGAACATCATTAAGCGATCGCTGAATCTGTCCCAATTTGTTGTTCGTAGACGTGCTAGAAATTGGCAGTTGCTGCATAATATCATGCAAAGTGACATTAAGCAATTTCGGAGGCGTGTGTTGTACGACGTTAGAGCGCTGCATGGAACACGAATTACAACGAAAATGTTCAGTACCACTAAATAAAAAGCAAAATGTTCCTCTACACAAGAGGAATAGAAAGCCAGGCCACAATCACTTATCCATTTAATTGTTTCTCCTATCCGAGCTACTGTATTACAAAAACTACAGCATGTCTGAGACATCGAATATATTGAAGCAAATAGCGTCAAAGTTATCAGCTGCTGATTGCTACACTCAGTCGGAGGTAATAGTCGACGAGAACTACCTTAACACAATGTCAGTCACACGGCAATACAATATATTGAGTAAACTATACGCCTATATACACGACAGAGCCGTGTGAATATTGGTAGCACGCTCACAAGTATGGACAGTTTAAATACCTGCAGCGGAAGTATATAGGAGCTAACACACGCACAGATGGAAGGAGAGCGCATACTACACAACTGTCGAAATAAATATGGAATCCAATTTCACACGAATTAATCATACACTAAAATACGAGCGTAGAAAAACTGCATGATGACTAGTGAGCCTCTGCGTACGTTGCGAATATGAAGTAAATTATCCATTGAAAAACACCAACTTGCTGAATAATGAATGCACCACCAACAAACTTGAGTCACGGACATCTGAGATCACCAGCTATCTAATGGCCTATCGTAATAGTACAAAAAGTCACTTTGTCTATAGTGTAACGGTATTATACGTTAGGATTACCCTTAAAGGGTTTGTTCGGACTCGAGCAGGGAGGAAAGTAATTTTAGGCTTTTGCAGTAGGTAAAAGTAGGGTTTATTCAAAGAAAACAGAGATGGAATTATGTGATACATAAAACATAAATAGAAAATTCAATTATCTAACCCTTTTTTGGTATTATGGCTACCACGCGCCTTACAATAAATTATTCCCGGGCACTCAAGTGCATTTATAATCGTGTCCGCTTGTGAATCTGAAGAATTTTATGAGAAACTTATAATCCAAAAATAGTGGTTCGTTGAGAATAGAATATTGATCGATAACATAATTTTATAGTCGGAATCTTACAATGTTTGTGGAGAATGGAATTGATAAAGTAAAGATAGACAGTAGTTGATATTTCTTTTTGCCCATTGCGTTTGCTAGGTAGGAGATTTAGCACGCGTACCATCGGTAAGTAGCCGGTCGCTAGACTAGGCTCGGATTTCTAGTAAGTTGGTCTATGCTTGCCTCTTACGTCACATGCCCGTTGGTGGGAGTGGAGCTCCCGCCTGGTACTGTGTGAAGGCCGACTCGCTCTTCCACCTGACCGTCGCTGTGATCTGGCGTCAGTAGGATGCACTTTGGGTGCATGCGCAGCTATACTAGGGCCGTATGCCTTTTATATTCCCCCTGAGATTTCTTGATTCTTACTTAAATTTCTGATTTATACTTAATTATTTTTCTATCTCATTCCCTATGCTATCATGTAATTTCTGTCTACCCTATCTTTGTTATTTAAAAATCTGTGGAGATTATTTCTCGTCTGAGAGCATGGTATGTTGGATAGCTCTGTCCTCGGCTACTAGAGAGAGAGACCGAGACCGCTTTGTTTACGTTTGGATGGCCCCGCGGTGCGCTGGATTTGAGCGCAACACCGAGTATCAGTGCGGCTGCACCTAGCGAGGGCTCGTTTGCTCTTCCTTCCTGGACTTCTGCGTTGGCGGGACCTGCGAACAAAACTGTTCCCCGAATGCCGAAATTCCGGTCTTTTATACCAGTCTCCCCGCCGGCCGGCCCATGCTTTTGGTATAACTATAGCTGGTGGTGGTCCTGTGGCCCATCTTCCTGTAGTCCACTGGTAGCCTTGGTCCTTCTTTTAAAATTCGTCGTTGGTATTTTAATGTTTCGTTATTCGTACTTTTTGAAAAGAATAACGGAACTTAGTCTCCGACGTGCCGGCCTAATGGTGTGAGTGACGCACGGTAGCGGCGCTTCATTGTGTGTGTGCCGCGCGTCTTGAGTTGTCAGATATAGGCCGGTCTTACTCGGTGTGCGTAACGCGCGGTAGCGGTAACTTGGTGTGTGCACCGCGCGTTTATTAGATAGCCAGTACGTTACAATAGATAACTTTACCGAAGGCACGGAGGGCAATTTGATACATCTACTGTGCGCCACCAGATGAGGCCATCCCCGAGACAGAGAGAGGGAAGATTCTCGAGGTAGCGCACTGCGCAAATAAATAGTATCGCAGATCCAAAATCGAATTTGATTCATCTTTGTCCTTAACAAACCGACTGCTGCTGGATAGACCGAGAACACGGTCTCTGGTTCAGCGAGCTGGTGGGAAATATGGTACCAGAGCTTGTTATCATATTTCCGGGCTGCACTCGACCGAGGGATCGAGGTGCACTATCGAACCATTAATGTCGTACAAACGTGAGATGAAAAATAATATTAATTGTTGCATGCAAATAATAACTATAATGAAAAAAAATTAACAAAAAATGCGAAGTGACAGAGTATGGTTATTTACAGTGATTTAAAGCTCTTAGTCCTATCTAAAAATTACCAGGGACGATAGAATAAGACAGCAGATCATTTTTGAGTATTCTTCTTAATATTTGAATGCAGGTACTATACAGCAAATAGAAGGTGAGCATGAAGTAGTGAGTTTGCAAAACTGTATCGAAAAGTACGAACACGCAAGAGTGCGAGGAATGGAAATTAATAAGCCAGAGCTATAAGCAAACTATAACGGGAGTAGAATGTTCCCAAGATCGCAAGACTTGTGGGCGTGGCCTCCCCTCTCCCTGCTGGCTTGTGATTGGTTCCCCACCTTCTTACCCCGACCTCTCCCTTGCACCTGATTGGTCGCCCCACTTGGAGCCCCGACTGACGCACCACCTAGACTCGATGGCGTACAACCTCACGCAGATTGGAGCTGTTCTGTATTAAGAGTTCTCTAACGCGCACTTGAACCACATTTTCGGCTAGCTCTTTAGCGGGAATATGAATAAGTAATTCAGCACATAGAATTTCGATGCAGTTTTTCACATAAGTGGTGTAGCGTTGGAGCCGTCTCAAGCGATATTCGACACACACTGTTACGGCGCATAACCCATCAAATGATATCTTTTGCATCACTATAGCCGGTGAATAGATGTTCTTCTTCTTCGCTGGCGGTGGTTCCACTTGACTGTCTTAGTTCTGGTCGACACTGACCTCAGTGGTTGTCTCATCAATGCACCGATCAAATACAACGGATTTGGACCCGAACGATGTTGTAAAGTATACCTCGAAGTCTCCAAATTTGAGGGTCTGTGGGGTACGATGAGCGGTCCGCTCATTATAATTCCTACACTCCTTGAAATATGAGTCTATTTCCGGTAATGCATCTTATAGTTTACCCCAGGTAGTGATATCGAGGATGATTCCTCCCGATGAGTTATTATTCTGTAGCTTGATGATACGACATCGCCGTTTATATGCGGCTGAAGTCCTACACTTATCTCCTTTGGTTCTGAATAATTCAGATTGTATGTTCTACCAAGAAACAGTGGTATCTCGAGATTTTTCTTCTCATCGACAGATATAATCGGTACATGGCGGCCACACCCATATCGTCGGAACTCATATGGAGTAACACGCGTAAACTTGACGAAAAAGATGGTGGTCGGAAATCTATCGCTGATAGTTGTAGTTTCTAATGTGTTACGGGCCTGACTGCCGGTTATCCTTTTCTGCAATTTGTTTTATAGGTAAGTATGGATAGCCATATTGTATATTATAGAATGCCTGCGCGACCCTCTGCTAAAATCGTATTTGTCACATTGTAAACAGACTGTACAGATGAATATTTAAATTATGTATGTTCGTTTTGACAATACAGCATGCTACCGAAAATGAAGGAGTTCGAGAGCTTGTATTTACTGTTGTGTAACCAATTATACGCTCCGTAGGACGGAAAGTACAAGTGTATACATAAATTAAATTAGGGATAATCATTCTGACAATGCAGGTTGCTTTCGAAAATGCAGAAGTAGGAGAGTTCGTACTTACTGTCTTTTGAACAGATGGATATTGTTACAGAAAACTTTGGAATGCAGAGTCTCGTATTTAGAGGGTTTTCAAAATGGTTACCACAGAATTGTGTAATACACAATGCGATATGAAGGTATCTTTATGAATAGACACCAATGACATGATGACCGTAGTCCCTGAATATACGAGGTCATATCGCAGACTTCAACTTTTACCATCCTTAAAAGGACCTTGTACTACCGTTCTTAGATTATACAGTGTATATGGCGAAAAGTAAAAATGTATCTATAGCTGGAGAAGAGGGAGCTATGGCCAATATATAAAAGCGAACAGATAAAAAATTTTGTCTAATTCCGTGTTGAAACGCAGCAGTGCGACCACAGTTTTGTTTTGCTCTTGTATTTTTCAATTTATCGCTCTTTTTAAAAATAGTTTTTCCTCGTCGTTCACTTTTGGAAGTAGTACGTGCAGCGGCTCGTGCTTTTTATCATACATGATCGACGATTGGTGCGACGGTATACCGCGCGCCGGTTTGCGAATATCGCGAACTTTACGTTCGATCGTTGACCGCGGAGTTCACTAGAGTGCTTCGTGAAGGTGGTGTTGAAGGTATTACTGTAGCCTTCAACAGGGGTGTCTTCTCCGGATCAGAGTTTGCACAACGTTTCGTTGTGGAGCATCTAGCGAGCCATGGAGTGTTGCTTTACCCACCGCTGCGAGACCTCATAATGAGAGGCGGAAATTTCTATGGTAAGTAGTGAACACGTTTTGAATTATACCGAAAACAATAACCATGTTGTGAATTGTGTATTATGTTTTGAAACGTATATTATTGAATAATATGTTTACAAATAATATTTATTATACAAAATAATTTTCGTTACAGCACGACGTAATTTATTAGTATCAACCGACACCGGTGACACCGACACAACGTGGGATGAAATGGATATCAATGAAGCAGCGGTGTCTGGCACTATCGATACCGACTGCATCGATGATGACAACGATAATGCAGACGAACGCGACGATGCCTACATGGGTGACAACAACGACGATGATGATGACGACAACGTGTCTGTAGTCGACGGTGAAAATACCGACGACTACGCCGACAGCGTGGAGGCGGACGCGAACGAGGGTAGCACCGACGACGACGACGACGACGACGACGGGGAGGTCGCCGAGCTGGTGGAACAGCATATAATTCAGCGGCTGTTCAACATTGACAAGGCTTCCACGGACTTTGAGGACAATGACGACGACGACGATGCTTCAGACGGTGGTGAGTAAAAAATGTTCTTTTACTTTTGTATATATATAATTGTATATTGTTCAGTTTTCACGCTTACCAAGTACACACTCAACTCATGCACACGCTACAGTCACAATCATCTGACGCCTCGCGTCATATGGTATAGCTCGCAGGTATGCTATATCGATTTATCGACCGCGCACTCATGCATATTGTCCATCTGCTCACATCCTCGATCGAAGCTCACTCAAGCGGCCAACGCTGTTAGCGTGGCCCCATCGGCAAGACCACTCACAAGTCTCGCCTTCCATCGCTGACAGCAAATCACAAGCAAGCTGTGACGCACGTCCGTCTTCTTGATACTCTGCCGCGTGGTCGACGGATGTGGCCATTGTTCTCTCTCGAGTCGCTCGCTGTACACGTTCCCGCGTAAAGCTCACGGAGATATTCTCTTGTTCTAATCACTCTAGTGCGGATTCATTTCTATAGTGTAATACATTCTTGGTCAAATCACCCGTGTTTCAACTCAGTGTTAGTGAAAATCACAGCAGATCATCAGAACTACAGAACCAATCACATAAACGTCAACGGCGTGGTTCGCTCGTTGGCTGCACAGACGCCATTCTGCTCAGCACCGATCATCGGCGTCAGGACACTCACCAGACTGCCGTGTGGCATTTTTCGAGCTCTACAGTTAGACCTTATCATCAGGATCAACCACACGGAATCACCAAGGCAACTCACAGGCCTGAGACCCAATCACCAACAGTACATCAACACGCAGGCCAGACCAATCACAGTAATATATTAAACACAATCAACAGGTATTTTTTCATGCAGCCAATGTTACATACTTTCAATAAACGTTGAATTTATTATTGTTAAATTACTGAGTTCATTTAATTAGTTATACTTGTCACCAGGATCCTTAACCTTAATATTCGCATCTGTCACTCGACATGCTACGTGCGAATGCATCAACCCGCTATCCACCAACAGCGTAGTAATACTCAAGTGATACAGGTTCACTGTGCAGAGCACTATATTCATTGTTATTTATTATGTTTTACTCAGTCTGACTAGGCGCTGACTTTGCGCACTTGTCAATTTCTCTCATAGTGCTTTGCCGCATCAGTTAGTGTCTATCGTAGAGGTCTTAATAATTTTGTTGAAGCATTATCAAATATTTATAATATACTCATATTCAATACTCATACATTTTTTGGTCCTTCGAGCCGGATATAATTTACTCACACTCATTAACATACATTTTTTGGTCCTTCGAGCCGGATCCTGGTCAAGTATATAATTTTATGCCTCGATACTCACATGAATCACCAATCAACACATGTAATACACTACAGATTGCGCAACTCAGCATGCATCGATACAAGACAATGCTCAATAATAATAAAATACTCACCCAAGTGCACTAATCATTTTTTGTAAACCATTCACCGGGCTCAACTAGTTCAAATCATGGCTGACGATAAGAAAGCGCAGTCAGACCAAAGCGAATCCTCGCAGGAAGGCGACTCACAGGATGGTGATGTGGAAGCAATCGATGAAGCAACAGTCGTTACCGAGACACTCAATGTACCACCCACGGTACAGAGACCACGCACCAAATCACCATCACCAAACACCAATCAAGCTAACCTCATGGAGTATAAGGTCGCATCACAGCATGCGAGGATAGCAATGATCAACCAGCTACACGATCACCTGCAAAACTCACCAGGCAGCGTTTCCGAAGAACTCAACGGCCAGTTAGAGATTTTAAATCGCACTTGGGACTGTTTTTGTAACGAGCATGATCAAATGGGAGAAACATGTAAACGTGCTTTTCTCACTCACCCGTATGTTACAGAGAAGGTGTACCAATCAGGCTTTGATAGTTACTTCAAGGCACTCACAATCATCCTGCGAAAGAAGGCAATCGCAAAAACTCAAGAGACCGTATCAAGCAGAACTGATCAACAGAGTCAACCAAGTCAGCACCGATCAACATTGCCGAAAATAACGTTGCTGGAATTTGACGGTGATTTTACAAAATGGCCGGCATTTAGAGACTTGTTTGCCTCAATGGTGGTCGACAATGACCAAATCAGTGATGTAGAGAAACTACACTATTTAAAGATCAGCCTTAAAGGATCAGCCGCTCAACTGATCTCCAATGTGCCGATCAACAATGATTCGTTCAATTCATCATGGCAAATAATCAAGGACAGATTCAACAACAAGGAAAGACTCATCCTGTCTTATGTTGAGAAACTCCTTAGTAACACTTGACCAGTGGCAAAATCTGCAGCCGCACTCAACACATTAGTTAGCTCAACGAAGGAAATAATCAACGCACTCAACGTTCTCGGAATTGATACAGAATCGTGGAATTATGTATTAATTTTCGTAGTTGCTCAACGCCTTGATACATCCATGCGTGAAGCATGGGAATACAAACGGAGTGCGCACAAGCAGCCAACCTCGTTTGAAGATTTGATGGGATTCATCGAATCCAGAGCGAGAGCTTTAGAAGTCATCCCAATCAACCCTGATCAATCGGCTGACAGAGCCAGCAACATCTCAAAACACTCAACAAAACCTGCACTTCTGCCAGCAAGACCGGCTCACCATGCGTCCACTCAACCGAGGACACACCAGTATCCATGCGATCACTGTGGTGGTTCACATTACATAGTGAGCTGTGCTAAATTCAGAGAGCTACAACCTGCAGATCGCCACAAAGTTGTGACTGAACACCGACTGTGTTTCAACTGCTTTGGTCATCACAACCTCCACTCGTGCCAATCAACCATCAACTGCAAGACGTGCGGTGCCAAACACCACACGATGATTCATTTGCCATCCTCCGCAAGAACCACACCAAAGTCAAATCAACCAAGCACCTCAGCTACACCTGCCACAGCTCATCCAAGCACCAGTTCACGTCAATGAGAAATTGACGTGCCATTTTGCCAACTCATCAACTCATCCGGTAGAACAGCAGTTCTACTAGCAACGTGTCAAGCATTACTCATCACATCTTTCGACACTCACCAAGTCAGATTACTCATTGATCCAGGATCAGAACTCACCTTCGTCTCAGAACAACTTGTATCCGATCATGGGCTTACTCGTCAACACTCATCAATTCCAGTCATTGGCATTGGAAACACGAGATCAACACAAACCAGAGGTACCACCACATTAACATTACGATCAATTCATTCATCACGTGGTGTTACCACCGCAGCTCACATACTCAATAAGTTGACGAGTACATTGCCATCAGTACACACGCAACCACAGGAGTGGCCACACATTTCATCACTGCAGTTGGCAGACCCTGACTTCTTAACACCACGGCCAGTAGATATCATCATCGGGGCTGATTCATACGGGCTAATCATCCAGCCTGGCATCAAGAAACACTCGGACTTCTTACCGATTGCACAATCAACAATCTTTGGGTGGATTATTCTTAGTCCAGTCCCAGAGAATTATTCAACACCAAGCAACTCATACCACATCGCAGTAGAATCATCAAACAAGGAAATTCAAGATCTTCTCACGCAGTTCTGGGTTCAAGAAGAAACACCATCGACAATAGATCACAAGCTCACCCCAGACGAAGAAGCGTGTGAAAAGCATTTTCAAACGACTCATACTCGAGACGAAGAAGGACGGTACATCGTGCGAATCCCGCTCAAATCATCACCATCGAGTCTAGGAGACTCAAAACTCACTGCTCAACGATGTCTACAACGACTCATGAATAAACTCTCAACAAATAATTCATACACCAATTTATACAACTCATTCATGAAAGAGTATGAAGAGTGTGGTCACATGATACGTGTACCATCCTACCACCAGTCAACTCAAATGAGCGAATCTGTTCATGACTATTGTGAAACCGAGACGACCTTGGCACATGATGCAGTAGCATCAGGAGGGTTGAGGGTCTCGGAAGATCAATTGTCAGAACACACTTACGCTCATCCTCCATATTATCTTCCTCATCATGGTGTACTGAAAGAAGATCGAATCACAACAAAGTTGAGAGTTGTCTTCAACGGATCCAGCCCAACGACGTCGCAAGTATCACTCAACGACATCCAGCATGTTGGAGCAAAATGTCAACGTGACATCTCAGACGTGCTCTTATGGATCCGACAGCACAAACTCATCTTTTCAACAGACATCACAAAGATGTACAGACAAATCAAAGTCCACCCGGACGATTGGGATTTGCAACGAATCATATGGCGAGATGACCAACTCAATATGGTGCCATATCACCTAACAACAGTGACGTATGGAACTCGCTCAGCACCATCCTTAGCAATCAGATCATTGCTTCAACTAGTTGAAGAGGAAGGTCATCGCTTCCCGCTCGCAATTGAACCACTCATGAAAGGCAGATATGTTGATGACATATTTGGAGGAGCCGATCAGCTTGACACACTCATCGAAATCTCAAATCAAGTCACCCAGCTCTGCATGGCGGGCGGGTTGCCTCTAGCAAAATGGCACAGCAACATCGAGCAATTCATCGAGCATATCGACCACCACTCACCATCAAACTCACACTCATTCGAAGATAGCAGTACCAAGTTACTCGGCCTGTCATGGATACCTCGTGAAGACGTATTCAAGTTCCACGCAAAGCCTCCATGCTCAAGTTCCAAGCTCACCAAGAGAATCATCTTGTCTGAAACAGCACAACTCTACGATCCACTCGGGTTTCTTTCACCATTCATCATCAAGGCCAAATCATTATTACAAGAATTATGGCTGGAGAAACTCAGCTGGGACGATCAAGTTCCAGATCAGATACACACCAAGTGGACGTTGCTCAGACAAGAGCTCACTCAAGTCGATGAAATCTCAATTCCACGATGGATTCAACTCACAAGCTCAACACTTGTGGAGTTGCACGGATTCTCCGACGCATCTCAAATAGCAATGGCGGCTGCTATCTATATTAAAACAACAACTCCAGGAGAAGAAACCAAGGTTACACTCATCTGCGCGAAATCAAAAGTAACACCACTCAAGCGACTCTCCATCCCTCGACTCGAGCTCACAGCAGCACTGATCTTAGCAAAGCTCATGAATTACGTGCAAACAACCTTGGAACTCACCAACACTCAAACGTTCCTGTGGACTGATTCCTCAGTAACGCTCACCTGGATTAACTCACACCCATCACGGTGGAAGGACTTTGTCAGGAACAGAGTGTCAGCAATTCAAGAACTAACTCCAAGCAGCGTATGTAGATTTGTTCCTGGCAAAGACAACCCAGCCGATTGTCGTTCAAGGGGCATCAGTATCTCCCAGCTCCAGAAGCACCTCCTGTGGTGGACAGGACCACAGTGGCTCACAGGCGATCAATGTTCATGGCTAACTCAACACTATCAACAAGACTCACAGACTCATCAGGAAGAGCGACCGGGGCTCGCATTCACAGTGGCAACAAATCAAGCCGTATATCATTGGGAGATGATATACAGACACTCTTCTCTCACTAGACTACTCAGAGTAACCGCAATATGCTTTCGAGTAAGTCAACTCATCAAGAAATTGCCAAACTCAACGCTCTTTAACCCTCTCTCGCCACAAGATATTGAGAGAGCAAGAGTATTTTGGATCAAAGCAACTCAAGCAGCATATTTCTCAACAGAGCTCAAATTGATCACCATAGCTCAACTACCAACAGCTCATCTCTTCAATCGCCTGACTGCCTATATCGACACTCAAGGCATCATTCGGGTTGGAGGAAGATTGACCAACTCACAACTGGAACTTGAGGCAATTCACCCAGCAATACTCCCACGACATTCTCACTTCACCACACTCATCATAGCAGATGCACATCACAAAACCATGCATGGAGGCACGCAACTCACGCTGAACTACACAAGGCAATCGTGCTGGATTATTGGTGGTAGAGCTCCTGTACGGTCGCATATACTCAGCTGCATGAAATGTGCTCGACAACGTGGCGTCAGAGCACAACAACTCATGGGTCAATTACCAACCAAGAGAGTCACCCCAGCACGACCATTCTTCTATTCAGGTGTGGACTACGCTGGTCCACTGACCATCAAAACCTGGAAAGGTAGAGGCGCCAAACAACATAAAGGATGGCTGTGCATTTTCGTGTGCTTCGTCACCTCGGCCTTGCATCTGGAGGCCGTGAGTGACTACTCAACTGACTCATTCATTGCTGCATTCAGACGGTTCACTGGACGCAGAGGCATCTGCAACACTCTCTATAGTGATTGCGGCACAAACTTCATAGGAGCAGATGCCATACTCACCAAGCTCTTCACTCAAGGTACAACAGAATCACTCTCACTGCATTGCTCACTCACCAGTGATGGAACTACATGGAAGTTCAACCCACCAGCAGCTCCACATATGGGAGGAAAATGGGAAGCAGCAGTCAAATCAGTAAAATATCACCTGAACCGAACAGTAGGAGACATCGCACTCACGTTCGAGGAATTAACTACGTTGCTCATCCAGATCGAAGCAACGCTCAACTCACGACCATTGGAACCACTCACAGAAGACCCTGAAGATACTTCAGCACTCACACCAGCTCACTTTCTCATAGGAGAGCCGCTCACAGCCATACCAGAGCCATCACTCACAGATCTGAACGTTACTAGACTATCACGATGGCAACTAATACAACAAAGGCTTCAATATTTTTGGTCCAAATGGTCAACTCAATATCTCCAGCGCCAACTGTCTACATCGAAATGGCATCATCCATCGAACACCATCAAGGTCGGTTCATTAGTACTGATCACTGATGAGAGGTCTCCACCATCAAAATGGCCTCTCGCCAGAGTCACTCAACTCCATCCAGGAAAGGATGGACTGACCAGGGTAGTGTCACTTAAAACTGCAACAACAACACTCGTTCGACCAATCACCAAGCTCGCCATCTTACCAGCTCAAACTGAATGAAGAACAGATCACATTTAATCATCAACACCGTTGCTGATGGCGGGCGGAATGTTCAGTTTTCACGCTTACCAAGTACACACTCAACTCATGCACACGCTACAGTCACAATCATCTGACGCCTCGCGTCATATGGTATAGCTCGCAGGTATGCTATATCGATTTATCGACCGCGCACTCATGCATATTGTCCATCTGCTCACATCCTCGATCGAAGCTCACTCAAGCGGCCAACGCTGTTAGCGTGGCCCCATCGGCAAGACCACTCACAAGTCTCGCCTTCCATCGCTGACAGCAAATCACAAGCAAGCTGTGACGCACGTCCGTCTTCTTGATACTCTGCCGCGTGGTCGACGGATGTGGCCATTGTTCTCTCTCGAGTCGCTCGCTGTACACGTTCCCGCGTAAAGCTCACGGAGATATTCTCTTGTTCTAATCACTCTAGTGCGGATTCATTTCTGTAGTGTAATACATTCTTGGTCAAATCACCCGTGTTTAAACTCAGTGTTAGTGAAACTCATAGCAGATCATCAGATCCACAGAGCCAATCACATAAACGTCAACGGCGTGGTTCGCGCGTTGGCTGCACAGACGCCATTCTGCTCAGCACTGATCATCGGCGTCAGGACCCTCATCAGACTGCCGTGTGGCATTTTTCGAGCTCTACAGTCAGACCTTATCATCAGGATCAACCACACGGAATCACCAAGGCAACTCACAGGCCTGAGACCCAATCACCAACAGTACATCAACAACCAGGCCAGAACAAATCAAATTACATTTCTTGTGTACTCAACAGGTATTGTTTATGCAACGAATATTAAGTAATTAAATAAACATTGAATCAATTATTGTTACATACTGAGTGCATTTAATTATTTATACTTGTCACCAGGATCCTTAACCTTACTTTTCACATCTGTCACTCGACATGCTACGTGTGAATGCATCGACTTGCTACCTGTCCATAGATTAGATATAATGTACTCATACTCATTATCATGACATATATATATATAATATATATAATATATATACTTTATATATAATAATATAATATATATACTTTATATATAATAATATAATATATATACTTTATATATAATAATATAATATATATACTTTATATATAATAATATAATATAATTTTATTATATATATGTATATAAAATGATATTATATTATTATATTAGGCGCGTAACTAAGTTCCCGCTGTTTTTCAAGAGATGGATCCAGTAGTAAGTGCTGGTCGATTAAGACATAACCAAAACGTCATGAACCAAGCTTAGACTTATAGTAAACAAACCGCTTTGACATATTAGTGATTTTGTTTTTGCGTCATATACTTTTGGTTGTGTGAAAATGTCTGATTTTGTGCCAAATAATCGTCATTTGCGAGAAGTGTTGCTTTTCTTCTTTCATTCGAAGAAAACGGCGGCTAAAGTGCATCGAGAACTCCAAAAAGTTTACGGAGATGCTGCTCTCAGTGAAACAACATGTCGTGATTGGTTCCGTCGCTTCAAAGACGGTGATTTAGATGTTGACGGCCGTCCGCGTGAAGGAAGGCCAAAAACCTCTGAAGACGCTGAATTGGAGGCATTGCTCGATGAGGATCCGTGCCAAACGCAAAAAAGGGCTTGCTTCAGCGATAGGAGTTACTCGCCAAGCCATTTCCAAGCGATTGCATGCGTTGGAAATGATTCAAAAACAAGGAACTTGGGTTCCTTATGATTTGAAGCCAAGAGACGTTGAGCGTCGTTTTTTCGCCTGTGAACAACTGCTCCAGCGGCAAAACAAGAAGGGTTTTCTTCATCGCATTGTTCCGGGTGATGAACAATTGATTCGTTACAGCAACCCAAAGAGAACAAAATCATGGGGACTGCCCGGTCATGCTTCTACGTCGTCGGCTCGCCCGAATATTCACGCTGCGAAGATTTTGCTGTGTATTTGTTGGGACCAGGGCGGTGTTATTTATTATGAGCTGTTAAAACCGAACGAAACCATCACTGGGGAACGGTATCGAATTCAATTGATGCGATTGAGCCGAGCACTGCGCGAAAAGCGGCCACAATACGAGCAGAGGCACGAAAACGTGATTCTACAGCATGACAACGCTCGGCCTCACGTTGCTAAACCCATTAAAACCCACGTAGAAACGCTTAAATAGGAAGTCCTACCCCACCCGCCATATTCCCCAGATATTGCGCCGTCCGATTATTAGTTGTTCTTATTATTATTACTTGCTCGATTATTACAAAAGACGAACACTTCTACCGTGACGGTATTCGAGCTCTGCCAGAAAGATGGAAAAAAGTTGTCGCTATCGATGGGCAATATTTTGAATGATTCATTTATAAACATTTTTTCACAATAAAGTTGCATTTTCATGAAAAAAAAAACAGCGGAAAATTAGTTGCGCACCTAATGTTATATTATATTATATTATATTATATTATTATAATATTATATTATATTATATTATTATAATATAATATTATTATAATATAATATAATATAATTTTATATACATATATATAATAAAATTATTTTATAAATTCAGAGTTGCTCGTATGGCAACAGCCAAACGGATGGTTTGTCGATCGCGAGGGGGGCGGAATACCGGTCAGCCCTGAGTCACCACCACCTCACGAAAAGGGTATTTTTATACCTAAAGATGAGGATGTGGCTCGGTTGGTCACTGTGCCATAATTCAACGCAAATAGAGATGCGGTGTTGGATCTGACCCCTACGACGACGACGACGATTTAATAGCCGTCCGTTTATACGAAGCTTGTGCCAGACCGTAATGTAATTACTTAAATTATAGCTCGTACGCCGCTTGTCGCTGTATACTCGTCATCGTCATCATCAACATCTTCAGCGTCATCAACCACGTCATCGTCATCGTCATCGTCATCGTCATCGTCATCGTCATCGTCATCGTCATCGTCATCGTCATCGTCATCGTCATCGTCATTGTCATCATCATCGTCATCGTCATCGGCATCGTCATCATCATCGTCGTCGTCGTGTTCTTCAGCCTCAGAGGACTCCTCAAGAGAGGGATCCTCTGTCGAGTTCGATGCGCCTCACAACGATTTCTACCAGGTAAGTAGTAGTAGTAGTAGTAGTAGTAGTAGTAGTATTTTTTTTTTTTTTTGGTAGGTGGAAATACGTTTACGCACACCGGTGGGTTTGATTTAACCGATAGTGTAGGGCTCGTCCAATTACGTAGCCCTACCCACTAAAACCACCTAACCTACTCCAGCACCATGACCCCGGAACCGCTTTTGCATTTCTTCAGGGTCATAGGCTATCTCTGCCGCTTTCCGGTCTTCCCTCGTTGTTCTCGGCGAGCCTCCTATGGCGATCTTCTCGAACGCCCTACTTCCCTGCCCCCGCAAGCGTGGTTAGGGGTTCTGGCGATCTTGATCTCGCTGCTCCTCCTTCTTCTTCTTCCGCAGTATGGTCTTCACGTACGTCCCTACTGCATCCCAGTTCTTTTGGCACTCAAGCATCGATGGTACGATGGTCTGAGAGGTTCTCGGTTGCCCAAAGGTTGTCTCTAGGACGTCTCTCTCAGCCACCCATCGATCACACGCGAAGAACGTATGTTCTGCGTCGTCGACTCTATTCGGACAGTAGTCGCAGTATGGACTACGCTTCCTCCTCATGCTGTGTACGTAAGAGTTAAAGTGTCCGTGGCCGGTGAGGAGCTGAGTGAAATAAAAGTTTACCTCTCCATGCTTCCTGTCGGTCCACGGGGTCACCACCCCTATCATCTGCGCTGTCCATCGGCCGGTCGTACCTTCGGCCCGTCTGCGTTCCCAGTCTAGGACGGTTCGCTGCCGCTCTTCTCTCCGTGTATTGGCCATCACATTCTCGGCCCTCCGTTCGTATATGTGCTTTCGCCCTTTGGCAAGCAGGTCGATTGGGATGACACCGGCCACCACCAACACTGCTGCCTCAGACACCGTCCGGTAGGCACCTGCGATACGAAGGGCCCCTCATCTTTGGACTGAGCTCATCTTCCTCCTATACTTCTCCACGTCCATGGCATCAGCCCAAATCTCCGCCCTATACAGAAACACGGAGTGAACGACACTCATGAGGATGCGTCACGTATTGCTCCACGGCTCGCCTACGTTGGGCATGAGCCTCGAAAGCATGCCAACCAAGGTGGTGGCCTTGTCAGCGGCAGCCTGGATGTGTGCCCAAAACATGAGCTTCGCATCCAGTAACTGCCCCAGATATCGGACGACCTTTCCAGCTTCAATTCGAGCACCGTCGACTTCCGCTGAGAAAGGGTCCAAGAACTTCCTTTGTCTGGTGAGTACTACCATCTCGATTTTCTTGGCAGCAAGCTCGAGGCCATGCTCCACCAACCAATCGCTGACTAGGTGAGTCACTTGTCTGATCCTCCTTTTTGCCTGCGCTTCGGTTTTGGCAGTGATCACCGCGGCGATGTCATCCGCAAAACCAACCAACCTACTTTCCTCGGGCATTTTCAGACCCAGAATGCCGTCGTAGACGACGTTCCACAGGTCCGGTCCCAGAGCTGAGCCCTGGGCCACCCCGGAAGTAATCCTCCTGGTTCGCTGTCCTTTAGTTGTACTCAAGGCGAGTTCCCTGTTGTCGAGGTAATCGCTGAATATCCTAAGGATGTACAGCAGTACCTCGAATCGCTTTTCCAGCGCCCGGAGGATATCTGTCCATCTGACCGAGTTGAAAGCATTCCGCATGTCCAGCGTTACAAGTACACAGACGCTACGCGATCTGTGGTTTCCTTGCCACGCTGTCTCGGTCGGCTCCAACACTTCCCGAATGGCACCAATGGTCGATCTCTTCTTGCGGCAACCATGCTGGTTTGCGGCGAGTCCCCCCGATGTCTCGACCGCGGCCCGAAGCCGCGCTCGAATCATTTTTTCAAACACCTTCCCCGCGGTGTCGAGCATACACAGAGGTCGGTACGATGACGCGGTTATGGGCGGGCCCTTTCCCTTGTCGAGCAGTACCAGCCGCTGCTTTTTCCACCTCAAACTAAACACCCCTGCCCCAATACAGTTGTACATGTTAAGCAAGAGGTGGGGAAACTCTTTTGCTATCATCTTGATAACCTCCGTGGGAATGCCGTCGGGGCCAGGTGTCTTGCGATTCGCGATAGAAGCCGCTGAATGGTACAGTTCTGCCACGCTGAAAGTTGGGACCTCCTCTACCGCGTGGTACGCCTTGTTCTTCCTGTCTGGATGTGTGGGAAACAGGATGTCCACTATCTCATCTATCTGCCTAGCTTCTTCATAGCGACCTGGTATCCCCTACCCCAGGTATCTCTGTTTATGTGCTCGCATAGCTCACTCCAACACCGGGCCTTGCTGCTTTTCACGGCCGCGGTTAGTTGCTTCTTTGCCGTTTTGTAGGCGGCATTTTCTTCCTCGGACGTGGTGTCCTCCCTCCTCCTCGCTCTTTGAGCTCTACGCCGAAGTCTCAAACATTCGCGTCAAATGGCAGCAATCTCGTCTGTCTACCAGTACGCGGATTCTCGGTTCTTCCTCCTTGTCTTTTTTGGCATAGCCTTGTTGCAGGCTATGGTGATGTGCTTTATGGTGCGATCGACTAACCGTTCCGCAGCTTCCCTGTTTGCGACTTCCTGTCCTGCTTCTTCAAGTAGTGTGCCGCCGCTTGAAATCGCTTCGCAGAGCGCTCGTTCGTCCAGCTTGGCAACGTTCCAGTCAGCTGCCTCAGCGTTGGTTGTGCCCACGCCACTGTTTCCGCATGCGTCGCTAACCCTATACACGATGTGCTGGTGGTCGCTGCCCGTGAACTCCTACAGCACTCGCCATGCTCTGACTTTCGATGCTATACCCGGTGGAGCAAGGGTAATGTCTATGATGGTACCATGGTTTCCGCTTCTGCGGAATGTCGCAGTGGTACCCGTATTCATGACTATGAGGTCGAGCCTAGCAGCCATCTCTGATACC
Source organism: Cylloceria caligata (assembly GCA_963942595.1). Classification (NCBI taxonomy): domain Eukaryota; kingdom Metazoa; phylum Arthropoda; class Insecta; order Hymenoptera; family Ichneumonidae; genus Cylloceria; species Cylloceria caligata. Next base: position 41,210,465 of record OZ012710.1, read on the forward strand.
TCAATGCCTCGTCTAGCCGACCACGACATGCCCTACTCATGAGAGTTTGCGTTGAAGTCTCCTGCAACCAGAACCTCGCTTTCAATACCGCGGATAAAGTCTTCGATCTCCTCCAGCTTGCGTCTAAAGACAGCTATGCCCTCGTTTGGTGAGAGGTATATGTCTACATAGGTGGTGCTCGCACTCCTCATTCAGACGAAACCTTCTCCTTTTCCGGTTGCACTGATAGAAAGACGATCGGTGTTTTGGATCCAGATGACCGCGGTTCCCTCGTCATTCGCATACCATCTCCTTTCACTTGCTCTTACGTACTGTTCCGCAATAAAATCAGGGCGACCCTGTGCTCTATGGTCATTTGGGCCACCATGTCCTGGGCTAACCTGCCTCTTTCCAAGTTGGCCTGGAGAAAAACCGCCATTATGCCCTTTTGTTTCGGCACGCCTCTTTGTAGGCTTCATATCTTGACGAACCCAGAATGTGGTCCATCTTTCGGTCGTCTCCGTGTGCCTCACAAAGCTGGCAGTGGGAGTCGCTTTCACACGTTGCTACCTTGTGTCCCTTCTTGCCACATTTTCTGCACAGTTCACTTCTGTCTGGCCGTTTGCAGCCGCGTAGTGACCAAAGCCCTGGCAGTGGAAGCAGCGGGTCGGTTGAACTTTCAGCCTTACCCTGCAGTTTACCCACCCTATTCTCAGGTGCGTGACCTGCTTGAGTTTGTGGGCTGCGGTGTCGTTGAGCTCCACAATGGCCATCTCGGACCCTCTGACTGCCTTTTTCGTCAGGAATATCCTTGTCTCCGCGCAGTTCTCTTCTTGTATGAGACCCTGGAGAGCGTGCCTTACCTCCTTCTCATCCGTGACCTCGTCAAGGTCCCGAATCTTGATCGTCGTCCTTGGGACCATCTGCCTGACTTTTCCTGTTCCTCCGATAGCTTTCTGCAGCGCCTCGCCAAACTTTTCCTTATCTTAAAGAGCTGCGCCCAGCTGAACCAGGACATCTCCTGCCCTTGTTTCCCGGATGGCCTTTATCTCGATCCTCGTGTCTCCAGAATTGACGTTTGTACGTATGTCTTTCAACACGTCTGTGTATTTATTCCCCGTGGCAGGTCGGATCAATACTGCCTCAGATCGGGCCCTGCGTGACTGTTTCCCGTAGGGGCCGTACATTTTCTGTATATGGCCTTCCTTAGCCGCCACCGTCGATTGTTTTGGAGATTTCTTCCCCTTATTTGGGCGCTTTTGCACCTTGACAAAGCCTTCGTTGTCCTCGCAAGGCCTATCCTTCTTCCGCGTAGGCGGGACTGGTTGACTGCCCTCTTGCGGGCTGGGGGTGCCATTTTCCGGTCTCATCTTCTTGCTGTCCGCATTTGGAGTGAGGACCTCATCCACCACGATAATTGCGCTTCCGCTTTTCGATCTACAGTAGTAGTAGTAGTAGTAGTAGTAGTAGTAGTAGTAGTAGTAGTAGTAGTAGTAGTAGTAGTAGTAGTAGTAGTAGTAGTAGTAGTAGTAGTAGTAGTAGTAGTAGTAGTAGTAGTAGTAGTAGTAGTAGTAGTAGTAGTAGTAGTAGTAGTAGTAGTAGTAGTAGTAGTAGTAGTAGTAGTAGTAGTAGTAGTAGTAGTAGTAGTAGTAGTAGTAGTAGTAGTAGTAGTAGTAGTAGTAGTAGTAGTAGTAGTAGTAGTAGTAGTAGTAGTAGTAGTAGTAGTAGTAGTAGTAGTAGTAGTAGTAGTAGTAGTAGTAGTAGTAGTAGTAGTAGTAGTAGTAGTAGTAGTAGTAGTAGTAGTATCAGGGGTACAAATTGAAAATGCGGGTTTGATAACAGATGGCGTTACTAACGCTATACGCATCAGGCAGTACTGTGACTATGTTCATGTCAAAGCTACGTCTTATAGCTTTAATTTTCAGTATGTGTCAATTTGTCGCAGTGTCAAATTCATAGTTTTTTTGAGCTCTCAATATGTCGAGTTTCGTGCCAACAAAACAGCATTTGCGGGAAGTTTTAATTTACTTCTTTAATTTGAAGAAAAGTGCTGCTGAAGCACATCGATTGGTCTCCGAGGCTTATCCGAGTCATGTTCCATCGGTTTCAACGTGCGAGAGATGGTTTGTGCGGTTTAGAAGTGGTGATTTTGACGTTGAGGACAAAGAGCGGCCGGGCCAAGTGAAAAAGTTTGAGAATGCTGAATTGGAGGCAATACTCAATGAAGACTCGTGTCAAACTCAACAAGAGCTCGCAGATTCATTGGGAGTGACACAACAAGCCATTTCCCATCGTATAAAAGCCCTCGGAATGATCCAAAAGCAAGGACATTGGGTGCCGTATGAGCTGAAGCCGAGAGACGTCGAGCGCCGTTTTTTTGCATGCGAACTGCTGCTCGAACGGCAAAAACGGAAGGGTTTTTTGCATCGCATTGTCACTGGTGATGAAAAGTGGATCCATTACGATAACCCGAAGCGCAAAAAATCATATGGTTACCCCGGCCATGCATCATCATCGACGGCCAAACCAAATATTCACGGCGCCAAGCTCATGCTCTGTATTTGGTGGGACCAGCTGGGTGTGGTGTATTATGAGCTATTGAAATCGAACGAAACCATCACAGGAGCACTATACCGAACTCAATTGATGCGTTTGAGCCGCGCACTCAAAGAAAAACGGCCACAATACGAGCAAAGACACGACAAAGTAATTTTGCAACATGACAACGCTCGGCCACATGTTGCAGCGCCGGTCAAAACATACCTACAAACGCTGAAATGGGAAGTCTTACCCCACCCGCTGTATAGCCCAGATATTGCTCCTTCCGATTACCACCTTTTCCGATCGATGACACATGGCCTAGCTGACCAGCGCTTCCATTCTTACGAAGAAGCCCAAAAATGGGTCGATGACTGGATAGCAGCCAAGCCGGCCGAATTTTTTCGCGACGGTATCCGTAAATTGCCAGAAAGATGGGAAAAAGTTGTGGCTAGCGATGGACAATACTTTGAATAATTCATTTGTTACCATTTTTTCAGAATAAACGTTCAAAAATAGAAAAAAATCCCGCATTTTCAATTTGTACTCCTGATAGTAGTAGTAGTAGTAGTAGTAGTAGTAGTAGTAGTAGTAGTAGTAGTAGTAGTAGTAGTAGTAGTAGTAGTAGTAGTAGTAGTAGTAGTAGTAGTAGTAGTAGTAGTAGTAGTAGTAGTAGTAGTAGTAGTAGTAGTAGTAGTAGTAGTAGTAGTAGTAGTAGTAGTAGTAGTAGTAGTAGTAGTAGTAGTAGTAGTAGTAGTAGTAGTAGTAGTAGTAGTAGTAGTAGTAGTAGTAGTAGTAGTAGTAGTAGTAGTAGTAGTAGTAGTAGTAGTAGTAGTAGTAGTAGTAGTAGTAGTAGTAGTAGTAGTAGTAGTAGTAGTAGTAGTAGTAGTAGTAGTAGTAGTAGTAGTAGTAGTAGTAGTAGTAGTAGTAGTAGTAGTAGTAGTAGTAGTAGTAGTAGTAGTAGTAGTAGTAGTAGTAGTAGTAGTAGTAGTAGTAGTAGTAGTAGTAGTAGTAGTAGTAGTAGTAGTAGTAGTAGTAGTAGTAGTAGTAGTAGTAGTAGTAGTAGTAGTAGTAGTAGTAGTAGTAGTAGTAGTAGTAGTAGTAGTAGTAGTAGTAGTAGTAGTAGTAGTAGTAGTAGTAGTAGTAGTAGTAGTAGTAGTAGTAGTAGTAGTAGTAGTAGTAGTAGTAGTAGTAGTAGTAGTAGTAGTAGTAGTAGTAGTAGTAGTAGTAGTAGTAGTAGTAGTAGTAGTAGTAGTAGTAGTAGTAGTAGTAGTAGTAGTAGTAGTAGTAGTAGTAGTAGTAGTAGTAGTAGTAGTAGTAGTAGTAGTAGTAGTAGTAGTAGTAGTAGTAGTAGTAGTAGTAGTAGTAGTAGTAGTAGTAGTAGTAGTAGTAGTAGTAGTAGTAGTAGTAGTAGTAGTAGTAGTAGTAGTAGTAGTAGTAGTAGTAGTAGTAGTAGTAGTAGTAGTAGTAGTAGTAGTAGTAGTAGTAGTAGTAGTAGTAGTAGTAGTAGTAGTAGTAGTAGTAGTAGTAGTAGTAGTAGTAGTAGTAGTAGTAGTAGTAGTAGTAGTAGTAGTAGTAGTAGTAGTAGTAGTAGTAGTAGTAGTAGTAGTAGTAGTAGTAGTAGTAGTAGTAGTAGTAGTAGTAGTAGTAGTAGTAGTAGTAGTAGTAGTAGTAGTAGTAGTAGTAGTAGTAGTAGTAGTAGTAGTAGTAGTAGTAGTAGTAGTAGTAGTAGTAGTAGTAGTAGTAGTAGTAGTAGTAGTAGTAGTAGTAGTAGTAGTAGTAGTAGTAGTAGTAGTAGTAGTAGTAGTAGTAGTAGTAGTAGTAGTAGTAGTAGTAGTAGTAGTAGTAGTAGTAGTAGTAGTAGTAGTAGTAGTAGTAGTAGTAGTAGTAGTAGTAGTAGTAGTAGTAGTAGTAGTAGTAGTAGTAGTAGTAGTAGTAGTAGTAGTAGTAGTAGTAGTAGTAGTAGTAGTAGTAGTAGTAGTAGTAGTAGTAGTAGTAGTAGTAGTAGTAGTAGTAGTAGTAGTAGTAGTAGTAGTAGTAGTAGTAGTAGTAGTAGTAGTAGTAGTAGTAGTAGTAGTAGTAGTAGTAGTAGTAGTAGTAGTAGTAGTAGTAGTAGTAGTAGTAGTAGTAGTAGTAGTAGTAGTAGTAGTAGTAGTAGTAGTAGTAGTAGTAGTAGTAGTAGTAGTAGTAGTAGTAGTAGTAGTAGTAGTAGTAGTAGTAGTAGTAGTAGTAGTAGTAGTAGTAGTAGTAGTAGTAGTAGTAGTAGTAGTAGTAGTAGTAGTAGTAGTAGTAGTAGTAGTAGTAGTAGTAGTAGTAGTAGTAGTAGTAGTAGTAGTAGTAGTAGTAGTAGTAGTAGTAGTAGTAGTAGTAGTAGTAGTAGTAGTAGTAGTAGTAGTAGTAGTAGTAGTAGTAGTAGTAGTAGTAGTAGTAGTAGTAGTAGTAGTAGTAGTAGTAGTAGTAGTAGTAGTAGTAGTAGTAGTAGTAGTAGTAGTAGTAGTAGTAGTAGTAGTAGTAGTAGTAGTAGTAGTAGTAGTAGTAGTAGTAGTAGTAGTAGTAGTAGTAGTAGTAGTAGTAGTAGTAGTAGTAGTAGTAGTAGTAGTAGTAGTAGTAGTAGTAGTAGTAGTAGTAGTAGTAGTAGTAGTAGTAGTAGTAGTAGTAGTAGTAGTAGTAGTAGTAGTAGTAGTAGTAGTAGTAGTAGTAGTAGTAGTAGTAGCAGTAGCAGTAGTAGTAGTAGTAGTAGTAGTAGTAGTAGTAGTAGTAGTAGTAGTAGTAGTAGTAGTAGTAGTAGTAGTAGTAGTAGTAGTAGTAGTAGTAGTAGTTGTAGTTGTAGTAGTAGTAGTAGTAGTAGTAGTAGTAGTAGTAGTAGTAGTAGTAGTAGTAGTAGTAGTAGTAGTAGTAGGAGCAGCAGCAGCAGCACCAGGAACAAATAAGTTCCCATCACAGAAGAAAAACATAACAGATAAGTAGGTACACACAAGCCACCGCGAGTACCCACCCTTATCAGAATGGCGGCAACAGTACACCACACCTGCCACGCAAATCACCATCAAAACAAAACACAGCCCGCGAGAAGCGAGCAACACAAGAGGCAGGACAGGGAGCCATACCACGCGCTATATCTACCGGACCCCGGCGTACTAGCGCTCACTTTACGCTAAGTACGGGCGGAACTACACGTAAAACCAAACACCAAACACCTCACCATGCAAAAACAGTACAGTCGGCCGTACCCCCCCCCCCCCCCCCCCCCCCCATTACGCCATGCTACTCAGACGGCAACGTGCCAAGAACGTCACATTACGTGGAAAATACAGAAGAATTAGTGGAACTCTCGAGGTTACACAAATCCTCGAGACAAAACAACAGGGTTTCGTCACATAAAGCGTCGCTACATACCCCCAAATCACGGATAAAACATTCACATTCGGAAAAACACATAAATCAAGCCAACCTCTCACGAAACATAATGAACAAATCAAGATCAAGTCAGCCCCTACACCGAAGGGTTAACGAAAATTATAATAACATAACAATCGATGACGAACACGTGAAAAACTCACAGAGACAGACAATTTTGGCAATAAGTAATTAATCCTGGCAAATATTAATCAATAAAGCAGACAGGCGAATACACACGAGGTAGGAAAAGACCCACATGGGACAAAATTATTGAAAAACCATGACTAAACCACAAAAACCACCGTTAGAAAGTTTGGACCTCCAGCAGGTAGGAATGTAACTCTTATGCCGGTTCCGCGTAATTGGATTATTCGGTATTCGGTATAATATTAAAAAGTTATTATTTTTGGGATCGTTTGCTGATAAGGAGATGAATCTCGAGTTATCGATGAAAACACGAATCTATGTAAAAGGAAGTATTTATTTTAGGCAACGGTAACTTTCCGTTGTCTATTTAAAAGTCAAAGTAAGAAAGTACAATTATGCGTTGTTCTGAGAATTTCGCGAGGAACCAAGCGTTCTCTGTTGAGTCTAAATTAATTTTGCCCTTTCGTAAAGCAGTTGCTAACTGTCTTCACGAAGATCCCTTAGTTTGCGTTTTTAGTGTTAGCCTATCGTCGAACGCCAAGCGAGTCGCCTCATGCTGCGTCGGCATTCCTGGTGTCGATCGTACGATCGGGCATTGGACTTCGTTTCCTGTCTTGAACGAATTCCAATGTTGCTTTGCTATGGAATATTCCCGAATATACTAAATACGGAGTGGAATATTCTGCGGCACAACATCCCTCCCCCCTTAAAAGGAAAAATTTTTTCTTAAAAAAAATTGTTTCTTCGATTGGTTTCCTGTTTGAAGTTATATAACAATACAATACAATAAAATTTTTTATTTTTCATTTGTTAACGATGAAGTTTTTCCTTGCTTCTTATCGTCTTTCGAACCGAGCGAGTCGTTCTCGGTTGGGGGGACGGGTGCATAACCTGCCCAGCTCGGATCGCGGTTGCTCTTCTGGCTGTTGTCGTCCGATCGGCTCGAGGTTGATGTTTACCTCGGCTGCTGCCGGGGTCGTTCCCTCGCTTGTCCTTGTTGGTGTTCGGTTTCGTTGATACCTATAACATTTAAACAGAACATAGCCAACCAAGGCTATTGGTGCTACTGCACCCAGTGAGTAGAAACTCATATTGTGGATGTGTTGCATCCCGTCTCCGGCAGTATTGAGGTTGTCCATGATTTGGTCGGCTCGAGCTCCGAGCTTTTGAAGCTCTTCCGGGTCTCGCAGCACGCTCTGCAGTGGAATTGTCCTCTCGGTCTGTGTAGGGGGCGCCTTGGCTTCAATTTCCGTTAATGTTAATTTGAACGATGGGAGGTAGTTTTCCCTGATGATCTGTTATGTCCGCCTGATGGTTTTAATGCTTAAATATTAGGCGGTTACTATATATACGCCTACCAAAGCCAGTATTCCCATATTATTTAACAATTTTTCTAGGGTTGGCGCGACGTATAGTCATCACCCTTGCTGTTGCATTAGGACGATGAGGGGATGGGTTAGTTGGATAACCCTTTTCGCGCATTTCTCGCCGTTATCTGTGTCCGTTTTCGCTGTAGGCCTTTCTGTGCTCTATTCAGCGTTGGGACTAGATTGTCTACGCGTGCCTTCTTCCTCACTCTGAGGCTTATTAACATGTGTATATCAACCGAATAAAGTGTGCACGTTATTCTTTTTACACTCTACGCTGAACACTATCCTGTGTCAGTATTAATATGCTCTACATTTTTCGTGGTGCTTTTCTGGCACGGTCACAGTATTCCGTCCCCTCCAGATTGCGTTATGAAATTGCAATTTCTTTTCAATTGTTTCGTTCAATATATTTTTCCGATATGTATAAGCTCTTTTTCCTGTTGATAAAATTAGGTCTCTTAAGACCTCTTCTACTTTATTGGAGCTCCCTACCCTGCGTCCTGAGAGGCTCCTTCCCACTATTATTTTCTTGCTAATATTTAGTTTTAACTAGCTATAAGTATTTGAATTCCTCAGCAATTCCTGAGCTATTAGTGCTCGATAAAGAGCTTCAGGCGGTTTGCGTGCACCGCCTAGATTTTACGTCCCTTCCGGACCACGTAGTTGACGGGGGGTCTCTTCTCTAGTATTTCGTGAGGACTCGTCCACTTCGGGGTCAGCTTGGCTGACCGCCCCCTTCGCCCCGTCTCGTTATGGAGGAGTACGCGTTCGCCGACGCGGTACTCCTGCACCTGTGCGCCATGGTCGTATGTAGTCTTTGACCGTCTTTTCGCGCCTTCCAGGTTGTCTCGTGCTACAGTCCATGCGGCGCGTAATCGCTCGCATAACTCGTGGACGTAGTCATCGTAGGCATAAGTGCTGCGTGGTTCTTGTTTCACGGCGGTCGGCAATTCGGCCTCGCGTCCGTACACCAACACGTGGGGCGACAGTCCGGTCCCCGTATGTGGAGTGGTGTTGTACGTGAACATCGCATACGGCAGCCACTCGTCCCAATTTCCTTGATCCTCTTCTATGGAATTTTTTAGGTACTCAGCGAGGGTGCAACGCGATCTTTCTAATGCGCTATTTGATTCCGGATGGTAGGCTGTCGTTTGTATTTTCTTGATTTGCAGCAGTCGACACATTTCCTTGAAGGTCGCGCTGAGGAAGTTCGTACCCTGATCTGATAATATTATTTCCGGTGTTCCGTGTCGGCAGATCAATTCTTCAACGAGCGCTCTAGCGACTGTCGAAGTCTCTTGGTTCGGCAGTGATATTGCTGCACTGTATTTGGTAAGCGAGTCCTGGAACGTGAGTATGTATCTTTTCCCGGACGTGCTTTCCGGTAGCGGTCCGACGATGTCGACCGCGACTTTTTCAAATGACCTCGATGGGGTGTCCGTTACCACCATCGGCACTCGTTCCTTTTTCCTGATTTTATTCTTTTGACAGGATTCACATGACGATATATAATTTTCTAAATCTCTTCTCAGACCGGGCCAGTCGTATTTGGTCCGAATCCGAGTAACGTACGCCGTATACCCTAATACCCTCCTATGGCTGTGTCGTGGTATTCTCTGATTATTTTCTGGCGGTTATCGGCAGAAGGAGTGGCTACGCCACTGCGGCAGTCGCTATATGCTTTTATAACGCTGTCTTCGTCCGCGCTGCTGGAAGCTCGTGGGCTACGGGCCCCGCCGTGCCTCGCTTCCTCAGCAGGACTTTGCGGTGCTCTGTCCGCAGCTTCGTCGCTCGGTGTGCCTACCGTTAGCTCCGCCGTTGGGTCGCTCTCTTTCTCGAGCGGCCTTGCTACGTTTGCTTTTCGCGGCCTTCCGCGCTTCGCGGGTCCGCCATGCTGTGCTGGGCCCGCTCCGTCCTTGTCAGCGGTGCTCGCAGTCTTACCAGTGGCTTGCGTTGCTTGCTTGCGTGGTCTGCCCCTTCCCCGACCGCACGGCTTTTCGGCGGGGCTGTGGGGTTCAGTAGAGCGATCTGCATGCACGCTGCGGATCTCTCAATCTTCTTCTGGCGCATTGGCTAGCGCGGCCTCTCTCTTTGCCAAGTTGCTGGACTGCTCCGGGGTATTCTTGGCTCTCTGCTTTGTGCGGCTGTCCGTACCCGGGCGCTTGTCGTCCTGGTCTCTCTCGCGGGCGAGCTCGACCTCTCGCTCCAGCGAGCTACCATGGGTATACGGAGTTTCTTCGGCCGTCCGTTTTGTGCGGTCATTCATTGTGCCTCCTTGCCCCGTCGTGCTGTCTTCTTTCGACACACGGACTTCGTTCCTCGCTCTCGCTTGGGCCCTCGTAGTAAGGCATATTCTACTTACCGCATCTGCATTCGTATTGCACTTTCCTGCCTTGTACTCCACGTTGAATTCATGTTCCGCCAATTTAATTTTCCACCGCATCAATCTCGAACCTGGGTCCTTTACTCCGAACAGCCAGGTGAGGGGTTGATAGTCCGTCACTACTGTGAAACGGATACTGTAAATATATGGCCGGAATTGAGCTAGGGCCCATATTATCGCGAGTAGCTCTTACTCCGTGTGTTATCATGTCGTCGAGGTACACATAGCATTTGACGCCCTGTAGTCCTGCTAACGCGGAGTTCATTAGCCGCTGGAAAGTCGGTGGTGCGTTCTTGAATCTGAAGGGATTCAAAATGACCCCGCGGAGTAGAAAATGCCGTTTTTCTATGTTTTCCTGCGCCATCGGGATTTGGTTAAATCCAGAGGCGAGATCCAAAGTCGTATAATATCGGGCCCGTCCCAACTGGTCCAATATTTCGGTGATATTGGGCAGTGGGTACGAGTCTCCGATGGTGGCTTTGTTCAACTTCAGAAAATCCACCACTACGCGCATTTTCTTCACTCCAGCGGCATCGGGTTTCTTAGCCACGACCATCAGCGGCGCGTTACATTGACTCCTGCTGGACTGGGCTATTCCTTCCGCTAGCATTTTGTCTGTCGGCATCTCCACTTCTCTTTCTCGTGGGCGAGTTTAGCCTCTCGCTCCGACGAGTTATAGTGGTTGCCTTGGGTATCCTCGACTCTCCGCTTTGTGCGGCTGTTCGTATACCCGATTGCGCTATCATTCTCTTTTTTGTTGGACTTTCTGTCCTGTCCCACTTGGGCTCGTGTGGTCGCATATATGCGACTCAGAGCGTCTGCATCAGTATTTCTTCTTCCGGCTTTATGCATTTTACCGGACCCATGCCGCGATTTTACGGTCTTCCCAGGCAAGGGTTGCGATCCTAGGTCCTTCGATCCGACCTTAAAGGGTGCGCGATACTGCACCTCGTGCGTGCGCTGTCGCTTGTTCCCTCGTAGTTGGAATACACCGTTGTATTCGCACACTATTCCTGCGCGAGCTGCTTGCTTTTCACTGCTGGGGGGCACCAAGTCGGGCTTCCGTTGGCGCTGCGCAAACCGTTAGGCTTTCTTCCCCATGCTCTCTGAGCTAACGCGCAGTGCCTTGACCTGGCGGCTACGTACGGTCTTCGCTATCTACGACGGCTCGCATGTCACCGTCGGCTGTTGCACTTCCCCGTCGCATTTAGAAACTTCTAAACTCACTCTTTTGATTCTTGACGGTGTGACACGGGGTCTCTCCATGATGCCTCGGCCGATCCCGCTCCTTGTAGGTAGTCTGACAAATGTGTTTTCCTTGGCGGCATCCATGTTAGACCCGTTTCCGGAAGGAAGATTTATCTTTGTAAGCAGGCCTATGTATTTGCACGTAGCGGCAGTACTACTCCTTGGTGACGAATATATCCTCGTCGCGCCGTCCCTTAGCGGCATGCAGTGCCCATACAACTTGAGCATCTCGCCATGCAGGATGTCCACTTTATGCTGCTTGATAAAGTACATGCCAAGTAATCCGTTGACCTTCAACGGCACATTGTTCGGAACGATGTAGAACCAATGCTCTACATTTAAAGCCGGTGTCTCGAGTACAATTTTAGCTATCCCAAGGAGGGTGAATTTTTCGCCCACCACACCCTGTAATTCCACGCAGCACCTGCTCACCATGGTCTCGGGCTTGAGACAGCCTGCCTTGATAATGCTGCACTGCGCTCCGGTGTCCGCTTTGAGGGTGAGTACCCCGGTCGTGGCCAACGGTGCATCGATATCGAAGTCGCTGGCGGTGGCACTCGACGCCGGCAGCGTTACTTGTAGAAGCTGCAGGGTTGTTTTCTTCTGCTTGCACGCAGGTATCTGCTGGACAGTTAGCGTATTCAGTCTCAGTGCGCCCAGCGTGTTCACGCCTGCAGTGGCTGGATCTGGCCCCGCAGTTATCGTATTTTTTGCATCTTTGTAGCCTGCGTTTCTTGGCTGTCGGGGCGGCTGCGCTGGCTCGCTTTTATTCTGCGACAGTCTCTTTCGGCTGTCCTTCCACATGTGGCCTTTCTTCTGGCAGCAATTGCAGGTTCCGTATTCTGGGTGCAGTCTTGAGCCATGTGTCCAGGTTTTCCGCAGGTGAAACAATTTTCTCCCTGCCGAGGTGATGCGCCTTGGGACCTTCTGGGGTAGCTTAATACTCCACCTGCCCCTCCCTTTCGCTGCACCATGTTGGTGATCTCGATGGCTCCCGCTACCGTGGAGAGTGTGGAGAGTGGCGTAGTTACGAGATCTCACTAGAATTAGGACCTGCCCATGCAGTCGATTTTCAAAGTTGGCTTGGGCGCTCTTCCGTGTTATTTTCTTGATGATGCGCATTTCCGTCATCGTAGTGGCTTCCTCGCAAAGCTTTTCTATTATATCGACGGTGATACGCTCGGTCCTGGTGGCGTATACCGCGATGTCCTCTCTCTGGCCCTGCCGGAGGGAGTTGAAATCTACTTGTAACGCAGGCAACGACTTCCGCTTCTCGTACACGGCTTCCAGCTCGGTTTTAAGCTGTGCTACCGAGTGGATGATTTTGTGCTTTATTTCTCTGGACGCTCTACCTTCGAGCTTGCTGCTGAGCACTAGTTCTAACAGGATGTTTTGATCTCGGGGCGCTACTCGCTTGAAAACAGTCTCGCAGGATCGTAAGAACGCGTCTAGTTCGTCAGCGTTGCTTCCGTCGAAATGCTTGACGTTTTTTAGCGCAAGACCAAGATCGAACGTTCTACTCGGTGTTTTCGGCACCCTCTGTTGTTCCCTTTGGAACACGGCATCTGCAGGGGGATATTCTAATTCCTGAAATCGGGTTTGCCTCGAACGCGGACGCGGTATAGGGCGTTCCTCCAACCCTGTATTTTCCAGTCTTCGCGATAGTTCGGCGTTTTGCTCGCGCAGGGACCGGATGAGCTCAGACTCGTCCGCACCTACCTCGTTGAGCGTGTACGCGAGGTTTCGCCGTGCCAACGGCGAGTCGCGGCCTTGGAGCCTAAGCTCCAGCTCGAGCTCTCGCTGAGCCCGCTCGTACTCGCGATTACTCCTTTCGACCGCTTCGCATCGTAGTCTGACTCGGTCCGGCAATGGTGCCCGAATCGTCGTACAGGTTGCTGCCTGGAACCCTACACGATCTAACGTACGCAAATTTTCCATTTCCCGCTCGAACCGATCGCCGGAAAAGTTTTCTGGAGTTATTTCTCCAGTCGCTCTGTTAAAAACATCGTCGCTACCGATACTACTATTATGCCGAAATGACGCACCCCTGAGTGGGTTTACGCCGAATTCGGTTGTCTGGCGGCCCTCGAAGGCCACTTGCCTGTCGGTGGGGATTCGACCGGGCCGCGGGAGCTCTGAAAGTGCCCTGCGCGCGTCGTACACTATGTCCCCGACCGCAGCAGCTAGACCCGCTGCAGGGTCCAGAGTAAGGCTCCCCTGCATTGCGCCTTGGCCGCCCCTACTCACAGCGTCAGGGCACTCTTCCACTCTTCCCCACGCATTGCGCCGTGGCTACATGTCTTTTGGAGAGTGAAGAAGCACGTGCGTCATCAGGTTAAGAGAGTGGCATCCCGACTTGCTGCACCACGCGCACGAGATTCGTAGGGTGTACCTGCGTAGGTGGGACCACGTCAGGGCCAGCACCAACTACCACCGGTCACTTACGGATACCTCGGCTGACCACGATAATTAAGAGACCGAATCGTAAGCCCCTTAACGGCACGATAAGGTAGCTTAAACGAACGTAAATAAATGCCCCCGTATCCGGGGTACAGGACGAGTTAGTTGGTCATCGCTTCGAATCTTGTGCGAACAGCGAGCCATAGCTAAGGACCCAAACAATAACAGAGACGAGTAAGATAGGTAGGTAAATTCACACTCCCTATCTAATAGTACGACACTCGCGATTCCACTCTAAGCTCACCGCGTAAACATCAGCAGGGCGGAGCCTCGAAAGGCGAACCACGCGAACAGTTACTCCTAACGATAAAGCATAAAAATAATATATCACCAGCTAAACGTCCTGTGATTATACAAGGTCGACCGGTATATCTAACGAACATACCAAGGAACGCCCCGTATGAGGACAAGCACAGGCAGTAAGAACTTAAAGACCCCCCCTTGCAAAATCGTATAGACACACGCGCAGTCAACCAATACACCAGCTCCGCACAGGCAATATCGTTTACACACACAAATAATAAATTAAGGACTAAAAATACCATAAATCAATCCGCATATATAATTATAAAATCGCGGACGAGCAGAACGCGAAAACCCAAATAGAAAAATAGGGTGTTAAGCTCCGTGTGTACGATATCTCATCGCCATACGAATTATAGCATCAAAACCCAAAATACTGGAAACAATTCCGCATATATAATTTTAAGCCTATCGCGTAGAGGAAAAACACGATAAACCCAATAGAAAAATTGAGTGTCAAGCTCCGTGTGTACGAGATCTCTTCGTCATACGAATAATCGAGTAAAAATCTGAAAATACTGGAATTTATTCCACATCCGTATCTATAAAAAAAAGTATAGCATAACAAGCGGACGCGATCGAAGGTTAGAGTCCATACGAATGATACTAGATCGTCCTACTCAACTATAAACTTCCATTCTATCGTCCTCACCAACTTAACAAAACAATTAGTGCCCTAAGCACAATCAAAATAGAGAATTACCCTATAAATACAAAAACCAATGATGAAAGGGTAACGAACCGCATGTCCACCACGGACATATGTAAATCAATAAACCCAGACTGAGGTCTCTCAACAAAAATAATAAAAAGGAAAGATAATAATGGAATAAATCACACACATTTATAAAACATTAGACACAACTCATCCCATCCAGCCCAAAGCACGAACCTGTTTCGAGCTACCAATCCTCTCCCGATGGTCTAGGAAAAACCGCGCTCGAAACAAAATTCAAAACTACGCGATTTCGACGCGACCGCTTTGCAGACGCGCATAAACCTAGCACGAAGAAGGGATAAAATAAGGTGCATCAAGCATGAGAAATCGCGAAACGTTTCAATATGTATGTCTGTAAATACGATTAATATATGTAGATTTGTTTATATAATTTTGTAAAATAATAAAAACACGTATATACAAACTTGTACAGAACGATTTGGAATTACATGTGAATTACTATGAATAAACTCGAAGCCTTGTATTTTTTGTCTTGACATTATTCGAAGATTCTCCCACCATCTCACACACATTTTCATATTCAGCTAAGATGGGTATGAAAGAGACGCCAGATGTATAATATATAATCGTAACAGCTGCGAAAAGTTTAGTTAAAAAGGAAATATCGTGGTGAAAGCATCTTTGGCTCTCTTTCCAACCATGAAAATACTATTACCAGTATACTTGCAATCGACTGCTGCAAGGATCCCTGGAATCTCCCCAACACATCGGGTACGAAAACATATATTAACAGTTCACCACTATTTCACCGTAACTGCAGTTTCTTATACGAGAATGTTAAAATGAAACAGATTTTATAGAGCTGACAAAATAACGAGCGATTTCACTTATTATTAATAATTAAAAAGTTTTGAAATGAAAAGTTTTCAAATATAAATTTATATTCTCTAAAAAGCTATGGAGGGGGCTCGGTTATCGGCGACGGGGCATGTTTAACCAGTGGAAGAGTACACAATATTATTAACCGTAAGACTCATCCTATTTATCTTCCGTCAGTCCCAAATCTGCTCTAGCGATGGTCGGTTACAGACCTACGGTTGACAACCGATTTACTTTACCTATCGCCGATACATTTTCTACTCATCCGACTGCCAACATTCGATATATTTTACCGACTGTCGGTAACATAATTACCAATAGTAGATGGTGCATCGGTAATTAAGTACGGTAAAAAATCTGACAGTTGGCGAGAGGGAAAAAGTAGTGATTGAGACACTGAAATAGGTGCTACAGAGGTAGGGGTTGTTGGTGGACCAATCAGGAATGGAGGGTAAGGGTACAAATCAGGAATAGGAAGTGCGGTGGTGGGGACAGACACGGCTTTTTTGCGCTAAAGGACCCACCAATGAGAAGGCAGCATGGCGGGGGCTGGTCTCAACACGCCCTCGCGCGAAGGGGGACAGGGGGAGCCACGCCCTGTCTTTTTATAAAGGGCCTATTCTACTTTCACTGTGTTCTTCAATTTTAACGGCATGCGCCATGAATTTTTGCTACACGGTCAAACGGTCAATAATGCATAAAACTTACAAGTTCAAGGCCGTTTGCGTGAAGCAATCCGAAAACAACGCCCGCATTTATCGCGAAACAATTAATGGCTTTCGCACCACGATAATGCACCTGCTAACAGTTCATTGCTTGTTCGTGATCTTTTGCCAAAAACAACACTGTAATGATGCCCCAGCCTCAATATTCGCCAGACATGGCTCCATGTAACTTTTATAAAGAAAACATTGAATGGCTGTTGTTTTGCAAGTTTCCAGGTCTATAAATATAAAACCGAAATTTTTGTATAGAAAATACACGTTTATTGTATGAAAATGATAAAAAATATTTTATTCGAAGTATTGCCCATCGCTAGCTATACATTTTTCCCACCTGTCTGACAATTTGTGGACGCCACGCCAAAAAAACTGTTGCTCTTTTGAGGCAAACCAGTCAGCGAGCCATTTTCGTACATTTTCGTAAGAAGTAAAGCGCTGCTCAGCAAGTGCGTGTCCCATCGATGCAAATAAGTTGTAATCGGACGGAGCTAAGTCTGGTGAGAAAGCCTTATTCGAAAGTATTTCCCAACTAAACGCCTCAATCGTTTCCTTGACCAGTTTTGCTGTGTGAGATGGTGAATTATCATGAAGAAAAATCACTTTGTGTTGCCTTTTTTGATATTCTGGTCGTTTTTCACGCAAAGCGTGATTCAAATCGATCATTTGTTGTCGGTAGTGTTCAGTATCAACGGTTTCGCCAGGTCTTAGCAGCTCATAATAGATCACACCCTTCTGATCCCACCAAACACAGAGCATTGTCTTCCGTCCATAGCGATTTGGCCTTGCAGTTGATGTCGATGATTCGCCTGGAGTTGCCTATGATTTTTTACGCTTAGGATTCTCAAAATATATCCATCTTTCATCGCCAGTCATGATTCGATGGAGAAATGACTTTCTTTTGTACCTGGCGAGCAGCATTTCGCAAATGGTTTTTAGGTTCTCCTGCTGTCTTTCATTCAATTCATGTGGAACCCATTTTCCCATCTTCTGGATCTTTCCCATGGCTTTCAAACGTATGGAGACGGCTTCTCGTATCACATTCAATTGATCCGCGAGTTGTTGTTGCGTTTGAGCGTCATCCTCATCCAACAATGCTTGCAATTCGCTGTCTTCAAACCTTTTCGGTGGTCTTCCACGTTCTTTGTTTCTTACGTCAAAATTGCCACTTTTGAATTTTTTAAGCCACTCAAAGCACTGTGATTTACCAAGAGCATGCTCACCGTAAGCTTCGACAAGCATTCGATGTGATTCTGCAGCAGTCTTCTTTAATTGGTAACAGAAAATCAATGCTGTCCGCAAATCGTAGTTTCCAGGCACAAAATTCGACATGTTCAACGCTATTACAAACTATGCTGTTGTATGAAACTTATATTGTTGTGAGTTGAAAATCTTTGTCAGAGGCATTTATGGGCAAATTCCGGTTTCATATTTATCGCTGAAAAAGCTAAAAGCTATCCCAAAGAACGAGTTCCAGAATTATTTCAGGGATTGGAAAAAGCGCCGGCATAAGTGTATAATATCTAATGGGAACTATTTTAAAGGGAATAATATTGTTGTAGCCGAATAAATGAAATTCTTTCCAAAAAACGAAAATTCCCGTCTTTTTTTAACACACCTTGTATGTATTGATAATATGTATAGATATTGTAACGGAACGTGATCGGCACGACACGTTACAAATCAAAAAGATCGACTTCGACGATAGAAGCAATAAACTACGGATAGATAAAAAGCACAAAACGGCATATGAATGAAATTATACTATACGAGTAGCATACTCGTCGAAAACAGTTTAATCAATAAAAGCTCCGAGTTGTATAGATATATATACAACTGCTAAAAATAGGAAATTTGATCTCAATATTTTAAATACGCTGACACGAAAAACCCGGCATTTTTTTACGGAAACAGCTTTCTGTAGAGATTGTATGTACAATCAGATTATTCTATATTACTAACGATTATTTTTATTATTCAGAATCGTCGTTATGGGAACTCAGGAGCGACTAGGCGTGAACATTCACGTTGATCAATTGATGGATGGCATAGCGAACAATTGTCCAAATCTTGAGCGATTGGAATTGCGTTGGGATCCGGAAAATCTGCGATTTTCGGACAAGAGCCAGAAAGCGATCGACATTCTTCGCGTTAAGTGTGTCAAACTTAGGTGTTTGGTTTTAAGGTGAGATGAAAGTAACTTCTATTCTATCATCGAATTTTATAATATCTCGAACACTTCAATAGATAATTGTTCGGTAATAAAGTTTACTACTCACTTTCCCGGTTGATTACAGTGATGGAAGATACTATGAGGTCGTAAAAGCAAACTTCGAACGTGCTGACAGAACAACCGTAGTTCGCACAACGACATGTTGCAGAGTTTCAAACTACTACCTGCTGCAGAATTACAAGGACTTGATCTTTAATTGATGAAGGTCCACCGACGTTCGTGCAAAGTTCAATTGAACACTATTAACGTATAATAAATTTGAAATAGACTAATTACGAAAATTATTACTTAAGATGTGGTGCAAATAATACTTTATTATTTCTCGCACACTCGAGTGAAACATATCAAATCGTAATATAATATGTGAATAAATCCAAATTGGAACCTCGACTCATGGATCATTATAGGTTTATACCCGTCTCGGCAAATTTGACTAACCAAAGATCGACGAAAGCTTACCTTTGGTTCGTTAATAAAAAGCAACCAAACATTTCGTTTCAAACGGTGAGATTTTCATTAGGTATCTGCAATACCCTTGCAGATCAACCGTTAACTTCATAAACGGAATAGTTGAAGCATAGTTTGTTTTGAAAAATGCAACTGTACATCGACAAGGTTGATCTTATGGTGTGTAACGTGGTAAAACCCAACCGTGCTAAAATGTTACATTCTCTTCGCTCGATGGCTCCAAGTCAAGCTCGCGGGGCATCATTGTAATTACTTTAATAAGCACCATAATTAATAATTTTTCTTCGATATTATTTTTTTATATATGATTGACCAGAGAAAAAAATGAGGGAGAGAACGAGGAAGTGGGCAACAGCCAGCATAGCCACTCCACCAGCCTCCGTCTCCAAGTCGAATTCCACGTGCGCAATACTATTATTCTTCAGCGATGTTATCTGGTTATGCACTCATCGGCAGCTGGAGATTCAATCACCGCATATCGCCAGGAGTACATACATCCTACTCATACCGTCAGGAGTATGGATGGTACAACAACTTACGACTGGTCCTGGTTACGCATCTTTGTTATCTATTCTAATTTATGGTTCATCCTGGCGAGGCGCTAGTTCCGATCATCCAGCGACAACGATTCCTTTAATTACAGCAATTTTGGGCAAGAAGAGGGGATCATAGTTCACGAGGGTGAGCGCCAACCTGTACTCGGGGCTTTAACCCCGTTGACGTCGAGTGAGGAGGACGTAAACTCTGCACAATACGCTATCCCGCTGCGTTGCCACCCTGAGTTACCGCTGACTATCATATCCACAGCCGAAATATCTTAGACGGAGGAAAACTAAGATGGGCAATTTTCTAATGAAGACGACTTTTAATTTACGCGGGTCACAGAGAACATCCTTGCAGCTTCATCCCGATGAGCCGTCTTTCCTCTCTTCGGTCTGTAAGAATTCTATTTTATTTTGTATTTCGCGCCATCTAATACCCTAGCGCTAGGGGTCGCCTCATTCGCAAAATTTAATCTGTACCAGGAAGGGAGTCCCTGTGGCTCTCGATGGTCAAGCTTAGGTACCAGAAGATATTCTCACCAGTACCGGTAGAGCGAATGGTCGCAAGTATAGCCGACTCATTTGGGCTCCTCACTCCAATAACTCATATCAGAGAAGGCAGTATCTTCAAGGAGCCCGTCATTTTGTATGGAATACTACGAGCCATGACTTCGTCTTTCCAGAAGTGCGGAAGTAGAAGTGACGCTCACCGACAGACTGACTCCAACCACGGGCAAGCGTTGTCATGTTAGAGCGAACACCCGCCTCCTAATTGACACGGTGAAGTATATTGTAACGGAACGCAACTAGGGCGATCCTCTACAAACCAGAATTCAAAGACTAATCAAACCAGCATATCCAACCCACACCAACAAACACAGAAAACACATCCATAAAATGTCACTCGAACAATTATCTACTGACAAAACGAGTACACAAGTGGCGAATAACCGCCCATCAGATAAGGAAACCAGCGAGAGTCAGGAGGTACACGTGAGCAAATGCAAGTAACCACACTAAATCTAATGGCGTAAACGGTAGGCCCCACCTTAGCACTAAGACCACACTTAAAGCAAAGCACGATACCCGAGCGGACCCCCTCCTGCATGAAGCGCACCAGACAGGAGGCAGGGCGGCTAGCAATACCACGCGCTGCGTCTGCCGGACCCCAGCGCAGTAGGCCCGCCCTTAAGACCGGGCGGACCCGCTCGAAAGACCAAACACTTTACCGTGCAAAGACTAGCGCAGTAGGCCCTACCCCCCATAGGCCACACTACTCGAACGGCCCAAGACGCCAAGAACGCCACACAACGGGGAAAAGACGAAAGAAATTGTGGAACCCTCGCGGTTACACAAACCAAAGAGACAAAACAACAGGGTACCGTCACATGAATCTCCGCCACCTATCCCCACTCACAAATAAACATTAACATTAGGAAAAACACCGAAACAAAGCCAATCTCTCACCGAAATTGAGGAATAAATAACTTTCAAGGCATCACCTAAACCGAGAACCGAACAGAAAACAGAATGTCACCAAAACCGGTATGGAAGACACAAAAATCTAAAAAAAAACGCAAATTTGACAGACAATTAATCTGAACTAATGATAAATTGACTTCCACGTAGAAGGCCAAGACCAACAGTTCACGAAGATATAAAAAACAGCGAATCAACAACAAATAATTGCAAAAGAAAGTTTGAACCTCCAGCAGGTAGAAACTTAACACTAAGTCGCAGAATTCAACCTCACCAGAACCTCGGTTCAAACCCCAGGAAAACAAAAAACTAGCCAAATATAGAAATTAAGACATAACGGTACACCTACACGCCACCCCGCACCGCCCTCACCCAGTGAGTAAAGTGCGACAAACATCACGTGATCTAACACAAAACACCCCCCGGGGCACATCCACTAAACTATAGAACGTAACGGTATTAAACGTTAACATTATCCTTAAAGGGTTTGTTCGGACTCGAGCAGAGAGGAAAGTAATTTTAGGCTTTTGTAGTAGGTAAAAGTAGGGTTTATTCAAAGAAAAACAGAGATACATAAAAAATAAATAGAAAATTCAATTGTCTAACCCTTTCTCCTAGTATAATTGCTACCACGCGCCTTACAATAGATTATTCCCGGGCACTCGTGTGCGATTACAGTCGTGTACGCTGAAGAATTTAGAGAATTTGTGAAATCTCATGTAATATAGCGATATATCATTCAATTAATAATTTGCGCTATGATGTGAGAGAAGACGTTGATAATTATATAATCCTTAACGCAAAAGCATTTGTTAGTTAATAACATCATTTATAATAGTGAAGTTACGCGTCGGTCGATAAATTTGTCTACACCTCGCGTTCCCTGGGTGAGCTATCTAGCACGCGTACCGTCGGTAAGTGACCGGCCATTAGACTAGCCTCGGATTTATGTTGAGTTGGTCGTTGCTTGCTTCTTACGTCACAGGCCCGTTGGGTGGAGTGGAACTCCCGCCTGATACAGTGTGAAGGCCGACTCGCTCGTCCACCTGACCACCGCTACGATCTGGCGTCAGTGGAATGCATTTTTAGTGCATGCCCAGCTATACCAGGATCGTATCCGGTTGAGTTATCGCCCTGTGTATTTTCCCCGAGTAATATTTAGATTATGTTCCTATCTCACTACGCTATCATAATTTCCTGGCCTAATATGGAGATATTATATCTTCGTTCTTTAAAATATGCGGAGATTATTTTGGTGTCTGAGAGAGTAGACTGTTGGCTCGCTCTATCCTTGGCTACCAGAGAGAGACCGCTTTGTTTGTATTTGGGTCTGCGGTGCGTTGGCCTTGAACGCAGCACCGACTCAGCTGCTTCCCGTCAAATATGTGTGTCAGGTACCACAGCTGGGCTCGCCGGATATCAGTGCGGCTGCCCCTAACAAGGGCTCGTTTGCTCTTCCTTCCTGGTAGCTGGACTTCTGCGTTGGCGGGACCTGCGAGCAAAACTGTTCTCCGAGTGCCGAATTTCTAGTATTTTTATACTAGTCTCCCCTCCGTTCGGCCCATGCTTTTGGTATCACTATAGCTGGTGGCAGTCCTTTAGTCCATCTTCCTGTAGCCCACTGGTCACCTTGGTCTTTTTGAAATCGGTCGTTGGTTTTTAATTTTCCACCGGTGCTTGGTCTTCGACGAGCCGGCCTACCTTGTGTGGGTGACGCTCGGTAGCGGTGCTCTGTTGTGTGCGTACCGAGTGCCATGAGTTGCCAAGTATAGGTCGGTTTATTTGGTGTGTATAACACGCGGTAGTAATGCCTTGCTGTGTGCACTCTGCGTTATACTGTGTTCAAAAAGTAAGGTGAATTTTTAATTTAAACTTCCCGCGTTAACCGAATCGGACAAATGAATTTTTTTTTCAAGTTGGTAGGACTGTTAGTGACATCTGTGACAAATTACATTTCAATATCATCATTAGTTTTTAGTTTACGCTTGGTTTTGTGAACAAAGAAAAGTGAATTTGGCGATTTTTACGATGTCGAATTTTGTTGAGCAAAGAAGTGCTATTAAATTTTGCTTGCGGAATGAAATTTCCGCCGCTGAAACGTATCGAATATTACAAAAGGCCTTCGGTGACGAGACTATGTCACAGAAAAATGTTTACAAGTGGTACAAAGACTTCAAAGAAGGCAGAGAACGTGTTGATGATTTGGAACGCTATGGATGACCATCGACGTCAATTGATGAGCAACACATCAAGAAAATCAAGGAATTGGTGCTCGAAAATCGTCGATTAACAATTCGAGACCTTGCCGACATGCTTGCAATATCAATTGGATCAGTGCAAGCAATTTTGAAGCATCATTTGTGCCTCAGAAGAGTCAAATCGCGTTTGGTGCCAAAATTCGCGTTTGGTTCTTCGTGAGTTTTTCGCCAAAAACTCCACTTATGTCGCTCCACAACCACCGTATTCGCCTGATTTAGCACCGTGTGACTTCTGGCTGTTCCCAAAGCTCAAGAGACCACTCCGAGGAAATCGTTTTGAGTCGATTGAAGAAATCAAACGTGAATCGCTATGCGCATTGAAGGCTATACCTGAGGACGACTTTTGAGCATGCTTCGAAGATCGGAAAAAACGTTGGCATAAGTGTATTGTAGCTAGGGGGGATTATTTTGAGGGGGACGAAATCGATTTGGAGGAATAAATGAAAAAAATTTATTTTAAAACAAAATTCACCTTACTTTTTGAACACAGTAAAGACAGCCAGTACGTCGCAATAAACCGCGACAGGACAAGCCTCAGGGCTCTTGTCGAAACTACCTTCTGCAAGACGAAGTGCTGCCCGACAGCACACCCAGATTTAAAAATTAATTATAAGACTAACAGTCTTGGGAAATCATGGTAGAAATTAGTGATCTTTCGTTCAACTGATTCCCCCGCATTGCGCTTGACCGTCAGATGAGCGAACGAACTAATTAGAGGTACCCTGTGAGGAGTAAGACTCCCTTGCACAGCGCTTGGCCGCCCCTACTCACAGCGTTAGGGCACTTTCCACTAACGGATCCCCACGCACGGCGTCGTGGCTACTCGGCTCTTGGAAAGTGAAAAAGTACGTGTGTCACTAGGTCAAGGGAGTGGCATCCCGACTTGCTAGACCACGCGCGCAAGATTCGTAGGGTGTACCTGCGTGGGTGGGACCACGTCAGGGTCAGCGGCCAACCACTCCCTGTCACGTACTGATACCTCAGCAGATTACGTAATTAAGAGACCTAGTCGCAAGCCCCTTAACGGCACGACAAGGTACCTTAAAATAAACGTAAATCAATGCTTCAGTATCAGGGGTACATGACGAGCCAGTTGGTCATCGCTGCGAACCCGGTGCCTTCCGCGAATAGTGAGCTATAGCTAGGGAACCCAAACAATAACAAAGACGAGTATGATAGGTAGGTAAACTCACACTCCCTATCCGACAGTACAATTCTCGGAGCCTCAAGAGGCGAAACACGCGAACCGAGCACACCTTACAAGGAAGTGTTAGAATAGCATACCACCAGCAAAGCATCGCCGTCCAATGATTATACAAAGGCCGACCGGTATATCTTATGAAAATACCATGGGACGCCCCGTATGAGGACAAGCGCAGGCAGTTAGACCAAGAAAATCAACAGCCTTGTAATATTGCATAAAAACACGCGCAACCACACACATTAGCAAACTGAGTGTTAAGCTCCGTACGCACGGTACCACTTCGACGTACGCATAATAAAGTCAGAACAGAGAATACCGAAATCAAGGCCGCATATGTAATATTAAGAAGAACCGCGTAATAGCAAACGCGAATACCCACACTAGCAAATTGAGTGTTAAGCTCCGTATGCACGATTACTCATCGTCATACGAATGATCGAGTCTAAACCCAGAAAAACTGGAATTTATTTCGCATACTTAGTTGTACAAATATCGCGTAAAAGCAGGACGCGATAACAGTTTTTTTTTTATTAATTGAGTGTTAAGCTCCGTACTTACGATACCAGATCGTCGTACGAATCGTGAATTCTATTCCGATCGGAAATAGGAAGCTGTACGCAGATGTAAAATCACAACTTAGCTAGTCGATAACACCTCCACCAACCGAGGCCAATCCTTCCGAATTCCTCACAACACTATAAACTCAATAAGTGCCTTAAGCATAACATAATTAGAGAATTACCCACCAAAATAAGAAGACCAATGATGAAACGGTAATGAATCGCACGTCCACCGCGGACATATGCGAATCAATAAAACCCAGACTGAGGTCTCTCAACGAAAACAAAAAGAAATAGAATCAATCATATACACTTTTTGAACAATGGACTCAACAAAAACTCCTTCAATCTAGCCCAGAGCACGAATCTGTTTCGAGCCATAAATCCTCTCCCCAGTGGTATAGAATAAGACCTCGCTCGAAAGAAAATATAAACTACACGACAGACTAATATACGCGCATAAACCTCGCACGAAAAGAGATGAATAAAGTGAAGAAACGCATCGGAAATCGCGAAACATTTCAATGTCTTATTTCAATCATCTCCTCTGATCCATGTTAAGGGAACAGCGGGTATGTACGACTCAACGGATTTAACTCTAATCGGTATATTGTGAGTACTGCATTCTATTTCATTGTGGTGAGTTTCCTTTATGAATTTTATATTACCATGCCGTCATCTTGGGTGAGCCAAAGCCCATATAATATTATTTGAATATGTCATGACTCATAACCTTGGTCGACCTAATGGTCGAGTAATAAACATTATCTCAACGACTTTAGAACGGACAATGAGACTCAATGTCAGTAATATGGAAACGAGAATAACAAATTTTTCTTGGTTGAGGCTAAGACATCCGTGGTAACTGCTCATCGGTCGCCTTGTTGATACGAGTATTCCTCTCATAATAGCAAAGGCTAAATTTGGAGTTCAGGGTTCCTTCGGTATAGATCTATCATTTATTGTAGAAGGGGAATGCGAAAGATATTTTTAAGGAATGATGGTGGTGTGTGACTGATAATGTCTCAGTGGACTTGCGTGGATGAAATAATATTAACTTCGGGTGAATTATAATCTTATTTGATTGTGAATAAAGTCTTCTAGTTATTATTAGTAATTTTCTATTTCGAAACGTGCGTGAGACCGAATAATGAGTGAGGTATAGCTAAATCATTAACGGATTATTTATATCATGTGAATGAACCATGTTAGAATGTAACGGATGAAGTGCATTAGGTTACTGAATTTTACCGTTTAGATTATTTTATTTTATAATAATGGAATGTCAGGATGGAAAATGGATATTGAACAGAGCTGAAAGAATCTTCGGAGACTCACAGAAATGCAAAACACTACGCGAATATATAATATTTCGTTTCATCTGAAATAGTAATGGTGTCTTTTATTTTTTCCTAGACCAATACCTCTACCTTCTTACTAAAAAAGGTGATTTTTTGAATGGGTTGAGCGGGAAAAGAATAAAATCATTACAGGTAATTGATTGTTTTATTGTTTATTTTTTTTTGCCATCGAGAATATTCATTAGAAATTATTAGAGTTTGGTGGTACATATCGCTATCATTTACTATAGCTATCGTTCGAGACCAGTTATTAGACTAATATTTTCTTTCCTTTGCTGAATATGCGTCTCGAAGAAACGCGTCAAAATTTTAAAGTCAACCCATACGCTTATTGTAGTCCCGGCATACATTGAGTTTTATAGTATTGTAACCTCTTCGTCTTCAGAGTTGAGAACCGGAAGAAACTTGATATTTGATATCTTTTATTATATATTATATACACATTATAACAACCTAAAGATAGAAGCTTCACCAGTATTTAACGGGAAAACACGAGAGCAACCTATGCAGTTCTTGCGCGATCTACGAGCATACAGAGACGTATACGTCCCCCGCTACCATTTCAAAATAATAATAAATTAATGTATGATCGGAATAGCCAGAAGTTGGTGGAACATCACGAGAGACACCATCAGGCATTGGGGAGAATTTGAGGACGAATTCAAATGCCGATTTTAGAACGAGGAAATACAGAATGCCATCAAGATGAAGTTAGACTATGAGTGGTACGATGAAACGAAAAAACAAACTCGCATTGGATACGCACTCCACTACATAAGCCTTGCTCGCGACTTAAGACCCAAACTTACCGAAGAGGAAATCGTGCAGAAAATTAAAAGGCATTTTCCTGACGATGTCCGAGCAACTATCAGAACTCTCGGGATAAAGTCAATCGCCCGTCTATTGGACCTACTATCATCGTATGACGAGGAAGGACCCGGTAACAGAGATCGCACCAAACCACCGAAGCCCGAAATGTTCCACCTGCCAAATACAACCCAAAATAACACACAAAACAAAACGAATGATAGAGTGAAGAGCATTCACGTGAAACATATCAAACACCTTTCAACAACCGTGCTAATACAACAGCTACGAGACCCAATGAGAGAATGCAAGCATCTCAAAGTGATATGGATAATCGATTAAAGAACAAGGAAGAGAACAAATATCCATGGCGACCTCGAGACAACCCCCGAGAGGAAAAAAGGAACATACGCAGCACGACTATGGAAGAAGAATGCACCGAACCACTCGAGATAATAAACGATACCGAAATTTCGGAAAACGAGGAGCCGTCACCTGTCGAAAACTAACTATTGCAGAGGTGACGCTAGGATACGGAAAAAATACAAGAGAATTCTTAATAAAAGAAGACGAAAATTCACCGCCAAAATCAAGACCGAAATGTCCCATACTCTTAATACACATACAAGGTATAACCATTCGAGCGTTAGTCGACATAGCGAAATTAGCGCAATATCCGAGCAGTTCACGGTAGATCATGAAAAACTCATTAACAAATGCCCCATGCTACCATTAACAGGGGTATCCGTAAGAGGTGCAACCGCAAGCCGAACGGTCAAAGTGACTCGCCAAATTTTCGCCGAAGTTACCTTAGAAGACATCGGCACAAAAAATACACTCATCATAGTCCCAAGGCTAACCACCGACTGTATTCTCGGAATAGACTTCCTTGTAAAAATAAAAACAAAGATCAATCTCGAAAAATACGAAATATCGTTCATTCTACCGGCTAAACCCCTCCAAAGGATAAAAATAAAATTCGATAATCCATGTTCCTCCAACCAAACAAATTCACAAGAAATACATAGGGTCACCATGGTAGGCAACACAAAATATGCAGTAACGAACGAAGAAATCGATCACAAATTAACAAACACCGTAGGACTAAAAAATAGCGAAAAACGAATATTCAGAGACTTGCTGGAAAGACACAGGAACGTATTTCTTAAACGACCTGGGCTACTAAATTCATACGAACACAAAATCGAAGTGAAACTACACGAACCATTCAAAGCAATGAAGTATCCAGTACCTATTGCATACCGAGACAAGGTAGACGTGGAAATAGAAAATCTAACAAGCCTACGAATAATCCAAAAATCCACGAGCCCAAACACAAGCCCACTCGTCGTTGTAGCAAAAAAAATGGAGAAATTCGACTCTGTTTCGATGCTAGGAAAATAAACGAAGTCATCGAACCGGATAATGAACGGATGCAAACACCGGATGAATTATTCCAGGAATGCAAGAGTGTCAAGTACATAACTACGTTAGACCTAAAATCCAGTTTCTGGCAAGTATCACTTACCCCCGATTCTCAAAAATATACCGCATTTATGCATCGAGGACGGTGCTACGAATTTCGAGTAACACCATTTGGATTAAGGACTAGCACAGCAAGCCTCGTCTGAGGTCTAGAAAAGATCCTACGAGGTCTAGGAAACGTTATCAACATCGTCGATGATCTACTATGCACGGCAGAAACGTTCGACGAACATATTAGAAATCTAAACGAACTACTCGAACGATTCAGCGCTCATACTCTAACACTCAACCTAGAGAAATCCCAATTCTTCCGGTACGAAGCAAAATTCCTCGGGCACATACTAACACCGCAGGGTATCTGCCCCGACCCCAAAAAAATAAGACATAAAAGAAGTTCCGGCACTTAAAAATATTAAACAACTAAGAGGTTTCCTCGGGCTAGTAAACTATTATAGTAAATTCACTCGCGAGCACGGTGAATCGACAGTACCACTGCTTCATCTCCTCAGAAGAAATGAAAAATGAAAATGGACAGAGAAAGAAGCAGAAGCATTCAACAACGTAAAAAACAAATTTCGCGAGGGCATCATGTTACACTACCCTCTCAAGGATAAGCCTTTCTTCATCCAGACCGACGCCAGCGATTTTGCCGTAGGCACCGTGTTGTTCCAAAAAGATGAAAACCTCGAAGAGAGAGCCTTGTACTTCGCCAGTAGAACCTTCAAGGGCGCCGAAATCGGCTATAATACATCTGAAAAGGAACACCTAGCCATTGTATGGGCACTGGAGAATTTTCGAACATTCTTACTAAGCACCACCGTAATAGTCATCACCGACCATGCCGCACTGACCTTTTTAAAGGAACGTAAACTGGCCCACGCACGACTCACAAGATGGTCATTAGCGATCCAGGATTACCATCCTACGATAGAACACTGTGAAGGAAAACGCGACACGGTGGCAGACATCCTCAGTCGTCCCGACCGAAAAAAACAATAAAGAAATAATAATCGCAAAAATGTCAACCGAAGTAACCGAAGAACTAAAAAACATACTCACCAACCTAGGGAGACTACAGGATGAAGACGAATACTATGCTAAAATACAAACCGCTATAAGAAATGGAACAGAGATAAAAAACTACACCGCAATAGACGAGGTATTATATATCAAACATCATGAGTTGCAGCGAGCCATCATTCCCGAGAAAGGTATAAAAAGTCTCATAAAAAATTGCCATGAAATATACGACCATGCCGGAGCCCGAAAATGCTACCTAATACTTCGCGAGAATTTCTATTATCCAAACCTATACCGGTGCATCAGGAAGCAGCTGAAATACTGCAACCCATGCCAACGAAACGAAATCTACACGCAAGGAATGTTTGCAGAAATGCAAAACATCCTACCCGAAAGACCAGGGGATCTCGTATCCCTCGATTACTATGGATCCTTACTAGCAGCCAAATATGGCAACAAATACATCCTGACTGTAATCAATGTATTTTCAAAACTAACAAAAATCTACCCACTCAAAAACGCCGCAATGGAAGCAACCTGGAAAAGTCTAACGCAGGGTTACTTTTCTAAATACGGAAAACCAAGAGCCATACTATCCGACCAAGGAACACAATTTACCGCAAAAAATGGAATAATCTATTAAAAGACACCGGCATACAGAAAGTCATGACATCCATCCGACACCCACAAGCCAACCCCGTCGAGCGAACTAATAGAGAGCTCTTTCGACTGTTTAGGACAGTCCTACCAAACAAACACAGTGCATTGTATGACGCGATACCAAAGATAGAGGAATGTATAAATAATACACACCACAAAACCACAGGATACGCCCCCGTACAACTACATTTAGGAGCCACGCCCAGCAGACAATGGGATAATATCATAACAAATAAAAACTAGATGCCAAACCATGAAAATCTCAGAATGCTAGCTGAAGGCAACATGAAGAAAGCACGAAATAAATTCGCCCAGAAATATAACGACCAACACAAACTCCGAGAACTCCAAATACATGATTGCGTACTAGCGAGAGCCCTGAATGTGTCAAATCCTACAGCAAAAATTACAGCTGAATTCTTGCCGTTGTACGAGGGACCATACCGACTAAAGAAACGCATATGGAAGGCATCATACTAGAAGTACATCCTAGAAAACGTAGAGAGCGGTCAATAGAGGGGAATGTATCACACGAGCGACCTCCGACCACACTATCGGTTGTAACGTGGCAGAATATTCGAGCTACGTCCTCCTCGCTCAACGGCTACTAGCACGATCGCTCAGGGCTGCAGGGGATGATTTTCGTATTTTATTTATTCTTTATTTTTATTTTTTTTGTTGTATTTTTTTTATATATATAACGCGTTCGATACGACCGAGGGATGGAGAGGGAGTACGAGGGAGAGGAGAGCAATGGGACGACTTCGGGAACTTCGGACCGATATTTTATGTTTTCTTGGTCGGAATATGCCACGTTCCCGACGACGCACCAAAGAGTACGCGGCCTTCCATCCTTAGCGGCCGTCGACTCACGGGAATCTATGTAACTCCGAGAGTCATCTGCTGGGCTACGCGCAACGTTGGAATTGTCTATCGCTAAGGAATACATTGTCCAGCTGAGGCGCTAGTCGCGGTCAGCGTGCGACACTGGTTCCCCCAATTAACCGAGTTTAGCGGGTTAAGTGGGGATCATAGGTTACGGGCACGCGTGCCGGCAGGACTCGGGGCGAGTAAGGAGGACGTAACTCTCTGTGTCATCTTTAGTAGTCCCGTACAACCGTTGGCAACCTTTGGGGATATCAATATCGACCGGTCCGTCTATCCACAATTTGTATTCGATCCTCTCTATAATCTGGACCCGAGGATTCAGGTCGGAAAAGACACTCGAGATTTCCCAGAAGTCGAGGAACAGCACATCAGCGTCGGGTCGGTGAGCTCTCTTCCCTTCTACGGTCTGTCGCTAATATTATTCTATCATTTGATTTGTTCATTCTAAATGTATTCGAGCTTGGTTACCCCTGCGGCTCTGGTACACTGCGTGTAGAGTGTTAAGTTGTATTGGGTATCGCGGCGTTTAATAAGAATAATCGCGAGATCGTATAACGTATAGAAGCCGGGGAAAAGTCACTAGATTAATTAATTGTTTTATGGTTAAATCGTGCGCGCGTTAGGCCGTTATCCCGAAGTGTGATGGTTTGTGTGGGATGGGAACGGGATAGACCGCGTCACGGATTGTAACGAATTAGGGGTTTGGATTGGAATGATTTTGTTTGAGTTGTCTTTCGTTTCGATTTAGAAGGTCGTGCGCGCGTTAGTACGTCGTCCCGTTGTGAAATTGATGTAAGAGGGACTGGCACGTTATAGACCGCGTCGCGCATCATTCAAATCAATTGACGTTTCTCTGTTTTATTTATTTATTTATTTATGGTTTTATTTATTTATTGTTTTATTTATTTATTGTTTTATTCATTTATTTATTATTTATTATTAATTGGTTATTTGTTATATTTTATTCAACCAACGAGGTATTGATCTAGATTATTATTCCCACTTTAATTATTTTGTTATGATATCATTATTATTCTTGGTTATTATTGAGTTACCGACCATTATTGGGTCGTTATTTGACATCTTACGGACCGTAGAAAGTCTCGGTGGTTTGACTTTTACACGGCATACATTATTCGAAATTGTAGTAGTAGGCCGTGGGTCGCTTCGCGTACGTGACCTCTCGACGTCCCGTTGTTTTGGTATCGGTTTTGTTTGGAAGTATGTGGGATTAGCTCGGGATAGGCCGTATCGCAGACTGGGAACAGGGACCACCGAGCATTAGAAATTTATCGAGGAATATTATAGGAAAATAGAAGCAAGCGAGATCGGCTATATGACATATACCGTGTATGGGAGTGAGTGAGAGCGCGGGATAACTGCTACCACCAAATTAACGATTAAAGTTAAGATATCTGACTAGCTTTAGAATATTGTTAAAAGAAAAACGGTTTATCTTACGGGACATTTTATTTAAGTTCAGTAGCGAGGTTTGCCGGAAACTCGCAATTGTTTGTTAAGAAATCAATAAATCGCCCGAGCGGCCTTTGTAAGTCCCGTACCTGCTATTGTTGTTTCAATTATTTACTGCAATTATTTTATTTGTTTATTTATTTTTTATTTAGTGGCCTACCTTCCTGTTTCTCGTTTGGCGTATTTGTTGATCTTATTTTACCATTTGCCCGCGTTCCTTAATTTTAATGATTTATTTTAATTAATGGATTTTATTCGTAGCTTATTCTTGTTTTTATCATATTTGACTAAGAAGTAGCTTGACAGCCCGAACCCCCCACTCTGCCTTGAACAGCTGTAGCTGGCCTGGGTCGAGACTGGTCATCCCACTCGGTATTTTTCCTTCCGGCGCGAAAGCGCCTGGCGCCCATCTCGAAAGAGGAAATAAAAAGGAAGGAAAAATAACTTGGACCAGTCATAGGTAACGTGGTGCGTTGAGGCACAAATTTACCGTTACACGGTATACAAATCCAGAAGAAAAGCTGTAAAAATATAAACAAAGCCTCTGCCGCACCTAGACAAGGGAAAAGTCCTACCATCGAAGTACCCCCCCCCCCCTCCTAGCAAAAGAGGGGAGAACTAACAGGTACCCAGAGAGGAGCGGACAAAAGCTCATTCAACCAAAATTTTCTAAAGAAGCAACATGCCAGAGAAACAAAACCAAACGTCCGAAGACGACCCATCCAAAGGCCGGGAAATAACCCCCGGTACCTATCAACCGGGAAATACAAACAACCGAGATCGACGGCAACGCGAGGAGAGGCCACGGAACATCAGAACTCAGACGGAACCCGCATGTTTCAAATACATACGAGAAGGCACCACGGTCGAACAACAATTACAGGGGACAACCCAAAGAACAACACGGCGCCCCAACAAGACGACCATAATACCATTAAGGTATCTACCATGGGCCCCGGTCATAAGGACCATAGAAAAGGTACCACCAGAGGCGAACAGGAGATGGATCAGGACCCCACAAGGACCGGCGATACTCCTACTACCACACCTTATGCGGACAGAAAGGAGGAAACAGGTAAAACAAAAAAAAAACAAAAAAAAACGAGACTAAATTCACACTGAAAAACAATCTACAGAACCTCGCAAAGGCCCCGGCAGCAGACCCCATCATCGATGAAGCAACCACTCGGCAATACTCAACAATGGCCGTGACAGCGCCGCCGCCTCGTCCACCAGCATACGAGCTACCGAAGCCCTCGAGGGATCCACGAACCATCCGGATCTTTTCCGTGGCACCCACGAGAGTCCACACATGCCAACCAGAAAAAGAAAACAAATAAATAAATATCGAAACAATGGAAAAATAACAGTAAAAATAAAAAACGAAAGAATGAACATATTATTCAACACAAGAAATAATTTTTAAAAATCGCTCAAACCAATTGTGTATTAATTATTTGAAAGGGCGTTGTAACGGAACGCCACTAATGCGCTCCGCTACAATACAGAAAAAAGAGCAAACCCTCCCACCAAGAACTAAAAAAGACTAATCAAGCAAACATATCAAACTGAAACAAACACACATAACATACCAAAACCAGACAAGGGAAGAAAATCATCAATAATTAGTAAACAAGTAATTATTCATAGACAAAACAATCCAAAACGTATCAAAGAAGCACCCATCGGACAAGGAGAACATAAGAGATCAGTAGGTACACACGTAAGATCGTAAGTACCCACCCTAAAGATAATGGCGTCAACAGTAGGCCCCACCTAGTACGAAGACCACCATCGAAACAAAGCAGAGCACACGAGGGGAACCCCTCCCGCACGAAGCAAACTAGACAGAAGGCACGACGGCTAGCGATACCACGCGCTGTATCTACCGGACCCAGTACAGTAGCCCCTGCTCCTATACTAAGACCGGGCGGAACCACTCAGAAAACCAAACACCTCACCGGGCAAAGACGAGCGCTGTCGGCCCTACCCCCAATAGGCCACACTACTCAGAAGGCAAAACACCAAGAACGCCACAGTTCGGAGAAAAGACAAAAGAATTTGTGGAACTCTCGAGGTTCGACGAATCCTCGAGACAAAACAACAGGGTACCGTCACATGAAGCCTCGCTACATACCCCCCACTCACGGATAAACATTAACATTAGGAAAAACACATAAATCAAGCCGATCTCTCACAAAATTTAATGAACAAATAGGTATCAAGGAAGCCTCTACACCGAAGAATAAACGAGAACTAGAATAACATAAAAATCAGTGAGGAACACATAAAAAACTCACAGAGAAAGACAATTCTGGCAATAATTAATCAATCCTGGCAAATATTAATCAACAAAGCAGACCGGCGAATACACACGAATAATCGAGTCAACCCCAAAAATACCGGAAGACATTCCGCATACGTAGAATTAAGATAGTCGCGTCAAAGCATAACGCGATAACCCGAATGGAAAAAATGGAGTGTTAAGCTCCGTATGAGCGATATCTCATCGCCCTACGAATAATCGAGTCAACCCAAAAAAATACCGAAAGACATTCCGCATACGTAAATTTTAAGACTATCGCGTAGAAGCAAAACGCGATAAACAAAATAGAAAAATTGAGTGTTCAGCTCCGTATGTGCGATATCTCATCGTCATACGAACAATCGAGTCAACAACCCCAGATACCGGAAACGATTCCGCATATGTAATCTTAAGATAAATCTCCAACGCCATAAAACCCAATAGAGCTCCGTAGGCACGAGAGCTCATCGTTGCACACATAATCGAGTCGAAACCTGAAAATACTGGAATTCATTTCACATCCATAAATTGTAAAAGAGCATAGCATAACAATAGGACGCGATTGAAGGTTTGAGTCCACACGAACGATACTAGATCGTCGTATTAGACCACAAAACTCCATTCCTACCACATCACAAATACTACAAAACAATCAGTGCCTTAAGCACAAACAAAATTCAAGAAATACCCAACAAATACAAGAGACCAATGATGAAAGGGTAATGAATCGCACGTCCACCATGGACACATGCAAATCAATCAAACCCAGGCTGAGGTCTCTCAGCAAAAACAAAATTAAAATAAAATCAATCACACATACTCATAAAACAATAGACACGACTCCCTCCATCCAGCCCAGAGCACGAACCTGTTTCGAGTCATCAATCCTCTTCCGGTGGTATACAAACAAAACTCTAGATCGAAACAATTAAACAAACAACGCGATTTCGCTGCGACCACCCAGCAGACGCGCATAAAACCACGCGCGAAAAGGTTTGAGTAAAGTTCATAAAGAGACAAAATCGCGGAACGTATCGTACGTGAAATCGCGTACGTGGGTTTGGGTCTTCGGTGTTTCTTGTCAGGTGGGGTAAAGGGAGAATTCATTCTCCTTGAACGGAGTACGGAAAACTGACGCCGAAACGCCTCACACGTCTTTAATTTGTCGGTTTTTGTAAAAACACCGCGCGGGTTTGACGTAACAAATTTTGGAGGATCGTCCGGGATCCTAAAAGAATGTTCATTTAGTTCAAATTAACCAGTCATCTTTGTCGCGAATAAAATCAATTAGTGAAAATTAAATTAAAGAAAAAGAAAAGTGTCAAGTTAATTAGTAATTTTTGTCGAGAGTAAATTAAAAATGGAAAAGAAAACAAGTTGTGAATTTATAAAGAAAATTGTTCGTGTTGTTCGAATTAATTAATCGGATCCTTCGTAAACAAATTAAATTGTGAAAACTTAAAAAAGTGTTATTTTGGTTCGTGTTAATCAACCCGCCTTTGTAATTCGATTTAATTCATAAACCCAACTTTTCCCTTTTTACCGCGTTTTTCAGAAGCGATTTAATTCGCGAAAATTGATTTTTTCATTTTTATTGAGTTTTAGTGATTCAACCTATTTTATGAAAAGTGATCCCTCCTTTCTTCTCAGTTTTTATAAATCAATTTAATTCATAAAATTCAACCTTTTCCCTTCTTACCGCATTTTCGAGAGTTGATTTTTTTCAGAGAAATTGATTTTTTTTTACTTTTTATTTTAACGATTCAATCCATTTCATGAAAATTTATCATCATTTACTACTGAGGTTTTATAAAACGATTTAATTCATAAAAACCAATCTTTCCCTTTTTACCGTATTTTCAAGCGTTGATTTATTTCAGAGAAATTGATTTCTTTACTTTTTATTGAATTTTAACCAGTCAAGCCATTTCATAAAAATGTATCATCCTTTTAGAAGAGTACCCGCCATCATTCAAGTTATTTGGTAAGCCTTCTTCGTAAGTAAATTGACCTTGTGGAAATCAAATGTGGAAACTAATATTTAATAATGACTGGTGAATGAAAAGAGATAGAACTTGTATTGAAGGACATATACGTGGATATATATAATTATAAATTATACTCCGTTGCATGGAACCATCGGAAAAATTAGTGGAACTTCAAGCGCCTATAAAGGAACTCGAGGTTCTCGCGCAAGAACTCATTGAACAAGTCAGGCAAGAAATTTTCTTAAGTCAACTCGATTTAGAACAAATACAACAGCAGGAACGAATAATCGCTAAAATGTACGTGAGGAGAACTACAAGGAAAATAGCTTCCAGAACATTAACTATAGAGAGTAATATTATATTTGTTTTAACCAAGCAACCATCAAACTTCCTGTGTTGCTTCTATACGATTCGCTCCGTAACAGTAACTTCCTTGTACTGTCATTTACATATATACTGTCAACTTACCATGTGTTAAAACGGTGTGCATGCAATTCTGAAAATATTAGTACAACAAATAGCCTCTAGTGTTTTTTTAAACCTAACGTACTCATTTGTTTCCCATTAATGGGTAAGCAAAAAAGTGGAGGGCGGAAATACCAACTCAGAAAAATCAATTTTTTGTTCAAAAACCTTTCAATATCCGAAGAAGCACGACCTCAGTTAATAACTACCACGTCGACCAAGAATCAGAGTCATCAAATCAGTCCACCTAATTCGCATCCCACTCGTATTATCCAACCCACTCCTAACTAAACAATTAACACAAGAGACGATTGGGCAACCAGATTTGCCCGCGCACGTATCACTGACAACACAATCATCACAACGGACGATTGGGCAACCAGATTTGCCCGCTCACGAATCACATTACACTAGTGAGAGAAATCCTATGTTTCACCTCCTCGCGTAAGTGGGTTAAGGCTAGCAAGGCTTGTTCACAAAACACATTACACTAGTGAAAGAAATCCGATGTTTTAGCTCCTCGCGTCAGTGGGGTTAAGGCTAGCAAGGCTCGTTCACAAAACACATCATACAAACAAAACAGATATAACTTCACGTACTACTTACCTTTTTTTACAATTACCCTACCACTATCGACCCGAATCATTTATCCATACCAAAAACCCGTAGAGCAGGAAGGAAGAATCAAGCGCAGAAATTAAAACGACGAATCTTAAAAAAACAGTACCAAGTTTCAATAATTGCGTACAAATCGTATAGCGAGCAAAATTCTAGAGTCTTTGACATTGAAATAGAAAGCGATAATGATATTACCCCTCTCGAAGGAAGAGAAATAACAGAATATAAGAAACACTGCTTCAACACAATTGCAGAACATAACGGCTACTCGAGGCAAGAAAGGAATAGAAATTTAAATTCTAGTAAAACGAACTGTCCTCTAACGGTAACAGCGGGTGAATCGTATAGCAGGCAAAATTTTAGAGTCTCTAGCATCAAATCTATAAAAGATGACGAAGGTATTTTTCTTAACCAAGAAGAAATAATTGATTTTCAGAGACCTTTAGGTAAACAAGTAGCGGAGTGTAAAAATCGCTCGGAAGTTGGACCATCATACCAAGTAAGTGCGACTGCATATAAAACAAACAGCAGTCGGGACTTTCAAATTGCCGGCACCGAAATACTTGATAACGACCAAATAGATCAACTTAAAAAAATTCGAGCAGCTGAACAGAAAAAATTCCTAGACGAACTTGTTGCTGATTACGAAGATCATTAGAGACTTGGGATACGATATCATCCTATTGTGACATTCTTAAAACCTCAAAATTACTAACAAGGGGACCACATGGTCGTCGGATTTTTGTAATTTTTTATACTCATGGGACGTAAAGTTGAGACCCCAAATATGAATATCCCTAAGTAATACGACGCCATATTCAGAAATTCTCGAGAAAATCGACTTTGAAGTTAGAGCGAGCTACTGAAATAGAGAAACAAAACCCGAATTTTCAACTCAGTGAATAGCTCACTGGGTAGCGCTGGAGTGTGGTAATCACTGGGTAGTGGGATCGAGTCTCGCTTTGGTCACTTCTTTTTTTTTTTTCCAATTCAAATACCTACATATTTTATATTTAAAATTCATTAAATATTTGCTAATTACCATATTATTATTAACAAATTATCATTCTTTATGAATATTGCACGTGTTATTACATTTATTTGAAATTAATTTTAAAAAATGACAAGTAAAGTTTTCGGAACGAAAATGAAAAAACCTCGGGTAGTGAAATAATGTTTTTTTATTTAAAGTTACATCGTATCCATTTGTTTATCAACAGGATCGCACGAGCCACAGTGATAAGCGTCGTAAAAACACGGGAAACATAAATTTTCACGGCATCGAGCACACCACACGAATGCTGCGTTTTTACAGACGCATTTTTTTTTTTTAAACATCAATCGGAAAACAAACTTCATTGACGTTTTCAAAGATTTCTCTAGTATCACAAAGTTTTGAAGCGAACCACGCATATCTGATCATTTTACCGAAGATCGGAGAGGATAACTGATGATGAACGATTGAATGAATTTTAATATGATGATACAATCTTCTCGATCGTTGATTTCGCGGCCTTCTTCGATCAGGTATGCGCAGTTTTGCATACGCTTGATGAAATTTTTTACTTGACGGTAAAAATAAACATCGCATGGCTGTACTAACGGAGTACATTTCGGAGGAATGACTTGCACGGTGCAAGTTGGCAGGCGCTTATCATCACGAAAAATTTCATTATATATGACGGGATTTGTTTGTCCACCCCAAGAATCAATAAGCAAAAGAAACTTTTCTTTTTTTACATATGGTTGCATAGCGTTGATTAAAAAATCTTTATACAAATTTGTGGTCAACTTTCCCGATTTCGACGAAGTGACTGTGACGTTTCGGTACTTTTTAAGATACTCGTCTACCGATTTCTTCACCCTAGGTCCAAATGAACCAGTTGTTTCTTGTAGATATATGAAGACAAGGGGCAGCAACTTTCCTGATAGGGTGACAGAGTACTGTGCAGTATACGAGTGAGTCACTTTATTCATATTCTGCCTCGTCACTAGCACCACCTTCGATCCTTTGGCCGCGAGAGTTCTATCGAAAGTCGATTGGTATTGACACCCTGAAAAAAATTAGCAAAAAATGAATAAATAAAAATTACTACACACGAAGAAATATACTTTGATTAATTACGAACACTAAAATAATATTTTCAATACCTGTTTGGTCCGTATTAATGACGAAGTCTGGCTCAAAGTTCGGTATGGCATTCCGCGCCTGGATTCGAAAATCTTCTGCAGAAGCCAGGATTTCGTCCATTGATGCGGTCTCTCTTTCCGTTACAAACTTCGTGATTTTTCTTTGACGAATTCGATGCTTCCGTTTAAATTCCTCAGCCCATCTATTCGAAGCTTTGAAATCGAACTCTTCAAACTGACTTGCGGCAGATAAAGCCCACTGCTGCAAGTTCCGGGTTGTGACTTGCTGATTATTCTTTCGAGCTTCGTCAAAGCGATCATACGTCCATGAATCGATTGTCGCGTATTTTTCCGATGTGGTACCACCACTTTTTACATGTTTTAACCATTTTGGCAATTCCTCCATACGTTTGAAGCGACTGCACCCATTTTTTTTCAAAACTGCTAGGCTCCATGACGGATGAGCTGCAGCTATACGCAAAATTTTTCTCTTGTAATCCAGTGGAATGTTGTCGTTCGGTTTTGATATTTTCATCTGTGGCGAATAATTATCCGAAGATTCTTCACTACTGGGCACAACTTCTTCGAAAAGATTTTCTTCGTTAGGTTCATCGAACGTAGCCAACTCATCAAACGATACAAACTTTTCCTCTTGTAAAGCTTGTACGGTATACTGGAACAAGTCCTCTGCTAGTAGCATTGGTTGTTCATTGTCAGTTATTGTCGCAGATGGTGTTGGTTCGATAAGATTATTTTCTGCGAGGATTTGCTCGTAATATTCAAGCGCATCTCTCATCAATACTCTTGAATCTTTACTCTGTGAGGAGTCTTCAAGGTCTTCTGCCGCCGAAGGGCCAGGAGAATTGCTTACTTCCACGTCCGACATTATAATATTTTGCTTTAAAACTGTTCGAATATTTTCACTCACAACGCCGCAAAACACAACCTGCTGCTTCGAGAGCGAACGTTGAAATGCTACTAGCTACTACCTACTGCAGTCACAAATGCCCCTTACCGAAAGAAACCGTTGGGGAATTCCGAAATCTTTTGTTCTCGAGCAGGTGTGGATCCCTCCGCAGTTAGTTTGGTAGCTACATTCTATTACAATGTAATGTAAGCGTCAGGCTAGTCAAATAACTCTTCGTAAAGAGGATAATATTATTTTTCTGCTCCACGTGCAATTTTCATAAAAAATGATATAATTTGTTAATAATAATATGGTAATTAGCAAATATTTAATGCATTTTAAATATAAAATACGTAGGTATTTGAATTGGAAAAAAAAAAAAAAAAAAAAAAAGTGACCAAAGCGAGACTCGATCCTACTACCCAGTGATTACCAGACTCCAGCGCTACTTACTGAGCTATTCACTCAGTTGAAAATTAGTTTTTTGTTTCTCTATTTCAGTTGCTCGCTCTAACTTCAAAGTCGATTTTCTCGAGAATTTCTGAATATGGCGTCGTATTACTTAGGGATATTCATATTTGGGGTCTCAACTTTACGTACCATAAGTATAAAAAATTACAAAAATCCGACGACCATGTGGTCCCCTTGTAAGATCGAATCGCTGAATAAACATCAAATCACCCTCATCAAGGAAAAACCACATTTGATTTCACCACTAGGAAACTTTGAAACGGAAGTATAAGAAGGAAGGTCTATAATTCTTTTTGTTACATATAATAAAAAGAAAAGTAGTTCCTATTCTCTCCTCCTGCCCAATTTCTACCTTTATAATATTCTGTATAAAATGCATCATAAATGAGTTCAATTCGATCAAAGGCAAAACTCGATGATAATGTAATACATAATTATTCTGAAGACCGAAAAAAGAAATCTCGAATACATAGCCCTCCGAAATCCCAATTTGAGACAGTCGAAGAATTTTTCGTCGAAAGTACTGACAGTTCGCAACCCCAGACTCCCTCCACGACGAATCCAACGGGGGAAATTATTTCGGATACAGAGAAAAGTAGCAACTTTAATCGAGGAAATCCGGAATTAATTAAAGTAGACGAAGACAGCCATATACAATCTTTGGAATTAACGTCGAGTCATTTAATTATTACAAAAACAGAAATAAATTGCGAGGAAGCAAGTGATTCTTCAAGTACTGAAGAAATTTTATCAGACAATCTTGATAATTATAGTACA
Source organism: Cylloceria caligata (assembly GCA_963942595.1). Taxonomy (NCBI): domain Eukaryota; kingdom Metazoa; phylum Arthropoda; class Insecta; order Hymenoptera; family Ichneumonidae; genus Cylloceria; species Cylloceria caligata. The sequence goes on from OZ012710.1 coordinate 41,252,668, forward strand.
TCAAATAGTACCTTACAGATTCAAGACATTTTAAAGAATTCAGTAAGTTTTGAGCAATTGACGAACCGAGTGCAAAAAACACTTACAGCGAGATCGGGAAATAATATATTGTCCGTAGTTGGATTATTGGAAGCACCTGGTCACCAATATTTACCACTTGTAATATATAGAGATCCCCGTAACGAAATTCCAGTTTAGATTCCCGCATCCCCCGAACATACTGTAAAAGACGTCGAGTTGCAGCCCGTTACACACGAGACAGCCGGTACAGATATACCAGTCATAGCTATCCCGAACCCCGTAGGCACCACGCCCACGTTAGGCCTTTCGAACTCCAGCGACATATTTTACACTCCTGCAGGGGGGACTACCCCATTCGAATCACCCATCGGTACACAGCCCCTAGTGAGTCATAATAAAACACTGTCCATTCCAAAAGGAAGAAGCAATACTTGTGAAAAATCTGAATTAAAATCAATAATTAAACCTTCCCACATTGTGCCTTAGAATTTGTTGAAAAACTTACACCTGCTATCTGAATACGAACCTGTTATTTTTGGTTGCTCCTCCCACCGCATGGGAAAAAGGTCGAGTCCAGATAAAAAAACCTAGTAAAATACCACCAGTGAACTTCTCTCTTGAGACTAGTGACCCTGTACCCGACCGTGTTCCCATAATGGTTAATAGTAACCAAACGTTGTCTCTTCGAGATGCACTGGCTGTCATACCGAATTATGACGGTCATACTTTATCATTGGGTATGTTTATCCAAGGATGCAAGAAAGCCTTGGCTATGATGGGGCCAGGCGCCGAATCAAATTTAGTAAAAGCAGTTCGCATAAAAATAATTGGCGAACCCCGTCGCACTATACAAGGGCAAACTTTTGAAGCAATAGAAGACTTGGGTAAATTTCTCAAAGATATTTATGGACCCACGCGAAACATATATCTGCTGCAAGGTGAATTAGGATCAATATACCAGAGAGAAAGTGAGTCTGTTATTGCATATTCGAATCGTGTACGAGATTTAGGAAATTTGATACTTGAGAATTATGGTGCAAGCGAGGATAATCCCTTGGCAGGCGCTTTTATTGATAATACTAGACAAAGCCTTCCAGCTTGTTTTCTACGCGGTTTAAAACCGAAAATCGAACAACGATTAACTCCCAATAATAATCTCGAAGAATTAATAAATCTAGCAGTGCAGACCGAAAAGAGTTTAGTGTCACAAGCAGCCTTGCGTAGCGGTGAGCAAGTAACGCCGAGTCCAAGGGTCCCTAAGCCCGAGGCGAAGCGAGGAGTACACGTGGTAGCAAGCGAAGAAGTGTATTGCCAGTTGGGCAATAAAAAAGGGCACAATGCTAAAGAATGGTCGACCCAAAAGACCAGCGTTGGCTGTTGGGTTACAAAATTCAGGAAATGTCGATAAAGGACCGAGCATATGTCAGATCTGTCAGAAGACTGGACACTCGGCGGACAAATGTTTTAACAATTTTCCACCTTCAATTAACAATAAACCCAGCCTTGAAGCCCCTTCATTTATCATATGCCAGATCTGTAAAAAAACAGGACACTCGGCTGACAAATGTCTTAAAATCTTCCCTCCTTCGAATAATAATAAACCCGTCTTGGACGGTCCTCCGCTCACTATATGCCAGGTATGTAATAAGCGCGGACACACTGCCGACTGTTGTTATACATTTTTTTCCTCCTGAAAGGAAGGAGTCGGGAAATACATCGATATTTTGTCACTTTTGTAAAAATCATGGACACACAGCCAATAGATGTCCTTAATCACCCGCAGTCCCCCCAAATTAATGTCTCTACCGCAAACACAGGTACCGGTCAATCTCGATACCAAAATCCTAGCGATATTCGGTGTCAAATATGTAAAAATGAAGGCCACGGGGCTCATAGTTGTCCATATCGTAACAACCATTCCCAGCCTTTAAATATCAATCGATCGGAAAATCGCGGAAATATTAATAATTTCAATATTAATCCCATCAATTCATTAAGACCATCTTTTTTTGCAAACAATCCGGTCATTTTATCCGTGAGTGTCCCGCTCGAAGGAAGAACGAAGCAACATATGGATGCACAGGAAACCGAAGTGTTCCTCCGACTACGGGTGTGCCCAGGGAGACTCCGCTAAACGTGCATCCGATTCATACTATTCCAATCGCAGGTTCAACCCTCAACCGCGACAAGTCCGAATCTTCAACATACAATTCCATCCAGAAAATAGTGTTCCGACGGTTACGATGACGGCATCGGAAGTAATATCCCCTATCACTCTTGTGGTTGATACAGGAGCCGGGCCGCATATTTTAAAGAAACAATTTGTAAATGAACATATCGCCATAAATCACGGCGAAATTCTGCAACTTAATGGAATAACAACAAATTCAATGTTCACTTTGGGACATATTACCATACAAGCCTTCGGACGTTTCGCTACTTTCCATATTATAGATCAGGGGTCTCCAAACTACGGCCCGCGGGCCACATTCGGCCCGCGGACAGATTTTGGACTATTTCACTTTTTACCACCGGCAACAATGATAATATGGTTTTGGCCCTCGGAACTTACTGGAGTAATCAGTATGGCCCTAAGGCTGGAAAGTTTGGAGACCCCTGTTGTAGATAACTTCCCCATAAAGGAAGCTGGTATATTGGGTTCGGAATACCTTGACGACTGTCGCGTGAAAATTGACTACGAGAAAAGACAATTGAAAATGCAGAATGCAAGAACACGATTTGCAACTCAGGAAACTATTGTTATCCCTGCAGAGTCCACCAAATTGTGCTTCGTGAAAGTAAAAAATTTCGATTTCTTTCGCATTCGAAAGAAGCTTACGAAAATCGTGTGAAAAATGAAAAATGAAGTAAAGAAATTGGTAAAGTAAAATAGAAGATCAAGTTGAAAATTCGCAGTCTAGTTCGCGAAATTTTATGGAACTTTGTACGTCGGATTCAAGCAAGGCGAACACTTATATTGAACCTGTAGAGATTATTGTACCTAGAGAAAACGTTGTCTATCCGAATTTGATAGAGACGAAAGTAAACTGTGTTAATGAGGAGACTTGCCTTGGCTTTATAGGGGTGTCTGTGCCGACGAAACGGGCAGCGCTCGTTGGATAATTGCGGGAGCTTAGCTTAAATTTTTTGGGAAAACCTGTGCCTATAGAAAGGACAGAGTCCCTTCAATATTTTGATAACAGTGTTCATGAAAAAAGTGTTATTTGTTCGAATTCGATAAAAACAAAAATATCGGCAAAAGATAGCGAGTCTAATTGTGTTAATTATGCGGGTTGTTCGAGCTTCACAGACGTAACTGTGCCAACTGAACGGACAGAACTTGTTGGAGATATGCGAAAACTCGATCCAGATTTTATAGGGATATCTGTGCCTATGGAAAGGACAGAACCCTTTGATGATGTTAATAATTACAATGAGGAATTTAGAAAGTCAACCAAAGAACAAATACTCCAAGAGAATAGAAACGTTGAAACAATTGAATCAGTAAAAGTCAAGTATTCAGATTTTACCAAAGCATCAGAGTCAATAAAAGAAGTAATAACGATGGAAAATAAAGAAGTACTTTGCCATAAACCTGTTGAACCTTTCGAGCCTGTGAATCATTGCGATCAAACTGTCAATTTTTTAAATTATGAAGACCCGAAGAATTTATGAATAATATAATATAATAATATAAATACACTTGAACCGTCAAAAAAGGAAAGTATTATATTATATTATTTTGCAAGTATATTATTACAATATTCTTTGGCAATGTTGTTAGAATATTCAATATGCAATGTTTGAGTGGTCATGCAAGATTGCTTTAATATTACACATTATTTCTAATAGATTTCAAAATAATCTGGCAATATTGCCATATTTTTATAAATATTTTTATATATTTTTTTGAATATTTTGGTACTACGTGAGTATGTATGTACTATAATATTGAATTCTCGAAGAATAGAGGGTGCCATGTGCGCGCGACACATGCGTGTCAGATATAAATCAGAATATACTATAGTTCCAGTGATAGGACTGTAATGACAAAGCATACATATATCGATTTGTCGGAACTTTCCTGCATTAACAAACACGTATGGGGTTGAAACGTTAGTCGTCTCAAAACTTGTACGGCATTGGCCTACGGTTTTTTCAATGAGTACTACCGATTTTGGTAATAACTCTGAATTCATTGGTCATGGACGAAGTCGACCAAGTATCTTCCAAATAGTGATACAAGTTTATAACGTATTCTCGTCAGAATCTACTATACACGGGATCAAGTATACGACTCAAGCAAAGACAACTTTTGGGAGGTAACATTTACGAATAGGCATGTTTAGAACTAATAGAAAATATTCCATCCCAATTAAATCCTGGAGAATAAGTCTTCCTGTTGAGTAGTAAAATTTTTACTTTTTTAACAACTAATTGTAAGTGGCAGTCGAAAAATTTGGGGAAAATTTATTTTGAATTCGGAAAACCTCAACGTGGTAAAAAATATTTAGATGTTGCATGGACATTTCTAATAGACCAATGTTATGTATATGCTTGTGAAACCAGTTCTGGAATCAGAAAATGTTTGACAGTGAAAATGATCCTACATTTAATTGACCAATATATTGCCGTTACTCTCAGTTCTATCCAACCTCCTGACAAAATCTACTTGATAAATCTATTCCTGCAGGGAAGTCTAGAAATACAGGTTGAAAGCATAGGAAGTTATTTTTCATCTAGAATTTCACACGGAATTCTATGTATCGCATCTGGATTCTTATCCAAAAACATTTTTCCGTTGGATTTCTATCTGGAAAAAAGTTATCCGGTTGGGTACCTATTTCGAAACTAGTTTTTCAGCTTCGATATCTATCTAGAAGGTGATTTTCCAGCTAGATTGCCGTTCAGGAAATCGTTTCTCAGCTAGATTTCTATTCCGGAAGCGATGTTCTAGCTATTTGTCTATCTGAAATCGATCTTAAACATAGTTTCAAAGCTGGATTCCTACGTGGATAATGGTTTCCTAGTTAACACATATTTTATTAAAAGCTTAGCATTTTGACGTAATGAAATCTTGCTTACTTCCTTTATCCTTAATCTATCTTTCTCATTATTATGATTTGGATATTTTTTGAAAGACTTTTGTAACCAAAGACTCGGGAATCAAGTTAAGAAGGTAGAAACATGAATTTAGTCCGATGCTGTGTTCGAAATTGAGAAATTCGAAATGGCGGACTAAGATGCAAAAAGTGATTGAATTTTGATGAAGTTCGATACTCGAATTAAAAATTTGTGTTGATTGATGCAATATAGGAGATCATAATGCGAAAAATTGTTGTATTTTCTATAAACACGGTACTTTGGTGTACTTGGGCCGGTGATTATGAACTAAAGGAACAAAATTACGAAATTTAAAACTGCAGTCCTAATACTCAAAGCATAACGACATTTATCTCCATTCTAGCGTTACCGATAACTTTGAGCAGCGTTTCATAAGCAGCTACCTCGAAAACTTATGAGCATCGTCATATTTGTTATGCAGGTCGGTTCGCAAAGAAAAAAGTACGAGTCGACTGAATGTTGAATAAAGTTTTTGAATCGTTGCAAATAAGGAATTAGAACTCGTGTGAACGTAGTGAGCAAGAAAGTTTACTGAAATTGAAGTCTTTACTGGAAACAGATTGAATGAGTAGCTGTAATTAATCGATATGCGCCGAGTTTATAAACGGACGGAGGTTACGAACCTCATCACACACACACACACACACACGCGCGCGCGCGCGCGCCGACATTTTTTTCAAACATTGATTTTTGACGTTTTGTGACTTTTAAGTACTCTAATATAAAAATTTCGAGAACATTTTTTTTCGCGAAAATAGCTTTTAAGGAAGCAAAATTAATTATTTCGACAGATAATAATTCCGAGCGCAACATAGCAGATCGACCATTTAAAATTTATAAATTTTTACTTCTGATTTGTAATCGGCAACCTCAATAATTTTTGAGTATCGTGATTCATCCGAATCAATTAACTCTTCGTTTTTGGTCCGCCATACTTCATCCATGGTTTTTTTATTCATAAATGCTGACTTTAGTTTTGTAATCAGGGAACTCGAAAACCTTCGAGTACCGAGTGTTAAAGAAAACAAGTCATTTTTTGCCTTTTGATCCGCTATTCCGGCCCCGCCATTTTTTATTTCCTATTTTGTATTTAGATGCTGAGAGACCTAGTGGCGTATCATCAGGTGAAACCGTAGCACATGCGCCCTTTCGCTGGGAAGTTACGAATAAAAGCTTGTGATGTAATTCATGTAATGACGTATATCGTTGCACGGAAGCATAGCACATCCACCCTTTTGTTGAATAATTATACATATGACAATCACCGATTACGAAACGTTGTGCGAAATTATATAGCACATACGCCTTTTGGTTAAAGGGTTGCAAGAGGAGGCTCATCGAAGTTTTTTTACACTTACGATTTAACTCCCTGTTACGTCCGGAGGATTTTTATTTTGATTATCGTCATTGAATTTGTTATTTTTCTTTCTTCAAATATTCTTGTCATCTGTGTGAAGCGTGACCCAGTAGTGCTTAACACTGATGGGTATACACTTTTTGCTTAGGTCAGCGGTCCCACGCTGACCGGTGGGACGCGGAGCATCGGTGAGACGCGCTGCGCCCCGCTAATCATTTTTTGCGCGTTGTCTTCAGCACTGCTTTCTTATATTGTTTCGTTAGTTCATCTCCGGGGGCCGACCACGACGGTCGACCCTCGGAATAACACGGGCCCGCATTTACCTATCGAAAGGCTATTACAAAATAACAATTACAATGACATTTACAATTGTGTTAAAAAACAATTTTAGTGTTTTAATATATTTTACAATTCTATTCGGCACGGTCGACCATTCAAAATTGTGTTCCCACATTACATGCACCCAACCTCTTCACGTTCGCGAGTGTAATCAAGTTTTCACTGTGTTTAATCATCTCTTTGTCTAATATTTCGGACATTTATGTGTTGAAATTTATGTGCAGCGCGCCATTTATTGACTGTGTTAATATAAAGCTGACTATTTTAATATTATATAACTTGACTGTTTCTTGTGGTGAATTCTGCGCTTAAATGTTTATTTATTTAAACTCATACATTGAGAATATCGCCACAGCCCGGGATCGAACCGGGACCTTCAGAATTCTAGCCTGGTTCTTTAGAAATGAAAAATCGTCCGTTCAGGTTGCCCCATTAATTCTTAAAGAATGAGTGAGGAAATCGGAGCTAACAAGAATTAATGATTTGATTGTTAGAGATCTTTTTATCAAAAGATCGATAACGCATGAATCCAGGCAGCGCTGACTCACATCCCGAGTTGCCATATGCCAAAGTTCCATCTTAGACAATTTGGTCGAGGTTGACGCATAAATTCATAAGTTTAACGTATCAAGTCACTTTCATCACAAATCTTCATTCATTGTTCATAGCTGAATTTGAAAAATTATTTATAGACACCTGAGCGATTGAGTTTTGAGGGAAATATATGATTGTTTACACTACTTTATTGCATACGAATTATTTTTATACTTTCTTCATCATGTACCCGTGCGTGTTGTTATTTATATGTCCTTTGTATACTTTGTAACTATAATTTCCAACTCAAACACACAAGTACTTGCGGGTAGTTACAAAAGCTCGTGTCCTCGCCAGCTGGACGCCCCAGGAATAAAAATATTTCGCGAGACAAATTTTATTTTTCAGGCGGAAGGCATCAGTCCGGCTTGGCTTTGCTGCAGCTTTGGTGAATGGTAGCGGGGAGGGGTTGGTCAAGGTTTTCCGCAGGAAATTTCAACAGAAGCTTTGAGAGGCGGGATCAACAATTCTTTTATTATTAAAATGAAAGTTACAACGATGGTTACCAATCTTGAAAAAGCACGATCGCCAAGCGACAGACGATAGCGTGCTTGGTTCCGGTCGACTCAATTCCTCCAAAAATATTAGACCGAATATATTGGATAGGTTACAATACTCACTTATTACTACCAGACTCACCATACGCTAGGCAATCACATCAATCTCGACACCCGCGCATCCACTCGCTCTACGGGATCTGCCCGGTGGAGGGCTTAAAATAAAATATGGCAAAACAGGCGCGATCAAAATCGAAAAAAAACTTATTGTTCAGGATGGGCTAAAATAATTAGCACGAACAATCGGGGTCAATAACTAAAACAAAAGCCAAAAATAACATAGGTCACAGGAAATAAAATAGCTAATAAAATAGAAGAATCGCAATAAAATGGATAAAACACACAACAATTCGACTAGAAGCATGATTCTCTTAACAGTTCGCTCAAAGTCAAAGTTGCGTATCTCTCACCCTCAATATCACTCTCGATATTCGGCCTACTCATTCAGGCTATTGCGAAATCAGCTGACGCACGGTCACGATGATCGCCGTGCGGCAGATCGTTGCTACCGGTGTTGTGATGCGCTCGGCTGCCGTGCGTACAGCCAAGGCAGCACTTCGTAGATACGCTACTCAAGCGAGAGACTATCATCTATCGCTCACTTGACGGCGGCGTCGCGCAACGACGCTTTCATACAGCTCAGCCTTCTTGATAATTTTCGCTACTCTCGTGAAAACCGCCAAGACAGCTACAACAGCATCTACTCAGCTCGGACACATTTTCACTATCTTCTTCGGATCTACTAAATTCAAACATGCTCAACAGGACTCAAATTAATCGGTAAGCGAGCACCTTGATAATTGATACAAATTCAATCTCGGTGAAATGGAGAAATCTCAAATTGTGCATCCTCAAAAGTCTCACCTCGTGGCGTGCTTCGCAGCGCGGGCTAGTTCACGTTTTTCACTCACGCATTTCTCGGCACATAATTAATAAAATTGTACGTGCGGCTCATTCAACTTGCTTTAAAATCATTTCTCATTTATTTAAATATTTTTTTTTGTAGTATACCGAGTAAAGGTGAAATAAAGACCATTATCTCTGTCGACATCTTTCGTCTGGTTATTTCACATCTGTCTCTCGCAGGGGTCTTGAATTGCGGTTGGCAGATGTCGGTTCTCGTCGGACAGACACGGAAGCCGATACTGTGATAACGTCTTGTTCCTTCAATATGCTACCCAAAAGGCTTCGACAATAAGTTGACTCTTGCTGTTTGAGCTAACCAACTTCCACCCTCAAGATCTTGGCTATGAATAAAATTCAAATCGCCCAGTGGTACTTGTGCGTGGCTTGAATTTGAGGACAGTCAACGGCACCAGTGGAAGCCTAGGTTCCCCGAGCATAGCAAGCAGCATGTCGCATCACGGACTTGACAGCATAGAAAAGACCGAATGCTGCTGAGGATGGTTGGTACCTCTGGTCCCGACGAGATGATTTGGTTTTGGAGGCTCGAGATTTTTCCTCCGGTCGATAAGGTTGTCCTCTTCCGTAATCGCTCTGTTGCGTCCGACGTTATCAATCAGAATGCGGCAATAAGGTCGCTCGGGAGAAACATATAAAAGAAAAGAAAAAAACAAACGAAATCAATTTTGTGTGACGGTACGCCTTAAAAATGCCCTGTTGAATTGATTCGGGGAGGACTCTCGGCTGAACGAGGTGGCCACCATACGTGTTAGTAGTCAACGCCCTGTCTAATTTGGTGATAGGTACAAAAATTCCCTGTCACAACTTCAATAGGGAAAAATTGTAACCTCGAACACTTATAAAAATATTGAAGTATAGAAAAATAAACGAAAAAGATAATAGCAAACAATTGTTCGGCCGCATAACGGATATTTATGTACATTTTCTATCATTATGTGGTCGCTCAACTTTATAACAATAAACAACTAATATTTTATTCCATAGAGATGTCACGTTTACATTCTAGAAATATTTAAATTTTGTTTTGAGTTGGATTTATTCAGAACATTTTTCTCTAACAACTAGTTGAGATGTAGAAATTTTCGTGATATTTTCAAAAATAAGTGATATCTCCATAAAATTACTTTTATGGACAAACTATCATTAAAAAAAACAAATCGCTTAATATATTAAGCCACGTACAATGTACCTACCACCAGTAAGTGCTTTAATGGAAGTGCTTTACAAAAACTTGGCGTGGTTATGAGAAATGAGCTCGGTGAAGCAGCCCATCGCTCTTCTGCACCTTCACTCAAAGCCCTCAACGCTCACGTTTCCCGTCTCTACTTTGTAAACATCGTAGAGATTATTAGCAAAAATCTTCTTTGACATTTTTTAGTGACAATACGAGATCTATTGAATCAGCGCAGTTTTGTAATAAAAAGTACTCGATTATTCTTAAAATTATCATTAGTTTATTAAGCGATGCGGGAGCATTCCGACGTAAAATTATAAAAATAAAGAAATGTTTGGGACTTCTATTTCTTATTACTACTATATCTACTTATTGGTATTATAGCTGCAATTAATACCGATAGTATTAGGACGCAGCGTAACTGACAGAAGTGCACGCGCGGTTGGTGCGCGGCTGCGGTAGTCACGTAGTTCAGATTTCTGAGCGAGAGGTAGTTTTTCTGAATTTTTTGAGGGTATAATACACCTGAAACTCAGTAAAAATATTGCCAACTATATCGGCCACATTTCTCGAAGTTTTCTTGTGCCCTCGTGCAAATCCGATACAGTAGTACATTAGGAAAAAGGGACCGCGGATAACACTCCGGTTGGAGCTTTCGAGGCAATGTAATAGTGAAAAATGGACGAAAAGAATTAGGAAATGAAGAGAGGGGACTGTAAACTGGGAGAGACCCCCTATACTGGAACAAATATTTTGTAGAAATAAACAATATATTAGGACGCGGGTTGCGGCGACAAATTGTAATAATAATATTTTTTAAAATTCATTCCTGTATACTCTCTGATCGAAAAGTACCCGGAATTTCTCATTTAAACAAGCCACCCTTAAGATAATGTAAAAATAATTTTTTTTCTAGTTCGGTACATCTGTCAGTTGTTTACATGTCACTTTTAAGCGCAATGTATTAGATAGTTTGTGTGTAATAGCTTTGTAAACAAGTCATTGTTTGGTGTACTCTGTGAATTTTGCTATGTAGAATTTAGTTGAGCAAAGAGTGTGCCTGAAATTTTGTGTTTCTAACAAAATATCTTGTGCGGAAGCGTTGAAAATATTAACGGTACCCTACGGGAACTCGACAATGTCGAAGGCGCAAGCATACGAGTGCTACAAAGAGTTTAAAGCGAGCCGTACTGTGGTTGATGATTTGTCTCGTTCCGGTCATCCATCCACCTCTGTGACTTACATAGAAAACATCGAAAAAGTTAAGAAAATTGTGCTCGAAGATCGTCGTGTGAGCATCAGGGAGATAGCAGCCGATCTTGGTGTCTCGTTCGGATCGGTGCAGAGAGTTATGCATGATGTTTTGGGCATGAGATGAGTTGAAGCGCGAGAAATAACTCGTGGTTTCTTCATCACGACAATGCATCGGCTCGCACATCTAATCTTGTACGCGACTATTTGACCAAAAACAACGATAATACCTTTCCGCAAGCTCCGTATTCACCTGACATGGTCCCGTGCGACTTTTTCCTGTTCTCATAACTCAAGTTACCACTTCGTGGAAAGCGTTTTCAGACGATTGAGGCCAGAAAGAAGATTTCGCAGAAGGAGCTGAAGCGGATTCCAAAATCGGCCTATGAAAATTATTTTAAAGATTGGAAGAAAAGCACTTTTATTGTAGTTGGCTTAATATATCAAGTGATCTCTTTTTTTATCATAGGATACTTTTTTAAGGCGGGAAATCTGATTGGGAGGTTAAAAAAATCGGATTTAAAAAAATTCTATTAATTGTGAGTATAACTATTCAAGAATAGGTTGCCAAAATTTGAAAGGGAAATTCAAATTCGTTCCGATTTTATGAGCCTAAAACCGACCGCCCATCGGTTCAGCGCTCGGGCGTACAGCAGGTAGGGTGGTGCGCTCGCTCAGGGAACGTATAATAGTATTTTTTATCACAACCACCGCGCTGCAAAGAAAGTGTTCGAACTTTGCTGTCAAGAAGCTGTAGAGGAAGAGAAAAAAGAGAATGAAAAACGAGAAAAGCCTATTTTTAATTTCAAAGCTTCTGGAGACGGTACTTGGAAAAGAAGGGGATATAAATCTCTGTATGGCGTGACAACTCTCATAGTATATTGCTGAGGCAAATTGGTCGATCTAGATGTGTGAAACAGTTACTGTCACGCTTGTGCACCATGGCAGAATAAATCCAAGAATTCTCAAAAATGTTTAGAATGGAAAGAAGAGCATGATGATGAAGCCTATACTAAAACTCATGAATCTTCTGCAGGCAGACTTTCAAGATCAGAAGAGCTGCATGGTGTAAAATGCGGTAATTATGTTGGTGATGGTGTTTGTAAAACATTTGCAGCAATCATCAGGTTGAATCCCTACGGTGATGAACATCAAGTCATAAAAAGCAAATGTATAGATCATGTATGCTTGAAATATTCGAAAAAGTAAAAAACTTGGCGGAAACGGCAAACTTACAGAGACGTTATTGGAAAAGCTCAGCACTTATTACGGACTAGCCATTCGAAGACAGCGTCGAAGACATGAAAAAAAGCAATTATGGCGACATATTATCACATGATATTCATAGATGAAAATCCGCGACACGAGAATTATCCAGCGGGAGAAGACAGCTGGTGCTAGTGGCAGAAATAACAGCTCTTGAAATGGAGCCTGAACCGCACCCTACTCCATTGCACGCCGACGTACAGAAGGAAATTCTTCTAATGTATAAGATTTATCGAGAGATGAGTTGCTGGAGAGATGATTATGCCGTCACACGCAGAATGCGAACGAAAGTTTCAACTCCACAGTTTGGCGGTTTGCTCCTAAGCATTTGCACTCTGGACTAAAAGTGATCGAAGTTGCATTATATTTAGCGGTTGGTTTATTCAATGAAAGAAATTCATCCATTTTTATGGTCATGAACAGGGCAGGCATCATAGTAGGCACGCAGAGCTTCTAGTATACGCAACGAATGGGTGAGCAGCGCGTGAGCCGCCAGAATAGACTCAACTCATTGGAATCAAAAGAAGGTCGGAAAGAAAGAAAAGAACAACTGCAAGCTCAGAATGATGCTTATGAGAAAGAAGAAGAATTCTTACATGGTGTGGGAATCGCTGATTGATTGGTAAGCACTCTATATTATTGATAACTTTCTCAAATTTCTAGTTTTCGGAAAATTGATTTTAAACACGTTTTTCTCGAAACGACTTTTTTTTTATTCGGGGAAATTCTAGCCCAAAAAGTTATGAACCAATCTTAAGAAAATTAAAAGTGCGTCTCTTTATGAAATTATGAGGAACATGAACGACCATTTGGGATGATATCATAATTTTAAGGGTGTTTATTATTGCAAAATAAGTGAAAAAAATGATGAAAATCGGGACATTTTTTTTAAGCACCTGTCAACACTTAAATTTTTACTATTTTTACCCGCAATGAGGTTCATATTCTTAGAAAACATGTTAGTAATGTAAAAAAACAACCATTTTGCTTTCAGATAAAAACTGCGATCTCCACATTTCCCGCGAACAACGAACTCAGATGACGACCTTCGGTGGACAACAGCCTATAACTTTGACATTTTCGCCAAAAAAGACTTGAAAAAAATTGTAAATGTAATTCAAAACATTAATAAAATATTGTCAAAGTTAGATCAAATTACAATTAATTTTTGCCACTCAAAAAAATTCATAAAAACCCCGGAAAAACAGCCTCCTAATGTGATTTCCCCCTTTAATAACTTGGCGTAAGGAAAAGTGGGTTTTAAAAGTCATAATGACATATTGTAACAGTATTTCTCGTTATCATTTCCCTTGAAGGGTTTGAGTTCGGACTCGAGCAGGGAGGAAATTAATACAGACTTCAGTATCGGGTAAAAGTAGGGTTTATTTGTTAATTATTATTATTCATACAGATAAATTTATTGATTATGCTTGTTATGTATATTTTTCTTGAAACTCCTTTTCTTCGTTAATTCTGAGGATTATATATTATACAAAAACGAGACCCGATCTTACGCACGCTCATATAATCGTGTCCGCAAGAATGAAATTTTTATATAAAAATATTTCCCTAAAGGGTATAATAGTTTTTATATGCAAGGTATGAGAGAGTGTTTAGCGTACAGGGCTTGTCATCTATGTTGGCTCTGCTATCACTCCTTGTCTTTGGAGCGCATTTATCCGATATTTGTATCTATTGGATCGTGTGTATTTTATTATACCATATAGGTCTCTCTTAGGTGTTAACTCTCGGTAACTCAGCTGCTGGACTTCGTAATTGTCGGGTAGGTCAGCTGTTGGACTTGGAAGATGTTCGTGTTGAGAAGCTCAGAAGTATCAGGCCCGGTCCTTGGAGTGGTGCTGTTCGTATGCTCCTTCTTTTGTTGGCTAGGTGGTCCTCCTTTGGCTGCTTAGCTGGTCTTCCTTTGGCTTGCTGGCTGGTCCTGGATGTTGGTGAGACTCTGTGGACAGAAAAACTACTCTCCGATCGTCGAGTTTCGTGTTCTTTTATACCGATTTTCCCACTCTTCGTCCATGTTCTTGGTATATCTATATTTCGTAGTCGTCCTGTAGCCCATCTCCTGTAGACCATTTCTTCTTAATCCCTACTTTTGATAATCGTATTTAACGTATCCCTTGTGAATATCTTTTTATACATATTCTGATACTATAGTCGTTCACGTGATTGCTGTTGGTTTTCCTGGAATTTCTATCTTTCTTCGTATTGGTTGTATGTACTACAGGTTCCTCTGGCTGTGTGTGTGGGGCGTACTACGGTTTACTACTCTATGTTTATATTTTATAGTAGATGAGCCTGATGCTTCGCTGTATGTGTGTCGTGTTCTAGTATCGTTTATATGAGACGTACTTGTCGTCTCATTGTCCCCTGATCCAAGGTGAACTTATGAACCGAGGATCTTTATGTTTTATTGTTTCTTATTCTTAATTTTCTATCCTATGCTTATTTCGTGATGAATTCTTGCTCTATTCTATGCTATCGACTTATTGATTTTTCTAATTTTTTTATTTCGTAGTAGGTATTAAACTCAGATTTATGGTCATAAATTTTTGTATTTTGATTTTGATAATAACAAATTATAATTTGAATAATAATTTTTGTACTTATATAATTTGAATAATTTGTAAATCATTTTTTAACTCATTTTTCTTGTAATATAATTTAAATAATTATTTTTAAACTTATATAATTTGAATAATTGGTAAATAATAGAAAAATTAACAATTTTAATAATTATAAATTATATTGATTATTATTATTATTTTAAATTTAACTGTTGGAATCGTATCCGGAGTCCTCGCTTGATTCGTTGATTTCCCAGAAATTCGGGTCCAGGATCCCGCCGCCGTCGGTTCCCCAGTTAAATTATAATAGATTTAGTCTTCTGATGGCTACTCCTCGTTGTATTAAAGTTTCGCTCATGAGACGTACTTGCCCATCTTCTTCGGTTTTCCAGAGCTCGACTCATTTGGCTTGTGCCCTGGTATTTTCGGGTATGATGGTCATTGACCATCCTCCTTCTTGTAATAAATTTTGGGTTGTATTCACCTGCTCTTGTGTCCAGGATCCGCCCGGAGGATGGAGTTGGTGTAATCCTACCGGTATTGCTTGGAAAGCGATATGAAATATTTCAGGGCTTGGAGTATAGCACTCGTTGATGGTGGCTACCACATCTATTGCTTCATCTCCTAGCCAGGTGAGCCTATTTCCTTCCTCATCCTGGTCGGTGGTGTTTATGCCTCTATAAAATTTTTCTTGTTGTTTGTAGAGTACTGGGCATCCAATGTAGACCTCTTGCTCCTCGTATGGTCTGATGTCCTCACCGTCTTCAGTCAAGTTTTTGAAATACTCGATCATCTGGTTTCTTACACCGGCTGTGTCTTCTAGATAGACGTATATTCGTGTGGGGTTTGCCAAACTAATTATCTCTATATTGCTATAGCTTTCCTGGAGTTCTTCGACTGGGTAGTTTTGATACATCTTACGGGTTAATTGTTGTACACTTGCTTTGTGACTGAATGATCCTTTGTAAAATTTTTAGAGCGTAGCGTGGTTTCTTTATCTCCACCTTTTGATTTTTTAAAGGCTTTGTTGTTGTTCTTATCCTTTTCTATCTTACTGCCTGGGTACCACCCGCGAACGTTGTCTTCCGTAATGATGGTGAGTCCGTCTTTATCTATTGGATATTTTATATCCCAACGCTTTGTTTTCGCTAGAATTTTCTCAATTCTTTTTTTCCAGCTTTTAATTTTGGGCTGCTCCATAGTTATCTTTTTTAGTTTCCACTTTATGTCCGAGTTTGACATATTTTTGGTTTATCTTGGTGTTATTAATTTCTTAGGTTTTAACTCTTCGAACTTCGGATCGATACTGGTTCTTGATGTTATTATTAGTTGTCTTCTTATCCAGGACTAGTTGATTTTTCTAGTGTTCTTCTATCCTTTGTTTTCCTTCCTTGTTTGTGGAATTATCGATCGACTTGTGGATTTCTTACTACATGATTTTTATTTTTATTTTGTTTTATGAATTAATTTTAGTAGTTACTACCCTTATCAATTTTTCTATGTTTTTTTTATTCTAGCCTTATGATTACTTTTTATTTCTTATTTCTATTATTATTATTCTATTTGTCTATAAAAATGCTTCTTAAATTGTTATCTTATTCTTTATTTTGACTCTTCCTGTCTGTTTTTGATTGTTTCTTCTATGTCTTGAGTTGTTCTGTATTTAGTCATTAGACTAGCATGGAATTTTCCACGGACTTTTGTAGTGAGTGGATCAACGAGTAGGTATGTTGCTAGACCTACACATTTTTCTATGCGATATGGACCTTCTCGTAGAGGCAAGAATTTTGAGGTGATCTGATTGGCGGGATCCGATACATTCAATGCTTTTACCAATACTAGATTTCCTTCTTCGAAGTTTGTTAATCTGTGTGTGGCGTTGAATCTTTCGGCTCTTTGTGCCCCCTTTTTTGTGATTCTTTCTCGAGCTATCTCGATTTTTGCCTCGTACGTTAAAGGATCGTCCTCCTCGCTTGCTGGGATGCCCAACCATTTATTCCATAGTCGGACTGGCTTTTTACCCTTTTGTAATTCTGTGGGTGTGAATTCAGTGGTCTCGTGGTGGGATTCATTAATACAGTCTTGTACTACTTGTACCCATTTATACCAACCAGCGTGGTTTTCTTTTAAAAATGTCCTAAAAAATCGTCCTAACTCGCGATTTACTCTTTCAACGATGTTTCCTTGAGGATGTCGGATCGAGGAAAATACTGCTTTTATGTTTTCTTCTTCCAATTTTTTTAGCCAGTTTTTCGCAGTAAACTGTGTTCCATGGTCGAACTGTATTCGTGCTGGTTTTCCAAGCTGTAGAATGTAATCGTTGAAAATCTTTTTAATTACTGTTGTTGTATTTGCTTTTCGCATTGGGAACAACACCACATATTTACTGAATGCATCTATGGTCACGAGGATGTGTTTTACTCCCCCAATAGATGTCGGAAGTGGTCCATAAAAATCAATTGAGATTAAGTCCCCCGGTTTTTCGGGAATAATCGTTTGCATTTCAGCGTAATTTGTTTGTATTGTTACTGTTGGAAAATCAGCTGGCGCACGGCGATCGATAATCGTCGTGCGCCTATCTGTTGCGCTGCTCTACCACGCGTTGTTCGGTTGAGTCGAAGATAGCCGAGGCATGGGCTTCGCGAAGCCGAGGATGCGCCTCGTTGGCACGCCGCGTCGAGCGAGAGGATGTCTCTCTCGCTTGACTTCGGTTTCGCTCACCGGCTATCGCGCTCAACTGACTCCAGCGCCCAACGAAACTTTCATACTCGCAGCCATCTTGAGAATTCGGCACTTTGGCGACACACATCCCTTCGGACAGCACGCGCATCTTTGAACTTCTCGGACCTTTTCACCAACCTTCTACATCGGCATCGCTCAACAACACTCACCAGGACTCATTGCTCAAGGTAAGAGTGCTCTGGCACAATTATGCGTAATTCAATACCAGTGCGGAGAAAATATGGTACATCAGCACTTGGCCTCACTCTTGGCGTGCGCTGCAGCACATGCTGCACCACGTTTTGCATCAATTCTTTTGCCAGATAATTAATACAATTATGCTGGAGTTTATATTCACTGTGCTTTCCTCCCGGAAATCGGCTGGGAAAGCACAGTGATTATCCTTGCTCATTTCGTGCATCCTCATTCTATGTTGTATTGTGCTACGCAGTACTGACTGCGTAGCTGGTTTCACACACAGGCTTAGCACTCAAGCAAGGTTATTGCAAATGCTCTCATTAATTCACTGCAGCCACTTTGCAATACACTGCTGAGTGGTTGCAGTGAATTACACACAAACATTTTCGCACTCAATGGTATCAGCGTGTCGTGCTGCGTAGCTCTCGCTACGTTGCATGCACCGCTGTCTCAAGTTTAAATTCAGCACGCAGTTAATATAATTGTGTGCTGCTCACATTTAAATTCAAAACCATTTATTCTGTTTATATCCAATTTCTCATTTTTCAATTTTGGTGCATTTATTTTCATTATTTTGTTATTTTCTAAATTTAACTTATTTTGACATGTGTCCTTTTTGTTTTCTAAATTTATAATCAAATTGTATTTTTGAGTGCAACTAAGGAAGGTACAAAATAAACCACTTTCTCTGTTTTCCATCTACAAGTCTGGTTTTATTTCACCCTGTCTTGAGTGAAGACTCATTATTTCCAATACATTCACAGGTTCAAGATCTGTCAAACTACACCATCGGACGGATTTCTCAAACAGTTACTTTGCTGCGTTGACAGATATCGCAACATGCCAGTAGGGATCTTATAAGTTTTCCTAAGTGTGGATGCGAAAAATCTTCGTCGAGGATTCGGAAACATTTTCGTGCTCCTTTGTGCCCATAGAGTTCGTGACATTCTATAATTAGTTGTCGAACCAAGCATTTTGGTAGTACGACTTTCCAGATTTTTGCCCTAGTCTTTTTCTGGAGGATTCCTTCTTGTAATCGAAATTTCTTTTCTTCTTCTGGATTTTTTTCTAAAAATTCCATGATTTTTCCGAGGTCTTTCTGGTCTCTCTGATGTTTCGATATTTTTTTCATATCCTTGATTAAATCCTTTGAAACTTTGCGGGCCAATGTTGCTCCGATTACTACCAATCCTTTCGTAGTACTTTCTTTCCCTTCTATTCGGCTTAGAGTATCAGCAGCAGTATTTTTCTTTCCTTCGAGGTGTTCTATATTCAGGTTATAATCCTGAATTGATAGAACCCATCGCATTAATCTCTCTGCCGTGAATCGACAGGTTTTGAGAAATATTAGTGCCTTGTGGTCTGTTTTTATTTGTATCTCAGCACCTCGGAGGTAGGTCCTGAATTTTTCTAAGGCCGATACAATTGCTAATAGCTCTTTCTCGGTTGTCATGTACCCGTGTTCTGCCCCCTTGAGAGTCCGGCTTGCGAATGATATTACTTCGCTTTCTCCTTCTTCGTTTTTCTGTGATAGGATGGCTCCGAGTGCGTATCCACTAGCGTCAGTTGTTAACGTGTATGGTTTTTTTATATCAGGGAAATGAAGGATGACTGTTTCGCAAAATAGATCCTTAACTCGATCGAAGGCTTCTTGTTGTGTCATTTCCCATTTCCATCGTACTCCTTTTCTCAGTAATTCTAAGAATGGAGCGGTCTCGTGTGCATGTTGATTTGTAAATTTGGTATAGAAATTTATCAATCCTAGAAATCCTCTTAATTGTTTTAAGTTCTTTGGAGCAGGATATTCCTTAATAGCCCGTATTTTTTCTGGATCAGGTTTGAGTCCTTCAGTAGTGAGAATATGACCCAGGAAAGACACTTCTTTTCGGAAAAAGTGTGATTTTTTAAATTTTAATGTCATTCCGTGCTCCTTAAAACGTTGAAAGAGGATCTCGAGGTGGGTGAGATGCTCATCATGATTTCTTGATAATACCAGTAGATCGTCCACAAAATTAATGACGAAATCTAATTCGTTTAATACTACGTCCAGTGCTCGTATTAAGCTTGCCGTACTTGTTTTTAGTCCAAATGGTGTTACAGTGAACTCGTAGCACTTTCCATTGTGTTGAAAGGCCGTGTACTTTCTAGAGTCTGGATGTAGTGGAATTTGCCAAAAACTGCTCGTAAGATCACAATGTTGAAATAACTGATTTTCCTCCGCATCTCTGGAAAATCTCCTCAATGGGAGGTGCGTTATTGTGATCATTTACCAAGTAGTTATTTAGTTCTCTGGCATCTAGACACAGTCGCACACTCTCATCGTCCTTAGTCACTGGCATTAACGGATTTATATAGATGCTTTCTGACTTTTGTATCACTCCGTAGTTGAGCGATTCTTCTATCTCTTGTTGTACTCTATCTCGTTGTGCCAGTGCCACTGGATATGATCGATGGAAGTATGGCTTTGGATCTTTGAGTGTTAAATGGTGTACGTATTTAGACATCCTTCCTGGTCTTCGGTCGAATATCTCTTGATTTCTCTCCACGATTTGTTTGAAATTGGTTTTAATGTTAGTTTTGAGATCGTGACATTCTTCCATCTTTTCTTCGAATTCCACCTCCGATAATTGGAATTCCGTGGGGTTTGTTAGTGGTTCTTCTTGTATGGTACACATCTCGTGACTTTCTTCTTTTTGTTCCGTACTTGTGTCTACTAACTTCTAGAACCCTTCTATTAAAATTGCCACCACCTTGTCTTTTACGGCCACACATTTGCTGTGAGCATCGATGGAAATCTGTAGATTTATCATACCGTCTATCCCAATCAGGATAGGTCGTAGTAGTTTTGGGACTACTAGTAATTGTAGGGTTCCCTCTGATCCATAGGTTCTTGCTTCTACCATTAATTGTGTTTTTACTTTTTCCGCCTCTCCTCCAAATGCACCTACAACTTTTGTTGAAGTGACTGGTAGTGTGGGGCATTTCTCGAATTTTTCATAGTACTGCTTAAAAAATTCTTCTGAAATGCAGCTTACTTCACTACCGCTGTCAATCAGACTTTTTACAGATACTCCCTCTATTCCTACCGGAATTTCTGGAAAAAGGGGATGTATATCGTCATACCATTTTCCTTCTTTCCTCGGTTCTTCTCTTAGAAATTCCCGTGGATCTTCTGTAACTGTAAATACTGGGTACTTCTTCGCGTATTGGTCATTGCCGCTCCGTTGTTCTGCCTCTTCCTTTGATGTCTCTTGCCGATCACCAGCGTTACTAGGGGTCGCGATTCCCTGTTCCTTTTTTTTTTACCACTGTAACGGTATTTTATCACAGTAACGGTATTTTCTCGTTAGCATTAAATTTTATTCTTCTGAGGGGAAGAATTCGGGCTCGAACACGAAGATAATTAATTGCAGACTTCTATAGGAGGTAAAAATAGGATTTATTCAATAATTTTCATAGAATTCTGTGTTGTGAGGCTTTTTGGCGCCTTTAGCCGTACAATTTATCAGTGGTGTTTAATCGCTCTGATGGTTCCACGCTCTTCTTTATCCGTAGTGGTCGGATTCCGACTTCCGCGCTGGGCGGTGGATATCCAAACTAGGCAGTATCGAGCTCAGCCGTCTTGATCTTTTTCCCGCCGGGGTGCTGACGCGCGGTCTGCTGGGCTTGAAACGCTGTTGCTGGCGCGTCGGTCAGCTAGCATGGACGCCGGGTCTATGTCCGTCTCCGCGTTGTTTCGTTAAATAATTTAAATACTTTGCCTTGTGTGTTATTTCGCGTTCGGGTCATAAGTTTGTTCTACTCGTGCCGCTCCCGTGATATTTCCAGTGTGTTTTGTAATGATGACAGTGGTTCTGATTCGCGGAGAGTGTACTTTGTGTGTCGAATGATAACAGTTCCCGTTACACAATCTTTTAGTGACTCATAATTATTAACGATTAAGGATTGGATTTCTCAAGAAATCTTCGGCGTTGGACCTGGATGTTGCGGTTATTCTTCGCTCTTGGTGAGTTGGTCTTTGAATTTATTTTTCTCTCCTTCTCTCTATCGGTTGAGTGGTGTCGTTTTCATGCGACGCGTTTGAGCAAAACTCTTGAAATTGTTTCTACCCTAATTATTTTCCTAATTATTTTTAAATTCTGAATCTAGTTTCTATTGGTCGGGCTGACTAATGCCCTCCTAATTCTATCTATTAAATAATTTTCCTAGCTTCCATTGCAAATTTCGACTCCAAAGCCCTCTTGCTTCTTGATGCGGTAATTGATTTACCAAGAGTCTTAAGTTGACCGTATTAAGTCTTTATGTTATAATTTTTCTAACTATTGTTTGTCATTCCATTTCCTTTCTCAATGTTGTTCCGCCTTTCCTTTTCTCCAGTTACTCTTGGATTTCTTTGAGAAATTTTGTGGGACGTTGCTTTCCGTCTGCAACAAATTTCGGTGTCTTTTGGGTAGACGCCTGGAGACGAGTGAGGTTGCCTATTTGGAACGTCGACAAACCATGAGCGGAATTATTCATGCCTGTGGACACGTGTTGTTCCAGTTCCTTGATTCTATTTGCATGTTTTTCTGTCGCGGTTTGGTTCTTCTTTACTCGTTCCATGGCCTCTTTCATCTCCTTGTCTAGTCTTGCTACAATCCTTTGCTCGTTGACAATGATGTTTCTGTGATAATTGTTAACAACATCTTGTTCTTCAATTATTCCTCGACGGATTGTTTCAATTTTGGTATTCGTCCGTTTGTCACTCTCGAGTATGTTGGTTTTTACGTGCTCCTTTAAATTTTCACGCAAGGTAGCCGTCGTCGAGATACAGGAATCGTTGGCATCGTCTAGTTTGGTTCGTAGTTGTTCGAATTTCTCATCTTGGCCTTCTTTTATTGTCTGCAGGAGGGCCAAGATTTGAGTCATGTCGACTGAATTTGGGACTACCGGAAGAGTTTCTCCTAGCATTGGTGTCGATCGCCCATCTTGGAGCTCACCTGATGCATTGGCTTCCATTGTGACGTTCGGAATTTCCGATAGCCTAGCGCATTCTTCCCGATCTTGAATCCGTCGTTGTTGCCTTAGTATACCGTCCGCTGTTGTGGATTTCCACTCTAAAGAGCGTCCTAGTAGCGATGTATTAAGTTCGACACTAGCGTCGAGTGCGGCTCGTTGCACCAGTCTCTGAGCGAATATCGATTCAAAACTCATACTTATAGCCCAATGTCAGCCTTTCTTTCCTATGCTCGAGTCCCTGCTCGGGCGCCAAATGTAACGGTATTTCTCGTTATCATTTCCCTTGAAGGGTTTGAGTTCGGACTCGAGCAGGGAGGAAATTAATACAGACTTCAGTATCGGGTAAAAGTAGGGTTTATTTGTTAATTATTATTATTTATACAGATAAATTTATTGATTATGCTTGTTATATATATTTTTCTTGAAACTCCTTTTCTTCGTTAATTCTGAGGATTATATATTATACAAAAACGAGACCCGAGCTTACGCACGCTCATATAATCGTGTCCGCAAGAATGAAATTTTTATATAAAAATATTTCCCTAAAGGGTATAATAGTTTTTATATGCAAGGTGTGAGAGAGTGTTTAGCGTACAGGGCTTGTCATCTATGTTGGCTCTGCTATCACTCCTTGTCTTTGGAGCGCATTTATCCGATATTTTTATCTATTGGATCGTGTGTATTTTATTATACCATATAGGTCTCTCTTAGGTGTTAACTCTCGGTAACTCAGCTGCTGGACTTCGTAATTGTCGGGTAGGTCAGCTGTTGGACTTGGAAGATGTTCGTGTTGAGAAGCTCAGAAGTATCAGGCCCGGTCCTTGGAGTGGTGCTGTTCGTATGCTCCTTCTTTTGTTGGCTAGGTGGTCCTCCTTTAGCTGCTTAGCTGGTCTTCCTTTGGCTTGCTGGCTGGTCCTGGATGTTGGTGAGACTCTGTGGACAGAAAAACTACTCTCCGATCGTCGAGTTTCGTGTTCTTTTATACCGATTTTCCCACTCTTCGTCCATGTTCTTGGTATATCTATATTTCGTAGTCGTCCTGTAGCCCATCTCCTGTAGACCATTTCTTCTTAATCCCTACTTTTGATAATCGTATTTAACGTATCCCTTGTGAATATCTTTTTATACATATTCTGATACTATAGTCGTTCACGTGATTGCTGTTGGTTTTCCTGGAATTTCTATCTTTCTTCGTATTGGTTGTATGTACTACAGGTTCCTCTGGCTGTGTGTGTGGGGCGTACTACGGTTTACTACTCTATGTTTATATTTTATAGTAGATGAGCCTGATGCTTCGCTGTATGTGTGTCGTGTTCTAGTATCGTGTATATGAGACGTACTTGTCGTCTCAATATATTTATAGATTCTTATCATAAACAAAAATGTTAAAACAATAATTATTTAATTACAATGAACATTACAATATGAATTTATAAACGAAAAATGGCAATGTAATTATAAATTTACATGAATCTAATATGATTCATCACTTAGCTTCTCATAATCTAAAAATGAGAAAATTGGTTCATGGTATCGAGATGGAAAAAAAAATGTTGCTTTCGAAGTCCTACGATTTTTTGGAATAGATCTGTCAATAGCAGTACTTGTCTAGCTGCTGATACAAATGAAGAATGATTAATTCTGATATTTTATTCATCGTTTAAGAAATCAATTAGTGGTTGTAGTTCATTTAACCTAAAGTTCACTTTAAACCTCTGACGAGAATCATCGGTATTTCGTGAAAAATTTTTTTTTTCGAAAGAGCCGAAACTCTATTAGTATAGATAAGTAAAATGTCCGGAGTTAATTCAATAATATATTTCACAGTAACGTTTGGGAATATATACTGTAACAAATTTTCCCAACTCCAACAATTCAAGCTCTCGCGGATGGTCACAAAAGCCCATACTCCCGCGTGCTGGGCGCCAGCCCCGAGAAATAGATTATTTTCCGAAACAAATTTAACTCGCACGCGGAATACACGGGACCGGCTCGGCTTCGCTGTAGCCTTGGTGGTTGATAGAGGAGATCGGTCAGTCCGAGGTGTCTCGCGAAGAAAATCTCAACACGGCAATTAGGGAATCAAAAATATAATGAACAATTATTGCAGTTGGTAAACAAAACTATTAGCCTAGAGCCGAGGGGTACTCTCGAAAGCACGGTCGGGAACCGCCAAATGGTAACGTGCTAGAGTCCCGTCAATTCAATTTTCCTTATACAATTTAACAAGACATTTCGGACTAGTGACAATCATAAAATATTCGCGTCAGTCTCCACGCACACAACCACTCGCCTCATCGGGTACGCGCAAAACGAAAAATAAAATAAAAGATAATCAGAAGCTCGGTCAGGATAAACGAGTAAACGAAACTAATTAAATAACACAGAATAAATAAATCAATCAAAACACATAACTCAATGAATAACGAACATTGTCTCAGGACCGATCTCAATTTCGCTCTCAATTTAACACATACTCGAGCTCCATACGTGAACGCTAACGCGCCAAAATTTACAGTAATAAAATATTAATGAAAAACAACAATGCAATGGAACCCCTTTGGTGATCCTTTTATTCTCGGGAAGCGAAGTACTTGTAAATTTAAAATACCGGTCGGTAGCTGTTTGACCGCAATGATCGAAATAACGTTAGATTTCCGGCATGGTAGCGTGCCGTCACGACAATATCGCTCGGATTTTCTCACCAAAATTACTTGAGCTAACTCCCACACTCAAACCAGAGACGAACATTACCGGAAGGTTGCAGTATCGGGAGCCTCTCGAGAAATAGTCTTGTAGTGGTCCAGAATTGCGGGGGCAGGCGTCGGTTCTCGTCGTTCAGACACTGCAGTGGACCCAGTATACACGTCCTCGTGGTACAAAATACGGCCCAAGAGTCCCTGATAATACGTTGGCTCTCGTTGTTTGAGCCGATCAACTTCCACTTTCAGAATTTAAGCCACCAATAAAGCTTAAAGCATTGTAACGATACTTGCGACCGATGTCAATATCTGAGCCAGCAACGGCTCTAGCGAGAGCCTCGATGCCCCGCACGTAGCAGCAGCATGAAGCGAGCGAGACTCAGCAACGCAGCGAAAATTCAAATGCCGCCCGGGATTGCTGCATCTTCCGGTCCCCATGAGATGCTACGGGGATGGTCTTAGCGTGGTTCTCTCTACGAAAGCGCGACGTCATCGTTGTGGCTACGGCCTTCGAGCATGACGACTTCGGAGACTCGATATCTCTTCTCTCGTCGATAAATCGGTGTACTTCATGCTCCCGCGGTTGATCTTCCTGTCGATACTAGGAACACGGCGATCAGGACGTCGTCAGCTCGGGAGTATTATACAATAACACATGAAGTTAATATTTATCGTGAAAGCACGCAAATAATCGCCCTGTTGGATCGCCTCAGGGAAAACTCTCGGCCGAGCGAGCGGGTCAACTCCGGTCAGCCCCGCTTTATCCGACTTTGCGACGGGCTTTTCAAAATAACCCATCGCAACTCCTTCCCCCCTCCCCCCTATACTTAGGACGACCTCGTCTGACCTAGGTCGTCATTCTGGGACAATGAATTCCCGAGTTACTTCCATGACTCACGCTGTCGTGCGAGAAGATCCAACAGGTCCAATCACCGCAATCTGGGCGTATTCACGGTATCCGAGCGCAAAAGACTTCCCATGCATCCAACACCAACACCACACAAATACGGAAACGACAAATACGGACTGTGCGTACGTCCGAAGGCTTAGGAAGGAAAAGGGCTGCTAAATAAAAAAAAAAGTTATATAATGCGGCGGTAGCATTTCCTCTCCTTTTTATTGAACCTCCTTCCATACTCCGCCAGCACGGGCTACACGGCAACCTCTTGGTCGCTTCTGCTGTGACCTTTGCTCCTGGGTAGTACCCAGACTGCGCCAGTATGGGCCGCAGCCTGGGCAGGTCCGGGCCGTGATCCCCTTTTTTCCACAGATGTAGCAGAGGGGCCCATTCTGGTCGGAGGGACACTTGCTACGGTCGTAGCCATACCCTCTGCAATTCCAGCAACAAAAACCTCCGCTGCCTGGCTGAGGCTCTGGCAACGGAGCTGCTGGCCTTGGCTAGGTGGGGTCCTTAAAACTAGTTAGCGTGTCGAAAGGCTAATCGAGCACGACGACCCAGTCGTCGTCGGAGTTGGACTCGGTGGAGTCCGATCCGTGGTTTGATTCCGTTGTTAGGTTTTGGCCCGATGTTGACGGGACTGCTTGAACTTCCGTTCGATCGCTGTCGGGGCGGACCGTGCGCCTATGCACGGCCACGGGTCGTATGACACAGTTCTCCTACCTTTTCCATCTGACCAGTCGCGCAGTTCGACGGTAACGTCGGTCAACCCTTGATTAGGATTCGGAACGGTTTTTGTTGGAACAACCGCCCCGGTTCCTTGTGACGACCCTAATATTTGTTTTTCCCGGAATCGTTACCCTGCCCTTTTACGAGTTTTCCCCATCTGATTTCAAGAGATTAGGGTTGGTAGTCGAACAGGGTCGTTGTCCACTTTCGTTGTGGTCATACGAACCTCCTCGAAAAAAGAATGGAACCGGCGTGTAGGACCCTAAGGTACTACGCAGATTCGGGATATAAAGAGGTCAAGAGGAGTGTGCAACTATTAGTTGACGTCACTCTCTCTAGTAAAAAATCCCCCGGCGCGAGTTTCCAAGCGCCATCAGGGTGTAAAGTGCTGTAGACTCACAACTAACATCGTAGGACCCAACAGCACGTGACCTAGAGGTGCAACGAGGGCTGCGCTCTAGATCACCTAGTAAGAAAGGAAATGACCAAAGGTCATGGGGGGCCCTACGATTAAGCGTCGCCTAAGTAGCTGCCCCACGAAATAGAAATCACGGCAGGTTTGCGATAGAAAACAGTAAAGAGTGAAATGAGGAATGTTGGAATTTTGGTGGGTTGGTCTACAAAGCCACGAGAATACCCTTGTATGTTACCACGATGAATGTTTATTAAAATGCGCACAAATAAATGTTTGAATATAATTAATTACGCGAGAACAATGCAAAAATAACACGCCCAAAATAAAAGGTTTAGGATTGTCAATTGCGCGAGAACAATGCACAAAATAAATGTTTTAAATATTAATTGCGCGAGAAGAATGCACAAAATGAATGTTTTAAATATTAATTGCGCGAGAAAGAATTTAGAAGAGCGATATGTCGAATGTGACCACACGGTGAGAACTGCCTTTCTTAAGACGAGTGACTGTCGATATGATGGGAGGCTAAGTGCCCCTCCAGTCGCCTATTCTCCAAAAGTGCAGAGTTGCGAGTCCCGTGGGTCTCTATCTATATTCTAAGAATCAGAAGAACGGGCCTCGCAGGCTCACCGGCCTGCCGACGTAACCCGGTCGGTTGTTGGGCTTATTGCTTCCATTCGACGGTCGCCTGGACCCACACCACAGCCCGGCACGTAAAACTGCTTACGTTAACTAAAGATTTGAAGTGGCTACTCGCCAGTGGATAACACTGGAATGTGGCGAGCAACCTTATCCCATTTAGGGTACGAGAGAGGCTGTGCGTTGCTATGCTAACAATAAGTATAAAAGTTATATCCGGTAGCTATACGCTGCTCTAGTCGTGGGATTGAACAAAGTCGCACGAGTGATTAACGCGCGTTGATTCGCTCAGCGTTTCTTGCATATAGCCTAGTGCGCGCTCACAATATATGTATATGTATTAAGTATATGTATTAAGTACACGTATTAAGTATATGTATTAAGTGTATGTATTAAGTATACGTATTAAGTATACGTATTAAGTACTATAATATATTGCGCTGCTATAGGAGCCGAGATTTCATGCGAATCGAAGGCGCTCTTCTTCTATCATACGTGCATTTATACTTTGCTCTTAGCTCTCAGCTTTTAAATCTGAGCTCTTCTAGTACTGAGTTTATATTACTGTTACATTTGGCACCCGAACAGGGCCTCGAACCCTGGACCCTCAGATACGAAAGACTGCGGTGGTAAGGTAGGGCGCGCGTAAGGCAAATAAATGGAGGAGCACCGTCGGCACGAGGGGAGTACTGAAGGAGGTCAGGCATATCTCTGGGAGTCCACAACAGCTGAACACCTGTTGGACGACCGGCGACAGAGAGATCGGAGGAATATACAACGATTTTTCGAGATCACGCCAATTGAAGGAAGTGCAGACGTACCAGATGAGTTCGCGAACAATCAAATAAAAGGTGAAGACGGCAGCACATCGAGAATCACAATGAGACTGCGACTATTTCACCAGACCCAATTAGTGTGGGTGAGGTAATGCAGTTTTTGCAGAAGATGGACGGAAAATTTGCTGAAGTAATAAAGTCGCAGCAGAAGATGGAGGAAACGAGCGACGGAAAATTCGCTGAGGTAATAAAAATACAGCAGGAAATGAGAGACGAGTGTCTGAGCGGGATAGCAGTATTGAGAGAATCGACTAAGGATGCACTGGAAGGAGAGATTGCGACGGTAGAGAACCGGACGGATCGGAAGATTAAAGAAGCACAAGAAAGAATACAAGCGGATCAAAATATAACGAATAATTACATCCAACAACAGGTTGCTGGTCAGAGGGTAACCGTGGAAAAACTCGAGAGAAAGACACAGGAAATTATGGCAGAAATCAGAGCTGCACGCCAAATGACCGACGAGCATACAAAAAGAATTGAAAAATTAGAAGAGACGATACAAAGAACTAGCACATCTATGAACTTCGGGCAAACCATTGGAGGAGGGCTAAATGTCACACAATTATATACAACGGCGCAGAAACCTCATATATATAACGGTGATGGGAAAGAGAGGCCCATGAGGTTTTTAAAGGAATTTCGAGAGTTCTGTATCGCAGGTGGAATCGAGGATACCGAGATTCGACATACTATTGGATCTCCACTGAAAGGAGGCGCTAACGATTTGTGGTTGGTGGTGAAAGGAGCTGTGCACGACTTGCATACGTGTGAACAAAAATTTCGTTCACGGTATTGGGCCCGTGACATGCAAGATAAGGTGAAGAAAAACTTAGAATTCGTATGCTTTTATACGGAAGGCCGGACCTTGACGCGGGTTGAGAACGCAACTCGTGTAATAGGAAATGCACGAGATCTGAGTGAAAAAATGAGTGATAAAGACATAATACGTCGACTCGCGAAGCATTTCGATGAAGAGGTGCGAAGTGCAGTAAGAGTAGGCAATAAGCAATAAGAGCAATAAGGTAATAAGAGAGGGACAGTGCGTGACAGTAGCTTCGCGGCGCGAGAGCAACAAAGATATGTTAATGGGCGAACTGTGCGTGAGGAGGTAGCGATGCCATACCCGAGATGTGAAAATCGGGAAACTTCTGCGAATAATGACGGAAACAGATTTGCTTCATCACCAGGACGTCAGAGTGGTAGAGGGGAAAGACCACCATGGCAGAACAGTGGGTCATCGCCTCCAACAAATCCAACATGGGGAGAGAGATCGGTGCAATCAAGGCCATCATGGCAGGAGAATTGGACCGGACAATTTCAGGTGTCGGAAAATAATCGTCCGAGTGAACCAGAATTGCCGAGGCAGGGGCAACAACAAAATAACCAAGTAAATAACATAAATCGTGCTCTACAAAGTCCATTTGTAGTACACACGATCCCGAGGGAACAAACACCGGAATGCTCGAGAGCGGTGAACTCGAATCCGGGAAACGCTTAGTCGTTGCGCCCGAAGAAAAACGAAACATCAATAATAACAAAGATGAGCGGAGCGCAACGGTAAAAAATGGAGAACGGAAGAGTACGAGACAAAGGATGAATGCAAAGAAGAGAGAGAAGAAGAAAGTAAGGGATCGGCGAAGAAAGGAGGAAAAAGACAAAAGCAGCGAATAGTCTGACAATGACAGGAATGTTATGCCGGTACCGAGTATTCGGAGTACTCGGTAATCGGTATAATATTAAAAAAGTTATTATTTTGAGATCGTTTGCCGATTAGGAGATAGGACTCGAGTAATTTGTGTAAACGTGAATTTCTGTAAAAATAGAAGAGTTTATTATAGGCAAAGGTAACGTTCCGTTGTCTATTTAAAAGTCAATAAAAGAGTAGTACAATGAAATGTGGTTTTGAGCCCGTACGGGGAACCAACCTCTCGCGTTTGAATCTACTAAAAGAATGATTCCGGCAAAGGCTGTTATTCGCCCCTTTGCCGGAAATCGAGTCGAAATTAATTTCACAATCAACGTTGCTTGCAAATTCCTGCAAGTCGTTGCTCGAGCTCGTAGCGGTCATTGCTCGCAGCTTGTTGCTTACGTTTGCACATTTTTTCTACTTCTGTGAGTAGCCTCACTCGAAGAAGGAACAATGGTGAAATAATGAAATATTCGTGGTACAACAGGAAGGATGAAGAAGCGAGCACCGAATGGCGAGGGCAGGCTGAATCAGGGGAAAACAGAGTTCAGGAAGACGATAAAAACGCATTTAATAATAAAAAAAATATGTGGCCGGAAATCGTTGTCAGAGTTCAGGAAGTACCGGATCAGAGGACCAGCACGAAGGAAGGTGGATGGAGGCGAAAAATGGAAAGTGATATGTTCAATGCTTATGGAAAATGAACGGGAATATTTGTATGAGGAGGTGGAAAAATACCAAGGAAGTGGTATGACGAGAAGCATCCAAGGTCTCCGGAAATACCGGAAATAATATTTATATTTTCCGGAAAAATGAGGAAATATAGAAAAGTTGCCCAATGCTACCATTAACCTCGACACAGGTGGTCGAAGCGTTTGGCAGGGAAACTGAGGGTATAATGTGACGTAGTCACCTTTCAAAAAACGAAGGAAGATAAGAAAATACAAAACAATTATCGAATAAGAATAAAAATAAGATTTTATTTTTCAAACTTACATTTTTTTTTTAAACTTAGAATAAAACATAGAATAAGAATGAAAGATTAGACTCCATCACTAAAATAAACACTACTGTTAGGCGATACGTCACATCTCCGGAATGTTCCCTCACTGCTGAAAAACAGCGACCAGCTGACCTCGCTCGAGCAGTGTGGGGAACGGCAGGGCACGGTGGCGGGGAATCTGAAACAGACAAAATAACATAAGAAATTGTAATAAGAGCAGTCAGACTAAGATAGTGGGAAAGAAGTGTGGAAGATATAAAAGGTGACTGCGAAAAAAGAGAGCTCTCTTCTCCGGTCAAACAGTCAACCGAAACAGAACTCTTTTGTGCGCAGCAGTAAAACTTTGAGATATCTGGAATTTTACATAAAGCCTAAGGATTTTGATATAAAAGGGTGTGAGTTAGCCGATTAATATTTTGGAAATTTTATAAAGAAAGAGAAATGCAGTTAAAGTGAGTGGAGAGACTAACGAATAATTAATACTAGAATAAAACAGAATCGGGCCGTAGAAAGTAAGAAAATAATTCTGAAAAACTAAACAGAGAATAGAAAGGAGTAATCATTAAACCGTAGGAATAGAGTTAGCTTAAGAGTATTAAGAAAAAATATAATAAGGAAAATTTTAATAGAATAATTAAAAATAAGTAGGATAATAGTAAGTAAGAGAAATTGTTAGCGCAACGTATCGGTCAACGCGTTAGACCTTTTATCAGAACCAAGGGGACACTCAAGATTCAATGAAAGAAAATAGTAGTGAAACGCAGAAAAAGAAGGAATAGAAATCTACAACATCCAAGAAAATTATAACACCAATTAAAGGTACTGCAATAAGTGTCCGCACCAAGAAGAGAGAGACTCTTGGAGTAAAATTTTGGAAAAGAGCTAGGGAAATTAATTAGTAAGAGAAATTAGGGGCTCACTACCCAACCGAAACCAGGAAACAGAAATTAAGAAATTCAAAGCCGGTAGAACAATAATAGGGAGGGAAACAATTATACCAGCCCGGTCAAGCGCGTCGGATCGGAATGACACCACTCAACGGGACACTAAGAACAAAGAAGAGAAAATAATAGAACAACTCACCAAGGCAGAAGTATAACAGGAACCATCCATGTCAGCCATCGAGAATTGTTTATAAATCTATTGAATAAAGAATTTAAAAAAAAAATTTTTTTTAAATCACTGCAGAATAAAATCCATAGGCGACGCATCACAGATAAAAAGGTACGTCAATCGCGATACAGGGAGAATATTCTGACGGAAAAATACACACCAGATCCCCGGAAACGGCACTACAAACAGAGAACCCGGAGAAGAAATAACCCGAAAACCGAAGGGTTGTAATTATTTTGGAAATAATAAGGACGCGAGCACAGATTTAGCGTCCACAACAGCTGACCGACGCGCCAGCAACATGTCTACGAGCCAAGCAGACCGAACATCTCAGGAGCCAGGAAGGCGCATATCAAGACGGACGAGCTCGATTCCGCCTAGCTGGGACGTTTGCCGCCGATCCGGAGAGCGCACAAGTAGGAGTCCAATATCGTCGCGGATAAAGAAGAGCAAGGAGCCTTCATATCTATTTTTACGTCGCAAACTAATTGTACGGCCAACGGCGCCAACAAACCGAACACCGTATATTTTCATATTATTTGCTAAATAAACCCTACTTATACCTCATTCAGAAATCTATTACTAATTATCTTAGTATTTGACCCGAATTCTTCCCCTCGCAAAATAATAATTAGTGATAACGTAAAAAATACCGTTACAGTAAAGAAGCAAACTATGGTGGATGCATACGCTACGATGCGCGTCTGCTGCTCGGTTTTGGTCAAATCGCGTATTTTTTATTCTACTTCGAGCGAGGTTTTTCCTAGATCGTAGGAAGAGGAATGGTTGCTCAAAATCGGTTCGTGCTCTAGGTTGGATGGAACGAGAAGTGTGTATTGTTTTATAGGTTTTAAAAGTGGTTGATTCTATTGTTATTTTTCTTTTATTGTTGTTGTTTTTTTCTTTGTTGTGAGACCTCAGTTAGGTTTTGTTGATTCGCATATGTCCGTGGTGGACATGCGGTTTGTTACCCTCTCATCATTGGTCTTGATATGGGTAGGGTAGTTTTCTTATCTTCGTGGTGCTGAAGGCACTGATCGTTGGTTAGTTTTGTGAAGAGGATGGCAGGAAGTTCGTAGGACGATCTTGTCGTTCGTACGGTTTTTTAACTTTCGCTTGCGTTTGAGTGTTGTAGGATATTTCCTTAAAATTACGTATGCGGAATTGCTTCCGGTATTTTGGGTTATAGACTCGACTGTTCGTATGTTGATGAGGTATCGTCTATACGGAGCTTAACACTCAATTTATCTATGTTGGGTCATCGCGTTTGCTTATGCGTGATTTTCTAAGACTACGTATGTGGAATAATTTCCGGGTTATTTTAGGGTTCTGACTCGATTATTCGTAAAGCGATGAGATATCACCTTTACGGAGCTTAACACTCAATTTATCTATCAGGAGTACAAATTGAAAATGCGGGATTTTTTTCTATTTTTGAACGTTTATTCTGAAAAAATGGTAACAAATGAATTATTCAAAGTATTGTCCATCGCTAGCCACAACTTTTTCCCATCTTTCTGGCAATTTACGGATACCGTCGCGAAAAAATTCGGCCGGCTTGGCTGCTATCCAGTCATCGACCCATTTTTGGGCTTCTTCGTAAGAATGGAAGCGCTGGTCAGCTAGGCCATGTGTCATCGATCGGAAAAGGTGGTAATCGGAAGGAGCAATATCTGGGCTATACGGCGGGTGGGGTAAGACTTCCCATTTCAGCGTTTGTAGGTATGTTTTGACCGGCGCTGCAACATGTGGCCGAGCGTTGTCATGTTGCAAAATTACTTTGTCGTGTCTTTGCTCGTATTGTGGCCGTTTTTCTTTGAGTGCGCGGCTCAAACGCATCAATTGAGTTCGGTATAGTGCTCCTGTGATGGTTTCGTTCGATTTCAATAGCTCATAATACACCACACCCAGCTGGTCCCACCAAATACAGAGCATGAGCTTGGCGCCGTGAATATTTGGTTTGGCCGTCGATGATGATGCATGGCCGGGGTAACCATATGATTTTTTGCGCTTCGGGTTATCGTAATGGATCCACTTTTCATCACCAGTGACAATGCGATGCAAAAAACCCTTCCGTTTTTGCCGTTCGAGCAGCAGTTCGCATGCAAAAAAACGGCGCTCGACGTCTCTCGGCTTCAGCTCATACGGCACCCAATGTCCTTGCTTTTGGATCATTCCGAGGGCTTTTATACGATGGGAAATGGCTTGTTGTGTCACTCCCAATGAATCTGCGAGCTCTTGTTGAGTTTGACATGAGTCTTCATTGAGTATTGCCTCCAATCCAGCATTCTCAAACTTTTTCACTTGGCCCGGCCGCTCTTTGTCCTCAACGTCAAAATCACCACTTCTAAACCGCACAAACCATCTCTCGCACGTTGAAACCGATGGAACATGACTCGGATAAGCCTCGGAGACCAATCGATGTGCTTCAGCAGCACTTTTCTTCAAATTAAAGAAGTAAATTAAAACTTCCCGCAAATGCTGTTTTGTTGGCACGAAACTCGACATATTGAGAGCTCAAAAAAACTATGAATTTGACACTGCGACAAATTGACACATACTGAAAATTAAAGCTATAAGACGTAGCTTTGACATGAACATAGTCACAGTACTGCCTGATGCGTATAGCGTTAGTAACGCCATCCGTTATCAAACCCGCATTTTCAATTTGTACCCCTGATATTTTTGGGTTATCGCGTTTGTTTATGCGCGATTTTCTAAGACTGCGTATGCGGAAGACTTATATTTGTGTGTTTTCTGAATTTCAGGATATCGTCGGCTGAGTCTTGATTGCCATTGGTACCTAGCGTGTCTCTATTTGATTTTACAAAGGTGTGGCCTATTTGTCTTTTCTGCCTGGGCTTAGTCCTCATACAGGGCGTTCCTTGGTACATTCGTTAG
Source organism: Cylloceria caligata (assembly GCA_963942595.1). Taxonomy (NCBI): domain Eukaryota; kingdom Metazoa; phylum Arthropoda; class Insecta; order Hymenoptera; family Ichneumonidae; genus Cylloceria; species Cylloceria caligata. The sequence goes on from OZ012710.1 coordinate 41,288,700, forward strand.
ATATACTGGTCCGCCTTGTTTAATCATCGGACGTCTAGCTGGTGACATGCTATTTTGATATGTTATTGTTTTGCAGTACCCGTTCGTGAGGCCTGCCTTTTGAGGCTCCGCCCTGCTGATGTTTGCGCGGTAAGCTTATAGTAGGATCGCGAGTGTCGTGTGGTGAGGTGGGGTATGTGAATTTACCTACCTATCTTTACTCGTCTTTGTTATTGTTTGTGTCCCTAGCTATAGCTCGCTGCTCGCACAGGACACCAGGTTCGCAGCTATGACCAACTAGCTCTTCCTGTACCCCGGATACTGAGGCCTTTGTCACACTTGCTTAAGCTACCTTATCGCGCCATTAAGGGGCTTTATGATTTGGTTTCTTAATCAGTGTGATTAGCCGAGGTATCCGTCCGTAGCAGGTGGTAGTAGGTGCTGGCTTTGACGTGGTCCCACCCACGCAGGTACACCCTACGAGTCCAGTGCGCGTGGTGCAGCAAGTCGGGATACCACTCCCTTAACCTGGAGACACACGTGCTTCTTTACTCTTCGAAAGACATGTAGCCACGGCGCTATGCGTGGGGACACGTTAATGATAGAGTGTCCTAACGCTGCGATTGGGGGCGGCCAAGGCGCAATGCAGGGGAGCCCTTTCCTCGCAGAGTATCCTAATTAATTCGTTTACTCAACTGACGGCCAAGACGCAATTCAGGCGAATCAGTGGAGGAAAAGAATACTGGTTACTACCATGATTTTTCCCAAACCGTTAGCTGTTATCGTCATTGTTTCGTTCGGTCAAACGACGGCCAAGCGCGATGCAGGGGAATCGATTGATCGAAAGAATACTTGTTTCGTTACATTCTGAATTAAAAATGAATTTAGGATGGCTGTCGGGCAGCACTTCGTCTTGAAGAATGGATGGTCAACAAGAGCCCCGAGGCTAATACATTTTTACACAAAATTTACGAATCGTCATGCGCATGAGACGGCACCGTTGCTAAATTTTCTGCAAAAGGGGGTCGATTGGAAGTGGGATGAGGGTATGGAAAAGACATTTGAGAAAGTAAAAAATGTATCTTGTGAGGAAATAGTACTTCGATTTCCTGATACTCGGAGACCATACACTCTCATGACAGATGCGAGTGAATATGCGCTTGGAGCAATCCTTTCACAAGAAGATACTAATGGAAAAGCTAAAGTCGTCACGTTTGCGAGCAGAACACTTTAGGGGGCTGAGATCGGATACATGACAACCGAGAAGGAGTTGTTAGCGATCGTGTGGGCACTCAAAAAATTTCGAACGTATTTCAAAAGGAGCTCGGATTTATACCAAGACCGATCATAAAGCTTTAGTCTTTCTAAAAACGTGTCGATTTACTGCAGAAAGGCTTATGAGATGGGTGTTGTCCATCCAGGATTATGACCTACAATTGGAATATATCGCCGGGAAAGCGAATGTTGTGGCGGATGCATTGAGCCGTGTGAAAGGCAAGATGATGTACAATTAACCGATAAGGAAGAGATCGTGGTGGTCGTGGGGATGCTAGCGGAGAAAATTCCAAGTGATCTCGCAAGAAAATAAAAATGCATTAAAGAAATTCAACGAGAACAAGAAGATCTGCGAATCATGATGGATTTCTTAAATGAGAAAAAGGAGGGAGAAGAAAAACCAAAATTCTGACTCGAAAAAGGAATTTTACAAAGGAAATCAAGGAACGGAATTCGGCGAGTCTTAATCCCAAAAAGTATGATCCAGGAAGTCATTAAAGCCTGCCATAGGATGTATGGACATCTCGGATCGAGAAAATGCTCTAGAATATTAGAAGACGACTTCATATACCCACACCTCGCGAAAATTACTCGAAGCACTCTAGCCACCTACGATATATGTCAAAGAAACAAGATTGCGATACAAACAAGCTACGCAGAGATGGATACAATAATACCGGAGAAACCGGGGGATTTATTGTCCATAGATTTTTATGGACCATTGCCCGCATCTGTAGGTGGAATAAAACACATCCTCGTGACATTGGATGCATTCAGCAAATTCGTGGTTCTATACCCCATGAAGAAAGCGAATACATCCACGGTTATTGAACGAATATTTGACGATTACATCCCGAAGTACGGAAAGCCACGTAGAATCCAATTCGATCACGGAACACAATTCACTGCGAAGAATTAGATACAAAAACTCTAGGACCAGGGTATCATGACAGTGTTTTCATCAATACGCCATCCCCAAGGTAATATTGTCGAATGAATGAATCGTGACCTTGGAAAGTTTTCCGAGTTTTCCTAACCGGTAACGATTCAGGCTGGTTTAAGTGGGTAAGAATAATTCACGACTGCATAAATGAGAGTCACTACGAGCCAACCGAATTTACACCATTTAAGCTGCAGTGCAAGAGGAAGCCGCTAAGGGAATGGAACAAGCAGATGGGCCTAGGAAGAGAAGAAGAAGATAGGATAACATACGAAACGAAAATTGAGATCATTAGAGAGAGGATAGAGAGAAAAGGCCGGCGTCAAGCGGAGAAATTTGACTCCACGCACAAATTAAAAAATTATGAGGGAGGAGATCTAGCGCTGATAAAAACATTGAATGTTTCAGATCCGTTAAAACAGTTAACGTCGAAATTCATGACATTATATGAGGGACCGTATAGAATTAAGAAATGCGTAGGTTTGGCGACTTATTTGGTTACAGATCTAAACAATAAGAAAGAACGCGGTAGATTTCATGCGAGCATGTTTAAAAGATATAGGACTGAGAAAGGAAAGAACAATCTTGAAGATACGAAAACGATGTCAGAAACTAGCGTTTAGAAAAAAATATGTATGAGATACATTGTAAGAGATCTTTGGGCGAATTGCAAATACAACTCTCTCAAAGAGCTCGGGGGATAATGTAACATAGTTACACCCGCTAGCCTTCATGATTATATTGTGCTGCTATAAGAGCCGAGATTTAGTGCGAACGCACTGAGCACTGCGGGCGCTAAGGTATCGAACCCAGACGAAATTTGGCAAAAACGAGCGACGTCACATTTAAGGAATTCCCTCGCTGCCGTAAACAGCAGGTCAGCGAGCAGCTGGCCTCGCTTGACGGCGAAGGAAAGACGGGTGGCGCGACAGCGGTAACCCGCAAAATTATTAAAGCTCGGTAAATAAAAAATTGCAGCCAATAATGACGTAGAGCTGTACCAGACTGAGGGGCAGGGTATAAAAGAGCCTGCAGGAGGAAAAATGCTCTCTGAATCCAAGGCGCTCTTCTTTTATTATACGTGCATTTATACTTTGCTCTTAGCTGCATAGGTGCTTGCTGCTGAGGTGCATACCGGCGTTAACTGTGCGTGCATTATAAGACTTGATTCTAAATCTCGAGATTTCAATAAGTCTACAACGACGTTTTCAAAATAATTACGAAAATCGAGGCTGTGTAGTGAACAACGAAGATAGCGGAAAGAGGAAAGACAGGCGAGTGATTTGAACGATAAGAAAAGTAATCAGTGGAATTTAGAAGAAGTTTATAGTAATACAAAATTGTATAGAACTAATTGTATAGAATTAAGCGGACAGGATTTAACCGAATAGAATTTAAGGGGCTATACCAGTGTGAACGCTGAAAATTTGGGTAATTTTTGGAAATTTTTCGGAAGAAAAGTACTCAATTAAATGTTTCGGAAAATTAAAAATACATTTGGCTATATTTGACCTATATTACATAATTTTTCATAGAAAAATATTGAGATCCAAGCAACTTATGCGCTGCTTTCGGAGACGCAAAAAAAAAAATGTCTCCACTGCTGACATAATTCCGGCCGATTGAGTAGCTGAAACCAGGAAAGGAAAAAATGTCGTTAAACTGGAAGGTATTTCCTGTACAATGACACAGGATTTTCGAAAAATATCGAAATCTGACAAAATGGCGTAGTTATGAAAAAAAGTCTGTTTTTTTGCCTAAAAATGGTCGTTTTTTTCAAAGTCAAATCGTCAATTTCTATCCAATAAAAAATACCCTGCGTCATTGTAGAGTAAATGTAATTGCTCTTTGAGTTACAATGTCAGCAAATTTGAAAAATTTCATTTCGAGAAAAACGCGTTTAAAGATTTAATTATCGATTTTTGCAAGATAAAATGATATTTACTATAAAAACTGCTAATCAGCTATTCCTGGCCCATACAATGGACCCTCCTCTTCCTCGAATAATGCCTGCTGAGAGGCTGAAGCTTTTCTCCGAGCTGTCCGTCCCTCTTTTGAGGATGCTTCATGACGTAACTCCGCCTGGTTGATTCGGCTGTCATCTCTCTCCATGACATATTCTTTTGCAATAGGACCGATGATGACGTCCATTACTTGTAGCATTTTTAGAATAGCATAAAAACCATCGTTAAATATTGAGACTGGAAGAAAATTAGCGAGCTCGATCGTTTTCTATCCATTATGAAGGTGCTTTGGAGCAAAGTGCCACAGCAAGCCGTTATAACTTTCATTGTTATTCGGCGTTTCCTTCCTTTGCAACACTCTAGTAATTCCCTTGAACTCAAGTCAGTATAAGTAGGTTCCAAAGCTTTCGTAACACCCTTGTCAAGTGGCAGATAATCATGTTTGAACTTTGATACGTCCATTCCTTGAGCTTTCGCGCGGCTATATGAGCACCAGCTATTCGCACCTGCAGGGCTATTTCCGTGGCTCGGATTTTCGTCTGTCGAAGACAAATGATGCAAGGTAGCCCAAATTTCTTGATACATTTCATCAACATTATCTTGATGTCTGGTAATTGCCAATCCATAGTATTTATGGAGTTTGTTAATAACTTTGTCAGTTAGCTTCACGGTATTCTTACTCCTTCCTCCTAAACCTTTGGTTCGTTTTTTGAGATTGCGGCTTCGTGTTCCCATTATTTTTTTCACATGTAAGTAACATTCTAGTTTTTCTACATTCACATTGTATGGATTTAAATTCAATAAACCTTTGTATGTGGCACTGTCACCGTCGCCAATATAGCGCTTATATTTTACTCCATATTTATCGATCGACCGACTAAACATTTCCTTCACACTATCAATCTCCATTTTTCCAGCTGATCCAATATGATGCATATCGCAATCGTCATGTCCTTCAAGCCATTCTTCGCATTCTTGAGGATGAGTATCTTTTTTCTTTTCCCATACTTCACAACTCTTACAATAAGTCGATTTTACGATTAAATCGATGATTTGTTTGCTGAATTTACCTGCAAGAGTTGTAACACCGAAACGTGAAGTGTGGCCGCGTTTTTTCCATGTGCCATCTCCGGAAACTGTCCAATTAATATCTGAACCTTCATTCTCTAAGGTTTTAGCTCTCTCCTCAGTTACGGCTTTTTGTGTACTCCATTCATAAATGGTTTTAGCAGGTTTGGTTATATTTTCAGAGCATCCAGCAAAAGTGTTGTTATGAAATTTTCTAAGAAGATCCATCAAGCCACAAAATAGATTTAGTCCATTGGAACCGACGCCTACAAGTCGCATCACAAACACTATACGATGATTTATTTCAAAAGCATTACCAATTATCGGTCCAAAATTCACATATGAAACACCGCACTCATGACACATTACACACCAATTTTGAATCCTAAATCCCGTGAACTTGCTTCATTGAACTTGATGTCTTTCTTGAAACTTTTTGCACACAACTAGAGTGCTAATTGCACTAAAAACAGAGTAAAACTGGATGAAACGGCATCCATGGGTATGATCAACTATAATTTCATCATCTCCGGTGCGTAACAGTTTTTCAGCGGCTGTACTGGTATTTTCGGTGGACTGCTCATACGTGTATTGATTTCCCGAAAATCTCTTTTTCTTGTTTCTGGATCTATGGATAGGAGTATCGTGAGAGCCTGTTTGATTCGAACTTGAATTGCTTTCACTCATTTTCGCTCTGTTGTGCAGTGTACAGCAGCTGCGAGTACACTAAACAGACCCTTCCAGAATAACTGCGTTGAACGACTCCAGAGTACCTTTTAAATAACAACGCTGATTTTAAATGGCCCTATAGAGGGGACTCTATAGTGTCCTCTCTCCCTATGGTGACCAAAGAATCAGGTAACAACACGTCAGCCCCGAGCTCCGCCTCCAGGCAGATGGGTCATCTTATACCTACGAGAGGTTGCTCTTTAGAAGGCTGCTATTCAGGAGTATTAAAGATAGGGCCTTGAAATTTTTACAGGATATTCTTTAAAGTATAAACTGTCGAAAAAGGCAAAAAAATCGATTTTTTGAAAGTGTCACGCTGGTATAGCCCCTTAAACGCATAGCATTTAAACAGGTAGAATAAGCAGGCAGTGTATAAGCGAGTAGAGTGCATGTTTTGAGTGTGTATGTAGGTGACAGGCTCGCTACCAACGAACAATACCAATAACAAAGTACATAGCTAGGTGTATCGAGGAACTACGTCAACGAGAAACACGAAAAGAGTTGTAAAAAACATAAAATAAATGTAATGGCCAAAGGTGCCAACATCCGAACATCGATATTTTTTAAATTGTATTTATAAATAAGCCCTACTTTTGCCTACCTCGAAGTCTAAATTAATTATCCCTATGTTCGAGTCCAAATACTTTTCCTTGGAAAACAAAATTAATGCTAACGGTAAGAAATTACCGTTACAATATACGTATTAAGTAAACGTATAATATATATATATTATATTATATTATATTATATTATATATAGGTATTAAATTATACGTGTTAAATATATATAATATATATAAAGGGTGCGCCATCTTTTATGTCGGTATGTAAACATTGAATAACTTTGACATTTATCAACCAATTGACTTGAGTATACATGTTTTTGAAACGTCGATTCAGTACATCTTTAACTATGAATCGCTTCACACCAAAACAACGTGCCGAAATAGTGACGCTGTACATTGAAAATAGTTGTTTAGTTGTGTTAACTCAACGTGCATACTCGTATCGTCGAAAATATCGTAGCCAACAAGCACCGTCTGACAACACTGATCTGAAATCGGTTGTTTTTTTTAAAAAGTTATTCAGTGTTTACATACCGACATAAAAGATAGCGCACCCCGTATCTATGAAATATTTGTAAATATATGCATGAAATAGTAGGAGAAAACTTTTTTTATTTTACATGTAAAAAAATCGGGGACCAAAAACGTCACATTCTCGCTAATTTTTTCACCTGTGGCTTTGCGTAGTGGGCAGCACTCTACCCACTTCCCACTACCCCACGACCCATAATATCGGTGGCGACGACTGTCCATGGCTCCTCAATCATTCGACGTCCCATGAGGCCCAGTGGTGGTCTCTTTCAATCTTGGCACGCTGACATACCCCACAATGCCGGACGTAGCTTATCATATCTCGCATAATCCTTGGCCAGAAATACCAATGGAAAATACGCTGGTACGTCTTGTCGATACCTAAATGGCCTGCCTGCGGGGTGTCATGATTTTCCCTGGGAACTACTAAACGATCGCCACGCAGTACCACCAATTTCCACTCGGAATTACTGTTCTCCGGTAACTTGCGACGTGTGGTTCGACGATTCAAATACAGCCGATTTTCGATAATTTTTCACGTTGGAAAACGTTTTGGGAACTCGGTCACGTCTCGTGATTTCTTATCATACCACCGATCGTTGGCGATAGCCACTGGCTCACATTCGACTATTCGCGAGACTTCCATCGCGATCGTCAAGAAATCCAAATTCGATTCCTCTTCTTGGCTCGTCGGTCGAGGTAGCGCATTCTCATACATTCTCAAGCGTGCAACGGGAACATGGTTAAGCACTCCTTTGCGATACAGTACCTCGAAATCGTTTTGAGCCAACTGTAATGCCCACCGAGCTAAGCGTCCCACGGGATCCTCCAACGTCTGTAACCACCGAAGACTGTGGTTGACAGTAATAACCGCGAATCGATAACCCTTCAAATACGTGTGTTATTTCCGAACTGCCCAAAGAATAGCCGTAAACTCTTGTTCTGTGGTGGTATAATTTTTTTCGGTGGAAGAAAGAGTACGACTCGCATAAGCGATCGGGTGTTCTTCGCCTTCTACTTGCTGCGTAAGCACAGCTAAGCCACTCATGCTGGCGTCAGTCTGCAACGTGAATTTCGCTCGAAAATCAGGGCAAGTCAGCGTCGGAGCACCGGCCGATGCTTCTTTTAAATGCGCAAACGCTCCCTTTTGGTCGACCTCCCACTTCCACAGCTGCTTGTTCCCTGTTAGAAGTGTTAGCGGTTCGGCGAACTTAGCAAAATGTGGAATAAACCGACGGTACGGCGAAGCCATACCTAAGAAATGTCTCAAGGCTTTAATACTATCCGGATCCGGAGGGAGAAACTTCCTAATCGGTGCCGTTTTCTCAGGATCGACTTGCAAACCATGCTGATTCACGTGAAAATGGAGATATTTAACTTCCGGACAACAGAATTTGCATTTTTCCGGATTAATCGCGAGACCTGCTCCCGTAATACGATCAAAAAAAGGCTAGTAGTATGTGTACACCTTTGCTCCATCCCACTCCTATCCCCACTCCTTCCCCCACCACGCGGCTACCCCCACCACCCCACTTTTCCACCGCCGCGCTACCCACTCTGCTTGACCAGTGTCGGTAACATGGAGATGGTAAAGTGAGGTGGTGTGGGTGCCTTGGTGAACAAGGAAGAGTAGAGATAAGAGTAGGATGGAGCATAGGTGTACACATACTTGGAATAAAATATTTGACTCACCCTTGTGCTGGCTGCAGCTGTGACGACTCTCCAGAGTGACGACACACACACACACACACACACACACACACACACACACACACACACACACACACACACACACACACACACACACACACACACACACACACACACACACACACACATTTTCTCTCTCTCTCTCTCTCGCTCACACACTCACTCACTCACGCACTCACTCACTCAAAAACCACAGCTACACGTACGGGTAATACGGATTACTCGCACCCATGGAGCTTGGGCACCGTCGGGCGTGGGCATCCGTATCCCGATCAGCGTATCATTACCACGCGCTGCTTCGATCGGATCTGGATTTCCGGCCTCGTCAATTAAATGATCGAGGCCGAATACTACACACTTTACAAGCAGCACCGGTAACGCACTAATCGACGGCTCTGGGTAAAATAGGTGCTGCCAATCGATGTATATCGATTCCTCGAAATCGACCAGCAGTACCTCACAGTACCCGTCATCATCCATGTCGATGATCGACCCTCGCATAGTCCTTTCATTCCATACAACCACACAGGACACTCCAGCGCACAAGTCACTTATTAAAAATCGTCTCCTCTCAGAGCACTCCTCGATATATAACTTATATAAATTGTCCTCCAGTCCGCACAATTCCGCGCACATTAGCTCCGACCGCAGATACACCGTATTATCGTCGGTGTCGCATACCACCCGACACACAAAAGCTGCCGCTAGATCGTGGCCTAGATTTAGTGGATACATTTTTCTATTCAGACTTACGTCGCGCACTGCTAAAGACAGACTGGATGCTCCGGATGAGGCTGGCGGTGATCACAGTGTTTGAAGATAACAAACCCCCCCCCCCCTCTGAGTCATACCTAGGTGTGCAGCGCTTTGAATGCAATGTCAGCAGTTTTGCACGTGTGTACCGCTTCGCGCTGTGCTTCTCGTGAAGCGAATGCTCTGCAGTAAAAGACGCAGAATATGATACCGTGCCGCGAGAGACCTCGATTATAATATTATATTATAATTTACATATAATTATAAAAGAAGAGACACAGTAAACCGATGTATTTGTTTTTAATTAATCAATATTTTATTTAAATCACTTTACAGATATTTACCGTCGTATGCAACATCCCTGCAAACACGGTAATCTTCGCTCGGAGACTCCTCTGCCGTTAAATTTATTTTTATCACTGTCTGATCGTCGAGAGGCAAAAGCATTGTAATATTCACGCACTAATCTGTCGTTTTTCGTTACATTATCGCTAAAGAGATTATTAAAGCGCGACATGGTGAAGCCGCACGACATAAGGTGTAGGAATACGATGCAAAATTGTCCACACACATCCGACGTATTACTCTGTAGCTGCTTGAGGCCGTACCGATAGAACTTGCAGTTTCTTCGTAGTCGGGCGAGATGTTGCGGTATAACCGGTGGTAGCCCGTAGCTATCAAAGTACATTCCATTTCCATGATGGTTAACGTACATGGCGATCCAATGCTCTCCAGGTCTGTCGTGGTTATCCGTGTTAACTACGAGTCCGGCTGGTAACGACCATACACGAGGAATTCTGTCAGCCGGGTATACGCCAACGGTTGAAAGTGGTAGATACTGCAGACTCTCGTAGATTTGTCTAGTGTTCATGCTGAACACATAGTCAATGATTAAATGATGACCGATACGCTTTGAAAGACGTATATATATGCAAAATTTATTTCACAGCGTCGTCGATCGTGTCACGACCACATGATGAAGATTTCTCCTCTTTTTTATTCTCTTCCTCTTCGTCTGCTGACCAAACATCCATGTATGATTCTCCTTTAAATGGATGCTCGCGAAGCCAATTTTTTATTTGGAAAGCCTGGCGCATTGCACAATGCGAAGTCGCTGTATCGTTTATCATAGCGTGTCTGAAGCATTTTCGCAAAGATTTCGGCATAAATGTGTACGATGGGGCGCCCTCCTCATCCTCCAGGTTGGAAATTTCACGACTCGTGATATCGCAAAGAAGTATAGCCTTCTCGTGACCGCGCGTATAGATGCGTCTTGATTTTCGCGAAATTTCACGCAAGTTAGCGTATACCTGTTTACAGCTCACATCGCCCTCATACTACTCCATACCGTGAAAATATTTCGAGAGAAAATTATTCTGGCTTCTCGATTGCTGTGGTAATTCGGCAAAGTGACACGGCGGTGCAACGATCCAATAAGCAGAGTACGGTCTATCCACTGCTACCACGGCAATTTCTTTCGGAATAAATTCCGAGTCTTTACCACGCATTCCCTGTATATCCACGACGATATCCATTTTCACGTCTAATCCGTACAGATGACCGAGTTCGACTGATTAGTTAATCGCGGACACGCTTCTACGTGTCTTAACACGAAGTAATTTTATGCCGACATCAGCACATTTTTCGCTTATCCGGTAAAATCCACCATTACCTGCCGAGAGGCATCAATTTCAAGGACATTATCATATTCCGCGTAGACTACACAATTTATCGTTGAAGCAAGCGCATTCTCAAATCGTACCTCTATTCTCACACTACCGTGCTTTATTAAATTCCAATGTGTATTGCTGTTCACCGAAAGATCGGGTGTCAAATCAAAAGTAAACAGACAGTATCCATCGCGATAATTATCGCGATCGATCGAATTACCGTCGTTCAAGAAATGTATTCCAGTTCCCGAAAACAACGTTTGAAAAGCATCCACATATAGATGATTTTTCGTGAAATCAGGTTGTAACGGTTTCGAAGGTATTTGAGCACCATCTACATACAACGAGAGATAATTTATCTTGTAATTTTGGAAATTGAACGGATTCATACTGAAGTCACCGTTAAACGCTTTGTTATCGACAAAACCGATAATTATACGCTTCGGCAGCTGACCTAACACGATATTATCGATAGTCTCTCCATGAACACCCGAGTGTATTGAAACGGCTTTTACCTCGACTCTCGTAAGAGGATATTTAGTCGTAGAATTTGCCAGAGTTCTAGCATGTGAGAGCAGCACACCAGGAGCTATTTTTGTTCTACGAACGAGAAGCGATGCCTCGAGAATCTTTAAGCTGCATTGACCATTCTTTGTATCCCCCACAAGACAAAATGAATCTCTAGACCGAACCAGCCGTAGGCGCATCTCGACACCGTTTAATAGGAACCGCTCCTGATTGAATATATCGCAATGCAGATGACCGAGCAAGTCTACAGTTTTTTCGACATTTGAAAATTGTTTTCTCTTCACAAGTCCCGTATTTTCCGATGTTATATCATGCATTTTTCCAGGTGTATCGTCGTACCAGAGAACGCTCGTGAGATGCGAATTTTTTGCTGCTAGACCGTAATTCAAAAGTGTTTCTATGTACGCTCGATAAGCGTAGGCATTATTTGGAGGTGAAACTAATTTTTGATTCAGGTATACATTCACCTGATTAAACATAGAATGCAAGAGATTGTTTACGGGGCCGGCACTTACTTTCGACGATGTGCCCGCGGCAATTTCCGTAATGGTAGGAGATGTTATTTTCACTCTCAGACTAAGCATAGTATGCGCGAGATCGATATACTCATCACCCTGTCCGGGAATAACAAATTAAATCGGTGAATCATCTGTTAGCGAAGATATTGGTTCGTAATACACCCAATTGGAGCCTTCGATAGTAGTTTGCGTCGGTGGGAGTGAAAATAATTCAAGTTCCGATTTAAGACACTCGCACGAGTGCGCATGTAGAAAAGCCATCTTGTTTCAGCTATCCAAAAATATCTGCAACTGTTCGTTGACGAGTCTTCTTCTTCTTATTGTTCTTATTATTCTTCTTCTTTATTGTTTTTCTCTTTATTACACTTTTATTTTTACGAGAGATACGTCGTGGCTTACGTTCGTTCGATGAATGAGGAGTACGTGAAATTTTGCGCATTTTATAACCAGACCCCCGCATGAGAGTGTCAATTTTTTCAGAGGCTTTGCGTTTGAGATTGCTACCTGATTCTCGCGCTCTCTCGCGAATAGCATCTTTCACAGATATATTTCTATCGAGGATATCACCGGCTACGTTTACACCAGCGCGCAACGCCTCTTTTCCAACTGCTTTAGCGCCCTTCTTTAAAAGTGGTAACACTCGACGAAACAGGCCCCCGAGAAAGCTACCGATACCGTGTCCTCGCTGATTAGGTGTTCCGATATAAACATGGCTAATACAACCGTACCCGCGACGGCCCCATCCGTGCTGCACACTGTCAATATCATCCATAGTGGTGTAATCAATCGTGGGACCTTTTGAAATGTAGTGTCACAGTCAACGTTCCCTGCTCGAATGGTATAGGATCCCCAAATTCGTCTCTTATATCGATCTCGATAGTGTGTAAATTATTGCGCAAGAGAGGTATATATAGTGGCGTTGAAAACGATTAAATTTTTATCGAACCATACGGACAGTCATCAGTATCAATGGGAACAACTCGTAAGAGGGGTGTTTGTACATCGCCTGTAATATAGCTCTCGCAGATATCTGTGTATAAAAACATGCTGCCCGGTATAGCACCGGTGAGAGATGCAGGCCTCGACCCTGTGTATTCGCAATGCGGTTCTATCATTACGGGGCTACAAGCCTCTTCCGAGAATCCTAGTAGCCTTGCGATAGCGGGCGATACGCGAAAGTCGTGGTAGCGTAGATCGTAGCATACGCGTGCCACTTCGACCTGCCCGCTCGGAAGCGATTTAAAGCGCAAATGATCGGCCACGTGAGGTAGCTGATTTATACTCTCCAAAAGAGCGTCTATAGAGCGATATACACCAGGTGCTACTTGGTCTCTATCAGCGCTCCTCCGTGTTAAAAGAATTAAACCCGATAAATCATAATCACCATCCTCAAAAGTTACGAGATTTTCTACAGTAGGAACATGTAAAAGAGTCATCGGATAAGCAATTTCCACAAGAGAAACAGCCCATTCTCCGTGCAGGCGTATCTGACGCGGTAGTTTTGTAATAAATTTCGTCGTCGTATTATCCGGAAAATACTGCATACTACTGTTGCTCGGTAGTACGACAAAGAAAGAGCTATCCTTGGAGCTCATATTTATCACGGACGATGATCCCGAGCGTTCTTCTTCTTCTTCTTCTTCTTTGTCCTCTTCTTCTCTTTCGTCTTCTCAGATGACGGAGGCACTTGTACTCGTGATAATTCTACTTCGTAGAAAATACCGTCGATAGTCTCGTTATTCAGATCGTGTAAAATATACACGAATGGCTCTCGAATCACCGATATTCGTTGAATCTTGAGTAATTCGTTACTCCAACTACGCTCATATCCTTTCACGAAAGCTGCTCTAGCTGTACTGATACGTACCAAGTCACCGACGCTGTATTTAGGCTTTTTAATTTTTTTCGCGTTACGCTCGTAACGCCGTGCTAAATTGTCTCGGGCTATAGAGGCATTTTCGAGGGTTACTTCGCTCGGAGGAATACGCGTTCCGCTGTGTCTAGTGTGATTATAAGCATATAAAAAATTTTGTAAAATATCGATGTAACGCTTATTTCGCGTGTATGTAAAGTAGCGATACATTCGCTCTTTTATTGTTCGATTAAAGCGTTCGGCAATCGAGGCTTTTATATCAGGGTTACGAGCAGCGCGAAAATCGATATTGTTTTTCTTGAGAATTTGCTGAAACGGTGCGCCGATAAATTCTTTGCCTCGATCAGTTTGCAATTGTTGCGGGCGACGATTGTTACTGCGCGCGAGTATGCGTGTGAGACCGCGGGCCACGTTTGCGCTCGTTTTGTCACGCAAAGCCTCGACCCACGCGTATTTGCTCAACACATCAATAACAACAAGCAGATACGCGTACCCATCGTTGTACGTGGCTATCGAGCGAAGATCAGCTAAATCAGCCTCCCATACATCGTCTATATTACTCACACTGTACGTACGACGGGGAAATCATCGTCGTACGAGGCGATGCATGTTATATGAATCCTGTGTCTCGAGCCATGGTAAATCATTTTTACGCGCTACTCTATGATCCACCTGGGCCAAATTTTTTGCTCGAGAATAGGAAGCAGGATGAGCGGTGTCATAATAGATTTTTTGCGGGATTTTCATAATTTTAGCGATGACCAGTTAAATGGATTCTTTTTCTTTTTCTTTTCTAACTGTGTGGGTGGCCGATATTCTACTTGTGCAAAGTTTTGCAATTGTTCGTCCTCTTCTTCATTCCCCTCCTCCCCCTTGATGATGTCGTTTTCAGCCGTGAGCATTAAATCTCTGTTTGAGTGTGCGGTCTCGGCCTCGTCGTCGTTGTTGTTGTTGTTGCTACCGTTGCTGCTGTTGCTGCTGCTACTATCGTTTTCGCGCGGTAAAATAAGACGCCGCTGTGGTGTTGAGGATGATGTAGGTGTAGGCTCGTGTAGTAACGCGGGATTACCGATAAATTCACGCGGCATCTGTATCGCTCGCAGGAGTTTGGCACAGTGAGATCGTCCGATGGGTTTCTCGCGTTTTCTAGCTCGCATAGCATCGTTAACAAGATCAACGATATTGGAATTTGAAATTCTTCTGCCGTCTATAGAAAGAACGCCGTTACGATCCCATGTCATTTTTTTACCAACGGCGCTGCGATGCAAATTGCGAAGCAACGATATTGCTTTGGATTAAATTTTTTTTGGTACGTTATCGATAATAACTGTGTCATTGAGCCGCGATTTAACTTTGTTTATTAAATCGTCGTCGGATTTATTCTCGTGGCTATCGAGTATTGCTACTTTTCGTTTTGATGAAATATTCGGTACGGCATTATCGTACTCGACCATGTGAAGATAACGCTGTAAAACCTGTTGGTACGCTATCCACTTCTCTCTCTCGCTCTTGTACGAGTGAGAGTTTAGAATTTCACTCAGCTCAGAGTCGAAGCGCGATAATGGCGTACCGGTAGTCTGTACGGAAGGCAACGGGTCTGCACTAGTAGTAGTAGTAGTAGTAGCAGCAGCGGCAGTAGTGGCGAGTCCAACGAGATGATGTATGTTATCATGAGAAATAAGTACCATCTTTCTGGCATATTCCATGTCTCGCGTAGGCCAAGACAGGCGCAAGAAGCAAATTGAGAAATCCGACACAGTGCTCGACGATGATCTTCCTCTTACCGCTCCAATTTCCCTTTTTGGCGGCTAGTCGTCGAAGAATTGTCGCGTGCCTCCGAAGATGATTCTTTTGCACGTTGTTCAGACTCACGTTTCCCTGTAAAACGTTTAGAGCACACTCGCATATACAGCGTACAAGCGCTACATCTGCTTTGCGCAAAATTGCACGTCGTTGCTCTTGCTTCAGATAACACAACGCTTGCAATATAATTATCTGCTTTTTATCGAGAGGTCCGCGCAACGCCATTACAAGCGCATTACTGGTACATCGCGCGACGCATCGCGAACTTTTATTGCTTTTTGAGGCACGTAAACGTAATAGTATTGGTCATCGGGAAATATACAGGCGCGAAATCGACAATTATCAGGCGTCGATTGTTTCAAGTCGAATAATAGATAGCCGTGCGGTGCGGCTGTTGCATCGAAATATACTTCCTGCAAAAATCGCGAATTCTCGGGACATACCTGGCAGGCTAGGTGCTGAATTTGCGCGCGATCTCGCGGATTTTTGAGAACAATGATATAATTAGCGTTTAAGGAGATATCGCGCTGCCCGTGACCCTGATGGAAGAGATTTTGCGTGATGAAAATGACACTAAGATTTTTATGATGGCTACCCTTGGTGAAAAGATCGACCACAGTATTGTTGGATGCCTCGCGCATTAGATCGTCAATGACCACAAGTTTAGGTCTTGCGTCATTCGAGTAGTCTATTGGTTGCGGTGAACCCTCGCGAAATTCGATTTTATCACCGTACTCTGAATACCCGGACTGCCACTCTGAGTAATAAAAAAGTATACGCTCGAACGGGACATCCGTCATTTCGCGCATGTATTTAAAGAATTTTTTTACAAAATATGTTTTACCACATCCCGTAGGACCGCTTATCACAGCTGTCCACGGATGTTTCCAACGTGTATCCATATCGACGAGTGTCTATCAAAATCAATCAGCAGACTCTTAAATAAGCTTATACCGCGGCTGCGGCTGCGGCGGCGGCGGCGGCGACCCCGCGGCATCAGCTATTTTCGCGGCCTTGAAGAGCTGATAAGACGCGGCGCGCCTGCACTAGCTGATGAGGCGCGGGCCCGCGGTATAAGCTGGCGTTTACGCTGTATGTATATTAAATAACGATAATTTTTATATTTCTCACAAATAAAGCAATATTTTTATTTCACTATGCATACATCTCTATATACAAATTTTACGAATCATCAAATTCTAAACAACAATATTATATCCATGGATGTAGCACTAGAAAGCCAGAAGTAAGGAAACACTCGATAAGAAAGACGGGACAAATGGAATCAACGATGAGAAAGTCAGCACAAAAGGGAACGGTAGAGAGAGATAGCAGCTACTGTTACGAATAGCAGCACAAAAAGAACGATCCGATAACGATTTTATACATGATAAATCAATTTTTTTCAATGTATTGTACACAGTCAATATGTTACATGAAATTAGACAAAAAGATTATTTTTAAATATCGCGAATTCACCCGTAAAACTATATACTTTTTTGCGTTATACTAATTCGCGTATTTCACAATAGCCATACGGTACAGTAGAGTACAGCCCGTGCCGTTTTCGCTTCGTGTTAACAGGCTCGCATGATTTCGTTTCTTTACGCGTTACTACATGATGAAATTCCGTACGTCGAATAGCGTCGAATTTAAAAAATAATAGGTACACTCCTTGCTCCTGTCACGAAAGATCGTAATGCGTTATAATTTACGTGACGGCTGTTCGCAAAGTTTAGCGTGATACCCTTCACTTTACATTTTTCAATAATCGTACCGTCGGGTTTACGAACAAGGTATGCGTAAAATCTTGGTCCACCCGAAACGAACGAAGTTATATAACTACCAGGCCCGTATTCACTTAATTCATCCGTAAGATCTCCTAGAAATTGACCGATTGGCGGCTCATACTCGTTACCACCGGGATGGCTCACGTAAATACAGGAGTCCGTATCGCAGTACAATATTCGTCGCCCGAACCCCTCAAGATAACTGTATAATTTTAGGCGTGCCTGTGCCGTCGTGTATGCTGCAATCACGGCGTTTGATGTCGGTGATGGTTGGATAGCATCGCGGTTGCTCACATAGTTTACATACATAATCTTGTGATTAACCGGTAGCATCCCCGTCACCTCAATCTCCGGACTCGTTAGTAAATTCATTAACTCCGCGCGCGTGAAGACGATAACGGTTTTCGTGAGATTCTCTCATTGACCAAACTTTCCCCAGAATGAATTAAGAGCCAATTTCGCTAGTGAACGTAAACCCGGATTTTGCTGCAAAGCACTTCGCTCGAGATATACACCCTCAGACTCCTTGTACAATGCTATAAAACGCTTTATTGCTTCCTCGTCATCGTTACACTCTGTTGGCGGACCACTCGCCTCCTGTTTTATTTTTAGGAATGTATCGATGTACTCGGCAAAATGACCGCCTCGTCGCGTTGTCGAGTCATACTGCGTAACAACGTATTGCCAAATTTCATAGATACGCGTCACTTTATATCCGAGCGACACAGCTTTTCTCAGTTCGTCCACGACCCATGTGCCGTCAAACGCTCGCTCAGTCGTGTCATCGTGTGTACAAACCTCGGATGTGTCCATATCTGTACAGCACGTTCTACACAGGGGGAACAGTAGTTTCCCATGCATGCGAACAGGCAGTACGGGTATATAAAAATCGCGCGGTGCCAGCACGGTACACTTCACGAGACCCTCGACGACACTTAGATCGTTTTCAAGTCCTACGAGTTCTCGACACTCGTCGCCTACGTACAATTTCGGGTGTCCAACGGGATATTTTCCATTCTTACATACCCACGGATACAGCGAGCAAACATCCACATAGCGTATCTGCTCCCCATTCGCGACGTCGTACAAGCTTACAAAATTTTCCGTTCGACCGCCAAAGAATGCATCGCGTTGTTCGAGAGGCGCCTGCTTGACCATGGCGTGATTTCTCACGTATATCGACATTTCCTCGTTATTCTCGAGTAATCTGTCAAAATCGCATTCCATATTTCGGTTAGAGTGTACCCTTTCGATCTGATTCGCCCGGAAATAAGAATGGTACGCTCGTATCGCTCATCCATTGTATCGCCGAATTTAGTTCGAGCATCTCTATTCACGCGATAACATCGCGGACAACCGTGCCAAAAGCAGCCATGAAATTGAAGAACGTGATGGACCCCCGCATCCACGTAGTAACCGTCCACGGCCGGTAGGCCGGCCGGAGGGCGATACTCTCTCGTGCGTCCAGCATGAGCGATAACGCAGTTGAGCTCACGCTCGAGCCATACGAGCCATACGACGGCTTTGCGCGATTGCTTATCGCCCCAGCGATATCCTCCTGGTGGTAACACCGCAATGCGATCTTTCTGTAGAAAATTCTTTCGAAATACTCTCATACATGCTGATGCTATCGTGCATGCTTCTGTAAAGGGGCACACGCTCCCACAACGTATAAGTAACTCTCGAAAAGCTAAACACGCTCGTCTCAAAACCGTAACATCTGTACGACAATATTGCACAAATTGCGTCGCAAAATCAAATTTATAATCTACGCCACTCGATTCTTCCTCATACCATTTTAAAAAGCGCTCACGATCCGCTGAGAACATGGTATCGGGTGAGTAAAAATGCAAAGCCGGCAGAGGACCTGAGTAATTCTGATATTCCGGTGTGTTGAATAAATGGGGAAATGTACCTTTTGCCACCTCATCAGCGAAACCAAAGGCCTTAGGTAAAGCGCTAAGAGCCATGGGTAAATAGTTTAGACTATCGAGAAAAACGACATCGTCAATTTTCATCGAGACAATCTTCGTACCGTTCATAATCAGAGAGGGCAGCTGTGTTTTTTGCACCTCGATTAAATACCGTAGAATAAATTGTGCGTCGAAACCTCTAGCATTATGGGCGATGCAGATGGTCTTTTTAAATTTTTGCGATAATGCCAATTTTACGAGATCCCCAACAGGATCATCGATAAACACGAATTCACGTTTACCACAGTTAGCACAATCTGTCTCTATATCTGTGATATCCAGACATGCCATACATACGCATTGTGCGACACATAAATTCGGCTCGTGAATTCGTGTCGATTTATCATCATGCAATTGCGCGTGTTGCTGCGTCTCAAAATCATAAAATAAAAACCTCGTGGAAGACTTGTCTTTTTTCTTCTCCTTTTGCGCATCTGATTTCTTAAGAGGTGCTATAAAACATGCATGCGTAGTCGGCCGCATTTGTTTGCATGTAGCACAAAACGATATACCACATACATGCATCTTTTTATCTGTGGTTTTAATCATACGCGAGCAGCCTCTACAGATTTTTAATGCGTTACAGACGCTGTACCGTCTATATTTACGAGACGTGATACCCGTGGAGCCCTCACTCTTGTGATGAGCGAGGCAAAAAGCACCAAAGAACGAACGATTACAGTCTGCGCAATACTCAGGCTGAGAGTCTCTATTACCATTGCAATAAGTGGATTTACATCGAGCACATTGATAGCTACATCGATGCTCGAGTACTCGAATATACTTGGAATTACATTGCGTGCAGAATCCCCGACTACCTAGCGCACCGGCGAGATTTAATATCGGTTGATAGTGATGAGAACGCTCGTAATAGAGAATAAAGAGTGTATGATTAATTTTACCTGTTGCAGTGAGTACGTATTTTTGCCCATCGTACAGAGCCGGAACGCGTTTTCCGAAGGTGAGAAATTCATAAACGACAATCGCTATACCCTCGTGAACCAAGTACTCCTGAAAGAGCTGAATTTCGCGCGCACCACACCCCCTATACGGTGTCGTTACCCCTGCATTACGTGTGAGCTCTATCGCCGCTGTATATTGCGCACCTCGAAGCCCGTTCCGAATTTGACACCATCGTCTGTGTAGCACACCCGTACGTATTTGACCGCGTTCAGCATGCGCTCGGGCAGTGACAAGGGATCGTTGTAGACACAAATTATCGCGATTACTTATGCGTAAAATGGACTTTTTTGCTATAGACTCGTGTGTAAGCCTAGTGCCCACACCAGCTCCTTCGACGCCTCGTACTATACATGTCGTCATTCTACATGTACCAGCGTCTATTCGAAATTCGCGCGCGCTCTGAGCTACACTATTAATTAGTCGCCATATATCGTCGGGAACGATGTCACGAGCTGGTCGAAATGATAACCATACAGATCCTTGCGCAAAAGACGGTACGCTCAGAGTCATACCCACATAATCATGACCTTCGCACGATTCTGTAAGACGTGTGAGAACATCTCGTACACCTCCCTCGAACCATGTCAGATGATCGATACCGACCGGTGGCTGACGAAAATAAAAATCTGTCTCTCGACCCTGCATCCTAAAGCGTGAAAAATAACGTCTCTGCTCGTTTTCGATACCGAAACGTTCACCAGGAGGCAAAATATCACCACCGAGTGCAGCAGCAGTCCTTCCATCGCCAGTCTGTCCACCTGCAGGCATATTTAAACCATTTATTAGAATTTTTATTTAATTTACTTTAAATTTTTGTTTGTCGCTGGCTATATACTATGCATATAATTCGTGTAACGTAAGAATTACAAACTTATATTTGCTTCTAGTCCTCGAATCCGTCGACTGCACCCGGGAACCGCCGACGCATTTCGTAAACCAACTCGATTGTCGGCGGTCTCGGCACAGTGAATCGTGCAAAGCGAAAAACGTTTGGGTCCGTCTCGTACCCTGCTTTTTCATTTTACTATTATTATCCGCGTAATTTTTTTATTTTTGTCATCGTAGTTGTATTATTAAAAGCTTACCTGAATCTACAGGGTCCTCCTCCTCTTCCTCCTCCTCCTCCTCGTCGTCATCGTCTACGTCTTGCTCCTCCTCCTCCTCCTCCTCTTTTTCTTCTTCTTCTTCTTCTTCTTCTTCTTCTTCTTCTTCTTCGCTGTCTGTATTGCTATTGCCATCATCGTTTGAACTGTATTGTCGCGATGGGCCTGCGACGGATTCATCTGGTTCTCTCGAGGGGCCTGCCATGAAAAGACCGTTTGCAGGTTTATAACCGCAGAATGGCTGGGTGAAATTTATCCAGCGATTCCCTACGGTGCTGTCGCCATCGTTGTCCCTGCTATGATCATCTGAATCGGTTCTACCCTCCTCATCGAAATCATAGGTGTCGGATCCCATTTCTGCGTCCTTATACCGTCGAACTATATAAAAATCTTATGAAATAAAGGAAATAAAATAAAAGTAATTAGAGCTGTATATTACTTACGTCTTTCATTGAGTATGGGTTGCAGAGCAGTCTCATTCAGCCAGCCTCGTCGACGAATAACACGCACCACCGAATCAATAATTATTTGATTATCAAACAATCCAATATAATACGCGTCAACTAAATCGCGCTGATGACACTCGCACAGCATACCGCGAATTTTACGAACAACCGCCTGTGTCGGAAGTTCCCATAGGGTGATCTGTAAATTTCTTCTACCCCAGCGCGAACGCAACGACGGTCTACGCTTCAATATAAACTCTATCAATTTTCTTATCAATGAGCGCTTTACCACTCTTACCATGATTGTGCTGTTAGAGTTGTAGTAGTAGTAACCACAGTAAATCAGACAATTAACTAGAGAATTTTCAAAGCGGCTCACTTTTATATATATTCCTTTAACAAGCTCTCTCTCTCTCTCTCTCTCTCTGCATATACTGCAACGATGTAATGAATACGACTAACCAAGAAGATGGCCGCACGCGATCGCTTTATAAAAGCAAGACCTAGGGAAATATTTAGCGATGGTGGTGTACTTAGTTATCGAGTTTCGCTGATGAAAGTCATATTGTTTTCATCTAATTTCAAGGCACTCGGCCATCAGGAAAATCATCAAATTTCACCGACGAATATTATTTAGTTTTCATGGTACATATTATCTGTATGTCAATGTTTTCGTGTGCGCATAAGTGTGCGCGAGTATGCAAGAGTTTTGGGATATATCTGCTGCTGTTACTAGGCTGTTGAGGAGAATGCGACAAATATCAAAGGATATTGGCTAGCAATTTTCAGGCGTATGATTTGCAGTATCAAAAGAAGAGGCAATGCAGTTAGGTGGTGGGGGAAATCTGTATAAAACGGAGTATGAACACCACCGACGATTCACTCGAAAAGTTACAGTCTACACGAAAGCAATAAAAATGGCAAATAACGGTGCTAAGCCTCATGCGATATCGCTGTATATAGCGAACCCCGTTATGTACGGTTCAAATAAATCATTTGGTAAAATAATCGTAGCCGGGTTCGAGTTGAACTCTACGTGTACGCTTACACCGGTGGTGAAAATATTGTCGAATACTTTTACCGGAATTACACTCGGTGCGGACGAGTGGCGAGTGTTTAAAAGTGATTTTTCTCGCGTACAACAATATTTCGAAGCTCATGGGACTGATGCCGAGAAAATGTGTAATACCCGCATAGAGGACACAACGCATTACACACTTTTAACCTCGTGTTACCAGCACAGAGCTGTGTCATTTGGTAAAATAAGCGGTAGCACTGATAAGGAATACGAGAATCAAGAGGAATCTGGAGAATCGAAACGGAAACGCTTCCGAAAATACTCTCCAAACATTGTTCTTCAGCGGTCTACATTTGATATGCTCGTCGAAATAAGTAGAATAATTGATATTCATATGTAGGATCTAGAGAGCAAAAGTGAAACGATTCAGCGGTGTATGAACGAGGTGGTGTCATATGTCCGTGAAAAGATATCAGGGGTACAAATTGAAAATGCGGGTTTGATAACAGATGGCGTTACTAACGCTATACGCATCAGGCAGTACTGTGACTATGTTCATGTCAAAGCTACGTCTTATAGCTTTAATTTTCAGTATGTGTCAATTTGTCGCAGTGTCAAATTCATAGTTTTTTTGAGCTCTCAATATGTCGAGTTTCGTGCCAACAAAACAGCATTTGCGGGAAGTTTTAATTTACTTCTTTAATTTGAAGAAAAGTGCTGCTGAAGCACATCGATTGGTCTCCGAGGCTTATCCGAGTCATGTTCCATCGGTTTCAACGTGCGAGAGATGGTTTGTGCGGTTTAGAAGTGGTGATTTTGACGTTGAGGACAAAGAGCGGCCGGGCCAAGTGAAAAAGTTTGAGAATGCTGAATTGGAGGCAATACTCAATGAAGACTCGTGTCAAACTCAACAAGAGCTCGCAGATTCATTGGGAGTGACACAACAAGCCATTTCCCATCGTATAAAAGCCCTCGGAATGATCCAAAAGCAAGGACATTGGGTGCCGTATGAGCTGAAGCCGAGAGACGTCGAGCGCCGTTTTTTTGCATGCGAACTGCTGCTCGAACGGCAAAAACGGAAGGGTTTTTTGCATCGCATTGTCACTGGTGATGAAAAGTGGATCCATTACGATAACCCGAAGCGCAAAAAATCATATGGTTACCCCGGCCATGCATCATCATCGACGGCCAAACCAAATATTCACGGCGCCAAGCTCATGCTCTGTATTTGGTGGGACCAGCTGGGTGTGGTGTATTATGAGCTATTGAAATCGAACGAAACCATCACAGGAGCACTATACCGAACTCAATTGATGCGTTTGAGCCGCGCACTCAAAGAAAAACGGCCACAATACGAGCAAAGACACGACAAAGTAATTTTGCAACATGACAACGCTCGGCCACATGTTGCAGCGCCGGTCAAAACATACCTACAAACGCTGAAATGGGAAGTCTTACCCCACCCGCCGTATAGCCCAGATATTGCTCCTTCCGATTACCACCTTTTCCGATCGATGACACATGGCCTAGCTGACCAGCGCTTCCATTCTTACGAAGAAGCCCAAAAATGGGTCGATGACTGGATAGCAGCCAAGCCGGCCGAATTTTTTCGCGACGGTATCCGTAAATTGCCAGAAAGATGGGAAAAAGTTGTGGCTAGCGATGGACAATACTTTGAATAATTCATTTGTTACCATTTTTTCAGAATAAACGTTCAAAAATAGAAAAAAATCCCGCATTTTCAATTTGTACTCCTGATAGTTGTCAGTGAAATGCCTCGTGCAGCAGCGTATGAGATCATCGGTTCCAAGGACTTCTTTGAAGAAGCGCTCGAACACATCGCGATCTTGCTAACGCCAGAGGATACGGAGTTTATGAAAATTATTTTGTCCGAAATAATTGTGCTGTTTCGTGGTCATATCGCTGATCATGCATCGGGTGTTGCGTTGCGAACGCAATAATTCTACGTTGTGACGTAGTCACAATCATAAAAGGACAGATTAAGATAAGAATAAATAAAACAAAAATACCAATAAACAAAATCATGGATAATATCTGAAAAGGGAGCTAGAGGAAACAAAATAAAATTAAAAAACACAAATTAATACAAAAATAATCATTTATTCATCATATTCAGAAATCATTTAGACGACACGTAAGAAAGATTAAATGGGCAGTAGTCTAGGCGAGACCACGAACAAGCTGGATCCTGTCACATTCCTTCGCTGCCGAAAAATAGCGGGTCAGCGACCGGCTGGCCTCGCTCTGGCAGTGAGGGGATGTAGGGGCAGGATGGCGGGGCGAGCTGAAACAAAAGAAATTATATGAGACAATAGGCAAAGAGAGCTAAAATAAGAGAGTGGGAAAGAGGAGAAAAGTATAAAAGGCAGCTTCAAACCGAGAAGAACTCTCTTATCAGTTCAAACCGCCAACCTAGCCAGAACTCGCTTGTGGGCAGCTATAGAAGTTTCTTTTTATAAAACTGGAAATTTCATATTAAATCTAAAAATTCGAACATAAAAGGGTGTGCGTCAGCCCTACAAATTTATTTGAACATTGACAGATAAAAGAATATAGTGCAAGTTAGTGGAGGAACAAATATAAAGATTAATAGCGAACAGTATCGGACTGGTTGAATAAAACAAGAAATATTCTAAAAAGCCGGATAAAGAAGAGAACGTTAGTGCCATTAAGATAAATAATTAGGGTTTAGTTTAGAAGAATTAAGCGAATAGTATAAGACGGTTTGGGTAGAATAATTAGAAGTAAGTACAGATAGTTATAAGAAGTATCCTGAACGCAGCGCATCGATCCACGAGAAAGACTCGCTTATGGTACCGATAGCTTTCTAATTTGTACACTTGGAGAGAGGATAGAAAAAGAAATAGAAATTAATAGTGTAATAATCAAACTATTAACAGCAGCAAGAAAAATTACAACACAAGGACAGGGTACGGTCAAGTGGATTTCATGCTAAACCACCGTTTTAAACAGGAGAGACTTTCGGAGTGAGAATTTGAAATACAGCTCAGAAAATGAATTAATAAATAGGTTTAGGAGGGCATTTGTGAGCCCGATTCATAGAAATTTGATTTAGAATTTTAAGACATCTAGGAAGATAATTAGGCGAAAAAACAATTTCAGTAGATGTGTCAAGCGCGTCGCATGAGAACGACGCCACTAAATAGAGAGAAAGGAGAAGAGAAAGATAAATCAAAAAGACCAACTCACCAAGAGCGAAGAAGAACCGGAACATCCTGGTCCACTGCTAAAGATTTTGGGGAGGAATCCATCAACGACCATATGAAAAACTGACAATTACTGGGAATACTAATCCAGTAGCTGTTATTATTCCACACCTAGTAAATATCACTCGCGAACCAGGACCACGATCACCCCGGAAAGACACGACCGGAACACACGGAAACGGCACGAATACAATAAACAAACAGCCGAACGCGGAACAACAAGGAAAACAACGCTTCTTAATTATTAAAACAAAACGACGCGTACACGGTCACAGACCCGACGTCCATAACGGCTGACCGGCGCGCCAGCAACAACGACGCAAGCCCAGCAGACAGCACGTCAGCAGCCAGGCGGGAAAAAGATCAAGACGGCTGAGCTCGATACAGCCTAGTTGAGATATCCACCGCTCAGCGCAGGAGTCGAGAATCTGATAACCTCACGGGTAAAGAAGAACGTGGAACCATCCGAGCAATTAAACATTACTGAGAAATTGTACGGTTAAAGGCGCCAAAAAGCCTCACAACACAAAAATTCTATGAAACTTATTAAATAAACCTTACTTATACCTCCAATAGGAGTCCACAATTAATTATCTTAGTGTTCGAGCCCGAATTCTTCCCCTCAGAAGAACAAAATTTAATGCTAACGTGAAAATACCGTTACAACGTATGTGCAGCTATTTGTGATAAAGAAACTGTTGTAAATAATTGTATATAGTGTACATTTCGCTCGAAATATTATAAAGTATACACAGATGTCAGTCACAGTGAGAGAGAGAGAAAGAGAGAGAGAGAGAGAGAGAGAGAGAGAGAGAGACAGTCGTAAAACCGAAGCATCAGCAAAGGTCTGCGCCAGAAAGAAGACGGATCGCTCGTCTCTGTTTTATTAACACAGCAGATCATGGAATACGTGCCAATGTCGATTAGCAGCAAAGCAGCGGAGCTTGGTAAGTAAAAAATATAAAATAATTTTAAATCATGTGATATTTATTTTTAATTGAAAAAATAATGTTTTGCAGAGCGAGCAGCCCCTGCATATGAGCCGACACCGAGGGTTCGTTATTCGTGTCATGGAGAGCGAGAGGAAGATAGAGCTAACTTCGGGAAAGAAAAGTGCCACCCGACATCCTCATCCGCAGTTGTCGTCGGTGGCAGAAGATCATCAACGCTGCCAACTTTGTATAATGAGGCGTGGCATATCAGGTAAGACAATATCGATTATTCTGTACACGATGTTTTTTATTGATCAGTGCGCTCAATTAAATAGTTGTTTCGTTCTTTTTTTCAGAAGTACACTATGATGACAACGTCCACAGCGAAAAATAATTTAAAAGCAATATTACGAGTGATAATACAAATTAATTTCATATAGCGATAAAAATAAAATTAACGGTGAAGGAATCTCCGAGCGTGGATGACCGTGTTTGCAGGGCTGTTGCATACGACGGTAAATGTATAAAGTGCTTTCCATAAAATATTGGTTAATTTAAAAATATCTGATCTTACTGTGTCTCTTATTTTTATAGCATAATAATTGAAGTCTTTCTCTCTCTCTCTCTCTCTCTCTGTGAGGGAACATATTCTATATCTTTTACTGCAGAGCAAGCACTTTGCGAGGAGCATAGCGCAGGGCTATGCATGCTCAAAAACCTCTTTCGTTGCATTCAAAGTGATGGATACCTAGTTATGATTCATAGGAGGCTGTTATCTTTATGCCCGTGATATTCTCTAGTAGCGTCTCGAGCATTTAGTCTGTCTTTGGCATCCTGTTTGGAAACAATAAAAAGCAATATGTATCCACGATACGGCAAGGAGATTTTAAGCGACGCGTTTTGGTGCCGATTAATGTTTGTCGAGAGTGTAATGAGTGTGTTTCTGCGTACGCAGGAAATGTGCGATGCATACGACGAGCTGGAAGAACTCCTACGTAGTGTGTATTTAGTGGAACGTCGTGGAAGACCCATTGAACTTGGGGAGTTGCATATCGGCATGTCCTGTATTGTGCCTCGTTTCAATAACGTTGTCCGCGGGGAAGTGGTTTACCCGGACTTTGATGGGTACTGCGAGGTGCTGCTAGTCGATTTCGGCGAAACTATTTACATCGACTGGTCTCACCTATTTCATCCGGATCCTCTAGCAAGTATGCTACCGGTTCTTGTCATGGAGTTTTCCATATACGGACTCGACCGCGTGGACGTTGCAGGTATCGAGCAGCTCGTCGAAGAAGCGTGCGGTGGAGATGACTTGATCGCTGTCATGATGCGACCTCTTGCCGGCGATAGCGTTCCGCGGGTTCGCTTATCGAACGGTGAACGCGTGGATGTGGCGGCGTTTATTATAGAAGCCCTCGATGATGAGATAGATATCGGCTACGATATCGATGCCGTGAACGAGGGCTTTGACGAAGACATAGTAATGAATTAAAGACGCTGTGCATGTGTATGTGTGTGTGTGCGTGTGTGAGAGAGTACATTCGAGAGACAGGAGTTTAAAATCGCTTTGGCAGGAGGGTAGATGCCTACAACAGCTGCGGTGGTGGTGAGTACATAATTTTATTCATTTTCCCAAGTATGTGTACACCTTTGCTCCATCCTACTCTTATCTCTACTCTTCCTCGTTCACCAAGGTACCCACACCACCTCACTTTACCATCTCCACGTTACCGACACTGGTCAAGCAGAGTGGGTAGCGCGGCGGCGGAAAAGTGAGATGGTGGGGGTAGCCGCGTGGTGGGGGAAGGAGTGGGGATAGGAATGGGATGGAGCAAAGGTGTACACATACTACTCACGCTTCAACCACATTTAATGTTCCTCAAGATTTTCTGTTACAATGATAATATCATATAAATGAGCGTACGCGTGAGGCTCCATTTCCAGGCCAATTAGCTTGTCTAACAATCGCTGAAAGATAGCGGGTGCACTCGACAAACCGTAGGGCATCCCTTTAAATTGGAATAATCCTCGATGCGGTACCGTGAAGGGCGTAACCTCTTTCGAGCTTTCCTTCAACGGTATCTGATGATAAGCTTGACTAAGACCGAGGGTGGAAATATATTTGGCCGTACGCGATTTATCCAGAATCTGGCTCATATACGGCACAGATATGCATATTTCTTGGTAACCGCCCTGACTTTACGGAAATCGAGACAAAACCGATATGTGTTATTCGGGTTTTGAATCATTGTAATTGGCGTAGACCAATCACTGCACGAAGGCTCGATAACGTCAGCCTCCAACATTCGGCCGACCTCGGCATCGATAACCTCACGCATCATCAGTGTCACAATTGCGTTGCCGACATCGATTTTATGTTCGTTGAGACGTGTCAATCCCGACGCGCTCTTAAGCTTCGGCAGGTCTACCCGAAGGAACTCTATCAACTATTCTGCCTCCCCACACTCGAGATCCGAAACTCCCAATAAAACGTTCGCGTATTCTTCGGTATCGCATTTTACAAACTCGAATTCGCGATCTTGCTCGCAACTAAAACTCCACACCCGACGCTTGTGATCGACAACTATCCCTAGGGCTTCTAAAGCATCCAAACCATGAAGCAAGGCTGAAGGCAACGCAGAGAAAACTCTACCCGCCACCGATCTCTCGCGATCCTCTAATTTTATCGGCAAAACGATTTCCTCCAAGCACAAAATTTTCTCAACGTTCGCGATAGTACTTGGGCGCAGAGGAGTTACCTGACGAGTGAAACCTAACCGTGATGCAGTAAAAATCTCTTCCTTACTCAAGTACGTATGCGTAGAGCCACTATCCACAATCGCCAGTAAAATATGCCCCCTAACGGAAACTTTAACAATGAGAATAGTTGGCGGTCGCACCGTATTTAAGGGACTGCACGAATTTTCCGCGAAATCGACAGACGCAGTCGGTTATGCAGGTGAAGCTTTTCCCGAGGAAGACGGAATCACCACAGCTCCTACTGGTGACCCCCGAAGCGTTTCACGGACTATCATGGGGAATATTCGTAGTTACTTCCGGCTTACCGCATTTGAAGCAAAACCGAGTACGGGGGGCAACACACCCAAAGGATAAATGACCCGGCTTTCGACCATTGCAGCACATACTTTTCATAATGAAGACGCCGCGTCTAACTCCAGATGGGCCTGGGTTGACTGCGGATTTCGACGGCGGCGGATGAACTGGTCGTCCTTGGCCTAGGCGGAATAGAAGGACGAGATGTAATACCCGACGACTCCAAGAACGACATACGTGGTGCTCGAGAGGATGCACCTCCCTCTAGCCGATGGCCAAAATGGCGATCTATCCCGACGAGGAACCCTCTAGCCGCTCTCCCCAGGGGGAATATTCGTGCGCGCGGAATCTCGTGGCCATGGACTATTTAATGCGGAAAATCTCCTCCGCGGGTTGATGACAACCCCACGGGTGCATTATACACGAGATTCGAGAATGATGAACGTTCTGGTCGTGGTGGCGGACGATAATATTGTTCCACCAAATAGCTGCGTTCGATGCGGACCGTGACGCGTTGAAATTCCCCGAACGAGTGCACCTCATGTCGCTATATCGCGATTTGTAACCGTGGCAACATATTGCGGTAAGCGTAGCTCAGCTGTTCGCATGCCGAAAAAGGTGGTATCACGCGTTCCAACAACCCTCGCAATCATGTTAAATAATCCGACATTGACTTGTCTTCTCCCTTGGGTACGACGCGAAATTTCTTCCCGTAACGCAAATTAAACATCAGGCTTGCCAAAGCGATCGCGCCATGTTAAAGGCCAAGATTAAAAATTCACGAAACGTGGTCTCTCAGTTCGGAACCACATTAACGGAATACCCGACAGAAAGAACGGCAAGCAAAAAAAAACTTCTTCATCGGTAACGGAAATGAGCCGACCTTCCTGCAATCGCGTTATAAGATCTTCCGCGTGCTTTCCCCGCGCTTCCGAAAATTTTTTATTTAGTTTACGCATTAAAGTTTCGAGGCCGGAAACCTCCCCCTCTAGAATGTTGATGCACGGGGTGCGTGGTGACGACTGAAAATTAGGGATCGCTCGATCCCCACGCGAAATGACATCTTTTTCCCGAAATTCATTGTAGGATGGCAACGAGGGGGTAGCGGAGGGGGTACCATTCTAGAACTCGCAACATTCTAGGCAAACGCAACTCGCTAAGCACCGGTGCACTCCTTGCGGCTATCGGAAGCTGAATACACGTTACCTTCCGCGACAGCTGACCGCGTAGCAGGAGGGGGATTCGCCGAGTTATCTTCACTCAAAGTTCCCGTACGGAACGGATTCGTGTCGACTACCGGAGGGGTGGCACCAAGGGTTTGTACCTCGGACAATAAAGATTTTTAAATACGCTCAAGCAACTCGAACCACGCACCACCCGTGGATAAGCCACGCTCGCGTAACACAAGTCTGATCGAATCGCCTCCCAAAGTCCCCCTTTCCTCGTCCCGTGAACTTCCCATTGTGAACCCCACTACCGACGCGCACACACATAACACCGCTATGCTCAAACCTTACGCGCACTGACGCCCGACAAGAATTAATGAAATAAAATTAAATTAATCTCACAATTTCAAGTCAATACATCAATTTTGCCAGTTTATTTCTCCTCGGTAGGCTATAGGTTTCGATAGCTTACCAAAAACTCCTCGGTCATCTAGCTATACGGGATACTGGCTTTGTTTACAATTTGTTTACAAAGCCCGGCTGCCGAGCTATGTTAAATGAATCGCCTAATTCCGTCAGCCCGAGGCCCAAATTCCTATGGACTTTTGAATTAAAATAATAAATACCACGGGGACATTAAATATAAAAATAAAAATGTAATAATGACGAAAACATAAAACACGAAATATCACAATAAAATACGAGAAAATAGAATGCTAATTATCCCAATCATATACAGTGACCCCCGATGTTAAAAGTCCATGAAATAAAATAAAAGAAATTGTAAAATCTCAAAAAACCAAAGTTATCGTGTACGAGAAAGTTTGAGATTCCACCTGATGTTGTTTGACAGATCTGCAATATATTGAAAATTATGAGTCTTCACTCACGACAGGGTGAAAATAAACCAGACACATAGATGGTAATTTGAGACAGCGGTTTATTATGCCTTCCGCATTTTACAAACAAAATTATATTATTTTTGGTATAATTTAAAATGAATTTCAAAATAAAAACTAATACAAAAACAGGTTAAATTTAGAAAAATACACAATAAGACGAAATAACATATTGAATTTAGAATTGAGTTTTCAGACAGCACACAATTATATTAACTGTGCTGAATGCAATTGAGCTTGAGTATCGAGCACGGTATGTGTGTAGCAGCTAGTGCTACGTAGCACGCCACCTTAGAGACAATGAGTGCGTAATATGATGTTAACCGTCCACTGCAAACTCTCAGCAGATTGACGAAGAGAGTTGCAGTGAATAAATGAGAACACTTGCAATTAAAATTGCTTGAGTGCTCTACATGCATGAGACAAGCTACGCAGGCAGCACTGCGTATCACAATACAACATAGAATGAGGATGCACAATTGAGCAGAAAATATTCACAGTATTTTTCCAGCAGGTTTACTGGGGAAAATTACAGTGAACATTAGGCACATGCGTAATTGTATTAATCAAGCAGGCAAAGCAGAGTGAGGAAAAACGTGGCGCAGCCCGCGCTGCCGAGCACGTCACAGTGTGAGACCTTTTATGCTGATGTACCGATATTAATGAATCTCCCCACCGTCGGTGAATTATGGTTAATTATGACGGTGTTCTCTTACCTTAATTTGAGTCCGGTTGAGCACGATAGCTGAGTCGATCCAGAGAAAAGTGATGAAGAGAATCCACGAGAAGCAGAGATGAGTGCGCTGTTCCATGCGGTCTTCACGTAAAAGTGTCAAATTTTGCAATATGGCTGCCGGATCTGAAAGCGTCGTTGGGCGCTGAAGTCAGTTGAGCGAGATAGCCGGTGAGCGAAACCGAAGTCAAGCGAGAGAGACATCCTCTCGCTCGACGCGGCATGCCAGCGAGGCACAACCTCGGCTCCGCGAAGCCTTTCCTCGGCCATCTCCGTTCAACCGAACGCTGCGTGCTCGTGCACAGCAACAGGTCGACGCACGGCGAATATCGATCGCCGTGCGCCAGCTGATTATCCAATAGAGAACCAATGTATATTAAATCAAGTCGGCAAATTCGGACTGGCGAGGCGTTTTGGACACAGCAACGGCGCGAACAGTGATGTCGCTCGGTGCAAAAAATGAAAAGAATAATAAACGCAACGGTACCTCGATGCTCGCTTCTCCGGACTCTCCTTTCTCGTTACGAGAACCAGCTAGCCTTAATTCACGATAGGTTTTCCTAAATTATTCACCAACACAAAATCAATTACAATTAATCCCTCGTTAGAAATTCGCTACCGGATATCACCGCGACTCCTCACGTCACATTTCGAATACTGACCTCTCAGTACGGTAACGTTACGTTCACATAACACCCAAAAAACCACAAAAACAAAATTTACTGTTTCGATAACCTTCCCGGGAACGCATAAGATCTGGTAAGGCGCACGGTGCGAAATATCACAAGAAAATGGTAGGCCTAGCCGGTCACCAGCGTAGCACCGAGGCTCTGACAGCCTTGCTCATCTGTGTGTGTGACGCTTCGCACCTCGCTAATTGGTCAAGGTGTGACACTACATCCCTGCCACTGCCGCTTAGCTAGATGACACCTCTACAATGCAATAGCCAAGGAAATAGACTCGTTATGTTCCCGTTCTTTTGCGATAGAGATAACATATTACTCGTATATTTACCTTTTTCGATACCATCGCTCTTTGCGAGATCCCTTCCACTGCAGTAAGTGATATAGGCCGGTTGTAAGCCATGGGTTCTGCACAGACATTTATCGACCCTTTTTATCTCAGACTCGAACCATGCATGCTGTTGTAGGAGGGTAACATGCAGCGGGGGGACCGCAGGCAGTGAGTGTCAATTCCAGAATTTAAAATACAGTTGCAGATACTTAGAGGACCATTGTTTCGTTAGAAAAAAAATATATTATACAGGGTGGGCCATTTTAATCCATGCACCCAAATTTCTTTGTACCTAAGACAGATACGGAAAAATGGTTCAGACAAAAGTTGTTCAAGATAATAGGGGTCACCTATCTGTGTAACTAGCTTTGACCTTGAGACTACTTATCAAGGTTAATTGAGGTTTAGAGTGGTTTTTTTTAATGGGAACCTCTATTTTTGACACTGGATTCGAAAAGAGCGGAAAATTTTATGTCTTAAACGATATTTTGAAGTTTTTTTTCGTGACCTTGAGAAGATCAATTTAAGGTCAAATGCTACATAACTGCCTGGTAGCTGTTTATTTAGCTGTTTAAATTTTCTGGCGGAATAAACGCTGTGAAGGTACCTTTATAAGAAAGATCGAACTGGAATGTGACAACAACCTCAACAATGTTGACCTTGACGTCATTTTTCAAGGTCATTCAAAGGAGAGTGGTTTTATTAACGGGAAACTTTGTTTTTGATACCGAATCAAGAAAAAATGAAACATTTAACGTTTTAAGGTTTTTCCTAACATAAAAAGGCCATTTAGTGTTTCTTATTCCACAAGCTCTTAGTAGCTGTTGCTTTAAATGAGTTAACCTTACTTTTAGCGTTACCCGGAAACAACGACGTGGACGTAGTAAGTTCTGTTTCCTTTGGGGTGCTTGATTAAAGTTATGTCCCCTTGCCTCTCACTATCGTTAGGATTATAACTTTAACCACGAAGCAAATGTTCGAAGTTGCCTCGATTTCCTTCAAGGCACAAAGTTAAACGCCTTTGAAAATGGCGTACGGTGTTTTTCAAAGTCACCTGGGAATTGCTGCGCATGCTTGACGAATGTGGTTTTGCATGTCAGCTCTAGTTGTGAGTCGTTGTTGAAAAATAACATTCTTTAAATGGCCCCACAAATAAAAATCTGGAGATGTGAGATCAGGTGAGCAAGAAGGCTAGTTAACTGGACCTCCTCGTCCGATTCATCTCTCATTATAATTTTCATTTAAAAAGTCCCGTACGATTCGTGCGAAATATGGTGCTGCATCATCGTGCTGAAACCACATTCTTCGTCTTGTTTCTAAATCAACATTTTCCAATAATTCTGGAAACCGATCTCTTATCAACTCCAAGTAGCTTTCTCTATTTACATTTCGCTCATAAAAGTAAGGACCAATTAAACATCCACTTACAATCCCACACCATACCATAATGCTCTAACGATTTTTATGGTCTACAGATCGATGCCAGTGAGGATTCTCGTCTGACCAATAAT
This sequence comes from Cylloceria caligata, assembly GCA_963942595.1. Lineage (NCBI taxonomy): Eukaryota > Metazoa > Arthropoda > Insecta > Hymenoptera > Ichneumonidae > Cylloceria > Cylloceria caligata. The sequence continues at coordinate 41,324,456 of OZ012710.1, forward strand.
GGCAACTGTGCCTATTCAGTTGTCCGTCACTATGAAATGTAGCCTCATCTGATGGACAAACCTGAAAAAATCTGGATTATTTTTTATCATCTGCAAAGCCCATTGGCAAAATTCAATACGCAGTTAAATATGACGTTGCTTTAATTCTTGCACTAACGTTATATGATAAGCATGATATTTAAGGACTTTTACGATTCTCAAAAATGTTCTTCTTGGTATACCAATTTCTTTTTCAACTTGGCCACTACTGATATGAGGGTCAAGATAAACAGCTGCAAGAATAGTTACAACACGAGGATCTTTTTCGTTGTACTCGTGGCACCTACGTTGGCGAGTAAGATGTCCATCACGAGCTCTTCCAGTTAAAATACGTATTGTCATATCACTAGGGTGTCTTCTATTATCTGGAAAGCGTTCAGCATAACGCCTTACTGCAACACGATTATTGTTATAACATTCTCCTAAAAGCATTATGATATCAACAATTTCATTGGGAGTATAGTCAGTCATTTTTTGGACTTTACTAAATTTCAATACGACTGAGATAATGAAATGTTAATTGAAATTAAACAGACTTACAAAAAATGAGAAATGGCACGAATGGTTTCTCGTCATTGTACGGCGAGCCGGCGAAAGCGACGAGCGAACATTGTTAACATCGGAGAGGCGACTCTGAACGCGAGGGACCGAGAAAGAGAGAGAGCGCTCAAGGAAGAGGATTAGCTGCCGTCACTGGTCAGCCCGAAACTGTACAGCCGCGTATCGTGAGTCCTGTCGCAAAGAATTCGCGAGAATAGCTGCCGCCGATTTTCGACGGCAGTTTAATAATGTGCGTATGCACGCAATGATCGTAGAACGTGTAATAAAAGCGACAGATGACGCGCCCAGTGTGAGCCGCCTTCCCCGCGTAAACGTCGGCCCCGTACAGTCGCCGTAACCCTAATTGTCGCGAAATGTACGTGTATTATGATTTGTTAGCGGAGATAGATGTTCGTGGTGAGAGATTATAGCTGCCTAAATTCGTCATACCGGTGATGCTTGAGACCGCGGTAGCGTTTGTTCGCCACGTTGAACGCCAGCTGCCGCGTTTACGACAGCTGGTAGAGACGCGTAAAGGACGGACGCGTGACGACCACCACGGCGACGACGGACGTCTCTAGTAAACAATTGTCACGGTCGGTTAACGTAAATGTAACATACACGATAAATTCAAATTAAATTCTGATATTTATTTTCTTAAATCGAGTACGTTTCTCGGAGAGCTGCCGGCTTTCCGTTGCTGCCTCTCCTCTTTTCAACTGCACCGCGAGGACCCACGCCTTCTTACGAGAGAACTGAGCTGCCGGACGACGCGAGTATTTGTTCCAAATGTACCCGGGCGGGTCAACTCGCGACCCTACGCTCACGAACCAGGGGTGCTTCGCCGTAAAACGGGGGGCACGTTACAGGCTACATTTCATAGTGACAACTGAATAGGCACAATTGCCATTATTGGTCAGACGAGAATCCTCACTGGCATCGATCTGTAGACCATCAAAAACGTTGGAGCCTTATGGTATGATGTGGGATTGTAAATGGATGTTTAATTGGTCCTTACTTTTATCAGCGAAATGTTAATAGAGAAAGCTACTTGGAGTTGATAAGAGATCGGTTGCCAGAACTATTGGAAAATGTTGATTTAGAAACAAGACGAAGAATGTGGTTTCAGCATGATGGTGCAGCACCACATTTCGCACGAATCGTACGGGCTTTTTTAATGAGAATTATAATGAGAGATGGATCGGACGAGGAGGGCCAGTTAACTGGCCTCCTTGCTCACCTGATCTCACATCTCCAGATTTTTATTTGTGGGGGTATTTAAAGAATGTTATTTTTCAACAACGACCCACAACTAGAGCTGACATGCAAAGCCGCATTCGTCAAGCATGCGAAGCAATTCCCAGGTTGACTTTGAAAAACACCGTACGCCATTTTCAAAGGCGTACGCCTTGAAGCAAATGGAGGCAACTTCGAACATTTGCTTCGTGGTTAAAGTTATAATCGTAATGATAGTGAGAGGCAAGGGGACTCACTTTAATCAAGCACCCCAAAGGAAACAGAACTTACTATGTCCACGTCGTTGTTTCCGGGTAACGCTAAAAGTAAGGTTAACTCATTTAAAGCAACAGCTACTAAGAGCTTGTAGAATAAGAAACACTAAATGGCCTTTTTATGTTAGGAAAAACCTTAAAACGTTAAATTTTTCATTTTTTCTTGATTCGGTATTAAAAACAAAGTTTCCCGTTAATAAAACCACTCTCCTTTAAATGACCATGAAAAATGACGTCAAGGTCAACATTGTTGAGGTTGTTGTCACATTCCAGTTCGATCTTTCATATAAAGGTACCTTCACAACGTTTATTCCGCCAGAAAATTTAAACAGCTAAATAAACAGCTACCAGGCGGTTATTTAGCATTTGACCTTAAATTAACCTTCTCAAGGTCACGAAAAAAATTTTTTTTATATCATTTCAGACGTAAAATTTTTCGCTCTTTCCGAATCCGGTGTCAAAGATAGGGGTTCCTATTTAAAAAAACCAATCTGACCTCCAAATAAACTTGCTAAGTAGTCTCAAGGTCAAAGCTAGTTACGGAGGTAGCCGACCCCCATTATCTTGAACAGCTTTTGTCTGAACCATTTTTCCGTATCTGTCTTAGGTACAAAGAAATTTGGGTGCATAGATTAAATTGGCCCACCCTGTATATATATATATATATCTTTTTGAATGGGGCGATAGGGGGCTAAGTTCTTATTCTCAATGTTAATGTCATGATGGGTACACGTACAAGTACATACACAGTACGCTCTTTTACGAAACCGTGGGAATAACTAAAGAATAAGCCGATACATTGATGTGCTGTGGGATCGTTTACTTGAACGTTTTCGAGTCGATAGTGAAATAATATCATATCTTCCATGCATTGAGCATTGGGATATACCTGATATAAATATACACATTGATGGTCCTGCACCTCCAAGATGAAGATGTGGAAAGTGTTGCTTGAAAAATACGGTGGATACCATGAAAAGTGTTGATAGGGAGAAAAGCAGTAAAGTTTTTTATCCATTCGGTGTATATCGTGTTCTGGGCGGAATTTTAACAAACAAAACGTCGAACGCCAAATTTGGCGGTGCTTAGAGTCTAAAAGTATAAGTATAATTTAATAATGTAAGCTTAGGGTGCATCAGTACACTTTGTTATGCAAGAGAAATGTCATGAACTAAAAGAACGTCTAGAGTTACTTCTGAAAAATATTGAAGAAGATAAAAACTTTATTCGCACGAGATCGAAACTAATTTTTATTACGAAAACACTGAGAAATACTGCGATAAGTCAAGATACATTTCACAAATATCAACAAGGTGGGAAAGAAGGGCGTATTGCTATTAACGTGGAAGCTCGCCGAACTCTCGATTCCATCAGATTAACTAATCTCTGGCATGAGCGTGACCGACAGAAAATCCGGAAAGAGAATCGTTGCGGACGTCAGCAGTGCATTTACTGTATTTGTACCTGCGAGGTTTGTGTGGGTGTATGACGAGGATGAAGAAATATTTAAGAAGATGGTCGAAGCTGCTCACAATCATCAACTCTATATGATTTATTTTGGTGAAAAATATAACAGCATACAAAGTGCATCTAATACCATTATACCATCAATTTGTGATAATCGAGATCAAGAACGCAATTAATGTACAGCCGTGACTCTACTCACCATCCCTTTGCATTCATCATCATGTTCCATCAATTGCGATAAATTTACAACCGCAAAGTGTTCAATCCAAATGAACAGTAAAAGATATCTCAAATATACATATAATATTTTTTTAAATACCTTTATTTAGTACCATTTGAGAATGCATTTGCTGTTCGATGTTATTAACTGCAATATATTTGAAAAAAGGAAGAGACGTGACTCGTCACAGTTGGTGAAATGAAGGTAGGCAGTTGTACGTCGCAAAATGTCTATACTCACTCAATTACAAAATAAAATAAATATAAAAAATGAGTGTTCGCAATATAAGACGGGCAAAGTTGCTACTTCTGAGATTGGCCAGGTGAGCGTCGTAGTAACAGTCTTCAGTGTCATTATCCTTACAAGTTCATCGTTGCCTGGATGCAGCGCCGTGACCCGTGCAAGTGGCCACGTGCACGGTGGGAAGCGTTCATCCGTGAGCAGAATCAGAGAGCCAAATTGGGTGTTGTTATTGAGGTAGTGCCACTTTGAGATTGACTGCTGCCGTAGGAAACAATGAGCTGACCATGGGCGCCAAAAACGTTGTTTATTCTGTTGCAGTAGTTGCCATCTTGAGAGTCGTGATATCGCCAGGTCCTCTAAAGATGGTTTCGGGACCGTTGTGAGTGCTACTCCGATGAAAAAATGTCCAGGCGTCAACGTTGATGGTCAAACGTGAGTGGTTCCAATGGCCTTGTGTTGATCACTGCCTCAATTTGAGCTAGCTCCTTAAAGGTGAGTACAGTGTCGCCTATGGTACGTCGGAGATGATGTTTAACTGACTTCACTGTCCTTTCCCATTTGCCACTCATGTGTGGGACAGCTGGCGGGTTGAACTTCCACTCAACTTGATGAGTGATGGGCAATGAAACGATGATCTGGTATGCCTGAGCGTTTTTGATGAATAGTTGCTGCAGTGACTGGTGGCCGCCGACAAAGTTGGTGTTACAGTCAGAGTACATTGTGTTGGGAATACCATTTCGAGACGAGAAACGCCTGAAAGCTGAGAGGAATCCATCAGCTGAGTAGTCGCTGACTACTACAAGATGGAGTGCTGAGGTGGTGAGACACAAAGACGCAAATCCAGTCCTAGTGTGTTTTGCTTCCTCGTCCCTTCCATGTCTTGAGTGTGAGTGGATCAGCGTAATCAACTCCGGTATGCGCGAATGGTTACGTTGGTGTAACCCGAGAGGGGTAGCTGACCCATCAGCTGCTGGGCACGAACATCAGCTGCCTATACTCCACGTGCCTTGAGATTCTCCATACGATGTGCTGCAGACAACGATAAGCCTTTGAGTATGAGCTGCCTAGATTTGCAGGCGATGATGTGTGAGGAAACCGAACGATGCATCTTCTAGTAGAATCACGCTGGTGTGTATTACGACAGTGATCTTCACATGCCTGCTCTTCTGATAACAGTTGATCGACCTTGTTCTTTGGCAGTTCTTCTTGGACCCAAATCTTTGTAAGCACCTTTTGTAGGTTTTGATCATCATGCTGTATGGTAACATGATGAATGGTGATTGCTTCTGGTGACTATGAGTTAACATGTCCAATAATGAGCCATCTAAATATTAATAATTGCGCAATTGGCATAGATGCGGAGCCCTTGGCGATGTTGGGATTGATAACCTGCTCGTAGATATTCGCACTGATGATATTGTCAACTGGTAGAGGTGTGAGAAAATCCGGATTTGCCAGCTTTTGCTTGACAATGTGTGACTGTTTGGGAATGCTCAAGCATTCTGCTGCTCGTTACTGGACAGCGCACTACAGGCTAGCATAGACAACTGCTCATTGTGGCTGCATAGCGGTAGCTCCTCACGGGAATGAGAATTCACTAGGTCAGCGTGTCAAGCAACAGGTTGCTGCGCGCACGCACATTTCGACGGAGTCGTTGAGACAACGGCTGCTTCGAATAAGTCAGACATCTTGCATCTTACTCTTGCAACGTTCAAACCACCTCGTGCTTCTTGTGTGCCTTGTCTATTTTCTATGCATAATTAAAGTTCTCATTAGACTCAGCCTATCTTCTGTGTTCATCACCTTCATCTCCATAAAACAGCATTGTGATCTCCAAACATCGGCTCATCCGTGCATCAACATCGAGGCTAAACGTATCGTGCACCCGGCTTCTGCGTCACCGCGTGACCAGCGCTCGACAGGACTTCTCGCCACATCACACTGATTGATATAATCGTGTGTGGTAACAAAAGCTCATTCAATTTATTCTCTCTTTTCTTGCGCTAAATTTGATATCTTATTTTTATATTGGGTCTGGGAAAAAGTTCGTGGCGTTTTTTTTTAGTAAAATTCAACTGGTTTTCGTATAGCGTGAAAATATATTTATTTAAACCAAATATGCTCTATTATTATCGACAATGTTTCGCCATTTTTGTAGAGCCATGATGCTATCGGTGAAGAACTTCTGTGGTTTCTGGTTGAAAAACTGAATCAAGTGGTTTTCACAGGCTTCTTTAGAAAGCAGCTTAATTCTATTGAGAGAGTTATGCAGAGATCAGAATAAGTGATAGTCAGAGGGTGCTATGTCTGGACTATACGGTGGATGCATAAAAACTTCCCAACCAAGCTCTCGCAATTTTTGACGGGTCATCAAAGAAGTGTGTGGTCGGGCGTTGTCATCAAGACAACACCTTTCCTATTAATCAATTTGGACCGTTTAATTTCAATCGCTTGGCGGAATCTCTCTAGTTGTCCACATTAGAGTTGAGAATCAATCGTCTGACCAACTGGAAGTAGCTCATGGTGGACGATTCCCTTCCAGTCCCACCACACACACAGCATCACCTTTTTCGCCGTCAATCCTGGCTTCGCGAACGCTTCTAACGGCTCACCATCCCTTGTCCACGATCTTTGACGCTTCCGATTGTCGTACGTGATCCATTTTTCATCACCGGTTATGACACGTTTCAGAAAAGGCTCGATTTCAGTGCGTTTCAGCAGCGCATTGCAGATGTTAATTCGGTCCATCATGTTTTGCGCGCTCAACTCATGAGGAATCCATGCATCGATCTTCTTTTTGTAGTCAGCTTTGTGTAAATGGTTGAAAACAGTTTTGTGGTAAATGCCTAGCTCCATACCAATATCAACCCTGCTGATATGCTTATCTTACTGGACTTTTTCAAGAATTTCATGAGCTTTTTCAGTGATTGGACGACCAGAGGGCGACTCATCTTTATTACTCATATAAAAATGACCAGAACGAAAGCGAGCGAACTATTTCTGCGCAGCAGATTTTGATAACGTACCTTCACTGTACATACCACGCATTTTTTCACAAGCCTGCGCAGTGTTTTTCCCTTTGTCGTAATAATATTGCAAAATATAGCGCAATTTTTCATTACTTTTCTCCATTTTCAAACTTTCCAACCACTGCACCAATTTCGATGTCTATACACTCAAAGTAACGCTCGAAGTGTCACCTTTCCAACGAGCGTTTAGTGGTGTCGCTGCGATCTGTGTTTCCTGACTTATTTGCAATTGATGCCATCTATCGGGAAAAAGGCCACGAACTTTTTCCCAGACCCAATATTTTATGTGTTTTATATGAAATGAACGTTATTCTACAACTGTATACCATGTTTAATTATTTTATACAATATATAAGTCTACTTACTTTCCATCTAACTGGTTCTCAAACAGTGACTATGTTTGCGCTGGCGCACAGTGTGGCCGATTCCTGAAAAGCTGGTCAAAAGTCGAAAAATGAAGTTTCATTTTATAGGATTTAGAGTACATAGGTAGATAGAGTAATGTTTAAAGAATCTAATGGAAGATTTTATAAGGGCTAGTGAAGTATACCTGGCAAGTATAAGCCAGTACAAAAGAGACCTTCGCGCAAGTAATAGCTCGTTCGAGCTCATATTCAAGCGTCATATAAAAAAATTCGTAGAAAATCGTAAAATTGGTGTTTCTTAATTCTGCAAAATGGAGGGTTTAGGTTGGAGAAAGTAGCTTATTATCATATGCGTCGAAAATTATAACAGATACATATAAATTAATAGCTAAACAATGACTAAAGTAGAAAAAAAAGAAAAATTATGTGCAATCATTTTAGAAAAACAGGGAAAAAGTTAAAAGTTCCGCAGTGTTCCGCAACGAAACAAGTTTTAAATTAAAGTTTGTACTGTTATGTAACAAAATTAGTAAAAATCAGCTGCAGCTAGCTGCAACTTTGTTTTTAGTACACATTTAAATATAAAAAATTACAAATTCACATTAACCACTTGTTGCACGTTTTTTTCAAATGAATATAATTTTGTGAAACTTGTTACTCGGGGGTTTTTGGGGTCGCTGAATACGAATCCGGTGTCAAAAAAACTAAATTCAAAATGGCGGATCCAATATGGCGGACGCAATTTTTGAAATCGATTGGATTCGCTTGAAACTTGTTACTCGGGGGTTTTGGGGGTCGCGGAATACGAATCCGGTGTCAAAAAACAAAATTCAAAACGGCGGATCCAATATGGCGGGCGCAATTTTCGAAATCGGTCAGATTCGCTTGAAACTTGTTACTCGGGGGTTTTTGGGGTCGCTGAATACGAATCCGGTGTCAGAAAAACAACATTCAAAATGGCGGATCCAATATGGCGGACGCAATTTTCGAAATCGGACGAAGAGCTGTTCCGATGAGATGCGATGAGTGAATCAGGCCCTTTCGTTTGTTTGAGAATGCCTTTGCTGTTCTATGTTGTTAACTGCAATATTTTGAAAAAAGGATGAAACGTGACTCGTGACAGGTGGTGAAACGAAAGCAAGCTGCTGTACGTAGCAAAAGGTCCATATCCATTCAAATACATAATATAATAAAAATAAAAACTGAGTATACACTGAATTCAAATGACACGTGAGAAAAAAAATGGCTGAGCGTTCAGAAACTTCGTAAAGCAACGCTATTGCCAACCGAGAGTGTAATCCTCACCTCTCGTATGAGTTAAGTGTCCGTGTGGTGCTGCCACCCAGCAGCACGACTGCCGAGCGCAACGAGGCATTGGCAGTGACGCGCTACCGCGCAGCGACTATAGTCGCAACATACCAGCTGTTTTCTCAACAAGTACTGTAGTGATCAATCAGTGACATAAAATAGACGTATGCATTAGATTTCATTCACTTTAAATCCAAATTTATTCAAAACTATTTTTCACTATAGATTGGTTAATTAAAATACAAACACATAGTTTATGATAAAAACATTTTACGTATTTCTTCAATATTCATATAATACGTTTACAGAATACCTGATATACGCTCAACCAACTCATGATCGATTTTACGCGTTCGCACAATTATATTTCGAGTCATATGAATGGTTGGGCATTTGAGAATCGAGTCATATCGAGTCATATGAAGCGTTGGGCATTTGAGAATCTCCATATAAAAAATATATGTCAACGAACCCGTGAATTTCGCGAACCATATCGTCTGCACTCATCCCTTGACGTAGATCATTCGAGCTTGTTTTAAGGTAGCTCGAATCATTGTTGTCGTGGATTCGTATGGCAAATTGCCGGAATTCCATTGCATTCCGTAAAAATTGCGTACCAGCCACGTATTGGTGCTGGTGGCTTGAAGAAAAGAGTAAGAATTTCGGCGTTTATCATTGTTGACCACAATGAACGATATTTCTTTCAGTACAACCTCATTGATGGGTCTCTTGAATTCTTGAAGATCAACGATAAAATCCATGTTGGGATGCTGACTGAAGACGATTGATTCGGCAATGAGAATTTTATACCAATTTTTTCACGTCACCACTGATTGGTTTGTACTCAACGATACGATCATGTAGGATGGAACAGTATGCATATGTTTGAGAGGGAATATAGTTTTTTATTCAAATTTGAGACAAACATCAACAGCGCCATCCTTGAGAGAATTATTCTGCTTTGTACAGTCAATTACAACTAGAAGAGCATATTTTAGAAATGTAGACTTGTCTAATAATGGTTTTGCGTCTCTATTGTAATACATACAGTAGCGGACAAAAGTTTAAGACGGAGAGGAAAAAAAAAGTAATCGTTGATTTTTTTATGAAAAGAATTGACTCAGTGGATTTTTTTTTTGTATTAGCTAATTAATCATTAATTCATATATTTATTACATAAATTTAATTTTGCGCGTAACAACATTAAATACAATAAACAAAGAAAACATAAATTTATTTCATATCTTCGGGGACAAAAGTTTGAGACTATACGTAAAAAAATATTTTTTGGTAGAAAATATACAGATATTTTCCTCCCTTCAATACTTTGTCCACAGTCCATTATTTTTTATCACATCAGCACATCTTTGAGGCATTGAATCAATTAATTTTTGCAGTCGTCCACAGTTGTTTTATTCCACGTTTTTTCAACCAAAGAGTACAAATCGTCAAAATTTTTTGGTTTATTTCTTTGAACCCTTCTTTTTATGGTACACCATAAGTTTTCAATTGGATTTAAATCCGGCGACTGCGACGGCCACGGTAATAAAGTGATTTTTTCATCTTGAAAAAAACTTTTCACTACCCGAGCCGTATGCTTTGGGTCATTATCTTGTTGATAAATAAAATTATCACCCATATTTTCGTAGGCATACGGTAACATAGTATTTTTCAATATATCCAAGTATTGAAAACGGTCCATGGTTCCATTAATTCGGCGTATTGGTCCAGGACCATTGCGAGAAAAACATGCCCACACCATTACGTTTCCACCTCCATGCTTAACTGTCGGTAAAACACATCGAGGATATAAATCTTCGCCAATTCGACGTCTTACATACAGTATCCCGTCAGAACAAATTCGGTTGAATTTGGATTCGTCCGAAAATAGCACATTTTGCCAATCCTCACTTGTCCAATGCCGATGAGCCTTAGCAAATTGCAGTCGTAATTTTTTATTCTTTTTACTGAGCATCGGCTTCTTCCGTGGCTTCCGTGCTTTCAAATTGAATTCGTCTAATCGTCTTCGGACAGTTCTTACACTTATTTGTGCATTATTATTACTGGATATTTCAGCTCTGATATCGATTGCTGAACGAAAACGATCTCTCTCGCTTAATCGATGAATCCGACGATCCAGCGTTGGCGTGGTTTTCCGCGGTCTACCGTTTTTTGGTCGATCAAAATAGTCCCCAGTCTTCACAAACTTGTACCACGCTTGCTTACAAGAAGTTTCTGATCGATTCATTTGAGTTGCAATTGAAGAAAATGTCTCATTTTGCTTCCGTAGAGACACGATTAGTTTTCGTTCAGTTGATGACAAATTACGGGCTTTACCCATACTCTTTTCGTACGTAATTAAACTTAAGACACTGGATGATACACCACAAACTATTTACAGTATTAATATATCAAATTATTGCGTGGATCGACTACGGGTATCTTGTTCGACAGATCGTCTTAAACTAATGTCCGCTGTTTACAGATGGTTGGAAAAAAAAATTGTATAATCTATATTGTTTACATTTGACGACCGAGACATCTACATTATGAAGGTCAAACGTACACATGTATAGTAAAAAAACAAGCCGAAAAAACGTTAGTACTTGTATGACAGATCTATGAACCAAATTGTAATTCATCGTCTTAAACTTTTGTCCGCTACTGTGGATTGAAAGTTTGCGTATATCCCGTAAAGTAAAGCGTATTGATTTTGATCTATATTTAGATTTAAATTTCCATAAGGGTAACTTATTTGAATTATGAATTCAAATACAGCGTAACAATATTGCAATGATCAAAATTACTCGCGTTCTTTATCCTCTTATTTTTTCGATCAGCCTGAAAAGCGAGGATGAGATATCGCGACTTCTTGAGCTGAGTAGAAGTATTAACGGTCCATACATGCTTAGAGCTAGAGAGGAGCAGCAGATATTCCTACAATTCACTTGTAGTAATATTTTTTTCGTTTGTACCAACTTCGTTTAACTTCTAGTTGTTTGTAGTACCGTTTTTTTCGTTTGTAGTAATTTAGTTTCGTTTGAAGTAGCGCTTATTCGATTGTAGTTGCATTTTTTTCATTTGTAGTAACTCAATTTCGTTTGTTGTCGTTTGTAGTAAATTTTTTTTCGTTTGTAGTATCTTCGTTTACCTTCTAGTTGTTTGTAGTACCATTTAGTTTGTTTGTAGTAGCTTAGTTTCATTTGTAGTAGCGTTCTTTCGTTTTTAGTAGCACTTTTTTGGTTTCAAGTAACTTAATGACGTTTATAAACAGTTTTTTTTTATTAAAAAAAAATTAGTAACAAAAAAATGTTTATAACTTTTTTTCTTTCCATTTTATTTATGCCGATACCTCTGATACTGAAATTCGAATAGGTTTAGTAATAGATAGTCACTTAATTTGAAAATTCATGTTTAACGACGTCGTAAGCAAGATGTATCTCTATGGCTGACATATGGCTATGTAAACTTGACACCCGACTTTGGAAAATCGAAATTTTTTTTCAATATTTTTCTAGAGTTTCGCTTGTAGTTGTTTGTGGTACCATTTCTTTGCGCTAATTTTTCTTGATTATAAAAAAAAATAACAACATAAAATGCTTATACCTTTTTTTCCTTTCAAGTACAAACGGAAATTCTTTCACTACTGTTATACCGGTACCGCGTAATGGGATAACTCGGTAATCGGTATAATATTAAAAAGTTATTATTTTGGGATCGTTTGCCGATTAGGAGATGGAATTCGAGTAATTCGTGTAAACGTGAATTTATGTAAAATGAAAGTGTTTATTATAGACAACGGAAGTTGCCGTTGCCTATAATAAACACTTTCATTTAAAAGTCAATAAAACTTTAATAAAGGGTGGTTAAATTGTAAGAGCCGATGTTGAATGTGAACCACACCTAAACGTCAAGTTTTTTTCTGCATTTCATTTGACATTTCTCAATTTCAGACTTACTCAATTTCAACCATGGAAAGATACACAATCGAACAACTCGTTAAAGTTATTCAGGCTTATTATGAAAATGGGCGTTCAAATCAAAATGCATATCGTGCACTTCGTGATTTTTTCGGTCAATTTAATCGTCCAAATGTGCGTACAATCGGAAAAATCGTGCAAAAATTTAAGCAAACCGGGTCTGTAGGAGATATTAAAACACCAGTGCATGCTCGTACAGCTCGTACTGCAGAAAATATTGCTGCTGTTCGCGATAGTGTGGCTGAAGAGCCGTCCACCTCAACTCGTCGTCGTGCCCAACAATTGCACCTCTCACGCTCGTCGTTGATGAACATTATGCATAAAGACTTGCATTTACACGCTTATAAGGTGCAATTGACTCAAGAACTAAAGCCTCTTGACCATTCCAAACGTCGTCAATGGTCAGAATGGTGGCAAGAAATGGCAACAGTGGATGATCAATTTTCGAAGAAAATCATCTTCAGTGATGAGGCACATTTTCACCTCAGTGGATTAGTCAATAAGCAGAATTGCCGCATTCGGGCAAATCATAATCCAAGAGTGATTGTCGAAAAACCAATGCACCCACAAAGAGTGACTGTTTGGTGCGGTTTATGGGCTGGCGGCATCATCGGGTCATATTTTTTCCAAAATGAGGCCGGTCAGGCAGTTACTGTGAATGGTGTTCGCTATCGTGAGATGATAACGAACTTTTTATGGCCCGAATTGGAAGATATGGATGTGGGCGATATGTGGTTTCAACAGGACGGTGCCACTTGCCACACAGCTAACGAAACAATGGCTCTTTTGCGCGACAAATTCAATGGCCGTGTTATCTCACGTGGTGGCGATGTCAATTGGCCGCCAAGATCATGTGATTTGACACCGTTGGACTTCTTTCTTTGGGGTCATTTGAAAGAAACGGTGTACGTCGATAAGCCAGCAACAATTCAAGAGCTAAAGGATGAGATAATTCGGCACATTAACGGCATAGAACCTCAATTATGCCTAAGCGTCATCGAAAATTTGGACCATCGGATGGAGGTGTGCCGTCGAGGTCGCGGCGGCCATTTGGCCGATATTTTGTTCCATACATAATTAAACCATACCATATTATCGTAATAAAAAGAATTGACAATAATTTCCTAAATAATTTGTGTTTTATTCAAAATCAACATCGGCCCTTAAAATTTAACCACCCTTTACAATAAATCGTGGTTTTAAGTCCGTACGAGGAACCAACCTCTCGCGTCTGAATCTACTGATAGAATTTAATATTTCGGGCGAGTCCGACCCGCGATCAACCGTTCAGGTTAAAGTAAATCCTTAGACTGATTTCGGCAAAGCAGTTATTTGCCACATTGACCGAAATCAAGTGTCGAAATGGATTTCATAATAATCTTTGCTTGCGAATTCCAGCAAGTCGTAGATCGAGCTCGCAGCAGTCATTGCTGGCAGCTCGTTGCTTACGTTTGCACATTTTTCCTACTTTGGTGAGTGGGCCTTACGCAAAGGAGGACAATGGCGAAATAATATACAAAGAATTAGTTCGCGGCACAACATCCCTCCCCCTTTAAAAGGAAAATTTTTTTCTATAACAAATTTCTTCTTCGATTGGTTTATTGTATTTCCTCTTACAATTTGATATTTTATATATCGGACAATATAGCAGACAATACGAGGGACGATCAATAAATAGTCGAATTGGTAAAGAAAATCGCGTTTTTTTGGACAAAAATCTTTTTATTTCTCAACATAATCTCCTTTTAGCTCGATACACTTATTCCAACAATTTTCCAATTTTTTGAAGCCCTCCGAATAATACGATTTCGGAAGGTAGTCAAAATAGGTCTCTGTTTCGGCGATGAGGTCATCTCTGGAACCAAATCTCTTTCCGCCAAGCCATTTTTTCTGGTTTGGAAACAGAAAGTAGTCGGAGGGGGCCAAATCTGGAGAATACGGTGGATGCGAAAGCAATTCGTATTTAAATGCATGAACTTTGGCTATGGCAACTGGGCACGTGTGAACACGTGCATTGTTTTGATGGAAGAGCTGTTTTTTCCTCGCCAAATGTGAACGTTTTTTCTTCAATTCGTCGTTGAATCGGGTCAGTACGGCTGCATAGTATTCGCCATTAATCGTTTTTTTCGGCGGAAGGTAATCGATGTAGATTATGCCGCGTGCATCCCAAAAGACTGTGGCTGTGACCTTACCGGCCAATGGCACCGTCTTCGCCTTCTTCGGAGCACGTTCGGTCGGTGAAGTCCATTGTTTCGATTGTTCCTTTGTCTCTGGTGTATAGTGATGGATCCATGTTTCGTCCACGGTTACGTAACGACGCAAAAACTCAACAGGATCACGCTTATAGATCGCCAAACACGCCTTTGAATCAGCCACACGTTCTCTTTTATGGTCGACAGTGGCAAACGCGGTACCCATCTTGTGGATAACTTTTTCATACCCAACTGATCACTCAGGATTGAAATCACTGAGCCATATGATATGCCTGTGGCCTCAGCAATCTTACGCACTTTTAGTCTCCGATCATTTAACACCATATCGTGGACTTTTTCAGCTGTTTCTGTTATGGCGACCTCATTTGGACGACCTGGACGTTCATCGTCAACAATGCTCGTACGACCGCGTTTAAATTCAGCTGTCCAATATCTAATGGTTGATAACGAAGGTGCAAGGTCCATATAAACTTCGTCTAGCTCCGCTTTGATTTCATTGTTCGTTTTCTTTTTCAAAAACAAAAATCCAATCACTGCACGATACTCAATTTTTTCTATTTTTGTAAAAACACAAAAGTTGTTTGTCTTTCGATGGCTGTCAAACGCAAACTAAACATCGCAGCGAGCTGAAACTTTGACAACAGTCATGTGAAGGATGGCACTACTAAACGTCGCTATTGATTTCTTTCCTCGACTAACAGATAGCGCAAGGCCGACTATTTATTGATCGACCCTTGAACAATCTTTATCATGGTTTTGACTATTTTTTGCTATTTTTCCTTCATTGTCGATCTGGCAATCGCACTCGATTGAGGGGGCGAGTTTCCCATGCCCTGGCGCGCTCGGGACGCAGTTGTCGTCCGAGTGGCTCGAGGTTGTTATCTACCTCGGCTGCTGCCGGGGTCGTTGCCTCGGTTGTCCTTGTCAGTGTCCGCTTCCGTTTGTACCTGTAACATTTAAACAGAAGGAAGCCGACCAAGGCTTCTGCTCGAATCTCCGAGCTTTTGTAGCCCCGCCGGATCTCGCAGCACGCTTGATAGTGAAACTTCCTCCTCGGTGCGTGTCGGAGGTGCCTCAGCTTCCATTTCCGTCAATTTTACGGCGTACGGGGGAAGGTAATCTTTCCGGATGACTTGAGATATTCGCCCTGTTGTTTTCACGCTGAAATCTGGGGCCGTTACAATACATACGCCTATCAAAGCCAGTATTCCGGTTATTTATGTCCATTTTTGCATATTTTAGGACTTTGCAGGGTGCGTTGTTGGTAACCAAAAATGTAGGGTGTGGCGGCGAGCAAATATAAGATGTGCTCAATACCTTGCAATTTTTTAAAGTCATCGGTTGTTATCCTCATGCATTTGCGATTCTCGGTGTCAATTACTACGTGACTCCCAGTCGTGTCGACGTAGTAGTACCTGCCATTGCTTGCTCGCGTGTGCATAGGGTATACTTTTTGTATACTGTACTATTGCTGCCCGATCAGCGGTATGTCGAGTATGAGTATAATTGCGTCACCTTCGCTGTAGGCCTTTAGGTCAGCCAGTCGCATAAGTGCTGACGCTTCGCTGTGCTCTATTCAGCTTGGGGACGCCTTACGGGGCGACGGCCACTAGGCCGGCGACCTTGTTCCTGAGGATGTCCTCGGGGTAGGGCACCTCTCCCGGCATGACGCGCTTGATAGTCGTCATCCCTGCCCATTATGCCGATGGGTATTCTGAATTTGACATTTTTTTTTCTTTTGGACTATATATAATTTGTTTTCCTTCGTGCTTTTTTAATTAAACAAGTTTTTATTTTACCTCGTTTCTCTTATTGGCGTTCCTTACCTGGCGCTTTGTAGAGTTCCCCACCCATTTTCAATAATTGATTTGTTAATTAGCTATAGGTAATTCTTATATACTACTGTGTTCAAAAAGTAAGGTTAATTTTTTATTTAAACTTCCCGCGTTAACCGAATCGGACAAATGAATTTTTTTAAGTTGGTAGGACTGTTAGTGACATCTGTGACAAGATACATGTCAATATCATCATTAGTTTTTAGTTTACGCTTGGTTTTGTGAACAAAGAAAAGTGAATTTGGCGATTTTTACGATGTCAAATTTTGTTGAGCAAAGAAGTGCTATTAAATTTTGCTTGCGGAATGAAATTTCCGCCGCTGAAACGTATCGAATGTTACAAACGGCCTTCGGTGACGAGACTATGTCACAGAAAAATGTTTACAAGTGGTACAAAAACTTCAAAGAAGGCAGAAAACGTGTTGATGATTTGGAACGCTCTGGACGTCCATCGACGTCAATTGATGAGCAACACATCAAGAAAATCAAGGAATCGGTGCTCGAAAATCGTCGATTAACAATTAAGACCTTGCCGACATGCTTGCAATATCAATTGGATCAGTGCAAGCAATTTTGAAAGGTCATTTGTGCCTCAGAAAAGTCAAATCGCGTTTGGTGCCAAAATTTCTCAATTTTTTCGAAAAAGAGCGTCGCGTTCAAGCATGTGAATCAATGATTTCTGACTATCAGGACGTCTACAAACAAATTATTACGGGCGATGAGACTTGGATTTATGCCTATAATCCGGAAACAACCGATCAATCGAGCGAATATCGTGCCAAAGGTGAACCGAGACCGAAAAATCCATGCCAAAGTCGCTCAAAAATCAAGGTCATGTTGACAGTTTTCTTCGATTATCGTGGTGTGGTGCATTACGAATTCCTTCCCACTGGCCAAACTGTCAACAAGGAATATTATTTAAGTGTTATGCGTCGTTTGCGTGAAGCTATTCGCAAGAAAAGGCTAGACTTATGGAAAGACAACACTTGGAATTTGCACCACGATAATGCACCGTCGCACACAGCACTGGTTCTTCGTGAGTTTTTCGCCAAAAACTCCACTCATGTCGCTCCACAAACACCGTATTCGCCTGATTTAGCACCGTGTGACTTCTGGCTGTTCCCAAAGCTCAAGAGACCACTCCGGGGAAATCGTTTTGAGTCGATTGAAGAGATTAAACGTGAATCGCTACGCGCATTGAACGCTATACCTGAGGACGACTTTTTAGCATGCTTCAAAGATTGGAAAAAACGTTGGCATAAGTGTATTGTAGCTAGGGGGGATTATTTTGAGGGGGACGAAATCGATTTGGAAGAATAAATGAAAAATGTTAATTTTAAAACAAAATTCACCTTACTTTTTGAACACAGTAGTATTTCGGACCTATTAGTGCTCGAAAAAGAGCTTCAGGCAGTTTGCGTGCACCGCCTGGGTTTTACGTCTCTTTCGGACTAAGTAATTGATGGGGGACCTCTTCTCTACTATTTCATGAGGTCCCGTCCACTTCGGGGTCAGCTTGGCTAACCGCCCCCTGCGCACCGTCTCGTCATGGAGGAGTACGCGTTCGCCTACATGGTACTCCTGCATCTATGCCCCGTGGTCATACGTATTCTTTAAACGTCTTTTCGCGCCTTCCAGGTTGTAGCGTACTACTGTCCATGCGGCGCGTAATCACTCCCGTAACTCGTGGACGTAGTCATCGTAGGCATTGGTGCTGCGGGGCTCCTGTTTCACGGCGGTCGGCAATTCAGCCTCGCATCCGTACACTTACACGTGGGGAGTAAGTGCGGTCCCCGTAAGTGGAGTGGAATTGTACGTAAACATTGCGTACGGCAGCCACTCGTCCCAATTTCCCCGATCTTCGCTTATGAAATTTTTCCGATATTCTTCGAGAGTGCGATACGACCTCTCTAATGTGCCGCTAGATTCGGGATGATAGGCCGTTATTTGTATCTTTTTAATTCGCAGCAGTCGACACATTTCTTTGATGGTCGAGCTGAGGAAGTTCGTACCTTGATCCGATAATATTATTTCCGGCGTTCCATGCCGGCAAATTAATTCTTCGACTAGTGCTGTTTTGACTGGCGATGTTTCCTGATTCGACAGTGGTATGGCCGCACTGTACTTTGTAAGCGCGTCCCGGATAGTGAGTATATACTTTTCTCCAGATGCGCTTTCAGGCAGCGGTCCTACGATATCGACCGCTACTTTTTTAAATAACCATGATGGGGTGTCTGTTAGCGCCATCGGCATTCGTTCCCTTTTCCTGATTTTGTTCTTTTGACAGGATTCGCAGGACGATATGTACTCTTCCAAGTCCCTTCTTAGACCGGGCCGGTCGAACTTGGTCCGGATCTGATGTAACGTACGCCTGATACCCTGATGCCCTCCTATGGGAGTGTCGTGATATTCTCTTATTATTTTTAGGCGGTCATCGATAGAGGGAATGGCTACGCCACTGCGGCAGTCGTTATACTCTTTTGTAGCGCTGTCTTCGTTCGCGCTGCTGGAAGTTTGCGCGCTACGGGCCCCGCCGTGCCTCGCCTCCTCAATAGGCCTTTGCGGTGTTCTGTCCGCAGTTTCGTCACTCGGTGTGCCCACCGGTAGCTCCGCCGCTGGGTCGCTCTCTGTCTCGAGCGGCCTTGCAACATTTGCTCTTCGCGGCCTTCCGCGGCTCGCGGGTCGGCCATGCTGTGCTGGGCTCGCTCTGTCTTTGTCAGCGATGCTCGCAGTCTTACCTGTGCTTTTCTCTGTCAGCTTGCGTGGTCTGCTCCTTCCCCGACCGCACGACTTCGCGGCAGGGCTGTGGGGTTCAGTAGCAACCTGCATGCACGCTGCGGATCTCTCTATCCTTCTCTGTTGCATGGGAAGACGCTGCTTCTCGCTTTGCCTCGCTGCTGGACTGGCCCGTGGTATTCTCGGCTCTCCGCTTTGTGCGGCTGTCCGTACCCGGGCACATGCTGTTCTTTTCTGTCTCGTGGGCGAGCTCGATCTCTCGCTCCGACGAGCTACTACGGCTGTATATGGTATCTTCGGCCCTCCGCTTTGTGCGGTCATTCACTGTGCCGAGTTGCCCCGTAGTGCTGTCCTTTTCCGACTCACAGACTACGTTCTCTGCTTTCGTTTGGGCCCTCGTAGTGAGGAATATACGGCTTAGCGCATCTGCATTCGTGTTGTGCTTACCTGCCTTGTATTCTACATTAAACTTATGTTCCGCTAATTTCATTTTCCAACGCATTAGTCTCGAACCTGGGTCCTTTACTCCGAACAGCCAGGTAAGCGGTTGGTCGTCCGTCACTACCGTGAAACGAGTACCATAAATATATAGCCGGAATTGAGCGAGAGCCGTAACTATGGCGAGTAGTTCTTTTTCCGTCGTTGTATAATTCAGCTCAGCCTTCGACATGGTGCGGCTCGCGTAACATATGGGCAAATCGTCCCCGATCCTGCCTTGCGAAAGAATTGCGCCGAGCGCCCTGTCTGAGGCGTCCGTTGTTACAACTGTAACGATAAATTTTTGCCTCAACGCACCCCGTTACCTGTAGCTGGCCCAAGCTATTTTCCCTTCCTTTTTATTTTCTCTTACGAGATGGGCGCCAGGCGCTTATGCGCCGGAAGGAAAAATAACGAGATGGCAGGCCAGACTCAACCCAGGCCAGCTACAGCTGTTCCAGGCAGAGTGGGTGGTTCGGACTGTCAAGTGACTAATTATTCAAAGATAAAATATAAATAAAATTAATTAATTAATATTATTCCTTAAAATTCATGAAACAAGTCAAACAATAAAATAACTACGTAATGTCAATAACTACGACCAAACGAGAACAATCAAGGAAGTCAGCTAAATAAATAATAAATAAATAAAATAATAACCATGAATAATTCAAACAACAACAGCAGGTACGGGACTTACAAACTTCTTTATTTCTCCAATAAACATCAATTTAGAATTTAACCAAAATGTCCCGTAAAATTAGTCTCGGCTTTCAACAATTTTCTCAACGTCGTTGGGTATCGTAATCTTAATCTTTGATTCAACAGTGCCAATTATCCCGTTTCTCTCTCACTCTCATACTTCGGTAGCCCCTAGATAGCCTATCTCGTTCGCTACGTATTTCTAATAATATTCATCGACCAAAATCAAATATTCGGTAGTCTCAACGCACCGTTCGCGATACGGCCTATCCCGAGCTAATCCCCAATACATCCAACGAAACCTTACAACGGGACATCGGAAGGTCACGTACGCGAAGCGACCCGCGGCTTGCTATTACAATTTCGAATAATCTATGCCGAGTAAGAGTCAAACCACCGAGATTTCCTACGGCTCATGAAATACCCAATAACGAGTAAATAAGGCTCTATAATTCCATGATAACCAAGGAAAATAATAACAATCGAATAATCAGTATGGGAATAGTAATCCCGATCAATACCTCTTGGTTAAATAAGATATAACAAATAAAATATAATAAATAAGATACAATAAATAAAATATAATAAATGAGATATCATAAATAAAATATAATAAAGAAAGTATAACAAATAAAATATAACTAAGGAGATATAATAAATAAAATATAACGACGACAATATAACGAATAAACTATAACCGATAAAATTTATCCAATAGTAAAGAAGGAATATCAAATAAGAAACAAATAAATAATCAAGAAAATTAGGAATCAAAAAGTAAACCCGAGAAACGCCAATTGATTCGAAGGCGACGCGACGCGGTCAGTAACGTACCAGTCCCCTCAACCTCCAATTTACGACGGGACGACGTACGAACACGCGTACGACCCTCTAAATCTAAACAAAAGAAAACTCGAACAAAATCATGTACATCTAAGACCCACAATTCGTTAAAACACGTGACGCGGTCTATTCCGTTCAGATCCCACACGAACTAATTCACAAAGTCCAAAGCACTCCGGGATAACGGCCTAACGCGCGCACGGTTTAACCGACAACAGAAACAATTAATCAATACAATGACTTTTCCCCGGCTTTTATCTGTTACACGATCTCGCGGTTACATGCTACGAACGCCGCAGTTCCCGATACAAATTTGCACTCTGCGCGCAGTGTACTAGAGTCGCAGGGGTGACCGAGTACGAATAAATTTTGAATAAACAGATCAGATGATAAAATAAGAAAATATTAGCGAAAGACCGTGGAAGGAAGAAGAGCTCACCGGGCCGATGACGATGTGTCGTTCCTGGGCTTCCGGGAAATCTCGAGTAGATTCTTAGCCTCACTCCTCACGTCCGGAAAAAAGGCGATGACCGATATGAATTTTAGATAGGCCGATAGACCGATAGTGGTTGTTTCGAGAGGATGCCGGCAATGTAACGGGACAGCCAAAGATATAGAGCGTTACGTCCTGCTTACTCGACGGTCCCCGGGAAAAAGCCTCGAGGTCCGTTCAACACGCGTGCCCATGAACTATGGCCCCCACTTAACCCGCTAGACTCGGTTAATTGGGGGGAACCTGCCTCGCCCGATGACCGCGACAAGCGCCTTAGCTGAACAACGCATAAATTAGCTACGGATCGTGCAGAGAGTAGCTTAGTCCGGCAGATGGATCCCATGCTCTGGATGGACTACTGCACGTAACTGATAGCCGACATCGATAGATAGATGTTAGATGTACGTTGAGCGGGACAGTATCTCCCAACAGGGAGAGGTGTAAAATATCGGCGAGTGTAAAAGACCGAATCCCGCAGTCAGCCATCGACGAATACGGCGGGACCATCCTCTTCCTCTCTGCCCGACCCTTCCTCGGTCGTGTCGCTCGAATTATACATAAAAAAATAAAACAACAAAAAAAATAAAAATAAAGAATAAAGAAGCCCTGGATAATCCACCCTACAACCCTGCGTGATCGTGTAGGCTTCCGTTGAGCAAGGAGGACGCAGCTCGAATTTTCTGCCACGTTACACAACAAACGGCTTTTCGAAGTCTGGATATTGCAATACTGGTGCTGTGGTAAGCGCTGTCTCCAGTTCTTCGAAGGCAGCATCTCTTACTGTGGTCCACTCGAATTTAACCCCTTTCTGGGTTAATTCTGTGAGTGGCTTCGCGGTTTTCGAAAAATCTTTGATGAATTTCCGGTAATAACCAGCTAGTCCGAGGAAGGATTGTACTTCTTTATCATCTCTCGGCACCGGGATTTCCCTTACCGCTTTCAGCTTCTACGGATCAGCACGTATACCCTCTTCGGAGATGATGTGGCATAGGTACTGCGTTTCTTTGCGCAGGAACTTGCACTTGCTCGGTTGCACTGCCAATCTGGCTCCTCTTAGCCACTGCAGTACCTCTCACAGCGTGTTGTTGTGCTTCTTGAAGGTTTTGCCGTGGATTACTATGTCGTCTAGGTATACATAGCATTTAACTCCCTGTAGTCCAGCCAGCGCGGAGTTCATCAGCCTCTGGAATGTCGGTGGCGCGTTTTTGAGTCCGAACGGCATGCGGTTATACTCAAAATGGCCCTGTGGTGTAGAAAATGCGGTTTTTTCTTTGTCTTGCTGCGTCATCGGAATTTGGTGAAATCCAGAGGCGAGATCCAAAGTCGTATAATATCGGGCCCGTCCGAGCTGGTCCAATATTTCGGTGATATTAGGCAGTGGGTACGAGTGCGCGATGGTGGCCTTGTTCAACTTCCGAAAGTCCACCACTACGCGCGTTTTTCTCACTCCGACTTCATCAGGTTTCTTCGCTACAACCAGCAGCGGCGCGTTCCACTGACTTCTGCTGGGTTGGACAATTCCTTCCGCTAGCATTTTGTTTGTCGGCTTCTCCACTTCTTTATCTCGTGAGCGAGTTTAGCCTCTCGCTTCGACGAGTTATCGGGGTTGCGTTGGGTATCTTTGACTCTCCGCTTTGTGCGGTTGTTCGTATACCCGATTGCGCTATCTTTCTCTTTTTTATGGGACTTTCTTTCCTGTCCTACTTGGGCTCGTGTGGTCGCGTATATGCGACTCAGAGCGTCTGCATCTATATTTCTTTTTTCGGCTTTCTGCATTTTACTGGACCCATGCCCCGATTTTACGGTCTTCCCAGGCAAGGGTTGCGATCCTAGGTCCTTCGATCCGACTTTAAAGGATGCGCGATGCAGCACTTCGTGCGTGCGCTGTCGCTTGTTCCCTCGTAGATGGAATACACTCTTGTATGCGCACATTATTCCTGCGTGAGCTGCATGTTTTTCACTGCTGGGGCACACCAAGTCGGGCTTCCTTTGTTGCTGCGCGACGCGTTGGGCTTTCTTTCCCGTGCTCTCTGAGCTTGAGCGCAGTGACTTGACCTGTCGGTTACGTACGGCGTTCGCTACCTTCGACGGCTCGAGTGTCGCCGTCGGCTGTTGCACTTCCCCGTCATGTTTATAAACATCTAAACTCACCCTATTGGGGTTTGACGGTGTGACACGGAATCTCGCTACTTTGCCTCGGCTGATTGCGCTCCTTTAGGGTAGTCCGACAAATTTATTCCCTTTGGCGGCATCCATGTTAGACCCATTTCCGGAAGGAAGCTTTATCTTCGTAAGCAGGCCTATGTACTTGCATGTGGCGGCAGTTCTACTGCGTGGTGACGAATATATCCTCGTCGCGCCGTCCCGTAGCGGCATGCAGTGCCCGCACAATTTCAGCACCTCTCTCTGTAGGATATCTGCCTTGTGATACTTGATAAAATCCATTCCTAGCAGCCCGTTGATCCCCAGCGGCACATTATTCTTGACTATGTAGAACCAATGTTCCACATTTAGAGCCGGTGTCTCCAGCACAATTTTTGCTATACCGAGGGGGTGAATTTTTCACCTGCCACACCCTGCAACTTCACGGAGCACCTGCTCACCATGGTCTCGGGCTTGAGGCATCCTTCCTTCAGTTTACTGCACTAGGCCCCTGTGTCCGCTTTAAGGGTGAGTACCCCGGTCATGGCCAATGATTCGACGATCTCAAATTCGCTGGCTGGAGCGCTGGACGCCGGCAGCGTTACCTGCAGTAACTACTGTGTCGTTTTCCTTCTTCTGCGCGCGGGTCTCTGCTGGGCCGTGAGCGTGTTTATCCTCATCGTTCCCCGTCGTCTGGTATCGGTATCTGATCGATTTGCACCTGCATTCACCGTGGACCTTTCACTCTTGCCCCCTGAGTCCCTAGGACATCCGGGATGCTGTGAAGACTGAGCAGGCTCGCTCTTGTTTTGCGACAACCTTTTCCTGCAGTCTTTCCACAAGTGGCCCCTTTTTTGGCAATAGTTGCACACAACGTCACCATGGTGTATGGATTTATTTTCACTGGGCATCGGTAGGCTCACTCTTCCCGATCTGCGGGTGCAGTCTCGAGCCACGTACCCTGGTCCTCTGCAAGTGCAACAATTTTCTCCCTGCCGGGATGGCGCGCATTGAGCTCTTCTGGAGTGGCTTAATGCTCCATCTACCCTTCCCTTTCGCTGCACTATGTTGGTTATCTCTATGGCCCCTGCCACAGAGTCATGCAGCGTTTGGTAATTTCTCGCACGCACCAGCACTTGCATCTGGCCGTACAGGCCGTTTTCGAAGTTAGCCTGTGCACTTCGTCGGGTGACCCTCTTTACGGTGATCTTCTGATCCTACATTCTTGACGGTTCACAGAGTATTTCGGTTATGTCTACTGTAATCCTCTCTGTTCCTGCCACGTAGGCGGCGATGTCCTCATTTTGTCCCTGCCAGAGGGAGCTGAACACCATCTGCAGCGCGGCCAGGGACTTCCGTTGTCCGTACAACGCTTCCAACTCACTCCTGAGTTGCGCCATGGTACTGATGATCTTGTTCTGCAGTTGTCTTGCTGCTGCACCCTCTAACTTACTCATGACTATCAACTCTAGGAGGGTGTCATGCTCCTCCTCTGCTACCCTGCGTAATATCGTCGCGCAGGACTTCAAGAAGAGCGGCAATGCCTTTGAATCCTTGCCGTCGAATGTCTTTACCATTTTGATTCCTAGGCTGAGGCTGAGCATATTTGAGGACGTCCGCACCTCCTCGAAACGCGTGCGTCTCAGGGGCTGTGCGGGGGGCGGATAGTCCTCCATCCCTGCTCCTCCTAACCGTCGCTGGAGCTCGGCTCTCTTAAGGAGTGGATGAGCTCGTACTCGTCCGCACCAACCTCGTTTAGCGTATCTGCCAAGTTCCGTCTTGCCGACGGTGTTTCAGCCTCCCTGAGTTCGCGATCGAGTTCGCGTTGGCCTCGACCGTCCCGCGCTGCAGCCTTTCGCACTTTCGTCAAGCTCTTTCCAATTCACCGTGGCTCCGGTCGACCGCCTCCAACCGATCTATATATACCGACCATATATATACCGACCAGGCTCCCGTACCTGTGGCTGCAGGGAAACCTACCCGATCTATTGTTTGCATGATTTCAATTTCCCGCTCCACCATTTCCGGGGTGATGCACTCGGGAGTTTTGCCACCAGTGGTCATATTGAACACGTCATCGCTTTCATCGCTCCCATGATCCCCGAATGACACACCCCTGAGTGGGTTCACGCCAAACTGGGCTGTCAGATGGCCTGCGAGGGCCTCCTGTCTGGCCGCAGGGATTCGTCCCGTCGGCGAGAGTTCCGATAACGCCCTGCGCGCTTCATAAACGATGTCCCTTACAGCCGCGGCTAATCCGGCTGTGGAGTCTACCCCTGCGCCAGGCAACGTCGTGTCTAACGAGTTGCCCCTACGTCTTGATCAGGCTCCTCTAGATTCCGACATGTTTATTTCGCGATGGGTTTACTTTAATGTTTTGTATATGTATGTATATAGTAAATGTATGTATATAGTGTAACCGCCAATTAAAGGAAGATGATCTGGCTGATGGTCCTCTGCATGGCGATGTTCTTTGGGTGCTGTTCCTTTGGTGCTGTAGACCTGCTGTCTCGTAGCTCCCCTCAAAAGTTGGACCAGTTGTCGATCCCTAGCACCGTTGATCCGTCTCTTGGTGGTTCCTGGGCTCGTCGTCCGCGCGTCGGCAACGGCTGCGCAACGGATTCGTCACAAGTAGCCGCTTCGGGTACTCGGTTGCACACTTTGTGCGGTTTTCCGCGACTTGATGTGACACTGTCAATCGGGACTTTAAACGTTTGACCGATGTTAGACCGCACCGACGTTCCCTTCGCGTCTTCGCGTTAAATTAGTCGGGTTTTCACGAACTACTTTGGCGTCCTTTGTACGAGTCGTAGTCGTCACTTCAAAGTCACTCTTATTACTTTGTCCAAAACACTTTTTGTCCAAATAAATTACGTAGCACTTATCACTTCAACAGATCCCACCGCTGCCACCAAATATTATGCCGGTACCGCGTAATTGGAGTACTCGGTAATCCGTATAATATTAAAAAGTTATTATTTTGGGATCGTTTGCCGATTAGAAGATGGAACTCGAGTAATTCGTGTAAACGTGAATTTATGTAAAAATGGAAATGTTTATTATAGGCAACGGCAACTTTCCGTTGTCTATTTAAAAGTCAATCAGACTTTAATACAATAAATCGTGGTTACGAGCCCGTACGAGAAATCAACCTCTCGCGTCTGAATCTACTGATAAAATTTAATATTTCGGGCGAGTCTGACCCGCGATCAACCGTTCAGGTTGATGTTAATCTCTAGACTGATTGCGGCAAAGCAGTTATTTGCCACATTGACCGAAATCAAGTGTCGAAATGGATTTCATAATAATCTCTGCTTGCGAATTCCAGCAGTCGTAGCTCGAGCTCACAGCAGTCATTGCTGGCAGCGTGGCTAACGTTTGCACATTTTTCCTACTTTGGTGAGTGGGTCTCACGCAAAGGAGGACAATGGCGAAATAATATACAAAGAATTAGTACGCGGCACAACACTACGATCAACTACAATCGATTCTCAATACGAATGAACTCCAAAATTTGCGTCCCGACGACGTCGGGCGCAGCGGTTTTTTCAAAATCGTATAACTTTTTTTTTTGGAGCTACTACAAACGAAAAAATGTTTACTAGAATGAACTGCGAACGACATTCTATAAGGATAATTTTTTTAAATTTCGATTTTCCAAAGTCGGGTGCCAAGTTCCCATAGCCTCCAACGTCTTGTACACTCCCGTATGCCCCATTCTCTCGTGATTGGCTGGAATTACGAGAAGACTCTATCTAAGAGGAATCAGAACACACCTATGAGACGATCGTGATGCTTTACAAAACTTAATTCCATTGTTATTTTGTATGTTGTCTAAGTATAAGATTTGGTATGATCATGTTCGCGGGGTCCTCAACCTCGAATCTTCCACAAGGATTACGAGTAAAAGAATCGGCTACCATTTTGTCTCGACCCTTGCAATATTTCACCACAAACGAATATTCTTGTATCATAGAGATCCACCTACTTATCCTCGCTGTATGATACGGTATCTATTAGTCTGGCTTCTTTTTCCCTGTCGTGAGTGAAGACTCATAATTTCCCATATATTCGCAGGTCGTTCCAGCTACACCCAAGGAATTCTCAAACAAAATGAAAATAGCTATACCGCGATTACGCAGTGTTTGGACTTTGTGATTATGAAGAAGGTATACAGTCGGTCTCTCCTGTACCGTTCGATCGATTGTTTACCTTCGTTGTCCAGACATTGTTGATCGACCCGTGGTACGGAAATCTCACTCGATCCTTTTATCATTTGTGTGTGTTTGGACTGTGGGGTCATGAGGTGGCAGCACCTCATGGACTAATTGGTCAATTTGACCTCGGAATCGTTTATAATCATTAGTGAGATGGTCAGTAAGTCCACGTAGTGAATTGACCATCCAATCATCTATCAGCTGGACACCTTGATGTCTTTCTGATCATACGCTCGCGCATACACCACGTGCTCGACCAATCATCAATCAACATGTGGCAGATAAGTGTTGCAGTGATTTCCGCCGACAACGTGATCACCACGACGCTATCTCTCCATCCATCTTTGATCACTCTAGACTGGACATTCATACCAAGCACTCGTGCTCTCGACCCGCATCGCAAAGTGTAGTACTAATTCAGCAAACCAAATCACGCTAAATTCAGTGTAGCATTAATTGTATGCATTGAGTGTATTGGACGGTTCACATGTTTTTGCTCTCAAAAGAAACAGACAATTCCAAGAGACATTAAAATCATTAATTCATGTGATCAAGCAATTAATTGCGTTCAATTAATTGCAGTGTGTAATTCACCATGTGGCGTCAGCCATTGTGAGTCCAAAGGTTCAGTATAGTGCTATATTCTACGTTTCTCATTCAAGTTATTGTTTTTGTTCAACTCATTGTTTATAATTTATAAATCTCATACACTGTCGGTTAACGTAGTTAACATAATTCATGATTGATTCAAACATATATTATAAGATACACTTGTAATATCTCAAATATTGCGTAACCATCACTACGTGGTAAAAATATTCATATACACCGTGATTATCATTCATTTGATGCCACAAATTAAATTCAGTTTAATTTATATTCTTCAATTCAATTGCGAGAATCATTTGCACTCAACTCATCATTCAGTGTCACATTCAACTCATTGTCAGTCATTCGACATCACATTGATAATTCAACTTCAATATCCGTTATATTGTAATTCATTCAACTCAATTCATTGCAAACTGTATTTAACATTTATTCTGTGTAATATCATTACAATTTTGCACACACTTCTTGTACAGGTTTGCCTCATACATGTTATAATATACTTGACATATGCTACATTAAAAATTCAATATTCAAATTATTTATATTATGACGATTTATATCCAATACCGGCAATAGTTTATTTGTTTTCAATAAGAACGAAACACGCAGAAATAAAAAACAAACATTAATAATTCAAATGATATGGAATCGTTTTATTTAAATGTGTTCTTCAAAGTAGATCAGTTCAGAATCTATAAAAAGCACAATGATCATTCGATCGTGAATTTCGCAACGTATGAAATTGCCACTCGCGACGAACAATTAATTGAGACAAAACACACCGATGAAAGTGAATCTAGCGATATATGGACGTACGAAGATGGTGATGGTGAAATTATACATGATTGCGTACATCAAGAGGATTTTCCGAGGGTGGAAAATAATGTAATGTCAAGAAGCGGAGCTGACTACGAACAGGTTTTCTCCGAGGAATTTCAGTGTTTCGCATGTAAGCTAACGTCATTGGATCGGGATCGTGCGCGAACATTACTAAATTTAGATTTAAAATATGAATCAATATTTTCGGAAAGACCAGGACTAACGATGATCCATAAACACGAGATAAAGTGAATAGAATGAAAGCCAATCTCCAAACACTCGTATCTCTTACCGATATATTTGCCAAAATCAGTGCCAAAGGAGATAAACGAAATGTGCAAATTAGGGATTATTCAACTTGTGAGGAGTCCATATTGTAATCCTTTGCGAATCGTATGTAAGAAATACGGACGAGTGAGAGTGTGTCTCGATGCTCGGTATCTCAATGCGATAATTGAAGGCGATAATGAGTCGCACTTTATTATTAACGAGATATCATCTCGTTTAAAATCTTGTTTAACTACTTTGGATATGACGCAAGTAAACTGGCAAATTCCACTAACAATGGAATCGCGAAAATGTACAGAATTTTTATTCAGCGGAACTCTTTATTAATTTAGGGTTATCCCATTCGGTCTCAAAACATCAGGCAGTGGTTTCAGATTAATGCGCGCATTAAGGTTGGTTTTTCGTGATGATTTTTCGGAATTTTTGACATGTTATGTTAATGACTTACTAATATCATCGGAGAATTAATCACAACATCTAGAGCATCGCGAGAAAATATTTGAAAAACTTAGTCAATATCAATTAACTCTGAGACTGAACAAGGCATTCTTTTGTCAAGAATCAGTAAAATTTTTGGGATTCGTTCTATCGTCGCAGGGAACCGTACCTGAACCGAACAAACTTGAAGTGATAATGAATTTAGAGGAACCACGAAATCTACAGCAATTGCAGAAATGGTAGTTTAGTGTTGAGCACGCCGAATATGTCGAACCGTCAAGATCCTTGCTGAAAAAGGATTGCCGCTAGGAATGGAGAGTTGAACACGCAATCGCATATCAAGAATTGAAAAATAATTTTAAGCGTACCGTAGAATTGTCACATTATCAAACAGATCAAACGTTTAATTGGCAAACCGATGCGTCGGATAAAGGCCTCAGCGGAATTCTATTTATACGATTAAACGAACTTACCTGTTGTGAAGTTCTATCGTAATTATATCTGAAGTCTCGTTCGAGAGATTACATAGGTAGGTAGTACCGTCTACTTCTTGCCCAAATCACACGAATATTCAGAGTTAATAAAATAAAAATCTGAACGAGGGACCAGGGCCTACTGTTCCGCCGTTCCATGCGTCAACCTCATAATGTTTATAGATTAATTAGTATGAGGGTGGGAATAGAGAGCAAAGTATGAAATATTTTTGCTTCTCAAGGGTGGGACGTAATCTCTCGAACGAGACTTCAGATATAATTACGATAGAACTTCACAACAGATAAGTTCGTTTAATCGTATAATTATATCATTGTCTCGTTCTCGAGATTACATAGGTAGATGTTTAGAGACTTACACATTGCTTTGTTAACAAACTTGTTATTAATATTATGAATCGACTCGGTTACAAAGAAAAAATACACCCAATATTTAACAAACCGAAATAAACGCTTAACGATAAATTCAATCAAAAAAAACAGCAGCCTCGAAATTGCTCATATCAGGCTCGATCGGTCTATTGTAAAATCTTGCAAACACCTGTGTTGGATAATCAGCTGGCGCACGGCGATCGATATTCGCCGTGCGTCGACCTGTTGATGTGCTCAAGCACGCAGCGTTCGGTTGGGCGGAGATAGCCGGGGCAGGGCTTCGCGGAGCCGAGGTTGTGCCTCGTAGGCATGCCGCATCGAGCGAGAGGATGTCTCTCTCGCTTGACTTCGGCTTCGCTCACCGGCTATCTCTCTCAATTGACTTCAGCGCCCAACGACGCTTTCATATTCCGCAGCCATATTGGATATTTGGACACTTACGTGAAAACCCTCACGGAACAGCGCACGCATTTGGGAGGCTCGGACAATTTTCACTTTTCTCAACCAGATCATCTCAACCTTCTTTACTCAACAGGACTCAAAATCAGGTACGGGTGCATTGTTATAATTTACCATAAATTCAATGGCAATGAGGAGTTGGATTCTCATCGGTACATCAACGTTTTTTGGTCTCACTTTATGGCGGGCATCGCAGCACATGTCGCGCCACGTTTCCTCTCAGCTCAATTTGCCGGTATAATTAATATAATTATGCAGGTGTTCTATATTCGCTGTACTTCCCCCCGGACATCTGCTGGGAGAGTACAGCGACTATACACTGCTCATTTTGTGCATCCTCATTATATGATGTATTGTGCTATGCAGTGCTGCCTGCATAGCTTGTCTCATGCATGTAGAGCACTCAAGCAATTTCAATTGCAAGTGCTCTCATTTGTTCACTGCAACCTCTCTTCATTAAGCTGCTGAGAGCTTGCTGTCAATTGTTATAACGCCTTACGCACTCATTCTCTCTACGCAGCACTGACTGCTACACGCACACCGCTCTCTACGCTCTCAGTACCTACTGCACACAATTAATAATAATAATTGTGTGCTGCTCAAGTCTCACAGACAAAAATCTGACTCAATTTTATTTATTTATACACAGTTTTTAATTCTCTCATTTTGGTGCATTTATTTTTATATCAACTTTGTTTTTTTTTCTAAATTCAACCTAATTTTGTATTTAATTCCAAAGTCTGACATTTTTCCAAATTACATTTAAATTATGGTTTGTATGTGACTTGTGGATGGTTAAATAAACCACTTTCTCTGAATACCATCTATGCGTCTGGTTTATTTTCACCCTGTCTTGAGTAAAGCTTCATTAGTTTCAATATATTCACAAGTCTGTCAAACACCATCGGACGGAATTCTCAAACAACCTGGGACTCTTTGGACTATCCTGCTGTCGATTTAATTATACTTTAATCTATTTCTTTGGCTAATCCTGTCGACGTCGCAGCATGTCTCGTACTATGAGGAATATAATTCTCACCTACGCCGCTAAGTTTGAGCATCGATTTTATCCACCTAGCTATGGTCTGTGTCGACGCCTGATGAAACGGCTTTCTCGATGTAATAAATAAGTTATCACAATTTTTTCTTAAAGGCTCTGTTAAGACTACATATCTCTTTAGAAACTATTTCTTGAAATAGGGGATCAATAATAAAGGCTGGCACTGGCCTGGACAAGAAGTTTTGATTAGATCCAGTATTGCTATCTCAAAACCCTCACTAGTGGGTTTAATATTATTAATTTTTATAAGCGATAAAGTCTGGATTCTATGTGCTGTTCCGAGTGCCAACGAGTTTCTCGGAAATCTTTTGAAGGTTCGAGTCTTCCAGAAAACAATGGCTCGCTAGTGTACGTAGTACAACTCCCGGGTCCCATGTCTTGTCATACTTTGGCTCAGTCGGACGCAATCGAAAAATTCCCTTGAAAAATCTCGTAAAATCACTGTCTTCAGTGATGTCGTTCACTGAGATTAGTGATACAGCTGATATCGTCGAATTAAGGGTTCCATAGGAAGCCCCTGCATCGAATTTTTGAGTCAAGAAATTCAAAAGATCGTTCTTGGTAGCGTTAAACGGATTAATCACCGTACTTGTACAGAAATCCCACCAAGCTTTCAATGGAGTCGCATACGGTTTGATGGATGAATCCGCTAGAGATGCGACTAACACTTCTATCGTTGATCTTGGTAACCCTTTCTTGATGAAGGCGTCCCTGATAACTTTCCGGCAATCAAACGCAAGTCTCTTGCATAGGGTGAAGAAGTGCTCTGCATGGAGACAATAAAAGTTCGTCAGAAGGGGTGAAATAAATAGGACGCTCAACTAAGCACGAATGGAATATGGGAAACCACGGCTGATTCGGCCAATCGGGTACTATCATAATTGCACAAGCTTGTTCCGCGATTATTTTTTGTAAAACCTTTGGAATTATCGCAAACGGGGGGAACGCATAGAAATACGTATTTCTCCAACTGACAGTAAATGCATCGATGGCATAGAGATCCTGAGGATCTCTATGCCAAGAACAAAAATTCTTGCATTTAGCGTTGGCTCTAGTTGCAAATAGGTCTAAGGCCAGCGTACGGAAAGTTCGAATAATTCTTTTGAACGCAAAGTTTAGTAATTCCCATTCTGTATCTGTATTCTGATTTCTAGATTCCCGATCCGCGTTCTCATTATTTGCCGATCTAACGTAAGATGCAAAAACGCGAATCTCTCGCTCCTCACACCATTTCAACAGTTCCTTCACCAGATGAACTAATTATGGGACGCCTCCCATACGATTGATATACAAAATGGCGGTCGTACTATCTACGCATAGTAAAACTTCAACCCCACGCAAGTCAGAGGCGAAATATCGAAGAGCTATGAACGCTGCTGTAAGCTTGAGATAATTGATATGCAAAGATTTTTCCCTATCCATCCAGAAACCGTGAGCCCCTTCCCCATTGCAGTGGGCATCCCATCCCGGCAAAGACGCGTCGGAAAAAATTTCCCGGACATATTCAGGACTAGCGATCAATCTCTTTGACGATTGCAGTTTCCTTTCCTACCAGTCGAAATCTTCGCGAAGGGAGTCTGGTATGCTCATGATTGCCTCATAATCGTTACCACTCTCTGAGGGAGCCAGAAAATTTTTTTTCTCGAAAGCTTTGAGGTATACACGGCGATATTCTAATGCCGGACTATAAGCTACCAATGTTCCGACAAATCGAGCGAACTCACGAATTTTACATGTTCGTTTCCGCGAAATTAGGTGAACTAATGCTCTGGCATTTTCTCTTTTTTCAATAGGAAGTTATAGCGACATATCGATCGAGTTGATGTTAAATCCTAAAAACAAACAGACTTGCGCCGGTTTTAAGATACTTTTTTCATAGTTAACAACGAATCCGAGTGATTCGAGTAATTTGATTGAAGGCGTAACATTACGCGAACAACTATCGTAGTTTTTGCCAATACACAACAAGTCATCCAAATATATAACCGATACGAACCCTTTCGCTCTTAGCGAACTAACTAAAGGCCTTAGGATTTTTGTGAAAATGTATGGAGCTGTCGATAGACCGTTTGGCAAGCATGTAAACTTGTACAACTGATCTTTAAAAATAAACCGAAGAAGTTTTCGACTATCCTCATCTACCGTGACCGAATAATACGCGTTCTTCAAATCTACTTTTGCCATAAAGTCGTTCCTCGCGACAATTCTTGTCGCAGTTCTGCAATCCTCCATTTAGAAATGCTCGTTTTTCAAAAACTCATTCAAATTCTTTAAGTTTAACACAAATCTGTGAGAACCATCTTGTTTCGGGACCAAAAAATAGCTCGATATGAACTGGCCGTCTTTCGGGAGACAAGTTTGAACCGCGCCAATATTTAACAATTTATCTATTGCTCGTACTAAATGACGCTCTTCGGCCTGATTTTGTAACCCTGGACCGCGAGGTAATGTTTTTTAAATCACCGGATACTCGGTCACAATTCGATACCCGCTAACACAGCGAATAACGAAATTATCGGCAATTTTTTTCCATTCGGCCACAAATTCTCGAAGTTTACCAGCAGAATTTGATACCTCTACTTCTTTCCCTTCGACGATTTCTCGTCCTGAAGTGCTTGCTCTAGCGGTTGGTTCTCCTGCTGTGAACGACCTCTCCTCGACTTGTACGCGTTGGGACCTCACTGGTTGTAGCCCGCCTAATTGGTCCTCTGTAATCTCGCAGGGGGGCTCTTCCAGTTTAACGGATTATTCTTCTTGCCCGGCACTTTCCCCGGAGTTGGTTTTGCCGGCTGTAATTTCAAATCAAGGCCCGCTTTCTCCACTGCTTTTGCAGTTTTCAACTTTTCCGTCAAGTCTTCCCCAAACAGATATTTATCTGTCTCCGTTCTTTCCAGGAGAGTCTTCGCTTTCTTGTCCAATCCTGGCAGAATATAAGCATTTCTAGCAACTGACTCCTTGTGGTGCAGATCTGCTAGTAGTTTCCCCGAATCGCACATTCGTTTGAGGAGTTCGTTTCTGTCTACGCCCTCTTTCTTCTCATTCAAGAGTAGCATGATCGCTGATCCTAACGCCGACATCGCTGAGCCGATAAGGCATTGCGAATCGACAAAGTGTTTGTCTCGCTTTACTGCTGTCTCGTTGAGAGACGAGACGAACTCTGGATTTATAATTGGCGGTTCCAATGAACACTTTCCTCCACGGGGATAACTTTTGAGCAGCTCGGCTCGTCCCTATTTGTCCAAGCCGGAGACCATCCACGCTTTCCATCGAGCAGCCAAGTCCAGATGTATGATAGCATCCTTCGGTGCGCACAGCGATGGGTCTTCACCCAGAATCTGCAACGCTTCCTCATCTATTGACTCGGAGTGTACTGAATCCTGATCACTATCAGAATTTCCTTGCTTTTCGGACTGATTGTTCGGACAACCTGCAATAATTACTCGATATTCGTAATACGAACACCTAGCTAAGCTATGTCACAACGGACATAACCTAAATATGCAGCTAAGCGAACATAACGGGCTATTGTCTTATTTCGGAAATAAGCTCCAGCCATATACCGCATGTAGCATATATCGCCTCAAATGTGCGATCTCGTTGTCTCGAATAAATATAGCTTACCTTTTTCGAGGAGTTTCATACTCGTAAGATCGATAAAATTCGGCGAATATTGTTGAGTTGCATCATCTTTTGTTGAGGGGCCGGGATCATCTTGCCGCGTCTTCGCCGCCGATGTTTTCTTGAGACTATAAAATTGATCCTCGAGCCTCCTAATCTTTTTATAGAATTTTCCTATTACGGATTCTTCCGCGTTTCTTTTTGTTTCACTTTCAGACATTTTTGCTTCACTGATTAAAGGAAAAAGTTAATTTTTTATCACGCAGTTATTAACTCTGGCATGACGCCATTAGGCACGAAAAAACGTGATGAGGTTGACGCAGGAAACGGCGGAACAGTAGGCCCTGGTCCGTCGTTCAGATTTTTATTTCATTAACTCTGAATATTCGTGTGATTTGGGCAAGAAGTAGACGTTACTACCTACCTATGTAATCTCCAGAACGAGACAATGATATAATTCAAATGGACAACAGTAACGACCCGAGAATAATATCGTTAGTCAGTAGAGGGCTTATACAGGCGGAAAAGAATTACACAACAGCCGAGAAAGAGCTTCTCGCTACTGTATACTCAAGAGTTAAGTTTCGTATATATCTTCACGCGCGTAATTTTGTAATTATTAATAACTTAATAAGAAACCCTATCATACAGCGAGGATAAGTAGGTGGATCTCTATGACACAAGAATATTCGTTTGTGGTGAAATATTGCAAGGGTCGACACAATGATAGCCGATTTTTTTAGTCGTAATCCTTGTGGAAGATTCGAGGTTAAGGATCCCTCGAAAATGATCATACCAAATCTTATATCAGTCAATATGACGTATCGCATGACGCATTAGTTATGGTAATTCAGCTCGAACTAGATCCAGTTTTGAAGCGCTCAGCGACTTTGTGCATAAATATAAACAGGATCATGCCGACAACATACAAAATAACAATGGAATTAAGTTTTGTAAAGCATCACGATCGTCTCATTGGTGTGTTCTGATTACTCTTAGATTGAGACTTCTCGTAATTCCAGCCAAGCACGAGAGAATGGGGCATACGGGAAGTGTACAAGACGTTGCAGGCTATGGGAACTTGGCACCCGACTTTGGAAAATCGAAATTTAAAAAAATGATTTTTATAGAGTTTCGTTTGTAGTTGATTGTAGTAAACATTTTTTCGTTTGTAGTAGCTCCAAAAAAAAATTATATGATATTGAAAAAAGCGCTGCCCCCGACTTTGTCCGCACGCAAATTTCGCAGTTCATTCGTATTGAGAATCGATTGTAGTTGATCGTAGTGAAAGAATTTCCATTTGTACAGGGTGCGCCATCTCAATCTGGTCGATGGAAGTATTGAATAACTCTGACAGATTTTAACCGACCAGCGTCGTACAACACGTTTCGTATAGGTTATTTCAGTACAATTTCAACCATGTATCGCTATACGCCGAAAGAACGCGCCGAAATAGTTTCGCTTTACATTGAAAATAATCGTTCAGTTGTGTCAACTCAGCGTGCGTATCGTAAAAAATATCGCGGACGTTCTGCGCCCAAAGGCGACACTATCCGTCATTTAGCTTCAAATTTCATGGAGCACGGGTCTGTAGCGAATCTCCAACATCAAGCTCGACCGCGTCCAGGTCGTTCAAATGAAAATATCGAAGCTGTTCGACAGAGTGTTGCAGAAAATCCAAATGTCTCATACCGCCGCCGGTCTCAGCAATTAAACATCAGTGGAACCACTTTGAGAAGGATTTTAAAGCAAGATCTTCACATGTTTCCGTACAAAGTGCAGTTGACTCAAATATTATTGGAAACTGACAAGCCACGACGCTTGGCTTACGCTAATAACGTTAGTCGAATGAAGGAAGCTGAGCCGGATTTTTGGGAGCGAATTCTGATGACCGACGAGGCTCATTTCACCCTCTCTGGCGCTGTCAACAAACAAAACTGTCGCATGTGGGGCACCGATAATCCGCATATTATTCACGAAACTCCATTGCACGATGAGAAAGTGACAGCTTGGGCCGGTGTTTGCTCAAAAACCACCATTGGACCATTTTTCTTCAGAGCTGGTGAAACTGTCAATGGGGATCGATATCGGTGGATGTTGGCACACTTTGTTTTACCACAAATGCGTGAAAAAGGTCTTAAGGAATTTTGGTTCCAACAAGATGGTGCGACATGTCACACTGCGCGCTCAACAATGGACTATTTGCGTCGGAAGTTCCCAGGACGTGTGATATCAAAGAAAGGTGATATTGACTGGCCACCAAGATCGCCGGATTTGACTGCACCGGACTTCTTCTTGTGGGGATTTTTGAAAAGTAAAGTCTATGCCAGGGGTCTCCAAACTTTCCAGCCTTAGGGCCATACTGATTACTCCAGTAAGTTCCGAGGGCCAAAACCATATTATCATTGTTGCCGGTGGTAAAAAGTGAAATAGTCCAAAATCTGTCCGCGGGCCGAATGTGGCCCGCGGGCCGTAGTTTGGAGACCCCTGGTCTATGCCAACAAGCCGAAGACCATAGAGGAGCTAAAAAACAACATTCGAGCCGAAATCGCAGCGATATCGCCCGAGACGCTGGCAAATACAATGGAAAATGCCGAAAAAAGAGCTCATTTTTGTCTCAGTAATAAAGGCGGACATTTGATCGATGTGGTTTTTGGAAACTAATCAAAATAAATTGTAATGAATCAAATTTAATAAAAAAATACGACTTTGTGAAATCTGTTCTAAATTCTCTAAGTTATTCAATACTTCCATCGACCAGATTGAGATGGCGCACCCTGTAGTTGAAATGAAAAAAAGGTATAAGCATTTTTTGTCGTTAATTTTTTTATGAACAAAAAAAGTTACCGCAAAACAAAATGGTACTACAAACAACTACAAGCGAAACTCTATAAGAATATTGAAAAGAAATTTCGATTTTCTAAAGTCGGGTGCCAAGTTCACATTGCCCTATGTCAGACATAGAGACACATCTTGCTTACGACGTCGTTAAACATGGGTATTCAAATAAAGTCACTATCTATTACCAAACCTATTCGCATTTTAGTACCAGAGGGATCGGCATAAATAAAATGGAAAGAAAAAAAGTTATAAACATTTTTTTGTTATTATTATTTTTTTTTAACAAAAAAAACTTTTTACAAACGACTACAAACGTCATTAAGTTACTACAAACCAAAAAAAAAAAATGCTACAAAAAACGAAAGAACGCTACTATAAGCGAAAAAAACTATAAAAACAACTACAATGTAAACGATGTTACTACAAATGAAAAAAGTTTTACTACAAACAACTACAAACGAAATGAAGTTACTACAAACGAAATAAATGCTACTACAAATGAAAGAACGGTACTACAAGCAAAACAGAGTTACTACAAACGAAAAAAATGGTATTACAAACAACTAGATGGTAAACGAAGTTACTACAATTTGGTTCCTCGTCGGTAACTCGAGAACATAGCAAACGGATAAATTGTACTTTCTTTCCTATTTATATTTCGTAATAAATAACGCAAAGTTGCCGTTGTTTATAATAAACCTCAAATTAACTCTGTTATCGTAAATTTATCTCAGTCACGCGAGATTCATCTCCTTATAAGCGAACGATTCCAAATAATAACTCTTGAAAATATTATACCGTCGACCGTAATACTCTATTTACGTGTTACCGGCATAACATCTTGTAACTTGACCGATATTTTTTTACGACATTTAGAGGGACATAGAAAATTGCTAGTCAACGTACACACCGTGAACCACGTTTACGTTCCATAAAGATGACCGGATGATTGGATGTGTGAATAACTAAAATATAATTTTGCTCCTAGTACCGCACA
Organism: Cylloceria caligata; assembly: GCA_963942595.1. Lineage (NCBI taxonomy): Eukaryota > Metazoa > Arthropoda > Insecta > Hymenoptera > Ichneumonidae > Cylloceria > Cylloceria caligata. The sequence goes on from OZ012710.1 coordinate 41,364,811, forward strand.
GTATTTGTAATCATTTGCATAAATTAAAGTATTTTTCCATGTTTGATGAATCTTATAGTATGAAATATAATTTGTTATGTTGAAACTTTTCATACAAGTGGATGTGTGCCTTGCCTTTCGCACACATCTGAAGTCGGCTCAGTATCTTTTAGTTTTTCATAGCAATGCATTTTTGTGACAACACCCGATTAATTCGACGATTTTTTCGTTTTTCCACAAAATTTCGAATGAATTGTATAATGCCATTTAATATTCATAACTTAATCAATAATGATCGTATCGACTTAACTCATGGTGATTGTCGTAGAATAGGAACTGCGCTACTAGAGCCAAAATATGCACCCTTATAGACTTGATACCTGGAGGTGAACAGAATGAAGAATAACCGCATAAACTCTTTTTCAACCGTTGCTTTATCTTCTTCAAATAAGACTGTTGAGTGTGTCTTGCGGCAAATATCTAAATGTCTTGCAGGCAAATAAAGTGTGTGCCTTATAAAACTAATATCTACATCCCTTAACATTCTCCAAAAGAAAAGCCAGAGGAGAAGAGAGGGAAAATACTTCATGCTCAACCAACAGGTTATTGGCCCAGCACGAATTTTCCAGTATTATAGCTGAGAGAGATCTGTTAAGTAAAGAAAAGAGACGAGAGACCCTCGAGTGTTCGTGAACGAGACAGGGACACATGGACGGTGAAAATGGCAACTGAGTTATCGACAAAGCATGTGTCGAAGTTTGATGGCACAAACTATCTCGGATGGAAATTTCAAGTGGCCCAAGTGTTCGTTGCATATGAAATCTTCAATGTCGTGACCGGTGACAAAGTCATGCCACAAGACAAAGCATCGGTAGCTGCTAAAACGTGGGTAAAAGACAATGCAAAGGCTATGTTCGTGATCTCATCAACGATGGAATATCCTCAACTCGAGTGTCTCCTGACCTGGACAACTGCCAAGGAAATGTCGGACAAGCTCGAAACGATCCATACATATAAGTCGGCCTTGAACAGACTATTATTGATGCAGTGTTTTCATGAATACCGCATGGGAATGACGGATTCGGTGGTGCAACACATGGCTAGAATACAAAACATGGCAAGCCAGCTTATGGACCTCGGCGAGAACGTTTCTGACGTTACAGTAATGGCGAAGATCCTGGCAAGTTTAACGCGTAAATTCTCTGGATTCCAAACAGTTTGGGACAGTGTGGAACCTGAGAGACAAATCATTCAGAACCTACAGGAGCGTCTGATGCGAGAGGAAAGCCAGATGAACAGTGCTGAATCTGGCGAGGTGACCGCGCTAGCAGCGATGAGAATCAGCAAAGTGTCTAGTGGCGAGGACTCCTACAAGAAAAAAAAGCAGCGAGACATAAAAGACATTGAGTGTTTTTGATATCAGGAGAAGGGGCATTACGCTCGCGATTGCCCCTAACGTAAACAAAAACGAAGTGGCCGCGATGAGGACAATACGCGAGATTGCGCGTTCGAAGCGACGAACACGCAAAGTAAACGCGTCGTGAGTGGACACAGTCGATACGAAGGGCCATCTGGTGAGCAAAGGCACAAGTTACTAGGCGTCGATCAGAAAGACATTTGGTATATCGACAGTGGGTGCTCGAAGCATGTCACGTTTCGGAGAGACTGGTTCGTGGAGTTTTGGCAGAAGAGAGATGTTAGCACGATTTCACTGGGCGATAATCGAGAGTGCACGGTAACCGGTGAAGGGACTATAATTATGGAGAAACTGGCAAACGGTGTGTGGCGCGAGGCTCGCATCGAGTGCGTGTTTTATGTGCCAGATGTTCGGAAAAATTTGTTCTGGGTCAATATGTGTATGTCGCGAGGATATTTAGTGATATTTCGCGAAAACAACGCATTGGTGATGTAAGGTAACGAGATCGTAGCGACCGGCATAAAGCAATCAAATGAGATATACAGGTTAGTTTTTCGCACAAACATGCCAGTGTGTGTCAATGAGGCTAACGTGTCAACGACTAGTTTGAAGGCCTGGCATGAGCGCTTCGGACATGTGAACAAACGCGATGTAAGTGGGTTGATAAAAAAGGGTATTGTCGATGGTATCAAAGTGACTGATAAAAGCGACTTTCTTTGTGATGCCTGTCAGCTCGGACAGGCGCAGAAACTATCATTCAAGAAGACTGTCCAAAAAGTGAGCAGAAAACCGGGCAAGTTTATCCATAGTGACGTGTGCGGGCCGATGTCACAGGAATCGACAGGAGTCGCAAGGTTTTTCGTAATGTTTAAGGACGATGCTTCGGGGTTCAGACAGGTCTTCTTTTTGAAACATAAATCCGACGTAATCGAAAGTTTCAAAGTGTTCGAACGCGAGTTAGCAAACAAATTCGATAGAGTAATGAAGACTCTGCGTAATAACAAACGTCGTGAATATTGCAACGAGGCTATGAAACAGTATTTGCAGCTACGGAGCATAAAACACGAGACAAGTGCTCCATACACCCCCGAGCAAAACGGAAAAGCAGATAGAGACAATATGACGGTAGTGGAGTGCGCGCGAACAATGATGAAGGCGAGAGACATCGAGTTACCACTGTGGGCGGAAGCAGTAAACACCGCTGTGTATCTGTTAAATAGAATGTCAACGACTGGAGGAGATGGCAGTAAAACGCCCTATGAGATGTGGATGGGCAAAAACCCTGACCTCAAGCACGTGAGAGCGTTCGGCGAGGAAGGATTCGTGCTCATGCCGAAGCAGTTTACACGAAAGTTCGACGCCAAAGCAAAAGGGTGCTTCAGGTAGGCTACGAGGGAGAGTCAACCAATTACCGGTTTTTTCTTCCAGACACGAGAAAAGTAACTATCTCAAGAATTGTCAGCTTTCACGAAGGCATCGGCATGAGAGAAATATCAACTGCAGATCTCGAAGATGAGGAGGAGGCCATGATCTTGGCAAGGGAAGAATAACCAGGTAAGCAGCAAGGAGAGTTACCATGCGTCGATAATCCAGAAATTGCTCAGACCGAGAACAATGCAGAAGTTAGACCTGATGCCGAGTTATCTCGCGTTATTTGTCGACGACGGTCTCATAGTGTGCAAATCGCGAGAAGTGTTAGAAATAATTATCGAGAAACTAGAAAATACGTTTGAGATAACTATTGGTGATTGTAGCAGCTTTGCCGGTTTGCAATTAAGTCGAAATATGACACAGAGATCGATATTTTTACATCAGAGTGCATACATTCAAAGAATCCACGAGAAATTTCATATGAGTAACGCGAAAGCCGTATCTGTTCCGGCAGATCCTCATGTGGTGTTACAACCGGCAGAGCTGTGTGATGAATTGTGCAATATTCCATATCGCGAGGCGCTCGGGTTGCTGATGTTTCTTGCCACGGTGTCGCGTCCAGATATTGCGTATGCGGTAAACACGGCGACTAAATTCTCAAAACGTCCTAGCAATATTTATTGGCGAGCGGTGAAAAAGATATTTGCATTTCTAGTCGGAACCAAAAACGTAGGCATATTGTATAAAAGCGGCGGAAGCGAGCCAGAGCTAATATGATACGCGGACGCGGACTGTGCTAACGATCTTGAGACCAGGAGATCCATGACAGATTATGTATTCAGTCTATCAAATGGTCCTGTGTCTTGGGCGTCACAGCGACAAAAATTAGTCGTGTTGAGTACTACCGAAGCCGAGTATGTAGCCGCATCAACTGTAGCGAAAGAAGCCATTTGGCTAAGAAGGTTGCTCGAAGGTATCGGGCGACAATGCGAGCGAGAAACCGTATTATTTGTCGACAATCAGAGCACTATGGTATACGTTTAGCGAAAAATCGTGAGTTTCACAAAAGAACGAAACATATTGACGTTCGTTATTATCATTTGCGTGAAACGATGGAGAAAAAGATTATTCGCGTCGAGTTTATTCCGTCAGAAAACCAGCGAGGGGACATGTTCGCCAAGGCCTTGTCTAGAGACACTTTTCTTAAATACAGCGAAAGCATCGGGTTAAGAGAGTGTGATATCAAATACTAAGACGGCGGAAGTGTTAAGTGTGTTTTGCTTATTGGACTGGCGCGCGAAAAAGAGGGAGAAGCACATGAACCATGCAACCGCAATTGCGGTGTTTATGCGCGCGCAATCAACCTGGCTGCGTGCCGAACAGTTCTTTTGTTCTTACATCTTTTGTCAGTCTCGCGGTTAGAAGCAGGCAAATAAAGTGTGTGCCTTATAAAACTAATATCTAGGTCCCTACATTCTCCAAAAGAAGAGCCAGAGCACAAGAGAGGGAAAATACTTCATGCTGAACCAACAATGACATCTGTAAGGTTGCACATGTTTATACAAGTGGCAGTGTGTCTTGCCTTTCACAGATATCTGGAGTCTACTCTGGGTGTTCAGGGTGAGCTTTTTCGGCCATTAATCTGGTAAGTATAGTTTTCTTATGGCCACGCAAGGAGGAAAGTACCTCGTAATCTTGCTGTTCGGACCACCTCGCGATGCTGTTTGGAGTTGCAAGCATGTATAAACAGCTACACGATTTATATCTAATTATTATGGTAGACATCTCCTCGTAGCAGTACAGCTGCCTCTGAAGTTTCAGGTCATGATAGGCAATCGGCTAAATTACCACTAGGAATAATTTAGAGACTCAAGCAGCATCGACAGGGCAGGGCGATTGATTTTGCCGTGCGTAGCTGTAAGAAAAGTATAGGAGAACAGTCTTACGGATGTAGAAGCGTTTTCTGGTCCCAATGCAGCTGCCTCAGGCAGATTTGGCACCTTTGTAGCATCGCAGTCTCTTCTGCCGTGCATCGATGTAACAAGTGTAACCTCACTTTTCTTATAAAGGTAAAAACGTCTCCTGATATTAATGAAACTGTCGATAATGATTTGAAGCTTCGAGTAGTATTGTCAGGTGCAAAATATGACATTTGTCACACATACCTACTACATGCCTCATTTCTACCAGGTGTATGCATAAGTTTTTTCCGGTTTTTTGGTAAAAAAAAACACGTAATTTTCAAGGGAAATTAATTTTTGTTTTATTCAAAATATTGGCCATCGGCTTCTACACATTTCGCCCATCTTTCAGGTAACTTATGAATACCATGCCAGAAAAACTGCTTGTCTTTTGCGGCAAACCATTCGTCGAGCCATTTTCCAACTTCCTCGAAATTGCTGAAGTGCTGGGAGCGCGTGCCCCATTGATGAGAAGAGGTGATAGTCAGATGGCGCCAGGTCTGGCGAATACGGCGGGTGCGGAAGGATGTCCCATCCAAGCGATTTCAAGGTGTCTTTCACTGCTTTTGCTGTGTGAGACGGCGCATTGTCGTGTAACAAAATCACTTTGCCATGTCTTCTGGCCCATTCCGGTCGTCTTTCGATTAATGCGTGGTTTAAATTAATAATTTGTTGGCGATAGCGTTGTGTATTAACGGTTTCGCCGGGCTTCAAGAGTTCATAATACACAATACCGCTCTGGTCCCACCAGACACAAAGCATGGTCTTCTTGCCGAAGCGATTTGGCCTTGGTGTTGAAGAACCGGCTTCGCCAGGTGAAAGCCACGATTTTTTCCGCTTCGGGTTTTCAAAATAAATCCATTTTTCGTAACCCGTCACAATTCGATGCAAAAATGATTTCCTTTCGTGGCGTTGAAGCAGCACTTCACAAGTGACTTTGCGATTTTCTATTTGACGTTCATTCAAATCGTGTGGGTCCCATTTACCGAGTTTATTGATCTTCCCCATCACTCGTAAACGTCTGCTGATTGTTTCTTGTGACACATGTAATGCTTCTGCTAATTGCCGTTGAGTTTGAGTTGGGTCATCATCCAATAACTCCTGCAATTGCTCGTCTTCGCATTTTTGTGGTCTACCAGAGCACTCACCTTTCACATTGAAATCACCACTTTTAAATTGTCGAAACCATGTCTCACATATTCTAATCGATGGAGCGTGTTCACCATATGTTTCTACCAGCAAACGTTGACTTTCAGCAGCCTTTTTCTTTTGATTAAATGAGAAAAGCAATGCGTGCCGCAAATGTTCTTTTTCAGGCACAAAACTCGACATGATCACTGAACGATAAAACAAAGACGCTAGTTTTTGGCGGATTCAACTTGTGTGTGTTTGTAGGTTAATGTCAGACGAACAAAATGACGTATGTGGCAAATTAATACGCTGCGTACTTTTCGCTGGCGCCATCTCTTAGTTAAACCGGAAAAAACTTATGCATACACCTGGTAGTGGTGAAAGGCATTCGTTGGTAGTAACTATTTATAAGCTATAGTTTATGTCATGAACACATCATTTTTATCATAATTAAATACTATATGAAATGAACTATGGTCTAGGACAGGGGTCTCCAAACTACGGCCCGCGGGCCACATTCGGCCCGCGGACAGATTTTGGACTATTTTACTTTTTACCACCGGCAACAATGATAATATGGTTTTGGCCCTCGGAACTTACTGGAGTAATCAGTATGGCCCTAAGGCTGGAAAGTTTGGAGACCCCTGGTCTAGGAGATTCATTGCATTTCAATTATGATTATAGAGATAATAGTCATAGAGTGCCACACATTTCAATGTACAATTATTTATTTAAAGAGAACCAAACACAATTACAAACACTATTTGGAACGTTTTAAGGTTAAGACATAATAAATAATTACATCCGGTTAAGGTATTATTAACATTTGTTGGAAAATCAGCTGGCGCACGGCGATCGATATTCGCTGTGCGTCGACCTGTTGCTGCTGTGTAGCACGCTGCGCTCGGCTATGCCGGAAATAGCCGAGGCAGGGCCTCGCAGAGCCGAGACTGTGCCTTGCAGGCATGCCGCGTTAAGCGAGAGGTTATCTCTCTCGCTCGACTTCGGCTTCGCTCATCGGCTATCTCACTCATTTCATTTCACTTCGTTGACCCAGTTTCTATCTGTTACGATAGGGAACAGAAGGTTTTCAGCGGAGTAAGGCCTGACTATTACCCAGAGTAATTGAGGAAGCAAATTAAAAAAAATAATTAAGGTAGATTATAAGTTAACATTTAATTTAGGATTTGAGTAGATTAATTAGAGATTAAATGAACTAGCGGAGAAGCAATGGTGAGCGGGGTGGAGGGGGGGGGGGGGTTAGTAATCAGAGGAAGAATTATATGACGGCATAGAAAGGAGACATTAGCGTGGAGCGAATGTAACCATTTAGTAAATAAAATAAAATAAGGACATGATAATTTTAGAGGAATACATTATAATATTGCTGAGAGGAAAGAGGACGAGGAACCTAAAACAGTTAATAGCAGTAGTAGTTATGATAAGAAACAGGCTAGTGAAAAGAGGTAGAACCAAGTAAGGACGACCAATAATACCATACTCAGACCGGAGTGAAGTCCATGATAGAGGGGGAATAGGCGAAAACAAGGAGCTCACCAAATTACATGTGAAAAGTAAAATTTATGTCATTTGGGATACAAAAGTAGACGATTAGAGAATTGGAAGAGGAAGGGCCTACAGGATAGCCTTGCCAGCTAAGGGGGCATAGCGCACTGAAGCGGCAGGCTACCATAGGAAGTAAGTAGAGTGGAGACATAAGAAAAGAAAAAAAATTCACCAGCGTCGAGAATCCTTATCGGAGAAATCAGTGAGAGCAGACCCTTGGCTCATCTGGGGTACTCATGACATCCACCTGATAAATAATCACAGAAAAGCAACATTTTATGACAAACACTACAGCTCACTTCGCTAGAGAAAATACACATAGCACTTGATTCCGAGGCACTACCAGCATCAGATAACCACGAGACGGAGAACAGGGATTGCACAAATACGCTGATCACGAGAATACTAAGTAAAAACGACGAATTATACCAAAAACACCAGATTTCACCATGAGCCGCGGACTGTAGCGTGTGGTAACGTGCGCGCACTAGCAGACACCTTGCTGAGCAACGAGCATCGGCGGCTGGCGTGTGACAGGCACTCTGAGCAGCACGACGAATACAGGGAAGTACAAAGGCTTACCTCCGAGCCCGAGAGCGCATCAGTGGAAGGCCTACTATCGTCGAAGATAAAAAAAATCGGATGGAATTCTCTGTTATACATTTTTGAATTATTGTGATGGCAGACGGCGCCACGAAGCCGGATTCGCCATATTTCCTACTTACACATGAATAAACCCTACTTTTACCTATCTAAGAAGTCTACCACTAATTTTCTCACTGTTCGAGTTCAAATTCTTCTCCTTAAGATAAATAAAATTGATGTTAACAGGAAAATACCGTTACATTATATTGCTGATAGATATGGTCCTCTTCATTTGTTGGTGGTGCAATTCTCGTTATCATGATAGCAAATACGTCGTATGTGTTTAGATATTTTTGAAAATCTTGTGCATTCTTTTTTGCTTTGTATATCATTTTATAAACATTTACTATTCTCTCATTCAAGTTTTTGTTTTCCGCCACACGTACATTTCGCAAACGAATTCTTCCATTTTTTTGAAGACCTCTTTCTGATGAGGAATCGCAGTTTCTCGAATCGATATGAAAGCATCTTGGAAGGTTTCTGATTTTTTTAACAGAACAAAAGGCTTCTTCTTTCTTTTACAGAAAAAGGCGATGTTGAAGTCACAACCGGTGAACGCGTGATATACAGATAAGGTAGCACTCACTAGGAAAGATACTTTGGTGTCCCCCTCCGATTTTGATGAAACTCACGTATGTTGTAGAGCATCGAAAACTAAAAGACACGTATTTTTTTTTATCGGTGGAAGAAAATTTCTAAGGGGTGAAATCGCCCTTCAAAATTAGCATGTCGAGGGGTGATTTTGCAGTTTCACCCAGAAGGCGTCAACCGATTTTAATGAAACAAAAACCAAAATACTCCTTATTGAAGACAATCAAAATTCCACGCTAAGTTGAAGAAAAAAATTCATTTGCAGGGGTGAACAACCCCCTGAATTTTTAATTTTCCACCCTACACAAAAAACTAACCAACCAAATTGAACAGAACATATACCATTTGGAAGCGCAAGTTAAAATAAAGATGACGCATTTTTGCACATTCACAGGAAAATGAATTTACGGGGGTAAACTACCCCTTATCCATTGGTACGTATATTTGTGCGTACATTCTTGTTTCTCGTTATTTACATCCTAAAGAGCTGCTTGCGTTCAATCTTTGTGCTGATTTTGTGCTTATCAATTATTTATCGTCATATGTTATCGACCTTCCGATTAGATTGTATTTCGATTCGGCGCAAATTTCGGAATAAGTCGATGATGCAACAGTCGTTCCATCTATAGAACATTGTCAATTATTCCAACGAAATGAATATGATCTTATTTTTTTGAGTAATCTAATCATACGCCAATATGATAAAAATACTCTCGACGCAGTAAGAGGTGTTTTCTACATAGGCGGCTATCTGGGACTGCGTATTATCTGCTGATATCGCATGTGGTTCAACAACAAGTCTTTCAAATATAAAAACCGCGATACATACAGCGATCTTCAGTTGCTCATTTGAACGGAGTGCCAGTGCGTCAGTTATAATTTCTGACAAAAAAAAAATCAATAGACCATGAAAGTGAATCCAATCAACGTCATTAAACTTCTTTTGGCTACATTTGAAGCCATGAATATTCCCGAAACTCCGATCAACAATGCAGAAATCGAGGTAAAGCAGAATTTCGAAAAAGTTCTGGTCGACTGCATGGACGATTATAACGGAGTTGAAATTATCGAGGAACAATCGCTAGATTTTCAAGAGCCATTCAAGCAATATGATGTTAACCCTGTCGAGGACACTCTTTGGTAACATGATGAAGGTCCAGTGGATTCTGATACTTGTTCTAAAGACGAAGAAGACATACTACAGGGTGCACCATCTCAATCTGGTCGATGGAAGTATTGAAAAACTCTGACAGATTTTAACCGACCAGCATCGTGCAACACGTTACGTATAGGTTATTTCAGTACAATTTCAACCATGTATCGCTATACGCCGAAAGAACGCGCCGAAATAGTTTCGCTTTACATTGAAAATAATCGTTCAGTTGTGTCAACTCAGCGTGCGTATCGTAAAAAATATCGCGGACGTACTGCGCCCAAAGGCGACACTATCCGTCATTTAGCTTCAAATTTCATGGAGCACGGGTCTGTAGCGAATCTTTAACATCAAGCTCGACCGCGTCCAGGTCGTTCAAATGAAAATATCGAAGCTGTTCGACAGAGTGTTGCAGAAAATCCAAATGTCTCATACCGCCGCCGGTCTCAGCAATTAAACATCAGTGGAACCACTCTGAGAAGGATTTTAAAGCAAGATCTTCACATGTTTCCGTACAAAGTGCAGTTGACTCAAAGATTATTGGAAACTGACAAGCCGCGACGCTTGGCTTACGCTAATAACGTTAGTCGAATGAAGGAAGCTGAGCCGGATTTTTGGGAGCGAATTCTGATGACCGACGAGGCTCATTTCACCCTCTCTGGCGCTGTCAACAAACAAAACTGTCGCATGTGGGGCACCGATAATCCTCATATTATTCACGAAACTCCATTGCACGATGAGAAAGTGACAGTTTGGGCCGGTGTTTGCTCAAAAACCACCATTGGACCATTTTTCTTCAGAGCTGGTGAAACTGTTAATGGGGATCGATATCGGTGGATGTTGGCACACTTTGTTTTACCACAAATGCGTGAAAAAGGTCTGAAGGAATTTTGGTTCCAACAAGATGGTGCGACATGTCACACTGCGCGCTCAACAATGGACTATTTGCGTCGGAAGTTCCCAGGACGTGTGATATCAAAGAAAGGTGATATTGACTGGCCACCAAGATCGCCGGATTTGACTGCACCGGACTTCTTCTTGTGGGGATTTTTGAAAAGTAAAGTCTATGCCAACAAGCCGAAGACCATAGAAGAGCTAAGAAATAACATTCGAGCCGAAATCGCAGCGATATCGCCCGAGACGCTGGCAAATACAATGGAAAATGCCGAAAAAAGAGCTCATTTTTGTCTCAGTAATAAAGGCGGACATTTGATCGATGTGGTTTTTGGAAACTAATCAAAATAAATTGCAATGAATCAAATTTAATAAAAAAATACGACTTTGTGAAGTCTGTTGAAAATTCTCTAAGTTATTCAATACTTCCATCGACCAGATTGAGATGGCGCACCCTGTACGTTAGTAAGCTACGATTACAAACGCAGAGCAATCGAATACTGGAGATCCGGTAAGAAGAGAAATTACAGTGTCGATACCGTCAGTCAGAAATTCAAAAAAGTCAAATCTGTACGACAATTGAAACGCTGGGCAAATCAAATGAACAAAGGTGGGACCTACAAGGAGAAATTAGCTCAAATCTCTGAATATACTTTGAAAAACATACAAGCCGCAGTAGATGCTGGTTTCAACGTTCATGATATCGACCTTCAAAAGTGGGCTCTACAATCTCAAAAAAAGATAGGTCACGAAGACATTCGTTTTAAAGCTTCTCGTAATTGGCTTCGGAAGTTCAAGAAATCACATCGTATTGTGTCCAGGAAAATTAATAAATTCGTAACACGAAAGACTATAGAAGACGAACCAGTTTTAAGGATGAATGCAGAAAACTTCGTGAATGAAATTAAACCATACATTCAAAAATATGGACCGGAAAACATATATAATTCAGATCAGAGCGGTTTTCAACTGGAAATCCACTCTGGCAGGACTCTGAAGGCTGAAGGAACTAAGCAAGTGCAATGTGTAGTACAATCCGTATCATCTACAACTCACAGCTACACTATCCAGCCAACCATAAATGCAGATGGAAAATTACTGTCACCCCTTTTTATCGTTCTAAAAGAGGGAAAGGGTGAGTTCGGCCCAATCGTGGAAAAAAATTTATTCAGGCCAGAAAACGTATTTTTAACAGCAACGAAATCCGGAAAAATTACTTCAGGTATGGACAAAAATGATTGCCAGAAGATATTGAACATATGATGAATTATACTATATCGATAACCAATATTATCACATGTATAGAGCACTTCAAAGTTTGGTTGGAAAAAGTATTCTTCCCCAACACCGGCCGTGACAGCGTATTGTTGATAGACTCGTGGAGTCGACACTGCCCAGAAGTTGTTCAAAATGCAACACCTCGGGGCAAAAAAACAATCACAAAGATAATACCTAAAGGCACCACAGGGAAAATCCAACCACTCGACGTTTTTGGTTTCCGAATATGGAAAAATTTTGTATGACATTTTTCCGACAGTGTATTATTACTTAATTCTGATATTAATTTACACTTGAGAAACAACATAATCAAACTGCAATCGCTCGCACACAATCAACTCTCATCACCCAGATATAGAAATCTTTTCAAATATGCATGGTTCAAAAGTAATTATATAGCCGATAAGCCAAACGAGTTCGACAATCCAGAGAGTTTTGGTTTCGGTCAATCGTCTCAAGCACACTGTGAAGTACTAGGTTATAATAATGTGGCCATCATCAGATGCTCATGGTGCAAGAAGTCTTTATGCTTGTAACATTTTTTTTAAGAGTATCATTTCTGCACGACTTACGAACCATGATTGCTGCAAATTATGACTTGCACATTGCACGTTGATGAATTGTAAAAGGAATGATACATAATATTATATACTGTGGTGTATGTAGATGCGCAAGGCGGTAAGAATAAATGTGAGAGAATGGAGAGTGGGGAGAGCGATAACACAGGACGTGAAAAGGACGACAGTCGAATAAATGCGCATGCGGAAACCGGGTATTTGTTATTTCTCGCCTATGTCCTCAGCTGATTGCCGCTGTTGCGAAATACAGTCATACATATATGCTATACAACCACTTAACCCCAGCAACATTCCCCAGTATTCTGTATTTGAACAAGCTATTTTTTTCAGTAAATAACGCGAAACTCGTGAATGGACCGTTCTAAACGGTGATTAAATTTTAAGGGCCGATGTTGATTTTAAATAAAACACAAATTATTTAGGAAATTATTGTCAATTCTTTTTATTATGATAATATGGTATGGTTCAATTATGTATGGAACAAAATATCGGCCAAATGGCCGCCGCGACCTCGGCGGCACACCTCCATCCGATGGTCCAAATTTTCGATGACGCTTAGGCATAATTGAGGTTCTATGCCGTTAATGTGCCGAATTATCTCATCCTTTAGCTCTTGAATTGTTGCTGGCTTATCGACGTACACCTTTTCTTTCAAATAACCCCAAAGAAAGAAGTCCAACGGTGTCAAATCACATGATCTTGGCGGCCAATTGACATCGCCACCACGTGAGATAACACGGCCATTGAATTTGTCGCGCAAAAGAGCCATTGTTTCGTTAGCTGTGTGGCAAGTGGCACTGTCCTGTTGAAACCACATATCGCCCACATCCATATCTTCCAATTCGGGCCATAAAAAGTTCGTTATCATCTCACGATAGCAAACACCATTCACAGTAACTGCATGACCGGCCTCATTTTGAGGTGGACGGCTCTTCAGCCACACTATCGCGAACAGCAGCAATATTTTCTGCAGTACGAGCTGTACGAGCATGCACTGGTGTCTTAATATCTCCTACAGACCCGGTTTGCTCAAATTTTTGCACGATTTTTCCGATTGTACGCACATTTGGACGATTAAATTGACCGAAAAAATCACGAAGTGCACGATATGCATTTTGATTCGAACGCCCATTTTCATAATAAGCCTGAATAACTTCAACGCGTTGCTCGATTGTGTATCTTTCCATGGTTCAAATTGAGTTAGTCTGAAATTGAGAAATGTCAAATGAAATACAGAAAAAAACTTGACGTTTAGGTGTGGTTCACATTCAACATCGGCCCTTAAAATTTAACCACCCTTTACTTGTAAGTAACAGCCGGTCACCCCCTTAATAATAAACAAAACATCATCTGAAGTGGCCCCCGTTGACTTCGGCTAACAAGAATGTTTTGAATCAATTCGGACATCTAAATAACGAGAAACAAGAATGTACGCACAAATATACGTACTAATAGATAAGGGGTAGTTTACCCCCGTAAATTCATTTTCCTGTGAATGTGCAAAAATACGTCAACTTTATTTTAACTTGCCCTTCCAAATGGTGTATGTTCTGTTCAATTTGGTTGGTTAGTTTTTTGTGTAGGGTGGAAAATTGAAAAATCAGAGGGTTGTTCACCCCTGCAAATGAATTTTTTTCTTCAACTTCACGTGGAATTTTGATTGTCTTCAATGAGGAGTATTTTGGTTTTTGTTTCATTAAAATCGGTTGACGCCTTCTGGGTGAAACTGCAAAATCACCCCTCGACATGCTAATTTTGAAGGGCGATTTCACCCCTTAGAAATGTTTTTCTGCCGATAAAAAAAATACGTGTCTTTTAGTTTTTGATGCTCTACAACATACGCGAGTTTCATCAAAATCGGAGGGGGACACCAAAGTATCTTTCCTTGTCAGTTGTGTTCTCGGAATTTCATAAACCTGATTTATAATACTGCAGCGCTGATTGTTTGATACTCCTATCTCCATCCAAATTTGAGCATCTGATCTATACATTGGCATTAAAATCAATGCTGCAAATATGAAAAAATATTTTCGTATCCGTCTCTTTATGTCCTGGACAGTTTAAATTGTGGTCATAACACCGGATCACTTAGCTTATATTTTATATTTATACTATAATTGATATTTATGAACTTGTCTCTAATGTAAGGAGCTGCTTTTTTGGTGGCCGAATCATCTATGAAACATTTTACGAGAGCTTCTTTGGCTTTTTTGTTTCTCATTTGAGCACTGAAATAGGCAGGCCGTGTTCTCATTACCTTCGAAGTTTTCGCGCAAGTAATGCACTTGATCTTTGACCGAGGGTTCAAAATATTTGTCAAAAATCGAATTTTCTCTCTTAGCCTCATAATTGATAATTAAATTCAATAATTTGAACGAAATCTGGCCGCAAGTTTGACGGATATCTGTCATTCCACGGATCATGAAAAACCCATCGATTATCATGATATTCAAATCTCTAGATTCATCTCTTATTTCACCAGCGCTTTCGAAGCCATGTGTAAGAACTGATTTGGTGGTTTTGTTCAGAGTTCCGTCCAAAAGACATAAAGATTGGAGTTAAAGGATAGCTGAATAATTTGATGATGTCTATCTTCTGCTCCAGAGAAATAGCCAGCAATCGGCCGAAGAGATCGTGTTACAATTACACTTCTTGTGATTTATTAGCAACCTTTATTTACTGTTTATTAATTGTAGCGCTGATATTGATTATTTTATTTCTGCTTATCTTTCTTTCAAAACGAGTTCCATCGCAGGCACATTCTTGAATAAATATTTTCCGCTATTTTTCTCCTTTCTTTATAACCGTAAAAAGAAAATCACTCATGACTTCCGGTGCCCCTCTACCACTATTTATGTTGTAAAGAGTGTTGTCATTGAAAGTTGTGGTGAGTGGATCCATTTTTTCTTGAATGAGGAGGCAAAATGAAAGGCTTTCGTTTCAAGAAGACTTTATGCAATCCTTTTTGGAAAATATGTTTTACAAGACTTGTCCACCCTTTATCCTCGCTTTACGCGTCTGTCCAAAATTTTCCAGTCATCTGCAGGCCAATAACTACTATCTCTGAAAATTTGATTAATGTTTAATTGGGGCAACTGTCAAAAAAAATTGCATCTTAGAGTGCATCTGTCCACCCTTTATCCCCGCTCTACGCGTCTGACCGTATTTTTCTGGTCATCTGTAAACTAAAAAATAGCATCCCTCAAATTTTCACCAATGCTTGAATGGGGAAATTAAAACAAAAATTGTCTTCCATCTTGACAGAATCAACTCATCCTTGACATTCACGACAATGTTTCAATAGTCTTCGGCGAAACCTAACAGCCAGCTCAGCAGTATACATTGTAACGGTAAATTTGTGCCTCAACGCACCACGTTACCTATGACTGGTCCAAGTTATTTTTCCTTCCTTTTTATTTTCTCTTTCGAGATGGGCGCCAGGCGCTTTCGCGCCGGAAGGAAAAAATACCGAGTTGGATGATCAGTCTCGACCCAGGCCAGCTACAGCTGTTCAAGGCAGAGTGGGTGGTTCGGGCTGTCAAGCTACTTATTAGTCAAAAAAAAATAAAATATAATACGGATAAAATCAATTAAGTAAAATAATTCCTTAAAATCCACGAACCAAGTCGAATAATAAAATATTGTCAATAACTACGACCAAACGAGAACAATCCATGGAGTCAGCTAAATAAATAATAGATAAATAAATAAAATAATGACAGTAAATAATTTAGACAACCACAGCAAGTACGGGACTTACAAACTTCTTTATTTCTGGCGATCTGATGGTAATTTCCAATAAACAACAACTTAAAATTAAAATAAAATGTCCCGTAAAATCAGTCTCTCGTGTTAACAATTTTCTAAATTTAGTTAGGTATCTTAGTTTTAATCTTTAATTTAACGGCAGCAGTTATCCCGTTCTCTCTCTCTCTCTCTTTCTCATACACGGCAGACGTTATATAGCCTATCTCGCTCGCTTCGAATTTCGACCAATATTCACCGACAAAGCCAAACATTCGGTTGTCTCAACGCTCAGTTCGCGGTACGGCCTATCCCGAGCTAATCCCAAATACATTCAAGAACCATAACAACGGGACGGCGGGAGGTCACGTACGCGAGCTTCGACTAGTTCAACTCTCCTATCTTGAAAATCGAAAGCAAGTAACGGCTAATAAGTCGAGAACGAGTAACGATTAATAAAACCCCAACTTATTTAAAAAGAACCTGAGAAGACCCTAATTAAAGGATTGACGTCCGAAAAAATAATAATAATAACAATAAACAATACCAACGATAATAACCGTATTAATAACAACGAACAATTAATTCAATTAAGTCAGATACGGTACCGACCGTACAAGTCCCTCAAGACCAAATACCACAGACGGGACGACGGCCGAACTCGCACTACCTCCAAATTTTAAACGCGAAAGAAAAATAATGAAGTACGGTTCGATATAATAAGGAAAAAACCAATTAATAGAATAAATAAAGTATGGTAAATGACGGTACGTCCGTCAAAGTAAAACCAAGGCAATAAAATACAATAAAAGAACTAAACTAAGTCATATAAATCGACGTGAATTACTCGGTAAAATCCGCGACACGGTCTATTCCGTTTCAATCCCACACACACAGGCTATCAAATACAAAGCACACCGGGATAACGGCCTAACGCGCGCACGGCTTTACAGCACACGACTACAGAACCGTAACAACGAAAATAACGAACGAACTATTTATCATAGCAAGATACGCTTCGAACCGTACTAATCCCTCGATCAAGTACAAACACGGGATGACGGCCGAGCACGCACTGCATGCATTCGCAGAAATAAAATAATGTCCAATATAATAAGAGAGATAAATAAAATAAAATAAGACGACTAAAATATTATAAATCTATAAGTGTCAATTATTCCTGAAAGTCCGCGACACGGCCTATGGCATTCAAATCCCTCACATACAATCCGATCACGGGATGATGTACCAACACGCGCGCGTTCTTACAGCAAAATGACTACAAAACAGTAACCAAAAACCAGAATGACGAACGAAATGACTTCTTCCCGGCTCTAACCGCCAAACGATCTCGATATTACACACTACTCGACGCAGTCTGTCCCGATACGAATCGTACTCTGTGCGTGGTATATCAGAATCGCAGGTACGACTAAGTTCGAATCGAACTTTCCAAAGGATTAAAGAAACAATAATAATCAAATAATGGCGAAAGACCGTAGAAGGGAAGAGAGCTCACCGGGACGATGACGATGCGATGTTCCTTGCTGATCCTTCTTAACCCAAAATCGTCTCGAAATTCTCTCCTCTGGATACCATCCTCGATTTACTCCTCGTTGTTTCAAAAGATATGCCCCGGTACCCACGATAGGTGGTGATAGATTTCGACGAAATCAACGGTGGAGCGGGACGATATAATACTCGCTGCTACGTCCTGTTCGCTCGACGGTAACCGGGAAAAAGCCCCGAGGTCCGTTCGGCACGGGTGCTCGTGAACTATGACCCCCTCTTAGCGAGCCGAACTCGGTTAATTGGGGGAACCGGTGTCGCACGATGACCGCGTCTAGCGCCTCGGCGGGACGACGCAAATATTAATAGCAGATAATAACCATGTGCAGTCCAGTCCGGCAGGTGAGCCCCGTGAGATAGACTGGTCATTGCTAGTAGATCAGATGACCGAGAATAGATAATAGCATATTGGCCGTAGATGAACGTCGAGCGGGACGGCTGTAGATCCCGACCCCGAGAAATAGAAAATGTCTGTATCCTCTCTCTCTCTCTCTCTCCTACGAAAGGGTGACTCGATCCCGAAACCGCCAAGAGGTGTGGGCCGCCCTCTTCCTTCCTCTTCCTCTCCGCTCCTCGGTCGTACGATTTAAGAAAAATAAATACAAAAAAAACAAAAAAAATTATTTAGAGTACGGCTATTACGCCTTACAGCCCTGCGAGATCGTGTTGGCAGCCGTCGTGCGAGAAGGACGTAGCGCTTGAGGATTTTGCCACGTTACAACATACATTAAAGTTGTCGTCGTCGTCGTCATCAATACACGGTTTAATATACTGTTCCTGGAGTTGAAGTTATTTTGTATTCCATTCATAACACATAAAGTAAAAAAAATTTCGCATACATTTCTGTAGTAGCTTCAAATCCGATCGAATAATAACCGGAAAACGAGTGTACAAAACTAGTTAATAGTAGCGTTTAACACGTTCGGTGCCCACTTGACGAGGCTACCTACGAAAACATAGCCCGTCACCCGGATCTGGGTTACGTGGCGCCGAACGTGTTAATAATTTGCATAATAACACATGGTTATTAAAATAATTATTATTTTTACTAATTATAGATGATAAGATAATTATCGTGTGACTTTGTATTATTATAACCATTTGTTTAACTATGTTATGCCGGTACCGCGTAATTAGATAACTCGGTAATCGGTATAATATCAAAAAGTTATTATTTTGGGATCGTTTGCCGATTAGAAGATGGAACTCGAGTAATTCGTGTAAACGTGAATTTATGTAAAATGGAAGTGTTTATTATAGGCAACGGCAACTTTCCGTTGTCTATTTAAAAGTCAATAAAAGTATAATATAATAAATCGTGGTTTCGAGCCCGTACGAGGAACCAACCTCTCGCGTCTGAATCTACTCATAGAATTTGATATTTCGGGTGAGTCTGACGTGCGATCAACCGTTCAGGTTAATATTAAACTTTAGACTGATTTCGGCTAAGTAGTTATTTGCCCCATTGACCGAAATCGAGTGCTGAAATGGATTTCACATAATCTTTGCTTGCGAATTCCAGCAAGTCGTAGTTCGAGCTCACAGCAGTCATTGCTGGCAGCTCGTTGCTTACGTTTGCACATTTTTTCTACTTTGGTGAGTAGGCCTCACGCAAAAAAGGAACAATGGCGAAATAATATACAAAGAATTAGTTCGCGGCACAACATGCCTCACCCCTTAAGAGGAAAATTTTTTTCTCTAAAAAATTTTTTCTTTGATTGGTTTCCCGTATTTCCCCTACAATGATATTTCATATATCGGACAATATAGCAGACATACAATCTTTATCATGGTTTGAGAATTTTTCCTTTTGCTATTTTTTCTTTCATGGTCGATCTTTTCATCGCACTCGGCTGACGGGGCGAGTTTCCCAAGTCCTGGCCCGCCCGGATCGCGGTCGCTCCTGTGGCTGTTGTCGTCCGAGTGGCTCGGGATTAATATTCACCTCGGCTGCTGCCGGGGTCCCTGACTCGGTTGTCCTTGTCGGCGTCCGGTTCCGTATATACCTACAACATTTAAACAGAAGGAAGCCGACCAAGGCTATTGGTGCTATTGCACTTAGCGAGTAGAGGCTTATGATATGGGGATGCGGCGCCCCGCCTCCGGCGTTGTCGAAGGTTTCCAACGGCTTTTCTGCTTGATCTTCGAGCTTTTGCAGCTCCTTCGGATTTTGCAGTACGCTTGCTAGCGTAATTTCCTCTGTAGTCTGAGTAGGAGGCGTCTGACCTTCTATTTCCCTGAAATTCAGGTCGTACGGGGGAAGGTAATTCTTCTGGATGATCTGGGATGTTCGCCCTGTTGTTTTCACGCTATAAGTTGGGGCGGTTGCGATACATACGCCTGTCGAATGCAGCATTCCCGTGTTACGCAGAATTTCATGTCGCATGGGTTTTTCGTCGCAAGTGATACCGACGGCCTCTGAGGTCGGCGTGACGTATATCCATCGCTCCGGCTGTTGCAAGGGGATGAGGAGGGTACGAATCAGCCGAATTTTACGTTTGGCGCAGCTCTCGCCGTTGTCCTGGGTGATTTTTGCGTAAATCAACACTTCGCAGGGGGTATCTTTCAGAAGCAAAATGGAGGGGTGTCTTGAAGGCCAGATGTATAACTTATTAAGGTTCTTACAATTTGGCAGGTCTTCCTTAGACATTTGCAGATAATTGTGGCTTTCTGCATCGATTACTACTGGATTTCCTGTTGTTTCCAAGTGGTAGTATTTTCCATTACTCGCTTTCGTCGGTATAGAGTAGGCCTTCTGTACGCTATACCGTTGTTATTTGAGCAACCGTAACTCCAGCACGAGTACAATTGCTTCACCTTCGCTGTAGGCCTTTAGGTCAGCCAGTCGCAAAAGTGCTGACGCTTGGCTGTGTTCTACAGAGACAAGAAAACTCGTGCCTGGCGGCAGGTGTGTCGCAGCGATTGCGAGGTATCGCGTAAGCGTTCTCAGTGGCAGGGGTATACCTCCTGCGTTGCCTTCGGTTATTTTGGTTACCAAGTGCAGCAATTCTCGGACATCGCTTAGTAATGCATTCACAGCTATGCCGATTGCGGTCAAGCTTTCGTCTAGGCATTGGCGTCTCTCCACGCCGTACAGCTGGTTGTTGAGTGTGTGGTTGATGCGCATAACCTGAGTCAGCAGGGCTTGCTCGTTGGACTGGATGTGATGCGAGCTCTCGTCGAACATGCTCAGGGAGGTCCTTACCATCTGCACCTGTTTTTTCAGTCCATCTCGGAGAGGCTGTTGCGAGGCTTGTAGGCGGGTTATTTCCTCGTGCAACTTCTGCGCATTATCAGCATCCATGTTCCCGGTTATGGCTTTAACGATGCTTCCTAGTCCGTTGATCGGTCCTCTGCGCTCCCTAAGGGGACGCGTACCAAGGAGGTCGAATATAGTCACGACTCCTATGTTAATTTTTCTTTGCATTCTCAAGACTGAGTCGGCAATGACGGAGCATAAATAATTTCCGTAGACGTCCTGGTTAAATAGTGTCAGTAGACGTTCCAGGTTTTTGCCTGCGTCGGCTTCTCGGTGCAATAATGCTGTGATATCTAACCTGACAGCCAGCCGCCAGGTGGATTGCACTACCACGAGGTTTCCGATGCCCTCGAAGTAGATGCCTGGGTTGTTGTTGAAGATACTGATGCTGTAGTATGGCGGATGTAATGTGGTCTCCATTGCTTCGCTAGTAGCAGTAATCAACCCGCCTTTATTTAGTTCGTATTTTGTTCTAGTGCTCTATAAAGATCTTCAGGCGGTTTGCATGCACCGCCTGAGTTTTCCGTCCCTTTCGGACGACGTAATTGACGGAAGGCCTCTTCACTACTATTTCGTGAGGTCCCGTCCACTTCGGGGTCAGCTGGGCTGACCGCCCCCTGCGCACCGTCTCCTCACGGAAGAGTACGCGTTCGCCGACGCGGTACTCCTGAACCTGTGCCCCGTGGACGTATGCATTCTTCGACTATCTTTTCGCGATTTCCAGGTTGTCGCGTGCTACTGTCCATGCGGCGCGTTATCGCTCGCGTAACTCGTGGACGTAATCATCGTAAGCATAGGTGCTGCGAGGCTCCTGTTTCACGGTGGTCGGCAATTCAGCCTCGCGTCCGTACACCAACACATTTGGAGACAATCCGGTTCCCGTATGTGGAGTGGTATTGTACGTAAACATTGCGTACGGCAGCCACTCGTCTTAATTTCCCTGATCCTCGCATATGAAATCTTTCAAATATTCTGCGAGGGTGCGATGCGACCTCTCTAATGCGCCGTTCGATTCGGGATGATAGGCCGTTATTTGTATCTCATTAATTCGCAGCAGGCGACACATTTCTTTTAAGGTCAAGCTGAGAAGTTCGTACGCTGATCCGATAATATTATTTTCAGCGTTCCGTGTCGGCAAATTAATTCTTCGACTAGTGCTCTTGCGACTGTCGATGCTTCCTGTTTGGGCAGTGATATCGCAGTACTTCGTAAGCGCGTCCCGGATAGTAAGTATACATTTTTTTCCACATGCGCTTTCAGGTAGCGGTCCTACAATATCGACCGCTACTTTCTCGAATGACCTTGATGGGGTGTCTGATACCACCATCGGCACTCGTTCCCTTTTCCTGATTTTGTTCTTTTGACAGGATTCGCAGGACGATATGTACTCTTCCAAGTCCCTTCTTAGACCGGGCCAGTCGAACTTAGTCCGGATACGATGTAATGTACGCGTGATACCCTGATGCCCTCCTATGGGGGTGTCGTGATATTCTCTTATTATTTTTAGATAGTCATCGATAGAGGGAATGGCTACGCCACTGCGGAAGTCGCTATACTTTTTTGTAGCGCTGTTTTCATTTGCGCTGCTGGAAGTTTGCGGGCCCCGCCGTGTCTCGCTTCCTCAGCAGGCCTTTGCGATGCTCTGTTCGCAGTTTTGTCACTTGGTGTGCCCACCGATAGCTCCGCCATTGGGTCGCTCTCTATCTCGAGCGGCCTTGCAACGTTTGCTTTTCGCGGCCTTCCGCGCCTCGCAGATCCGCCATGCTGTGCTGGGCTCGCTCTGTCTTTGTCAGCGATGCTCGCAGTCTTACCAGTGTTTTTCTACGTCAGCGTGCGTGGTCTGCCCCTTCCCCGACTGCACGACTTAGCGGCGGGGCTGTGGGGCTTAGTAGAGCGACCTGCATGCACGATATCTTTGGCCCTCCGCTTAGCGCGTCTGCATTCATGTTGCACTTACTTGCCTTCTATTCTACATTAAACTCATGTTCCGCTAATTTTATTTTCCAACGCGTTAGTCTTGAACCTGGGTCCTTTACTCCGAACAGCCAGGTGATCGGTTGGTGGTCCGTCACTACCGTGAAAGGAGTACCATAAATATATGACCGGAATTGAGCGAGAGCCCAGACTATGGCAAGTACTTCCTTTTCCGTCATTGTGTAATTTAGCTGAGCCTTTGACATGGTGCGGCTCGCGTAGCATATGGGCAAATCATCCCCGATCTTGCCTTGCGAAAGGATAGCGCCGAGCGCCTTGTCTGAGGCGTCCGTTGTTACAACGAACGGCTTTTCGAAGTCTGGATATTATAATATTGGTGCGGTGGTGATTGCTGTCTTCAGTTCTTCGAAGGCAGCATCTCTCACTGCGGTCACTCGAATTTAACGCCTTTCTGGGTTCATTCTGTGAGTGGTTTCGCGGTTTCCGAGAAATCTTTGATGAATTTCCGGTAATGGTCAGCTAGTCCGAGGAAGGATTGAACTCCTTTTACGTCTCTCGGTACCGGGAATTCCCTTACCGCTTTCAGCTTCTACGGATCAGCACGTATACCCTCTTCGGAAATGATGTGGCCAAGGTACTGCGTTCCTCTGCGCAGGAACTGACCCTTGCTCGGTTGCACTGCTAATTTGGCTTCTCTTAGCCGCTGCAGTACCTCTCGCAGCCTGTCATTGTGCTCCTTGAAGGCCTTTCCGTGGATTACTATGTCATGTAGGTAGACATAGCATTTAATTCCCTGTAGTCCAGCTAGCGCGGAGTTTATCAGCCGCTGGAATGTCGGTGGCGCGTTCTTGAGTCCGAATGGCATGCGGTTATACTCAAAATGACCCTGTGGTGTAGAAAATGCGGTTATTTCTTTGTCTTGCTGCGCCATCGGGATTTGGTGAAACCCAGAGGTGAGATCCAGAGTCGTATAATATCGGGCCCGTCCTAACTGGTCTAATATTTCTGTGATATTGGGCAGTGGGTATGAGTCCCCGATGGTGGCTTTATTCAACTTCCGAAAGTCCACCACTACGCGCATTTTCCTCACTCCGAATGCATCAGGTTTTTTCGCTGCAGCCAGCATTCCACTGACTCCTGCTGGGTTGAACTATTCCTTCTGCTAGCATTTTACTGTCGGCCTCTCCATTAATCTTTCTCGTGGGCGAGTTTAGCCTCTCGCTTTGACGAGTTATCGTAGTTGCCTTGGGTATCTTCGACTGTCCGCTTTGTGCGGCGGTTCGTATACCCGATTGCGCTATCTTTCTCTTTCTTATGGGACTTTCTTTCCTGTCCCATTTAAGCTCGTGTGGTCGTGTATATGCGACTCAGAGGGTCTGCATCTACAGTAGCGGACAAAAGTTCAAGACGATGAATTACAATTTGGTTCATAGATCTGTCATACAAGTACTAACGTTTCTTTCGGCTTCTTGTTTTTTTACAATACATGTGTACGTTCGACCTTCATAATGTAGAAGTCTCGGTCGTCAAATGTAAACAATATAGATTATACAATTTTTTTTTCCTTCCGACCATCTGTAAACAGCGGACAGTAGTTTAAGACGATCTGTCGAACAAGATACCCGTAGTCGATCCACGCAATAATTTGATATATTAATACTGTAAATAGTTTGTGGTGTATCATCCAGTGTCTTAAGTTTAATTACGTACGAAAAGAGTATGGGTAAAGCCCGTAATTTGTCATCAACTGAACGAAAACTAATCGTGTCTCTACGGAAGCAAAATGAGACATTTTCTTCAATTGCAACTCAAATAAATCGATCAGAAACTTCTTGTAAGCAAGCGTGGTACAAGTTTGTGAAGACTGGGGACTATTTTGATCGACCAAAAAACGGTAGACCGCGGAAAAGCACGCCAACGCTGGATCGTCGGATTCATCGATCAAGCGAGAGAGATCGTTTCCGTTCAGCAGTCGATATCAGAGCTAAAATATCCAGTAATAATAATGCACAAATTAGTGTAAGAACTGTCCGAAGACGATTAGACAAATTCAATTTGAAAGCACGAAAGCCACGGAAGAAGCCGATGCTCAGTAAAAAGAATAAAAAATTACGACTGCAATTTGCTAAGGCTCATCGGCATTGGACAAGTGAGGATTGGCAAAATGTGCTATTTTCGGACGAATCCAAATTCAACCGAATTTGTTCTGACGGGATACTGTATGTAAGACGTCGAATTGGCAAAGATTTAAATCCTCGATGTGTTTTACCGACAGTTAAGCATGGAGGTGGAAACGTAATGGTGTGGGCATGTTTTTCTCGCAATGGTCCTGGACCAATACGCCGAATTAATGGAATCATGGACCGTTTTCAATACTTGGATATATTGAAAAATACTATGTTACCATATGCCTACGAAAATATGGGTGATAATTTTATTTATCAACAAGATAATGACCCAAAGCATACGGCTCGGGTAGTGAAAAGTATTTTTCAAGATGAAAAAATCACTTTATTACCGTGGCTGTCGCAGTCGCCGGATTTAAATCCAATTGAAAACTTATGGTGTACCATAAAAAGAAGGGTTCAAAGAAATAAACGAAAAAATTTTGACGATTTGTACTCTTTGGTTGAAAAAACGTGGAATGAAACAACTGTGGACGACTGCAAAAAATTAATTGATTCAATGCCTCAAAGATGTGCTGATGTGATAAAAAATAATGGACTGTGGACAAAGTATTGAAGGGAGGAAAATATCTGTATATTTTCTACCAAAAAATATTTTTTTACGTATAGTCTTAAACTTTTGTCCCCGAAGACATCAAACAAATTTATGTTTTCTTTGTTTATTGTATCTAATGTTGTTACGCGCAAAATTAAATTTATGTAATAAATATATGAATTAATGATTAATTAGCCAATACAAAAAAAATCCACTGAGTCAATTCTTTTCATAAAAAAAACAACGATTACTTTTTTTTTCCTCTCCGTCTTAAACTTTTGTCCGCTACTGTATATTTCTTTTTCCGGCTTTCTGGATTTTACCGGACCCATGCCCTGATTTTACGATCTTCCCAGGCAAAGGTTGCGATCCTAGGTCCTTTGATCCGACCTTAAAGGGTGTGCGATACGGGACCTCATGCGTGCGCTGTCGCTTGTTCCCTCGTAGATGGAATACACCTTTGTATTCGCACATTATTCCTGCCTGAGCTGCTTGTTTTTCACTGCTGGGGGGCACCAAGTCGGGCTTCCGTTGTTGCTGCGCAAAGCATTTGGCCTTCTCCTCCGTGCTCTCTGAGCTTACGCGCAGTGTCTTGACTTGTTTGCTACGTATGGCCTTCGCTATCTCCAACGGCTCGAGTGTCGCCGTCGACTGTTGCACTTCCCCGTCGTGCTTATAAACATCTGAACTCAGTCTATTGGGTTTTGACGGTGTGACACGGAATCTCGTTACTTTGCCTCGGCCGATTCCGCTCCTTATAAGTAGTCCGACAAATTTATTCCCCTTGGCGGCATCCATGTTAGACCCATTTCCGGAAGGAAGCTTTATCTTTATAAGCAGGCCTATGTACTTGCATGTGGCAGCAGTCCTACTGCGTGGTGACGAATATATCCTCGTCGCGACATCTCATAGCGGCATGCAGTGCCCATACAACTTAAGAATGTCGCCATGAAGGATGCCCACTTTATGCTGCTTGATAAAGTCCGGCGGCATCTATGTTAGACCCATTTCCGGAAGGAAGCTTTATCTTTATAAGCAGGCCTATGTACTTGCATGTGGTGGCAGTCCTACTGCGTGGTGACGAATATATCCTCGTCGCGACATCTCATAGCGGCATGCAGTGCCCATACAACTTAAGAATGTCGCCATGAAGGATGCCCACTTTATGCTGCTTGATAAAGTCCATTCCAAGTAGTCCGTTGACCTTCAACGGCACATTGTTCGGAACTATGTAGAACCAATGCTCTATTTTCAAAGCCGGGGTCTCCAGCACAATTTTACCAGGGCTATAAATATGAAACCGGAATTTGCCCATAGATGGCCCTAGCTGTCAATGTAGTTACCGTCAAACTGCGTCATTGGCGCCATTTCCTTGTTGACATCTCTGACAAAGATTTTCAACTTACAACAATACAAGTTTCATACAACAGCATAGTTTGTAATAGCGTTGAACATGTCGAATTTTGTGCCTGGAAACTACGATTTGGTGACAGCCTTGATCTTCTGTTACCAATTGAAGAAAACTGCTGCAGAATCGCATCGAATGCTTGTCGAAGCTTACGGTGAGCATGCTGTTGGTAAATCACAGTGCTTTGAGTGGTTTAAAAAATTCAAAAGTGGCAATTTTGACGTGAGAAACGAAGTACGTAGAAGACCACCGAAAAAGTTTGAAGACAGCGAATTGCAAGCACTGTTGGATGAGGAATACGCTCAAACGCAACAACAACTCGCGGATTAATTAAATGTGACACAAGAAGCCGTCTCCATACGTTTGAGAGCCATGGTAAAGATCCAGAAGATGAGAAAATGGGTTCCACATGAACTGAATGAAAGACAGCAGGAAAACCGAAAAACCACTTGCGAAATGCTGCTCACCAGGTACAAAAAAAGTCATTTCTCCATCGAATTGTGACTGGCGATGGAAAGTGGATATATTTTGAGAATCCTAAGCGTAAAAGATCACGGGTAACTCCAGACGAACTATCGACATCGACTGCAAGGCCAAATCGCTATGGACGGAAGACAATGCTCTGTGTTTGGTAGGATCAGAAGAGTGTGATCTATTATGAGCTGCTAAAACCTGGCGAAACCGTTAATACTGAACGCTACCGACAACAAATGATCGATTTGAATCAAGCTTTGCGTGAAAAACGACCAGAATATCAAAAAAGTCAACACAAATTGATTTTGCTTCATGATAATGCACCATCACACGGCTTACTCACCAGACTTGGCTCCGTCCGACTACTACTTATTTGCATCGATGAGACACGCATTTGCTGAGCAGCGCTTTACTTCTTACAAAAATGTACGAAAATGGATCGATGACTGGTTCGCCTCAAAAGAGCAACAGTTTTTTTGGCGTGGCATCCACAAATTGTTAGACAGGTGGGAAAAATGTATAGCTATTGATGGGCAATACTTCGAATAAAATATTATTTATCATTTTCATACAATAAACGTGTATTTTCTGTACAAAAATTCCGGTTTCATATTTATAGTCCTGGTAGCTATACCGAAGGTGGTGAATTTTTCATCTGTCACATCCTGCAACTCCACGGAGCACTTGCTCACCATGGTCTCGGGCTTGAGGCATCTCTCCTTCAGTATACTGTACTGGGCCCCGGTGTGCACCTTGAGGGTCAGTATCCTGGTCGTGGCCTACGATGCATCGATATCGAAGTCGCTGGTGGTGGCACTCGACGCCAGCTCCGTTACTTGTAGGAACTGCAGCGTTGTTTTCTTCTTTTTACACGCAGGTCCCTGCTGGACAGTTAGCGTATTTAGCCTCAGTGCACCCAGCGTGTTAACGCCTGCAGTGGCTGGATCTGGCCCCGCGATTATAGTATTTCTTGCATCTTTGTAGCCTGTATTTCTTGGCTGTCGAGGCGGCTGCGCCGGCTCTCTTTTATTATGCGACATTCTCTTCCGGCAGTCCTTCCACATGTAGCCCTTCCTTTGGCAGTAATTGCAGGTTATTTCTACATTGTGGATTGACTTGTTTTCACCGGGTATTGGTAGGCTTACTCGTCCCGTATCCCGGTGCAGTCTCGAGCCATGTGGCTAGCTTTTCCGCAGGTGAAACAATTTTCTCCCTGCCGGGGTGGTGCGCCTTGGGACCGTCTGGGATGGCTCAATACTCCACCTACCCCTCCCTTTGGCTACACCATATTGGTGATTTCGATTGCTCCCGTTACTGACTCGTGGAGAGTGGTGTAGTTACGAGATCTCACCAGAATTTGGACCTGCCCATGCAGTCCATTTTTGAAGTTGGCCTGGGCGCTCTTCCGTGTTATCTTCTCAATGAACGCACCCCTGAGTGGGTTCACGTCAAACTGGACTGTCAGACGGCCTGCGAGGGCCTCCTGTCTAGCCGCGGGGATTCGTCCCGTCGGCGAGAGCTCCGATAATGCCCTACGCGCTTCGTAAACGATGTTCCCTACACCCGCAGCTAATCCGGCTGTGGAGTCTACCGCTGCGCCAGGCAACATCGTGTCTAACAAGTTGCCCCTACGTCTTGATCGGGCTTTTTTAGATTCTGACATGTTTATTTCGCGATGGGCTTTACTTTAATATTTCCAAAAAAATAATCTCATGAGATATATATATATCCGTTGGAATATTTTCCCAATTTATGGCTTTGAATAGACTGGCTTTGAATCTACAGGCTAAATGTATATATATATATCAGGTGGGCTGAAAAGTTCTTAGGCTGACACATAGATGGCGCTACTAGTATTAAATCCATATGATTTTGAGTTAGCCCTAACCTTCAAAAGACACGTGTATAAATTTAACAGCTGTCGCACTATTAGTTTGTGAGATATAGCATTTTGAGTGAAGCAACTTTTGTTAGTTTGAAAAAATGGATAAAAATGAATTTCGTGTGTTAATAAAGCATTACTTTTTGGCGAAGAAAAATACTGTTGATGCCAAGGCTTGGCTTGATAAACATTATTTGGACTCTGCACCAGGAAAATCAACCGTTGAGAAGTGGTTTGCTAAATTTAAACGAGGCGAAATGAGCACCGAGGACGATCAACGCAGTGGACGCCTTAAAGAGCCTGTTACAGATGAAAACATCAAAAAAGTCCACAAAATAATTCTGGATAACCGTAAAGTGAAGTTATTCGAGATAGCTGAGACCCTAAAGATATCAAAGCAACGTGTTGGACATATCGTGAAAGAATATTTGGGTATGCGAAAGCTCTGTTCAAAGTGGGTGCCGCGCGAGCTCACAATCAACCAAAAACAACAACGAATTGATAATTTTGAACAGTGTTTGGAGCTGTTCTATCGTAATAAACCCAAATTTTTGCGTCGATATGTGACAATGGATGAAACATGGCACCATCATTTCACACCGGGGTCCCATCGACAATCAGCCAAGTGGACTGCATGTGATGAACCGACTCCAAGCGTGGAAAGACGCAACAGTCAGCTGGCAAGGTTATGGCATCAGTATTTTGGGATGCGCATGGTATAATATTCATCGACTATGTTAAAAAGGGAAAAGCCATCAACAGCGACTATTACGTAACGTTATTGGAGCGTTGAAAAGACGAAATCGCGGAAAAACGACCCCATTTGAATAAGAAGACAGTGCTGTTTCATCAAGACATGCACCGTGTCACAAATCAATGTAAACGATGGCAAAATTGCATGAATTGGGCTTCGAATTGCTTCCGCATCCACCGTATTCTCCAGATCTGGCCCCCAGCGACTTTTTCCTATTCTCAGACCTCAAGAGAATGCTCGCTAGAAAGAAATTTAGCGCCGATGAAGAGATAATCGCCGAAACTGAAGCCTATTTTGAGGCTAAAGACAAATCGTACTATAAAAATGGTATCGACCATTGGTATGTAACCACCACTTACAAGAAGATGATCTGGCTGATGGTCCTCTCCATGGCGATGTTCTTTGGGTGCTGTTCCTACGGTGCTGTATACCTGTTGTCCCGTAGCTCCCCTCAGAGGTTGGTCCAGTTGTCGTCCCTGGCACCGTTGACCCGTCTGTTGGTGGTTCCCCGGGCTCGTCTTGTGTGCGTCGGCAATGACTGCGTGACGGCGTCACAAGTAGCCGCTTCGGGTACTTAGTTGCACACTTTGTGTGGTTTTCCGCGACTTGACGTGACACTGTCAATCGGGACTTCAAACGGTTGACCGTCGTCAGACCGCACCGACGTTCACTTCGCGTTTTCGCGTTAGATAAGTCGGGTTTTTACGAACTACACTGGCGTTCTTTGCACGAGTCGTAGTTGTCACTTCAAAATCACTCTTATTACTTTGTCCGAAACATTTTTTGTCCAAATAAATTACGTAGCACTTATTGCTTCAGCAGATCCCACCGCTGCCACCAAATGTTATGCCGTTGCCGCGTAATTGGATAACTCGGTAATCGGTATAATATTAAAAAGTTATTATTTTGGGATCGTTTGCCGATTAGCAGATGGAACTCGAGTAATTCGTGTAAACGTAAATTTATGTAACATAAAAGTGTTTATTATAGGCAACGGCAACTTTCCGTTGTTTATTTACAAGTCAATAAAAGTATGATACAATAAATCGTGGTTTCGAGCCCGTACGAGAAACCAACCTCTCGCGTCTGAATGTACTCATAGAATTTTATATTTCGGGTGAGTCAGACCCGCGATCAACCGTTCAGATTGATGTTTAACTTTAGACTGATTTCGGTAAAGTCGTTATTTGCCCCATTGACCGAAATCGAGTGTTGAAATGGATTTCACATAATCTTTGCTTGCGAATTCCGGCAAGTCGTAGCTCGAGCTCGCAGAAGTCATTACTGGCAGCTCGTTGCTTACGTTTGCACATTTTTTCTACTCTGGTGTGTGGGCCTCACGCAAAGAAGGAACAATGGCGAAATAATATACAAAGAATTAGTTCGCGGCACAACGACTATTTGCTGCCCCGTCTCGTCATTATCTCATGTCTCTTTCAATCTAAATCATAGTTATTAACACTGTATACATAATACCTTCGTCAATATACATGTTTGATCTTCAAACGTATTTTTAATACTAATAATTATTATTATTAATCTTATTATTAATAATAACTACGTTGAAAGATTCGAAAGCTTTATTTTTGATGAGTGGCAAATAGAGAAAAGTAAAAACTTGGATATAAAACGTCAAAGTCTGTTTATCGGCGGTAGGATACGTGCATGATTATCGACTGCCGGACCCAAATCTACTCAACAACGGCAGGATACAAATCTTTTTTACCGATGGTAGGGTACAATCTTCATTTTTGATGGAAGGACCCAATCTGTGGCATCGACAGAAGGACCCAATCTTATCCACCGACGACAGGGTTCAATCTGCATCATCGGCGGTAGGACCCAATCTACTTTATCGGCAGCTGGAGCAAATCTGCACTGCAGGCTGATGGTCACCGATTTGTTTTACCTATCGTCGCACATGTCGCTTAAGTAGCACATCAGTCGGGGGATATAGGGTGGCGTGAATTGAAAGGGTAGGGCGACTAATCAGGTGCGGAGTTGGGTATGGGTTTGATGGTGGGGGAGTAATCACAAGACAAGAGGAGGAGGGGTGGCCACGCCCACAGATCGTGCTATTTTTGGTCTCTTCTACTACTCGTCGTTATTATGCCATAGAATTTGTGTCCTCAAAAAATCAGATAGAGCATTCAAAGCATGCTTCAATTACGAACATGAGCTATACGCGTTATCGCTCTTTGATGAATAGGAAAAGAGAAAAACCCCAAAATCAAAACTTTACGATTTTTTATATCCATACAGATACCAGATGAACGTTTTTTATTTATATGAAGGTTTTTTATATTTAAGAAATTAATGGTGACTGTTACGTCCTGGGTCTCCAACCCCCTTTGTGAATTTTTGCATTTTTTTGACAAATTATATACGATTTATTATTCATTCTTTTGCTATCGTCAGCGTTCACACGCTGGCCGGCGAGACGCGGAGCGTCGGCAAGACGCGCTGCGCCCCGCAAATAATTATTACGCGTGCCTTCTGCACTGCTTTCTTCATTTTAATTAGCTAGTTCATCTCCGGGGGGCGACCATGATGGTCGGTCCTCGTAACAACACGGTTATATTAATATATTCGAATATTATTTTAATATATATACTATTTTATATATAATACATAGTGTTGTGCTGCGCGCCCGTAAAGACTTTAATACGTGCTACTATTTTAATACAATTTAATTATCGACAGTTTAATCCAGCTTAAAGATTTAAAGACTTTAATACGTGCTACTATTTTAATACAATTTAATTATTGACAGTTATTTCAAGTTTTCCCCGTACCTATCATTTCTAGCTTTAGATTGATTTAATTATCCACGATATCTTTTTACTATTTTCCTAATAATATTCAAGCAAATGATGGATTACATCAAATACTAAAACGCTGAAAACATAAATATATAGTGATGTTAAGTATATATTGTAACATAGTTACACGCATGAGCATAGGAGTAGATGCAGCGATTATGATCGTGCGGTATAATAGAGTTATACTCTCGAGTCCACGTTATTATGTCGAACGGCTATAAGAGCCGGTATAGATTTCGAGGCATAAGAACACCTGAGCGACAGACTCGGTACAAGAGTACCGAGGTGTGCGGGCAATAGGCCATCGAACTCGCGTGAAAAACATGCTACGTCACGCCATCGGAATTCCCTCGCTGACATAAACAGCAGGTCAGCGACTAACTGACTTTGCTGGGAGGCGAGGGGGAGGCAGTGAGCGCGGCAACGGCAGATCGCAAAAGCCGAAAAGATGCGTTAGGTTTGAAAATTACGATGAAGAGTAGGCAGAGGGGAATGAGGCGAGGGGAAGCGTATAAAAGAGCCTGCGCGGGGAGAGGAAGCTCTCTTATCCTCGAAGCTAGTATGGCGGGAATATAAAAAGATAAGTGGAAAAACTAAACGAAATAAGAATTGACGAGAAACGGTTTTGTAGAGATTTGGAATCACTTCCGGTTAACATAGAAAACGGAATAAAGAATTAGTGGAATTAAAACAAAATTAGTAATAAATTAAAATAGGGATAGATTAAGTGAGGGTGCGAGTAGATCTGTGTGAATAGTATTAATGAATACAGTTAAGTGAGTAATTTATAAGAGAACAGGATTAATGCATAAAATTAGGAGAGTCGTGGAAAGGTGAAAAACATTAAACCGTGTGGTCTTTAAAACCAGCTGTAGAGACGAAAATTATACGAGCATATGAGTGGAAGAACGACAGAGAGAAAGTTAAACGGGTATAAGTGAGGAAGAATTGTACACAGAGTTTATACACTCTGTACAAGTAGTGAACGTGTGCGTGTGGCGGTGTAGGTGCGGGAAACGAATCGAAGCCAAGGTGTGAGTGTGTAACCGAAGCTCGAGCCCGCGGATACCGAGAAGTCATGCTCGAATAAGAAGAAATAATGATAAATAAAATCGACGGAATCCCCGAGTTTTCGATACCGAGTAGAATATAGAATTAGGAAACGTTAGAAAATAGATAAAGGTAGAAATAAGTGCATAAGTTTAATCAATACTATAAAAGGAAACGTATAGGAAAATAGAAATAACAGCGTACGTCATAAACATTGCCCGATATAATAAGTAAAATAAGTGTGAAAGGTAAAGAATTGTAAGTAGAGTTAATACACTCTATCTAAAGAGCGAATGCGAAGCGTAATAGCAACAAGTGTGAAATATCTGTGCACCGAGGGTACAACAACACAACGGTGCAAGAACAATAATAAGCCTACGAGAGTACCGAGAGAGGTAAACATAAAATAAATTATAATCGTCGAAATAATTGCGGAAATTACGGAATTAGATGGACATTATGTAAAATTCGAGTGACCGTAATTAAAAGTGACGTTTTTACGAAATTGTTTTTCTTGGAATAAAGCCCTACTGTCAACCACTAAGAAGTCTCAATTAATTAGTCTTGTGATCGAGCCCGAATTCCCACGAAAAATAAAAATATATGATAACGTTAAAAATTACCGTTACAATATATATAGTGCAAGTTTTGGTTAATTCTACCTGTGTCAACATTTATTTATAAAAATACCCTTTCATCACCGTGCTCCAGTCCCGGGCCGGCACATTCCGGCTCAAAATGGAGAATAAAGTGCGTTCCTTAAAAACCAGGACGTAACAGTGACTTTTTTTGTATAAAGTTGTATGGCATCAAAATGAAAAGTTCGATGACTTTTCAGCAAACTACGTAAATTACGTAAATTATGATAAGGGCGAGTAAATTCATACAAAAAGTGCACAGTGATTCCGAAAGGGGAGAGTTAAATGTGCCACAGAAGTTTTTTGCAATATCAATATAGTTTCAAAGTTACAAAAGACAAAATTTTATCGAATAAGAAAAGTGAGCTCTATCTCATTGAGATATTGTCACGAAAATTTGGAAATAAGGGTTTTATCATCAACTAAGCTGTCGAGGATGCAGATTTCTTAATAATAGACACAGCAAACTCCGTTTGCGACAGTTACTATTCGGTGTACATTGTAGGCAAACACGTTGATTTATTGTCATATTGACATAAATTGCACAAGCTAGGAACAATATTTATCTTTTTAAACCTAATCGCCAACGTGTCGAGGAGAAACTATATTCAGGCATTATTTTTCAATATCCTGAGATACAACACTTAATCTGCTTTAACCATGCATTCACAAGTTGTGACACTACGTCTTCGCTCTATAAGCAGGGCACAGCCAAATTGATTACATTTTTGAGGTGTGACTACACACCTCAAGTGTGCAGTCTGACTGCTTCCCTCTGACTGCTTTCTCAAGAAAAAGTCTACCTTTCTAATATTCCGAGGGCATTGAAAAGTTCGATACAGGCAGCCGGACAAAATATAATTATATCCCTATATGGCGCACGAGAAAAGGATAAGTTCTCGTTTGACGAATTTTAGTTCTTGCGTTTCAGAAAGTCAACCCTCAAAAATACGTTCAATTTGAGCGGTCTTTCCCCAACCGCGGGGGCATGCAATGAACATTCGCCTCGTACGCATTTACGAGTGTGCGAATGGCAAGGCGATTAATCAAAATACTCGATGCAATGGGGGTAGAAAAAAGCAACAATATGTCGGTGCCTGGCGCATTGCATCGTGCGAAGACGCCGTATTGTTTATCATAGCGTGTCTGAAGCATTGTCGGAATGATTTCAGCATAAATGTGTACGATGGTGTGCCCGCCTCATCCTCCAGGTTGGAAATTTTACGACTCGTGATATGATAAAGAAGTATGCCTTCTCGTGACCGCGTGTATAGATACGTCTTGAGTTCCGCGAAATTTCACGCAAGTTAACGTATGCTTGTTTACAGTACACATCGTCCTCGTACCATTCATGACAGTGAAAATATTTCGAGAGAAAATTATTCTGGCTTCTCGAATTATTTGGTAATTCGGGAAACTGATACGGTGGTGAGACGATCCAATGAGCTGTAACGGTATTTTCCGGTTATCAATGATTGTTCATCTTCTGGGGGTAAGAATTCGGGCTCGAACACGAATAAAATTAGTACAGACTTCTGAAGGAGGTATAAGTGGGGTTTATTTAACAATCAGTACGAAATATGCGATGTTCGGCTTGTTGGCATCGTTGGCCGTACAATCAATTTTCGACGGGATAATATGTGTAAAGGCCCTTTGCCCTTCTTCATCCCCGATAATATTTGGCCTCTTACTCGTACGCTCTCAGGATCAGCGACGAACTCCACAACAAGGCGGAATTGAATTCGTCCGTCTCGATATGCATCCTCCTGGCTACTGAAATGCGCCGCCTGTTGTGCTCGGAGACCTGTCATTGACGCGCCTGCCAGCTGTGGTAGACATTGAGTTCGTGCTCGCGTCACCTCGCTTTCGGAAAAATGGAAATATCTCGATTTGCACGCTATTTTCAGTCCGGGTCTTCTGTCTGCGGTATTTGTGCCGTCTCTGTAGACCTTTCGTGTGTCTTTTCGTGGCGATAGCCTCGTCCAGTCGCGAGTGATTTTTTTTTAAAGGCCGGGATATGTCCACACGAGATTATGTCTAGAAGTAGTTTTCTTTATTTATTTGTGGATTCTGTAGAAATTTATGGCATGTGGGATGGTTCGACACTCTGGATGGTTCCCGTTAGACTTCTAACTAGGTGAGTTGTTCTCTTGCTTTTCTTTAGTAGATTTATTTTCCTCACTCTGGTTGTCTTACTGGCTTCTGGTTATCTAATATCCTTGGATTTTGTTTGACGGTGAGCCTCAAATTTCCCTCACCAACTGATTTTCCTTAATAATTTCCCAAAATTTATTCGAAAAAGTCTAGGTCTCCTTGGTGCGAATACTTATTCCGATATCATGGGGGCCACCGTACCCTGATTATTGCTGTTATGCTCCTTGGATGTCGCAGATCTCCATTCCTTCTGTTTCCTGCTAACCACTCCAGCTTTCTTTCGCCAATTTCTAACACATACCCCCTGGATACTAGTAAAGGGTGGTTAAATTTTAAGGGCCGATGTTGATTTTGAATAAAACACAAATTATTTAGGAAATTATTGTCAATTCTTTTTACTATGATAATATGGTATGGTTCAATTATGTATGGAACTAAATATCGGCCAAATGACCGCCGCGACCTCGGCAGCACACCTCCATCCGATGGTCCAAATTTTCGATGACGCTTAGGCATAATTGAGGTTCTATGCCGTTAATGTGCCGAATTATCTCATCCTTTAGCTCTTGAATTGTTGCTGGCTTATCGACGTACACCTTTTCTTTCAAATAACCCTAAAGAAAGAAGTCCAACGGTGTCAAATCACATGATCTTGGCGGCCAACTGACATCGCCACCACGTGAGATAACACGGCCATTGAATTTGTCACGCATGAGAGCCATTGTTTCGTTAGCTGTGTGGCAAGTGGCACCGTCCTGTTGAAACCACATATCGCCCACATCCATATCTTCCAATTCGGGCCATAAAAAGTTCGTTATCATCTCACGATAGCGAACACCCTTCACAGTAACTGCCTGACCGGCCTCATTTTGGAAAAAATACGGCCCGATGATGCCGCCAGCCCATAAACCGCACCAAACAGTCACTCTTTGTGGGTGCATTGGTTTTTCGACAATCACTCTTGGATTATGATTCGCCCAAATGCGGCAATTCTGCTTATTGACGAATCCACTGAGGTGAAAATGTGCCTCATCACTGAAGATGATTTTCTTCGAAAATTCATCATCCACTGTTGCCATTTCTTGCCACCATTCTGACCATTGACGACGTTTGGAATGGTCAAGAGGCTTTAGTTCTTGGGTCAATTGCACCTTATAAGCGTGTAAATGCAAGTCTTTATGCATAATGTTCATCAACGACGAGCGTGAGAGGTACAATTGTTAGGCACGACGACGAGTTGAGGTGGACGGCTCTTCAGCCACACTATCGCGAACAGCAGCAATATTTTCTGCAGTACGAGCTGTACGAGCATGCACTGGTATTTTAATATCTCCTACAGACCCGGTTTGCTCAAATTTTTGCACGATTTTTCCGATTGTACGCACATTTGGACGATTAAATTGACCGAAAAAATCACGAAGTGCACGATATGCATTTTAATTTGAACGGCCATTTTCATAATAAGCCTGAATAACTTTAACGCGTTCCTCGATTGTGTATCTTTCCATGGTTCAAATTGAGTTCGTCTGAAATTGAGAAATGTCAAATGAAATGCAGAAAAAAACTTGACGTTTAGGTGT
The DNA here is from genome assembly GCA_963942595.1 of Cylloceria caligata. Classification (NCBI taxonomy): domain Eukaryota; kingdom Metazoa; phylum Arthropoda; class Insecta; order Hymenoptera; family Ichneumonidae; genus Cylloceria; species Cylloceria caligata. The sequence continues at coordinate 41,403,365 of OZ012710.1, forward strand.
GGTTCACATTCAACATCGGCCCTTACAATTTAATCACCCTTTATATCGTCTTTTTGCAATGATCGTTCCATCGCGCCACCAATTTTCCTTACTTACTATGATCCTACTTATTTCTAATTATTCTAATCATATTTTTTTAGAAGATTTTGCTTAGTCCTCCTAAACTTACTTCATTCCGACGGTTGTTAATTACTACTTCTCGGCGTTATTTTCTTACGTCCGATCTGTATTTTATTTTAGCGCTAATTTTATGTAATTATCTCCATTCGCCCTAACCGAATTTCTTTGATTCTTTGTAAAAGTTTTATCACGTTGACGGGCTAATCCACACCCTCTGACCTTGAACACTATCGTTCTATGAGAAATCTTCAATTGTTAAATACATTACTGTCGCGTACAAGAGAGAACTGTCTCGGATGAGAGTTTCTACTGGAGAAGCGCCTCCTCTCTGGTTGCAGCCTCTTTTATATCTTCCACACTTCCTTTCACACTCTCTTATCTTGTCTGCTCTTGTTTCAACTTCTGATGTAATTTGGTCTTATTACAGGTTCCCGTCACCGTGGCCTGGCGTTTCCTTCGCTGCCTGAGCGGGGTCAGCTGGTCGCTGACCCGTTATTTTCGACAGCGAGGGAACATTCCGAAGTCGTGACGTCTTGTGCTTCTACAACGATGCTTCTCGTTTCTCGCTTACCGCCGTTATTGAGTGTTTTGTAATAAAATCAATAAAATATTTTTCCAATAGATTCCCTCTCTTTATTTGAGTGTTTCATATATCAGAGTGTCTGTGACTCCGTTACAGAGCAGAGTACAGTGTTACGTCAAAATCGCGGCCTATCTTACGAACCCACGAATTTAACATAGATTTCACGTTTCGGTGTATCTTTTCCGTGCTCTGGTCAAGGAGAATAAATTCTCCCTTTACCACACCCGACGAGAAAATACCGAAGACGCAAGCCCGTTTTTGAGTCTAACCTCGCGGAAAATTACTCGGGATAGGGCTGGAGTGCGTTTTGTTCTTGGTTGGGGATAATCACTTCACGAATAATGGGGAGGGACTTGAATGACAATTTCACGCGGAGCAAGATTTCACTTTAATTGGTAATTGAAAATTATACTTACGGTTGTTTGTTGCTGTGGTTCTTACTGTTGAACGTTAGATGGACATAGATCAGTGTAGTCAGACAGACTAAAAATCGAACGTAAGCGTTGGTGCGTATCAATAATTATTTATTGAAATAAAACTACATGAGTAGTTTAATGTTGCACGTCCAATATTCCCGATTTTACAAGGGTTAATAATTATAAGTACTGTACTCTTACTCTGTACTACTTGAAACTATACTTTGTGAAAATTAAGCCGTGGTGAAAAATTATCGTGCTGGACTGCTTTATTTCCCGGCAAACAGTACTACTTGTTGCCTTGGAAAAATTCTAATTCACTGCCGGCGACTTATTGACTGCCAGGCTAGTGATTAGTCCTCTAGTTGACCCCCCGTGAAACTGTGTCGACGGCCGATTTTCGCGGCCTTTTATAGGGCTCCTGAGCGTCGAAAATTCTTGTCGTCAAGCGCGTAAAAGAAGAGAAGGGATAAAACCCTATCCTGATTATAAGAATTTCCCCGTGGTCTATCTCGACCATACACATATTCATTCCCCTTACTCCGCAGAGTAGCTTCTCGACATGCAGAGCCATAGATCTATGCAAGTGCATCGGTATGGCGCGCTCTGATTTGTCCGCGCGATGTGCTACACAGAGGACCACGCGATTAGGTGAGGGAACGCGTTCGAAGCGTTTTTCCCCTGAAAATGAGGCGATTTTTACCACCCCGCTTCTCTGTAAATGTGTCTATGGTAATGGCTTAGTTTTTCAGCATTTTTACGGAACTTAAATAAATCCTTCATACGAAACCACTAATAATAATTTTGTTACAACTTCTGTAGTTAACTTTGACGTATGAAACCTGATTTCTACGTTAATCTCTTATTAGTATAAATGGTTTCGTTGAGTTATGGCTTATTCCAAACATCATTGGTTATTCGTTAAATTAGTGGTTACTCTAGTTATAGCTAATGAGTTTTCTTAAATAATTTGTTAGTTAGACGTTAGATTTCTTATAGTTAATAAGTTTTCTTAAATGATTTGCTAGTTAGACGATTATTCTCGTACTGTAGGAACGAGAGCGAGAGAGAGAGAGATAGTGATTTTACTTGAGAACGACTCGTCTAACTTGGTTACTCGTACATTTTGTTCGTACGCAAGTCGGCTAGATCGCCGTTCAGCCCTAGCGATAAGGCGTTCGTCGTGGCGCAGAGAGTCGCCCCAGCCTCGCTTTCCTGCAGAGGAAGCTCTATTGAAACGCGTTACCGTTTTCTCTCTTTCTCGATTCGTTTTACTTTTAGTATTTAGCTGTAAAATAATCTTAACATTTCATTTTATCATATATATATATGTATAACATATTCCATATATATATAATTTACTAGTAAAACAAGTAATTTTATACATGAAAACGAGAGAGAGAGAGAGAGTTCTTCTCTTGAGAATGACTCGCCTAGCTTGGTTATTCGTACATTTCGTTCGTACGCAAGTCAGCTAGATCGCTGTTCAGACCTCGCCCAAGGCGTTTTCGTTGCGCGGAGTGTCGGCCAGCCTCGCTTTCCCGCAGCAGAAGCTTCATTGCAACTCAATTTCAGTCTCATCTCTTTCTCGTTTTTCTGTCTATTTTTCCCTATTTTACCATAAATTAATCCTAATATTTCCTTTATCCCTTCTATATAGGCATAACGTGTTCTATATATTTATGATGGTGTTTTTACTATAAATTCCAATATTTTACGAGAGACATATTAATGTAATCCCAAGAGAAAAGGGGAATTAATCCTGATGTACTGATCTTTCTTCTATTACCCGACTATACTTGGTAAGCTCATTAATTCGATGTGGGTTGTACTCGTTTTCGAGTGACAGCTATGGGTAGTTTCCATATGGAAGCATAATTGTTCTTTTTGCTGCTGATATTTTGTCTACAGTATTCGCGTGAACATTCTAATAGTCATAACTCTTTCGTTTAAATCAACAGTTCCTCTGCTTTTGTTAATTGTTTCACTTAGTTAATAATTGTTCGTTATTTCATCATCTTTGTAAAGAGAGAGAGAGAGAGAAGATTTCAGGCAAGAGCGAGAAGAAAGGGTGCGGTCGCTTGGTCACGTGATAGCGTTCCCTCCAACCGCTCCCTTATGACCACCAACGCCCCGACGGCGACTAGCCGAACCCCTGGTCTAGGATTGAGGGTAAGGCCGCGCTGAATCATAGATCCATAAATGGCAGTCGATAACCGGGTCTACGCAGTAGATCCCATGGTTTGAAAGTTTGCCTTTTGACCGGGAGCGCCGAAAAATTCCATCTTTACAAGATTAATTCTTCCCGGGAGACGGTCGGTAGGGCCGCATCTTCACCCTGTTCCGATCTCCGTCGCTAAAATCGCTCTCCTCTCCCCTTAAGAAGTTCGAGAATAAAAGAAAAATGTGAGAGGTTACTTTTACTGTAGCGAAACTAAAACAGAAGAACTTTAACGGAATCGAAAATAAAAAAAAATAAATGCGACGTTACGTCAGGACGTAACAACAGTCTATCCACTGGTACCAAGGCAATTTCATTCGGAATCAATTCCGAGTCTTTACCACGCCTTCGCTGTATATCCACGACGATATCCATTTTCACGTCTAATCGGTACAGATGCTCAAGTTAGACTGATTAGTTACTTACAAAGACGCTTCTACGCCTCTTAACACGAGAAAATTTTATTCCAACATCAGCGCAACTTTTCGCTTATCCGGTAAAATCCATCATTACCTGACAAGATGCATCGATTTCAAGGACATTATCATATTCCGCGTAATAAACATAATTTACCGTTAAAGCAAGCGCATGCTCAAATCGTACCTCTATTCTCACACTAACGTGCGTTATTAAATTCCAATGTGAATTACTGTTTGCCGAAAGATTGGGTCAAATCAAAAGCAAACAGACAGTATCCATCGCGACAATTATCACGATGGACCAAATTACCATCTTTCAAGAAAAGTATTCTAGTTCCCGAAAACAACGTTCTAAAAGGATTTACATACAGCAGGTATCCACATCCACATACAGGTTCTTCTTCTCCTTTATTACTTTTCTCTTTTCTACACTTTTGTTTTTACGGAAAATACGTCGCGGTTGACCAGGAGTACCTGGTTAGTATAGTGAATGAGCAGTTCGCGAAATTTTGCGGTTTTTATAAACGGACCCCCGGACGAAAGTGTAAATTTTTTAAGAGGCCTTGCATTTGACACTACTGCCGGATTCTCGCGAATAACATCTTTCACAGCTACTCGTATATTTCTATCGAAGATATCACCGGCTACATTTACACCAGCACGCAATGCTTCCTTTCCAACTGCTTTAGCACCCTTCTTTAAAAGTGGCAATACTCGACCAAACAGGCCCCCGAGAAAGGTACCGATACTGTATCCTCGTTGATTAGACGTTCCGATATAAACATGGCTAATACCGCCATACCCGCGACGGCCCCATCCGTGCTGCTCTCCGTCAATATCATCCATAGTGGCATAATGAATCGTAGGACCTTTTGAAATGTAGTGTCACAGTTCCCTGTTCGAATTGTATAGGATTTCCAAACTCGTCTCTTATATCGATCTCGATAGTGTGAAAATTGTTGCGCAAGAGAGGTATATATCGTGGCGCCGAAAACGATTTAATTTTTGTCGATTCATACTGACAGTCATCAGCATTAATGGGAATAACTCGTAAGAGGGGTGCTTATACATCGCCTGTAATATAGCTCTCGCAAATATCGGTGTATAGAAACATGCTGCCTGGTATAGCACCGGTGAGAGATGCAGGACCCGACCCCGTGTATTCGCTTTGCGGTTCTCTCATTACAGACCTGTAGGCATCTTCCGCAAATCCGAGCAGCCTTGCTACACCGGGCGATACGCGAAAGTCGTGGTATCATAGATTGTCGCATGCGCGCGCCACTACGACCTGACCGCTCGAAAGCGATTTAAACCGCAGATGACCGGGCATGTGAGGTAACTTATTTATGCTCTCCAAAAGAGCATCTATAGAGCGATATACACAAGATGGAACTTGGTCTCTATCGACGCGTTTCCGTGTAAAACATTTAAACCCGACAAACCATTATCACTATCTTCAAAAGATACGGGATTCCCTACAGTAGAAACATGTAAAAGAATCATCGGATAAGCAATTTCCGCAAGAGAAACAAACTATTCTCGGTGCAAACGTATCTGACGTGGTAGTTTTGTAATACATTTAGTCTTCGTATTACCAGGTGTATGCATAAGTTTTTTCCGGTTTAACTAAGAGATGGCGCCAGTAAAAAGTACGCAGCGTATTAATTTGACACATACGTCATTTTGTTCGTCTGACATTAACCTACAAACACACACAAGTTGAGTCCGCCAAAAACTAGCGTCTTTGTTTTATCGTCCAGTGATCATGTCGAGTTTTGTGCCTGAAAAAGAACATTTGCGGCACGCATTGCTTTTCTTATTTAATCAAAAGAAAAAGGCTGCTGAAAGTCAACGTTTGCTGGTCGAAACATATGGTGAACACGCTCCATCGATTAGAACATGTGAGACATGGTTTCGACAATTTAAAAGTGGTGATTTCAATGTGAAAGACAGTGAGCGCTCTGGTAGAGCACAAAAATGCGAAGACGAGCAATTGCAGGAGTTATTGGATGATGACCCAACTCAAACTCAACGGCAATTAGCAGAAGCATTACATGTGTCACAAGAAACAATCAGCAGACGTTTACGAGTAATAGGGAAGATCAATAAACTCGGTAAATGGGTCCCACACGATTTGAATGAACGTCAAATAGAAAATCGCAAAGTCACTTGTGAAGTGCTGCTTCAACGCCACGAAAGGAAATCATTTTTGCATCGAATTGTGACGGGCGACGAAAAATGGATTTATTGTGAAAACCCGAAGCGGAAAAAATCATGGCTTTCACCTGGCGAATCCGGTCCTTCAACACCAAGGCCAAATCGCGTCGGCAAGAAGACCATGCTCTGTGTCTGGTGGGACCAGAGCGGTATTGTGTATTATGAACTCTTGAAGCCCGGCGAAACCGTTAATACACAACGCTATCGCCAACAATTATTAATTTAAACCACGAAATTTATTATCTTAATCGATATTAATTATTATCATTATTCGAAAGACGACCGGAATGGGTCAGAAGACATGGCAAAGTGATTTTGTTACACGACAATGCGCCGTCTCACACAGCAAAAGCAGTGAAAGACAACTTGAAATCGCTTAGATGGGACATCCTTCCGCACCCGCCGTATTCGCCAGACCTGGCGCCATCTGACTATCACCTCTTCGCATCAATAGGGCACGCGCTCCCAGAGCAGCACTTCAGCAATTTCGAGGAAGTTGGAAAATGGCTCGACGAATGGTTTGCCGCAAAAGACAAGCAGTTTTTCTGGCATGGTATTCATAAGTTACCTGAAAGATGGGCGAAATGTGTAGAAGCCGATGGCCAATATTTTGAATAAAAGAAAAATTAATTTCCTTTGAAAATTACGTGTTTTTTTTTTACCGAAAAACCGGAAAAAACTTATGCATACACCTGGTATCCGCAAAATACTGCATACTACTGTTGCTCGATAGTACGGCAAAGGAAGAGCTATCCTCGGAGCTAATATTTATCAGGGACGGTGATTTCGAGCGTTCTTCCTCTTCGTCCTCTTCTTCTCTTTCGTCTTCTCAGGTGACAGAGGCACTCGTCCTCGCCATAATTCTGCCTCGACGAAAATACCGTCGATAGTCTCGTTAGTCAGATCGTGCAAAATATACAGGTATGGTTCTCGATTCACGGATATTCGTTGAATCTTGAATAACTTGTTACTCCAACCGCACTCATATCCTTTTACGAATGCTGCTTTAGCTGTACTGATACGCACTAAGTTACCGATACTGTATTTAGGCTTTATAGCTTTTTTCGCGTGACGCTCGTATCGCCGTGCAAAATTTTCTGGGGCTATAGAGGCATTATCCGGGGTCACCTCACTCGAAGGAATACGCGTTTCGCTGAGTGTAGCGTCATTATAAGCATACCAAAAATTTTGTGAAACATCGATGTACCCTTTTTTTCCCGTGTATTTAAAGTAACACCACATTCGCTCCTTTATTGTGCGATTAAAGCGTTCGGCAATCGAGGCGTTTATATCGGGGTTATGAGCAGCCGGAAAATCTATATTGTTTTTTTTTGTGAATTTGTTGAAATGGAGCACGAATAAATGTTTTGTCTCGATCAGTTTGCAGTTACTGCGGACGACGATTTTTACTGCATGCGAATATGCGTGTCAGACTGCGTGCCACGTTTGCGCTCGTTTCGTCATGCAAAGCCTCGACCCATGCGTATTTGCTGAATTCATCGATTGCGGGTACCTATTAAGTAGTAGTAGTATTAGTAGTAGTAGTAGTAGTAGTAGTAGTAGTAGTAGTAGTAGTAGTAGTAGTAGTAGTAGTAGTAGTAGTAGTAGTAGTAGTAGTAGTAGTAGTAGTAGTAGTAGTAGTAGTAGTAGTAGTCGTAGTCGTAGTAGTAGTAGTGGTAGTTTTTTTTTGGCGGTGGGTGTTAAAATGCATTTACGCACACCAGCAAATTGCTAGTAGTGTGGGGCTCGTCCCTACGGGACCCTACCCACTTAAGTGCCCACCGCGACTCCTAACCCATTGCCCTGGAACCGCTATCGCATTACTTCGGGACCCTCAGTTTTCTACGCTAAATTGCGCGTTTCGTCTTCATTTAAATGTCTCGCTACATCTATGCACCTTTATGTCTCCGGAGTGCTTACGGGCGGAGCGCCTTTCTCCCATGCTCCTCGATCCTTTTACTGCGTAGCACGTCTTCAACATACTGTGTGACGGACTTTCACGTCGCTTCGTTCTGTAGCATCAGCGGCACTATGGCTCTCGGAGTCAAGATTAATCCGACTTCGCTTGCTAGTGATTCTCTTGGTACTGACGACCGTGTACACTCGTAAAAGGTGTGGTTGGCATCGTCAACGCTGTCTGCGCAATAATCGTGCAGTGGACTCGTTTCCCTTGTGTACTTGAACAGGTAGGCGTTGAACTGTCCATGCCCTGTCAGGAGCTGTGTGAGACAAAAGTTCACTTTACCGTGGTTCCTATTTACCCATGGGAACACTTCCGGTATGAGTCGATGGGTCCATCTTCCAACCGACTCTCGCTCCCACGATATCTGCCATTCCTGAAGCGTTCGTGTTCGCTCTTCCGTATGAACGCTGTTCTGGTTATCTTCCCCTCTTCTTTCATACGTCCGCTTCCGTTCCCTCGCTAGTAGCACAATGCGGATTACGCTTGCCGCTACCATTATTGCGCTACCGGAAACTGTACGGTATCCAAGGGCCATGCGCAGTGCGCTGGATCTATGGACAGAGATCATTCTTTGCCAGTATTTCTCCACGTCGAGTGATTCTGCCGATATTTCCGCTCCATATAGCATAATCGAGTGGCAAACACTGATAAGCGTTCTTCGTTAGCTTGTCATTGGTCCGTCAATATTGGCCATTACACGCGAGAGTGCTGATACGACTTTGGTTGCCTTGTCCGTTGTCCTCCGTATATGTTCGTAGTATGTTAGTTTTTTGTCGATTATTATCCCCAGGTATTTTACTGCTGGCTTAGCCTCGATGGAAGTCCCGTTGATATCCGCTGTGGAAGGCACCTCGAAATTTCTCCGCCGCGTCAGTACAATCATTTCCGTTTTATTTGTCGCCAGTTTGAAGCCGTGTTGTTGGAGCCAATCCCCGACCCGTTGGGCAATCTGCGTAACTCTCCGTTTTGCTTGCCCTGCTGTCTTTGCAATGACCACTGCAGCAATGTCATCAGCGAAGCCGACAAGTTTTGCCCCTTTAGGCATTTCAATTCGCAGACTTTCATCGTAATTGATGTTCCATAAATCTGGTCCTAGCTCTGAGCCCTGCGCAATACCAGATGTGATTCTCCTGCTACGCTGACCTTCCGTCGTGTCGTAGAGAAGTTCGCGTTCGCGGAGATAGTCATTCATCACCCTCATAATGTACGCTGGCATTCGTAATTCACCCAGGGCTGTGAGTATGTCAACCCATTTTGCCGAATTAAAGGCATTCCTGACGTCTAGGGTCACGAGGACACAGACACTTTTGGTCCTCTGAGACCCCTGCCAGGCCCGTTTTGCCACCTCGATGACTCCATGTATTGCTCCTATGGTCGATCTGCTTTTGCGGAAGCCATGTTGACTTTCCGCTATGCCCCCGGCGGCATCGACAGTTCTGTGTACTCTGGTGCGCAGGAGCTTTTCATAGATCTTGCCCGCATTGTCGAACATACATAACGGTCGGAAAGACGACGGTGTGACTGGTGGCCCTTTACTCTTATCGAGAAGGACCAGCTGTTGTTTTTTCCACTTCGTGCTAAAAATCCCTGCCGTCAGGCAGGTGTTGTACATATTTAGCAGTAGGAAAAGAAATTCCTCCGCAATAGCTTTAAAAACCTCGATAGGCACACAGTCGGGTCCTGGGGCCTTTCGATTCGCTAGGGTACTCATTACCGCGACAAGTTCGGGTACAGTGAAAGGAGGTATTTCTTCTTCGACCAGTATCTCTACATGTTATCTTTCCGAGTGCTCGGGGAAAAGAGTAGTAATGATTTCCTCCATTGTCGCGGGGTCTTTGGGATTAGCCATAGTAACGTCTATAATCGAGCTGCGAGTTCCTGCTCTTCGGGACGTCGTCGTTGTCCCTGAATTTAAAATCGTGAGATCCATTCTCGCTGCCATCTCAACAAGGCCTCTGCCCCTGGTATTCGTCCACTGCATGCCCCAATCAATCGCCTTTGCGTTAAAGTCTCCGGCAACGATCAGCTCTCCTTCCATGTCTACAATTGTGTCTTCTAGGCTGTTGAGTCTTTCCCAATATGTTCCGATTTGGATGTTTGGCGAAAAGTAGCAACTAACGTACGTGATGTCGGGCGTTTTAACCCAGACAAATCCCATACCAGCGCCGCAGTAGACGACTGGTAGCTTGTTTGGCTTATGCACCCAGATTGCAGCAGTACCGGAGGAGTCTTTATACCGGTTCTGTATTTCCCAATTGACGTGCTGTTCAGACAGAAGTAGTAAGTCTGCCTCGTGCGCAGAGGCGATTTGCTTCAAGAGCTCTTGCGCGAGCAGAGATCGTCCGAGGTTACCTTGCAGAATTACCGCCATCACGTTTTAGTTGAGTTAGCTGCCGCTAAGAAAGCACTACACCTGCTGGACCAGGGTACATGGTCAATCGGAGTCCCGCTCCCCAGATCTTCGCACTGGAGGCAACGTGGTTTATTCTGGCACGCGGAAGCTTTGTGCTCGGGATCGCCGCACCTCCGATCAGCACCTTTGCAGTCAGTGGCACGATGACCAAATCCATTGCATCTATAGCACCTAGTGGCTTGCTGGTTAAGTCTTACGCGACAGTTTACCCAGCCGATTTTCACGTGCCCCGCACTGTGTAGTTTCCTTGCTCCTTAGGCCTCCATCTCAACATAAGCTACTCTATTGCCACAAAGGGTGCTCTTTTGTAGCCTTATGCTCATTTCGGCGCCGTTGTCGTCGGTGAGCACGGCGATTAGAGCAGTTTCTATGTCCGCTTCATTGGTGGCAGCGTCGATGTCTCTAATTTGGATCTCCGTTCTTGGAGATGAGTTTCTGGACACTTTCTGTATTTCCAACGGCTGCTTCGAGTTCTTCGCCAAACCTCCTTCTGTCTCCAGTCACGGCACCGAGTTCAACGAGAACGTCGCCAGCTCTCGTCTCCCTAATCGCCCTGACATGAACTCCACACTCTGAGGGATCTACATTACTCTTAATCGTTTCAGGACGTCAGCATATTTTCTCCCGTCAGCAAGTTTGATTCAAACGGTTTCTGGCAGCACCTTCGGAAACTTCCTGTATTTTTGGGGCCGCGGTTACTCCGGGTGTATCAGCTGTGCTAGCTGTTGGTCCCATAGCATTTGCCTTAGGAGGCTTTCTGGGCGGTCGCTTTGTGACCGTGGTCCAGGTCTCTTCTTTGTCCTTTTTCGTTCGCTTAATGTTCCGCGGTGGGTTAGACTCCTGTGGGCTTGGGGTTTCTCGGTCTGCCCTTTTCCGTTTATTTGCTGGCGTAGGATTTGAACGTGCTATTTTTGGTGTAGCGCGAGGTGACGTTTCCCTGCGGGTCTCTCTCATCCTGGTGACCGACAGCAGTGCTTTGTACGTTTGACTCGCGTCTTTCCATACGGATCTGCTTCTTTCACTCTTTTGTAAGGCATCTTCGATTTGCTCGATGCCTTCCTTAATTTGTGACTTTGTGTTGGCGTGCTTCCTGCAAAGTCCTATCAATGGAGCAAGCACCTTCCTGATCGTTCTGGTATGCTCTTCTTCGTTTTTTTTGATACTCCAACACTTGTTGCCTGAGTATTTCGAGCCGCTGCGAGGGTTCTGTGCTGGACTTGATGCATTCAGCCATTATGTCCGCCCCGGTGCTGCAAATGATGTCTTCGAATTTTTCGACGTTTCTTGTGGCATTTGATGATTCGAGAGCCAAGTCAACCACTCTCGTTGTATGCTGACGACGTCTGGGAGCCCGCTTTCTCACTCCCTATTGACGCCGGTACTGGGGATCCGTACCCCTGCACCGTAATCGTTTTTTCCTTACCGGTGTCCACGGTGCGGAGAAGTTGGGTTGTTTGACAGGGTGCCCCACCCCTGCTGTTGGTCCGCGGGGCCTACTTTATCGGCCCTACCCTCCATAACTGGAGAGCGTTTCCCTATCCGCCACCCGGGGACGCGCCACGTAGGCGTTACAGCCTCCCCCCGTGGAGTAGTAGTAGTAGTAGTTTTTTTTTTTTTTTTGTATCAGAGGTTGAAAAATCTTCAAGAAGACATCAGCGAAAGTTGTTGTGTTGCTGGTAGTGTCAGATTTCTACTGACTAAAAACAATCCTCTGTCTCCCCTCAGCCTGGTGAGAGGAGTTGGCCCGGAATCCGCTTTCGCATTTCTTCAGTACCAACCCCTGTTATGCGCTTAGGCGCCCGCTCCGTTTGGTCGCTGCTCGAGCCTCTTTGCCTTTAGCACCTCTTCCGCAAACTTCATAATGGCCTCCCATTTTGGCTTGGAGCCGATCATGTGAGAGACCAGGTTCTCAGGGTGCAAGGCTTCACCGATTGCCTCTGCTGCGGTCCTTCGTTCTTCCGTCCATCTGTCGCAACGGAAGAAGGTGTGTTGGGCGTCGTCGCGTTCACTCGGGCAGTAGTTGCACATTGGGCTGTCGATGAGGCCCATTCGGTGCAGGTACGCGTTAAAGGCACCGTGTCCTGTGAGGAGCTGCGTTAAGTAGAAGTTGGTGTCTACATGCTCACAGCCGACCCAAGTCTTGATACTGGGTATGAGTTTTGCCGTCCACCTTCCGGTGTCGCTGTTCTGCCACCTGCGCTCCCATTCTGCGGTGGTCTTCGCCCGTTCGAGTTCCCTGGTGCCGTCGACCAGGGGATTTGCTGTCCGCGATAGGTGGAGACTCCTTCGTTCCTTCGCCAAGAGGTCGATGTGGGGGGGCTTGGCGATGACCAAGATTGCTGATTCCGAGACCGTGCGGTATGCGCAAGCGACTCGGAGGGCAGCGCGTCTTTGTACGGCTGCTAGTTTGCGTCGATGCTTCTCGTACGCGAGTTGATCCGCCCAGATTTCTGCGCCGTACAGTATGATGGAGTTGACCGTGCTCATCAGTAGCCTCCGCTTGGCGTAACGGGGGCCGACGACGTTTCTCATGATCCTCGAGAGCTTGGCAGCAGCGGCTTTGTCAGCTGTTCGTTGGATGTGCTCTCCGAAAGTAAGCTTCCCGTCGAGTTGGAGGCCGAGATACCGGACCGATCTCCTAGCCTCGACAAGCACTTCGCCAATGTTTATAGAAAAGGGTTTCTCAAACCAACGCTGTCTGGTGAGGGTTACCATCGCCGTCTTGCTGGCTGCTAACTTGAGCCCATGGCTGCTCAGCCAGGCGCCTATTCTACTGACGAGGTGACGAATTTTCCGCTGCGCATCCTCGGTGCTATCAGCGATGATTATCCCGGCGATGTCATCAGCGTATCCGACTAGGTGTGTTTCGCGCATAAAGTTGGTGGCTAGGAGGTCGTCGTAACGTACATTCCAAAACTCAGGGCACAGTACTGCGCCCTGTGGAACGCCGGCAGTGACCTCCACCATTCGGACACCGTCGTGTCCTACTTAAGTTGGCGATCTCGGAAATAATCGTCCACGATATCGAGTATATACTGGTCGATGCTGAAGCCAGTCTTCAGCGCGTCCAGTATGTCCTCTTAGCCCACGGAGTTAAACGCGTTCTGCACGTCGAAGGTGAACAGGATGCACGCCTTACGAGTTTGGTAGCTGCCAGACCAGGCTCTCTTCACGATGGTGATAGCCTGGTCGATCGCGGTGATTGTCGATTTCTTCTTGCGAAAGCCATGCTGGTTATACGATAGGCCTCCAGCCCTGTCTATTGCTTCAGTTAAGCGGCCCTTGATCATCTTTTCTAGTAGCTTGCCTGCGACGCCCAGCAGGCAGAATGGCCTATACGAGGAAGACGTCATTGGTGGGCCCTTCTCTTTGTCTAGAAGAACCAGTCGTTGACGCTTCCATCGGCGGCTGAATGTGCCTGTGGCGAGGCAGGCATTGTACATAGTAAGAAGTACCTCGGGGTACTTCCTGGATATATACTTGATGGCGTTGACCGGGATGCCATTCGGTCCAGGGGCTCGGCCAGGTTTCAAGGACTTGGCGGCGTCCTGAAGCTCCGCCGTTGTAAAGGGCGGCCCTCGCGCGGTCGTCGAGTTTCCTCTTGGTGCTCTCCGTGGATGCTGGGGGAAGATATCGCCGATGATCCGTTCTATTGTAGCTGCCTCCATAGGAGGTATACGGCTTTGTTTGCCCAGCCCTTTGACCGCGATTTGGTAAGCTTAGCCCCAAGGGTCCTCATCCAGCTCGGCGCATAGGTTTCTCCAGCACTGGTTTTTGCTCTTTTTGATTGCCCGTTTTAGGGCTTTCTTGGCGCTATCGAGTTCAACGAAGAAAGTGTCTGGTTGGCCAGCTTGTCGCCTGCGGTTAGCCCCGACGGACTTGCGCCGAAACGCCAGGCACTCTTTCCGTAGCTCACTGATCTCGTCGTTCCACCAGTAGTTTGGGGGCCTTTTCACGCAAGTGCCCCTGGTTGGCATGGAAGCGTCGCAGGCGGTTGAAATGGCTGCCATCGTTTTTTCCACAAGATTCTCCACGTCTAGTCTCATATCGGCTGGTTCGTTGGCGTGTTGTTAGACCTGGTTCTTTAGGGAGTTGATGAGATTTATCTCATTCAGTTTCCTATCGTTCCATCGTCTCCACTCGTCCTCCTGTCTCGCTCCGTTGGTCGGCACATTGCCGGTCGAAAATTTAATGTATTGGTGGTTGCTGGAGTTAGAATCCTCCAGGACCCTCTAGCCCCATACGGCCGCAGCAGTGTTCGGTGAGGCGAAGGTGATGTCGAAGATCGACTCTCGACAGCCCGGTCTTCGGAAGGTCGAGACGTTTCCCTCGTTGAGCGTAGTCAGGTTGAGTCGCGCAGCCATATCTGCCAGCTCGGTCCCTCTGGTGTCGCTCCACTCCATTCCCCACTCTGTTGACTTGGCATTGAAGTCACCAGCCACGATGACTTCGCCGTCAAAGTGTCAAATGGTGTCATTGAGATCGGCGAGCTGGCGTCTGAATACCAAGATGCCTTGGTTTGGCGAGAGGTAGCAGCTTATCAGGGTGAAGTGTCGGAACTTCGCCCAGATAAAACCATTGCTGCGTCCGCTGCTCAGAGAGTGCAGGGTTGGGCTAACTACCCAGATCACTGCCGTGTTCGACGTATCAGAGAGCCAGGATGCCTTCGGCAAGTTCGAGTACTGTTCTGATTCGATGCAGATGTCAATGGAGTTTTCGGTGATGAACTGGTGCAGCAACGCCTGTGCGGTCCACCCCCGACTAAGGTTACATTGCAGGAAGGTCGTCATCTCTGGCTGGTAGATGCTCCTTTCGGCGCGCTTCGATATATTGCGCACCGTCCCGCTCCGGGCGCGTGGTCGCTATCAAGCCCTTGGCCCTCGGCTGCTGCGCAGAGTATGCAGCGTGGTGGTCAGCTGCATGCCGCTGCTTTGTGGTCCGCTTCGCCGCACTTATAGCACAGCTTGCTGCGGTCAGGGCCAGTGCATCTGTTGCACAGGCGTCCATATCCGAGGCATCTGTAGCACCTCTGAATAGACTCATGCCACCTGGTTCGGCAGATGACCCACCCGATCTTTATGCGGCCGCACGCAAGCATTTTTCGAGCACTTTTCCCGTCCAGGTCGATGAAAGCCGTGCGCTGCCCTCGAAAGGCGTTCTTCGAGAGCCCGATCCTTTTGATATCCGCCATGTCGCCAAGTTCTCGCACTAGGGCGTCGTGTATGTCTGCCTCCTCCGTGGAGAAGTCGATATCCCGGACCTCTATCATGTGAGTCGGAGATAGGCTCTTGACCGCACCTTGTTCCCCGACCGCCGTTTTTATCGCGTCAGTGAAAGATAAGCAATTTTCCGATCCATCTCCAGCAAGATGTCTCCGTCCCTGGTTTCACGGATGGAACGGATGTCCCTGAGTAGGTCCGCGTAGGACTTTCCTTGCGCGGGCTTTATCAGTACGGCATCAGCGCGGGCACCCGGGGCTGTTGCCTTTTTTCTTTTTGCTTTCCGGTGCGCGGGGGCCGGGGCTTGTGAGGTCGATAGCCCCAGCGTTGACTGCTGAGCGACTGCTACCTGGGCTGGTGACTATGCGCTTCTTCTTATTCCTGTTGACCAGAGTGAAACCTCCCTTATTGCCTTTGCAGGCGTCTTCCTCCGGACCAAGGGGCGGACTGGGTGCCGGACGTTTGTTCCTCGGCGTGCATGGTATTGCGACTCGTCACAGCGCCTCGCACTCCCTGGCCTCAGCAAGGGTGAGCTTCCGTTGCTCGTTCTTCTATGATTTGCGGTGGGTCAGGGCCTCTGCGATCAGAGTGAGGGCCTCTTTCACATTGTTAGTAACTTCAGTGGGGACAGTTCGCTTCGCTTTTATCAGCCTGGTGGTTTGCCGTCTTCAAGCCCGATTGCCGTGTCCCGCGAGATCGTGTGTTGGGCCACGGGCTGGCTGAGGAATACTCGCGCATCAGTTGGTAACCCACGGGCGACGCCCGGGGTATGAGCAGGTGGCGCGTTGGCCGGTGATGGCGACGCCGCGTCTTAAAACTCCGTTTGTTGTGCGTCTTTTTGGTTTTTGATTTTTTCGTGTTTTTCTTTTTCTTTTTGTTTTCCTTTTTGTTTTTCGTTTGTTTGTATGTTTGTATTTGATTCTTCCATTTGTTCCCACGTGTAGCCTATGTAATAGGCGTCGGCCCCAGCAGAGCCTGGATGCTGGGGTAAGGCCGCTAAATACCGCCGGGGTTGGACTAGGTGCCCCCGGGGAACTGTTCATGACACCTCTACCCAGGTGCCATGCAGCCCTCGGCACGGTTTCGCACACCTTGGCTTGGGTTTGGGTTTGGTCCGCGGGGGCTATTTAATTTGACCCCTACCCTCCGCTCAGGGCAGAGTGACGAGCGTTCCCCTATCCGCCACCCGGGGACGCGCCGTATGGTAGTATCACCTCTGCACGACGGAGTAGTAATAGTAGTAGTAGTAGTGAAGTAATATGAAAGTAGTTCCTGGTCTGGGGGAGAACAAAAAGGAGGGGGCGGTTTAGTGGGTAGCCCTACTTTTTTGAGAGTCCCACATACCCCCCCCCCCCCCCCCCCCCGGGCTAAAAGTTACAAACAGAAAGTTTCTCTATTTGCTGCTTATTTAGAAGAAACTTTTCAACCGTTGCCGAGACAAACAGCAAATGAAAATAAAACGATCATAAACAAAGTAGATGATCTCGATATAAGGCATGTGACCCTATTGGAACTTAAATCTGAAATCAATAATAACTTAAGTATCAGAAAAGCTCCAGGTTATGACTTAATTACTGGGTAAATTGTGAAAGCCATTCCCGAAAAAGGTTTGCGTAGTTCAAATAATTAACGCGGCCTTCAGATTGAAATATGTTCCAGGTCAATGGAAGGTTGCTGAAGTAATTATGATCCTTAAACCAGGTAAACCAGGAAACGATAAAAATCATATAGACCGATATCACTACTTCCAGTCATATAAAAAATATTTGAAATATTGCTGCTGAAGAGACTCAAGCCTATAATAGAAGAGAGATGCTTAATTCCACCTCACCAATTTGGGTTTAGAGAAAATCCCTCTACAGTTGAACAAGTTCACAGAATAACGGATGTCATTGAGGATGCACTTGAGAATAAGAAGATATACTCCAGCATTTTCCTAGATGTAGGTCAAGCTTTCGACAAAGTTTGGAACCAAGGGCTTGAATTTAAACTCCATCCAGACCTGCCTAATAAATTTTATCAAATTCTTAAATCCTACATAGCAGATCGACACTTTCGAGTCAAATTTGAAAATGAGTACTCTGAACTCAAAAGAATATCAGCAGGTATACCTCAGGGTAGCGTTCTTGGGCCTATTCTATTTATCCTTTATACGAGAGATGTACCGAGTGTTCAAGGTATAACAATAGCAACATTTGCAGACGATACAGCTATCCTAGCAGTTGGAAAAGATATTACGGAAACAACAAGCAAACTTCAAAATGCAATTAACACTGTGAGCAACTGGACTAAAAAATAGCGCATTTTATTAAATGAAGCCAAGTCAGTACACGTCAATTTTATAAATCGAAATGTAAACTGTATTCCCGTGGTTCTCAACTCGAACCAAATTCCATATGCAAATACAGCTAAATACAAAGAAACATGTACTGCGATTATCTCGACATGAAAATGCCGATATCCGTCGTATGTTGGACACCACCAATGGAGCGAGGAGACTCCAAAGGCAAAAACCGCTGGAGCTGGGCAGTTCTAATTAGAACAAGAAATTATTGTAAAATGAGTAGCCAATAGTTTACTCATCTTAATCCGAGAAACTAATTCAAGATAGATAAATTACTAGATGATCTCTGAATCAGTTGTAATATTAATAAGTAAAGTAGTAGTAGTAGTAGTAATAGTTTTTTTTTTTTTTTTTTTTTTTTAATGGGCAAGTGGAAATGCCTATTTATGCACTATGTGTAGGACTCCTCCATTCCTAATGGAATAGCCCTACCCACTAAAACCACCTGCCCCTCCTCCAGCCGAATAACCCCGGGACTGCTTTCGCATTGCTTCAGGGTTACTGGCTATGTATGCCGCGATGTAGTCGGCTTTGCTCCTGGGTTGCCTCAATGGCACGTCTCTAGCTGTCCGTTTAGGTACCGTCCTCGCTGCCTGCGCTCTTACGGGTTCTTTTGGTCCTGAGGATCGTCTCTGCTAAAGTTGCGACAGCGTCCCAGCCTTTCTGCGACTTCAGCATCATTGCTGCGATAGTCCGGGAGGAACCTGGTTGCCCAAGGGTTTCCTCCAAGGCGCTTCTCTCGGTCACCCACCGATCGCACTCGAAGAAGGTGTGCTCGACATTGTCTACTGCATTCACGCAGTAGTCGCAGTACTGACTCTGCTTTATTCCCATCCTGTGCAGGTAGCAATTAAAGTTGCCGTGGCCAGTAAGGAGCTGGGTGAGGTAGAAATTAACCTCTCCATGCTCCCTACAGATCCACGGGCCAATGAGTCCTATCGTTCTGGCTGTCCATCTTCCGGTTGGTTCAGAGATCCACCGCTGCTCCCAAAGCTGCACCGTGCAGTTTCTTTTTTCACTGCGTAAGCTGGATCGATCTTCTGTATTTTGGCTCCTCAAGTAGATTCTTCTCCTCTCCTTGGCTAGCAGGTCTATCGGTGGTATGCCTGCGATAACCAGTACCACCACCGCTGAGACTGTTCGATAGGCGCAAGTGATTCTGAGGGCGCTCTTCCTCTGCACTGAGACTATTCTTTTTAGATACACCTTGGTGTCTAGGGAGTTGGCCCAGATTTCCGCTCCATATAAGAGGATAGAGTGCTCGACGCTCATCATAATTCTCCTTTTACTAGGCTGTGGTCCATGCTCGTTAGGCATAAGCCTTGACAGCAGTTCCACTGTCTTAGCCGCTTTTTCAGTTGCCTGCAGGATATGAGGCCAATAAGTGAGTTTGTAGTCCATCGTGATGGCAAGGTACCGTACCGCGCTTGTAGCGACGACTATCTTACCGTCGATCCTCACCCTCTGGCAAGTTGTTTGTCGTACTCAATCGTACTCGACGCGTTGTTCCGCCTGCATCAGGTTTCTAGCCCTGACTACCGCCGCCACGTCGTCAGCGAATCCAACCAATTTTGTCCACTCGGGCATAACAATTCGGAGTATCCCGTCGTACATGATGTTCCATAGGTCCGGCCCAAGAGCCGAGCCCTGAGCGACACCCGCGGTGGTCTTCCTTTTTTGTTCACCTTCCGTCGTCGTATACACTAATACCCTACTGCTCAGGTAGTTGTTAATCACCCTTCGCAGATAGGGTGGGATCGCGAATTTATTTTCCAAAGCATCAAAAATTTCGGTCCATCTCGCTGAATTAAAGGCGTTTTTCACGTCCAGAGTCACCAAGATACAGGCATCGCGTGACCTGCAGTTGCCTGCCCAAGCCCGGCGCGCCTCCTTGGTGACTTCTTCTATCGCTCCGGTAGTCGAGCGACCTACGCGAAATCCGTGCTGGCTGTCGGACAGTCCTCCAGATTCTTCCACCGCTACGCGTACTCGTGCCCTCAGCATCTTTTCATACACTTTCCCTGCATTGTCCAACATGCAGAGGGGCCTATAGAATGAAGGGGTGATGGGCGGACCCTTACCTTTGTCCAGTAGGACAAGCCTCTGCCTCTTCCAGCGTGTATCAAATACTCCCGCCAGAAGACAAGCGTTGAACATGTTGAGCAGTATGAATGGACATTCTTTCACAATGACTTTCAGTACTTCTGCAGGTATTCCGTCGAGTCCTGGCGCTTTGCGTTTGCCCAGAGAGTTAGTTGCATCCTTTAACTCGTCAACGGTGAAAACAGAAAAGTTTTCTTCCACCGGGTGGACTACCTTGTAGTGTCTCTCCGGGTGGTTTGGGAAAAGCGCATCTACAATCCCCTCCATGGTCTCTGGTTCTCCCGGTGGTTCCGGTGTCTGTCTCCTGAAGCGGCGGCTGACTATCCGATGGCCTCGTCCCCATACATCCTGATCGACTTCTTTGCAGAGATCCCGCCAGCACCTTCTCTTGCTCGCCTTTATTGCCGTTCTCAAGGCTTTTTTCACCAACGCATATTGCTCATTGCCGTCGCATCTACGCCACGCCTTCTAGGTCGTTGGGCTCTTCTTCGAGCGTGTAGAGCCGCCCTGCGGAGTTCAGCGGTCTCCTCGGTCCACCAGTAAGCAGGGCTCCCTCGTAGATTTTTAGCTCCCTTTGACATAGAGGCTTCGCAAGCTTTAGTGATGTGTCGCATTGTACGCTCAATGAGCTTCTCAGCATCGACCTCGGTTACCACTGTCTGCCATTCAAGTTCCTGACAGAAATCAGCAGCTCTAAGTAGCGTATTCAGGAGAAGAGGCTCGTTGAGCTTCACGACATTCCAGCCCAGCCGGTGCTCTGGCTGGTGCGTCTATCCGCTGCCCTAGTCCCTTACCCTACCCTAAACTTCATATACTGGTGTTCAGTCCCAGTGAATTCCTCCAACACCATCCATTCCTCTACCCTCGCCGCAATGTCCGCGGTTGCCATGGTGATGTCAATTATTGTTCTCTGACAACCAGCTCGTTTAAACGTCGGCGAATCGCCTGTGTTCAGGAAAGTGAGGTCCAGCCTGGCTGCCGATTCAACCACCGCCGTTCCCCTGCTGCAGGTCCTCGCCATTCCCCACTCTAGTGCCTTGGCATTATAATCCCCTGCTACGAGGACTTCACCTGTCATTTCTCTGATGGAGTCTTCCAGCTCAGCTAGCTTCTCACGATATAGGGCTATTTCCTCATTGGGCGAAAGGTAGACGCTAACATAATATGCGTCAGCACTTTGGACCCATACATAGCCATTCCCCTTGCCCGTTGATTTAACCGGGAATGCCGTTGCGTTCCGAATCCAGATCGCTGCCGTGCCGGTGTTGTCTGCGTACCAATTGCGCCCTGCATTCTTGTGGTACTGCTCGGATATTATCAGGAGGTCCACGTTATGCTCTACTACCATTTGCTTAAGCACATCTTGTGCTAGTCGGCTCCTGCTTATGTTAGTGTTTGAGAATCTGTCCGGATGAAGCTTGACCGATCTGTGAATGTATTGAAAAGGGATGAGAACTCACTCAAGGCAAGAGGAAAATAAACCAGACACATAGATGTTATGCTGAGGAAGCGGTTTATTTCTGCCTTCCTTCGCAGTATTCAAAATACAATTTTAAACAATACCAGTTTGACTGAATAATTAAAAATTTACACAAAAAGGGTTTAATTTGGAAAATTGTCCAAAATGTACATTTAGTTAAAATACAAAATTATAAAATTAAACAATCAAATAGAATTTTAGACTTAGAATGTGAGCAGCACACAATATAATTGTGTGCTGAATGTAAACTTGAGACAGCGGTGCATGCAACGCAGTCAGGACGACGCAACACGACACGCCGATGCTACTGAGTGCGAAAGTGTCTGTGTGTAATTCACTGCAAACACTCAGCAGTATATTGCAGAGTGGTTGCAATGAATTAATGAGAGCACTTGCAGCTGACGTTGCTTGAGTGCAGTGATTTTATTTGAGAACAGCTACGCAGTCATTACTGCGTAGCACAATATGACAGAGACTGAGACTGCTTGGTCGAGCAGCAAAATATTCACTGCATTTTTCCAGCAGAATTACTGGGGGAAAATACAGTGAACACTCGGCACATGCTTAAATGTATTAATTAAGCCGGCAAAATACCATGAGGAGAACGTGGTACAGCATGTGCTGCAACGCACGCCACTGGTGAGACCAAGTGTTGATGCACCAATCTTCTCCTCACTGGCAGTGAATTAATACCCAATTATGGCAGAGCACTCTTACTTTTAGCAATGAGTCCTGATGAGATATGTTGAGCGATGCCGATGTAAAAGGGTTGATGTAAAGGTCCCAAGAGTCCCGTGGATGCGCGTGCTGTCCAAAGGATGTGTGTCGCAAAAGTGCCAAATTCTCAAGATAGCTGCGAGTATGAAATTTACGTTGAGCGCTGAAGTCAGTTGAGCGAGATAGCCGGTGAGCGAAACCGAAGTCAAGCGAGAGAGACACCCTCTCGCTCGACGCGGCATGCCAACGAGGCACATCCTCGGTTTCGCAAAGCCCTGCCTCGGCTATCTCCGGCTCAACCGACCGCTGGGTGTTAGAGCACCGCAACAGGTAGGCGCACGACGATTATCGATCGCCGTGCGCCAGCTGATTTTCCAACAGTTATCCTGTAGAAAGGTCGCCATTATCTTCGTTTTTTCCGGCAAGCCTCCTTGTAACTCTCACACTGCGAGGATCCCGAGACATGGTTGAGACGTCGTTCATCCGCCTGCATCTCGCAGAGATCGCAGTGGGCTTTTCCACTACACTGGCTAGCTTTGTGGCCTTCTTCACCACACTTCCGACAGAGGTTGCTCCTGTCGGCTTCTTTACAGTCTACGGCATAGTGGTCGAAAGCTGGCAGCGGAAGCACCGCGTGGGATGCACCCTCATCCTGGCCCGACAGTTCACCCAGCCTAGCTTGATATGCGCCGCGTCTACGAGTTTCCGAGCCGCCGTTGCACTCATGTCGACGATCGCCAATTTGTTCCCTCAGAGAGTCCCTTTGGATAGGAATATCCTCTTAACTCCGCAGTTATCATCCTTGAAGAAAGATTGCAGAGCGCAACTCACTTCCTCCTCCTCTGTTACCTCATCGATGTCTCGTATTTCAACGCTTGCTCGGGGCACAAGTTGCCTTACTCTTCCAGTGGTACCGACAGCTTTTTGAATCGCCTCACCAAACTTAGACTGGTCTTCAGGGGATGCTCGTATCTCCACTAGAACATTCCCAGTCCTTGTTGCCCGAATACCTTTCACCTGTACGCCCATGCACTCCGGTTTCACGTCTGCGCGTATTGCTTTCAGGACATCTGCGTATTTTTAACCCTCTCCTGGCCTAATGACGATGGCGTCTGGGCGAGTTTTACGCGTCCTCTTTTTCCGCGGGCCGTCTTTCTCAACTCTCTCAGGGCCTTTAGTTGCTTCCGCGTTGGGTGTTGAGTCCTTTCTGCTTTTTAGCGGTGTTTTGGGTTTTTTCCGCGTTCGTTTTGTCACTTCTGACAAAACCTCTTCTAGTTCTGCTTGATGCTTTTTTTTAGGACGTAGGCCTACCCCATTATCCGGACTCGGTGTGCCATTTGCTGGTCTTTTCGTTCCGCTGGTGAAGCTCGGTACCGACCGCGGCGGTGGGCAATCGTTTTGGGTCGTGGAATGGCTGCCGCTTGCACTGCAGTTCACCTGTGCATTGTCTAACGCTTCACGAGAGTGGTTGATTCTGGCCCTCATTTTCAGAGTTGCGTAAATTTTGAGGTTTACTAAATCCAATCCGTCCTTTATGAACCTGTCAAGGTTTGGCCTCAGTCGGGCGCGTTCCGTGAGCTTCCCGATTTGCTTTTGAAGGATCTCAAGCTGCCTATCGAACTCGTTCTCCAGGTCCGTGTCTGAGCTGTACGGTGATCAGATCGTGGGGTCCACCTTGTGTGCGCTGTTGCCGCTGCTGTTTCTTCTTGTGGCGTTTGATGATTCTAGAGCCAAGTCAACCACTCGCGAACCACTGCGGTCGTATGCTAACGACGTCTGGGAGCCGCTTTCTCACTCCCTATCGACGCCGGTACTGGGGATGAGTGCCCCTGCACCGTAATCGTTTTTTTCTTACCGGTGTCCACGGTGTGGAGAGGTTGGGTTTTTTTGACAGAGTGCCCCACCCCTGCTGTTGGTCCGCGGGGCCTACTTTATCAGCCCTACCCTCCATAACTGGAAAGCGTTCCCCTATCCGCAACCCAGGGACGCGCCAAGTAGGGGTTACAGCCTCCCCCCGTGGTGGTGGTGGTGGTGGTGGTGGTGGTGGTGGTGGTAGTAGTAGTAGTAGTAGTAGTAGTACTTTTTTTTTCAGGGTTGGGGTGGAAAAATGCCTTTACGCACATCGGCAGGCGTATGTCCGCCGATAGTGTGGGACTACTCCATTTTGGTCATACCCACTAAAAACCACCCCCTCCTCGCATCAACTCATGAGCCCGGAACCGCTTTCGCATTACTTCAGGACCATGAGCTTTTTGCGCTGTCCGTGGCACTCATCCTCGTTGCTCTTGCGAGCTCTCTCGTTTCCTGCGCACCTTCTATTGCGAGGACTAAACCCCTAAGGGTGTAGCTCCGCTCGCTCCTTCTCTTGCTCCTCTCTTTTCTTAGTGCGGATGACCCTTTCCGCGTATTGTGCTACAGCGTTCCAGTTTCCCTGGGACCGCAGCATCAGTCCCACCATGCTCTCGAACGCTAGAATTTGGCCGACATCTTCTTCTAGAGTCGCCCTCAACGTGCTCCATCGCTCACACACGAAATATGTATAGAACACGTCATCCTCCTCCTCTGGGCAGTAGTCACAATATGGACTCCTCTTCCAATTGCACCTGTATAGGTAGGAATTTCACATACCATGCCCCGTGAGAAGCTGGGTGAGATAGAAATTTACCTCGCCATGCGCTCAGTTTGTCCACGTGATGAGACTCCCGATGAGTTGGGCAGTCCACCTCCCAGTTATTTCTTGCTGCAATCGCTGTTCCCATTCTCGTAGGGTGCACTGTCTTTCCTCCTTTCTGATGCCACCAGTTTTATCTCCCTGCTTCCTGGTATACACTCGCTTCCGCTCTTTAGCTAGGAGATCGATGGGTATTACCCCAGCCACCACTAATACCGCAGCCTCCGAGACCGTGCGGTACGCACTTGCAGTCCGCAAGGCACTCCTCCTTTGTACAAAGGCCATTTTTTTTTCGGTTTCGCTCAACCTCGAGTGCATCAGCCCAAATTTCCGCGCCATACAGCAAGATAGAATGGACGATGCTCATGAAGATTCTCCGCTTTGAGCTCCTTGGACCTACTACGTTTGGCATGAGCCTTGATAGCTTTGCCGTCATCTTTGCTGCCTTATCGGAGGCATCCTGGATGTGTGCCCTAAACGTTAGTTTAGCATCCAGTTTTATCCCCAGGTATCGAAGTGCATTTACCGACTCGATGCGTTTACCGTTGATTTTGGCTATGAACGGCTCCGAGAACTTTCTCTGTCGTGTGAGGACGACCATCTCAGTCTTATTTGCCGCCAGTCTGAGGCCGTGCTCAATCAACCAGTCATTGATACGTTGGGTGATCTGCGCGATTCGTCTTCTGGCTTGATCTTTATCCCTGGCTGTAACGAGTGCTGCTATATCGTCCGCAAATCCGACAAGTTTCGTGTCCTCTGGCATCTCCATCGACATAATGCCATCGTATACGACATTCCATAGGTTGGGTCTCAGTGCTGATCCCTGTGCTACGCCAGACGTTAGCCGCCGTCTGCGCTGTCCTTCAGTGGTGTCGAATATCAGTTCCCGGTTTTCCAGGTATTCGCTAATGATATTAATGATATACCAAGGCACCGAGAACCGCTCCTCCAGCACCCGGAGGATGTCCATCCATCTCACCGAATTGAAGGCGTTTCGCACGTCAAGTGTGACAAGGACACAAACCCTTCTCGACTGGAGGTTTCCGCTGCACGCCCTGTCGGTTGGCTCCAGTGCCTCAGCGATGGCTCCGATAGTCGACCTCTTTTCACGAAAACCGTGTTGGTTTTCAGTCTGGTCACCGACTGTCTCAACGACTATACGCAGCCGCGCTCGTATCATCTTTTCGAGGACTTTTCCAGCGTTGTCAAGCATACAGAGTGGCCTATACGAAGACGGATTTATCGGTGGTCCCTTCCCCTTGTCAAGTAGTACGAGCCGTTGTAGTTTCCACTTTGCGCCGAACACCCCCGCCCGAAGGCAGAGGTTGTACATGTTCAGTAACAGGTACGGAAACTCTCTTGTTATAATCTTTATAACCTCCGCGGGTATTCCATCGGGGCCCAGTGCCTTTCGGTTCCCAATGGATGCAGCTGAGTTACGCATCTCTGTTACAGTGAAGGCTGGCACATCGCCCTCCGTTGGGTATTCCTTCGTTTCTCTGTCCGGGTGTTGTGGAAAGAGTCCTTCCACTATCTCTTTCATCAATTAAGGTTCCTTAGGTGCCTCTGGTGCCATTCTGCCTAGCGTTCGCGTTACAAGTTGGTAACCGCAACCCCAGGTGTCATTATATACTTCCGCGCAAAGGTCCCTCCAACATCGAGCTTTGCTGTATTTTACGGCCTGTCCGAACTGCTTTTTTGCTACCTTGTAAGCCTCGCTGTGTTGGGCGGTGGCGCATCCACTCCTCCGTGCTCTTTGTGCTTTGCGTCTCAGCCTAAGGCAGCTTCTTCTGAGTTCAGCAATGTCTTCTGTCCACCAATACGCTGGTTTTCGGTGGTTTCTTCAGCATGCATTCATCGCAGCCTTTTGCGATGAGCTTCATCATGCGGGCGATTAGTTTCTCAGCTTCTTCCCTGGAAGCCATTTATGGGTCGGCTTCTTCAAGCAATCTGCCACCTGTTAAGACTGCTCAGGAGGGCCGCCTTATCCATTCTTGCAACGTTCCAGGCGATCGTCGAGTATCGGTCTTGTCTCGCGTCGTCAGGCGTGCCTGGGCTTCTAACTTGGAATTCGATGAATTGGTGGTCGCTGGCTGTGAAGCCCTCGAGCACTGCCACCCAGTGATCCTCGCCGCGATGTTCGAGGTAACCATAGTTACATCGATGATTGTTCCACGCTGTCCACTTTTCCTGAACGTCGCCCCAGTTTCTGTGTTTAGAATTGTCAGATCCAGTCTGGCGGCCATTTCGGAGAGCTCTGTCCTTCGGGTGTCGCTCCATGCCATACCCCACTCGGCGAACTTCGCGTTGAAGTCGCCCGCTACCACAACTTCGCCTTCGATATTGCGGATTTTATCTTCCAGTTCTGTAAGTTTCTGCCGAAATATTCCCATGCCCTTATTTGGTAACAGATAATAGCTGAAGTACGTGGTGCCTCCGCTTTGCATCACACAGCCGTCGGTTTTTCCACTGCCATTGATCGGGAATTTCTTTCAGTTTTTTACCCATATAGCTGCTGTTCCAGTATTGTCGGCGAACCAGTCTCGCCCGTCCAGGTTGGGGTGCTGCTCGCTGATAATCATAAGATCGGTACTACGCTCGAACGCCCACTGTGTGAGTAGGTCTTGGGCCACCCTGCTTCGCTGGAGGTTTCCTTGCAGGATTACCGCCATTTCGAGCTTCATTCTTCTTTCTCGCCTCTATGTAGGCTGTACATTTCGCTGATCCCGGGATGTGATCCACTCTGCTATCATCAGCCCTCTCTGCACAAAGATAGCAATTTGATACCTCGGTGCATTGTGCTGCCTCGTGCTCTTCCCCTCCGCACCTCCAGCAAAGTTTTCGGCGATCTTCCGACTTGCACTCTGCTGCTAAGTGTCCGTAGCCATGGCAGTGCTAGCACCGGATTGTTCTGGGTTTCAGTTGTACTCGGCAGTTGACCCATCCTATCCGGATATGGCCCGCCCTGTCCACTTTGGTGGCTGCCGTAGCGTGCATCACTACGTGCGCCATTACGTTGCCCCTCACGGTGTTCTTGGGCATCATGACGCTGATGTCGCCGCCTTTTTCCTTCCCGAGGAACTCTCCGAGAACCTGGGCGACCTCGTCCTGTGGTGTGGCTGCATCTATATCGCGGATTTCGATTTGTGCCCGCGGAGTCAGGTGGCGCACCCTGCCAGTACCTCCAATGGCTTCTTGTATGGCACTGCCAAACAGGGCTCGGTTTTCTGCCGTCGCATCAAGTTCCACTAGGACATATCTATGTGTGGTCTCTCTGATGGACTTGACTGTGACATTCATATCCTCAGGCTTGATTTTTTTGCGGATATCCTTCAGTACGTCCGCATATTTCTTACCTTGCACCGGTCTAATCGCTACTGCATCAGGGTACTCACTCTATTTTCCCCTGCCTGGTTTTTTCCTGGTTGGCTGATTCCCTTTTGCTCTCGAGGAGGCTTTAGCTGCATCTGCAGGGTCTTTTCGCACCTTGCGTTGGCGGCTCTCGACTCTCGTCCATCCTTCCTCATCCTCCTTTTGCGGCATTTTCCTGGGCCTTTCTCGTTCCCCCTCTGGAGGACTCGGTGTTTTCAACGCCGGCCTTTTCTTGGCTTCTGGAGTCGCTAGCGGTTTCGTTAGGCTGCCAGTTCTATGCCTCTCCGTGCCCTTCGTCTGGGCCACTTTCCTGAAGTCCTTTTTTGGTGCGTCTGTCCGCTCTTTTTTCCACTCTTTCCTATTCCATTCCATCTCGTCTAGGGTGTATTCTGTCTTCTGCAGGCCAACTTTTATAGGCAGCAATCTCGTCTGTCCACCAGTAGCGGGTTCTCGGTTCTTCCTTTCTGTCTTTTTTGGCATACCCTTCTTGCAGGCTATAGTTATGTGCTTCATGGTGCGATCGACTAACCGTTCCGCAGCTTCCCTGGTTGCGACTTTTTGTCCTGCTTCTTCAAGTAGTGTGCCGCCACTTGAAATCGCTTCGCAGAGCGCTCGTTCGTCCAGCTTGGCGACATTCCAGCCAGCTGCCTCAGTGTTGAATGTGCCCGCGCCATTGTATTCGCATGCGTCGCTAACCTGATACACGATGTGCTGGTGATCGCTGCCCGTGAACTCCTTCAGCACTCGCCATCCTCCGACTTTCGATGCTATACGCGGTGAAGCGAGGGTCATGTCTATGCTGGTACCACGGTTTCCGTTTCTGCGGAACGTCGCAGTGGTACCCGTGTTCATGACTGTGAGGTCGAGCCTAGCAGCCATCTCGGACACCTCAATGCCTCATCTATCCGACCACGACATGCCCCACTCATGAGACTTGGCGTTGAAGTCTCCTGCAACCAGAACCTCGCTATCAATACCGCGAAGCTGGAGGAGTCTTCGATCTCCTCCAGCTTCCGTTTAAAGACAAGTATGCCCTCGTTTGCTGATAGGTATACGCTTACATAGATAGTGCTCGCACTCCTCACCCCGACGAAACCTTCTCCTTTTCTGGTTGTACTGATAGGAATACGATCGGTGTTTTAGATCCAGATGGCCGCGGTTCCCCCGTCGTCCGCATACCCTCTCCTTCCACTTGCTCTTCCGTACTGGTCCGCAATAAAAATCAGGTCGGCCCTGTGCTCTATGGCCATTTGGGCCAGCATGTCCTGGGCAGACCTGCCTCTCTCTAAGTTGGCCTGGAGAAAAACCGCCATTATGCCCTTTTGTTTCAACATGCTTCTTTATAGGCTTCACATCTTGACGAACCCAGAATATGGTCCATCTTTCGGCCGTCTCCATGTGCCTCACAAAGCTGGCAGTGGGGGTCGCTTTCACACGTTGCTGCCTTGTGCCCCTTCTTGCCGCATTTTCTGCACAGTTCACTTCTGTCCGGCTCTTTGCAGTTAGCCGCGTAGTGACCAAAGCCCTGGCAGTGGAAGCAGTTGAACCCTCAGCCTCACCCTGCAGTTTACCCACCTTATTTTCAGGTGCGTGGCCTGCATGAGTTTCTGGGCTGCGGTGTCGTTGATCTCCACTATGGCCATCTTGTACCCTTTGACTGCCTTTTTCGTCAGGAATATCCTTGCCTGCGCGCAGTTCTCTTCTGGTATGAGACCCTGAAGAGCGTGTCTCACCTCCTCCTCATCCGTGACCGCGTCAATGTCCCGAATCTCGATCGTCGTCCTCGGGACCAGCTCCCTGACTTTTCCTCTTCCTCCGATAACTTTGTGCAGCGCCTCGCCAGACTTTTCCTTATCTTCAAGGGCTGCGCTCAGCTCAACCAGGACGTCTCCTGCTCTTGTTTCCCAGATGGCCTTTATCTCAACCCACATGTCTCCCGGATTGACGTTTGTACGTATGTCCTTCAACACGTCTACGTACTTCTTCCCCGTGGCAGGTCGGATCAACACTGCCTCAGATCGGGCCCTGCGTGACCATTTCCCCTGGGGGCCGCGTTTTTCCTCTCTATGGCCCTCCTTATCCGCCACCGTCGATTGTTTTGGGGTTTTCTTCCCCTTATTTGGGCGCTTTTGCACCTTGGCTAAGCCTTGGTTGTCCTCGCGAGGCTTCTTCTTCTTCCGCGTAGGCGGGACTGGTTGACTGCCCTCTTGCGGGCTGGGGGTACCATTTCCCAATCTCTTCCTCTTGCTGTCCGCATTTGGAGTAAGGATCTCATCCACCACGATAGTTGCCCTTCTGCTCTCCGATCTGCTTCTCTGTGGACCTTCGAAAGTGAGCCTCTTCGTCTCCTCCAGCAGGGTCGTAAGCACCTTTTTCCATGCCTGGCGGTTCTGCATTGTCGTCGCCAGTGCATCCTCCGCGGCTTCAGCTCCCTCTTTTATCTTCTTGGGCATTGTTGAAACGCTTCACGATACTTTAATGATTGCCTCAATACAAACCTTCAGTGTCGCCATCACGATCTCTTCTCTGGCCATCGCATCTTTTAGTTGCTCCTCCAGAAGCCCTCTCCTGTGGTATATTCTTGTCACAGCCTGTGTTTTCATGTCCTTGCTGGCAGAACTGTTCGTCCCGTATTCACCGTTGTTTTTGTTTGTTGTATGTAAAATATTTGTATTTACATTGAATCCCACGAGTAGCTAGGGAAGTAGTAAATCCGCCCCTGCAGAGCCCTGCTTGCAGGGGTAAAGCCTAGAGTACTTCGGGAGGCGGCCTGTTATCCCGAAGACACCGTTTGAAACACCACTTCCTGTGGCCACGCAACCTTCAGCACGGTAATTAACACTTTAGCTTGGCGTGTTTGGTCCGCGGAGGCTTTCGCCTCAACTCGGCGATCGATCAGATTCAGCATAACGCAGGGTATATCCTCCTCACGAACGCCGAGTGTACTCTATCCGCCACCTGAGAACGCCTCACGTAGAGGTACACCTCCCCCTATGGAGTAATAGTAGTAGTAGTAGTAATAGTAGTAGTAGTAGTAGTAATAGTAGTAGTAGTAGTAGTAGTAGTACTAGTAGTAGTAGTAATAGTAGTAGTAGTAGTAATAGTAGTAGTAGTAGTAGTAGTAGTAGTAGTAGTAGTAGTAGTAGTACTAGTAGTAGTAGTAATAGTAGTAGTAGTAGTAGTGGTAGTAGTAGTAGTAGTAGTAGTAGTAGTAGTAGTAGTAGTAGTAATAGTAGTAGTAGTAGTAATAGTAGTAGAAGTAGTAGTACTAGTAATAGTAGTAGTAGTAGTAGTAGTAGTAGTAGTAGTAGAAGCAGCAGTAGCAATAGCAATAGCAACTTGAGAAATCCGACACAGTGCTCGACGATGATCTTCCCGTTACCACTCCAATTACCCCTTTTAGCGTCTAGTCCTCGAAGAATCGTCGTGCATCCGAAGATGATTCTTTTGCACGGTGTTCACATTCACGTTTCCCTGTAAAACGTTTAGAGCACACTCGCATATACACCGTACGAGCGCTACATCTGCGTTGCGCAAAATTGCACGTCGTTGCTCTTGCTTGACGTGAAACAGTGCGTGCAATATAATTATTTGCTTTTCATTCAGAGATCGGTGCAACGCCACTACAAGCGCATTACGAGTACATCGCGTGTTGCATCGCGAAACTTAATTGCTTTTTGAGGTACGTAAACATAATGGTAATGATATTGGTCAACGGGAAATATACAGGGGAGAAATCGACAATTATCAGGGGTCGATTGCTGTAAGTCGAATAATAGATAGCCGTACGGGGCAGCTGTTGCATCAAAATATACCTCCTGCAAAAATCTCGGATTCTCGGGACATACCTGGCGCGCTTGATGTTGAATTTGCGCGCGATCTCGTGGATTTTAGAAGACAACGATGTTGTGCCGCGGAATATTCCACTCCGTATTTAGTATATTCGGGAATATTCCATAGTAACGAAACATTGGAATTCGTTCAAGACAAGAAACGAAGTCCAATGCCCGATCGTATGAACGACCCCAAGAACGCCGACGCAGCATGAGCGACTCGCTTGGCGTTCGGCGATAGGCTAACGCTAAAATTGCGAATTAAGGGATTTTCGTGAAGACAGTTAGCAACTGCTTTACGAAAAGACAGTATTAAATTAGGTTGAAAAGAGAACGGTTGGTTCCTCGTTTAATACTCGAAACAACGCATTATTGTACTTCTTACTTTGATATATAAATAGGCAACGGAAAGTTACCGTTGCTTATTATAAATACTTCCTTTTATATAAATTCGCGTTTCCATCTTTTATTCGAGATCCATCTCCTTATCGGCAAACGATCCCAAAAAATAATAACTTTTAATATTATACCGACTACCGAATAATCCAATTACTCGGTACCGACACAACATTTGGTGGCAGCGGTGGGATCTGCCGAAGTTAAGTGATTCGTGATTTATTAGGACAAACGTGTTTTGGACAAAGTTGAGAATACTCTGAAGTGACGACTACGACTCGTGCTAGGACACCAGTGTAGCTCGTAAAAACCCGACTAATCTGACGCGAAGACGCGAAGTGAACGTCGGTGCGGTGTGACATCGGTCAACCGTTTAAAATCCCGATTGACGGTGTTACGTCAAGTCGTGGAAAAACGCACAAAGTGTGCAACCGAGAACGCACAGCAGCTACTCGAAAAGAAGCCGTCGCGCAATCGTTGGCGACGCACCAAAGACGAACCCAGGAACCAACGGAGATACGGGTCAACGGTACCAGGGAGGACAACTGGACCAACCTTCGAGGAAAGCTAAGAGACAACGGGTCTACAGCACCGAAGGAACAGCACCCGAGGACATCGCAATGAAAAGGACCGCCTTCCAGATCATCATACTGTAAG
This sequence comes from Cylloceria caligata, assembly GCA_963942595.1. Classification (NCBI taxonomy): domain Eukaryota; kingdom Metazoa; phylum Arthropoda; class Insecta; order Hymenoptera; family Ichneumonidae; genus Cylloceria; species Cylloceria caligata. The sequence goes on from OZ012710.1 coordinate 41,436,509, forward strand.
TGGCGGTTACGTTATTAGTACATATTGCCGATAAAAATCAAAGCCAGTCAAAAAAAAAAAAAAAAAAAAAAAAATATTTAGAAATTTTCAAAATAAAAATACCGCAAAGCTAGCAACATGCCTATATTTAAGGATGCGAAACCGAAACGCAGGGGCAATTCGTTAGAGACGACGTTGCCCGGCGAAGAGGTAGACCCCACAGCTGGATTAGCCGCGATCGTAGGGGACATAGTTTACGAAGCGCGCAGGGCGCTATTCGAGCTGTCGCCGTCGGGGCGAATCTCTTCGTCCAGACAAGGGGCCCTGGCGGACAGACTGACGGCCCAGTTTGGCGTAAACCCACGTAGGGGTGCGTCATTCGGGGATCATGACAGCAACGTTAGCGACGACTTGCTTAATATGGCCACTGGCGAGCAAACGCCTGAACGCATCACCGAGGACATGGTCGAGCGAGAAATAGAAAACATGCAAACCATAGATCGTGTAGGTTTTTCAGCAGCTACCGGTACGACAGCCCGGTCGGTACCAGCGAGAGTACGCGATCGGTTGGAGGCGGTCGACCGAAGCCAACGCGACATGGAAAGAGCGCGACGCCAGTATGAAAGGCTGCAGCGCGAGCACGATCGAGGCCAACGCGAACTTGATCGCGAACTCAGGGAGGCAGAAACGCCGTCGGCAAGACGGAATTTGGCCGACACGCTGAACGAGGTTGGTGCGGACGAGTACGAGCTCATCCACTCCTTAAGAGAGCAAATTGCCGAGCTCCAGCGACGGCTAGGAGGAGCAGGGATGGAGGACATCCCGCCCCCCGCACTGCCCCCGAGACGCACGCGGTTCGAAGAGACGCAGAGGCCCTCAAATATGCTCAGCCTCAGCCCCGGAATTAAAATAGTAAAAACGTCCGACGGCAAGGACTCGAAGGCTTTGCCGCTCTTCTTAAAGTCCTGCGAGACGATATTCCGCAGGGTAGCAGAAGAGGAGCATGACACCCTACTGGAGTTGATCGTTATGAGTAAGGTAGAGGGTGCAGCAGCAAGACAACTGCAGCACAAAACCATCAGCACCATGGCGCAACTCAGGAGCGAGTTGGAAGCGTTGTACGGACAACGGAAGTCCCTGGCCGCGCTGCAAATGGAGTACAGCTCCCTCCGGCAGGGACAGAACGAAGACATCGCCGCCTACGCGGCAAGGACGTAGAGGATCACGGTAGACATCGCCGAAATACTCTGCGAGCCGTTGCAAACAGAGGATCAGAGGATCACCGTCGAGAGTGTCACCCGACGAAGCGCACAGGCCAAATTCGAAAACGGCCTGCACGGCCAGGTGCAAGTGCTGGTGCGTGCTAGAAATTACCAAACGCTGCATGACTCTGTGGCAGGGGCCATAGAGATAACCAACATGGTACAGCCAAAAGGAGGGGTAGGTGGAGTATTAAGCCACCCCAGAAGGTCCCAAGGTGCATCACCCCGGCAGGGCGAAAATTGTTTCACCTGCGGAAAACTTGGACACATGGCTCGAGACTGCACCCAGAATACGGGACGAGTAAGCCTACCAGTACCCAGTGAAAACAAGTCAATCCACAATGTGAAAATAACCTGCAATTACTGCCAGAAGAAAGGCCACATGTGGAAGGAATGCCGGAAGAGACTGTCGCAGAATAAAAGCGAGCCAACGCAGCCGCCCCGACAGCCAAGAAACGCAGGCTACAAAGATGCAAAAAATACGGTAACTGCGGGGCCAGATCCAGCTACTGCAAGCGTGAACGCGCTGAGCGCACTGAGACTGAATACGCTAACTGTTCAGCAGAGACCTGCGTGCAAGCAGAAGAAAACAACGCTGCAGCTTCTACAAGTAACGCTGCCGGCGTCGAGTGCCACCGCCAGTGACTTCGATATCGATGCACCGTTGGCCACAACCGGGGTACTCACCCTCAAGGCGAACACCGGAGCGCAGTGCAGCATAATAAAGGAAGGCTGTCTCAAGGCCGAAACCATGGTGAGCAGGTGCTCCGTGGAACTGCAGGGTGTTGCAGGTGAAAAATTCACCCCCCTCGGGATAGCTAAAATTGTACTCGAGACACCGGCTCTAAATGTAGAGCATTGGTTCTACATCGTTCCGAACAATGTGCCGTTGAAGGTCAACGGATTACTTGGTATGGACTTCATCAAGCAGCATAAAGCGGATATCCTGCATGGCGAGATGCTCAAGTTGTATGGGCACTGTATGCCGCTACGGGACGGCGCGACGAGGATAAATTCGTCACCACGCGGTAGAACTGCAGCCACGTGCAAATACATAAGCCTGCTTACGAAGACAAATTCTCTTTACGGAAACGGGTCTAACACGGATGCCGCCAAGGAGAATAAATCTGTCGGACTACCTATGAGGAGCGGAATCAGCCGAGGAAAAGTAGCGAGATTCCGTGTCACACCGTCAAAACCTAATAAAGTGAGTTTATATGGTTATAAAAACGACGGAGAAGTGCAACAGCCGTCGGCGACACTCGAGCCGTCGGAGATAGCGAAGACCGTACGGAGCCGGCAGGTCAAGGCACTACGCGTACGCTCAACGAGCACGGGGGCCAAACGCTTCGCGCAGCAACGACGGAAGCCCGACTTGGTTCCCCCCGGCAGCGAAAAGCAAGCAGCTCGCGCCGGAATAATGTGCGAATACAAGCGTGTATTCTATCTACAAGGGAACGAGCGACCGCACACGTACGAGGTGCAGTATCGCACACCCTTTAGGGTCAGATCGAAGGACCAAGAATTGCAACCCTTGCCTGGAAAGAAAGTAAAATCGGGGCATGGGTTCGGTAAAATGAATAAAGCCAAAAAAAGAAAAATAGATGAGGACGCTCCGAGTCGCATATACGCGACCACGCGAAGTCCTCCAAGCGAGAGCAGAGAATGAAATCCGTGGATCGGAAAAGGACGGCACCACGGGGTAACTCGGCACAACGAATGACCGCACAAAGCGAAGGGCCGAAGATACCCCTTACAGCCGTGGTAGCTCGTCGGAGCGAGGGACCAAGCTCGCCCACGAGAAAGAAAAGGACAGCAAGCGACCGGGTACGGACAGCCGCACAAAGCGGAGAGCCGAGAATACCCCGGGCCAGCCTAGCAACGCGGCAGAGAGAGAGGCCGCGCTGGCCAATGCGCCAGAAGAGGATAGAGAGATTCGCAGCGTGCCTGCAGAACCCTCTACTGAACCCCACAGCCCCGCCGAAAAGCCGTGCGGTCGGGGAAGGGGCAGACCACGCAAGCAAGCAACGCAAGCCACTGGTAAGACTGCGAGCACCGCTAACAAGGATGGAGCGGGCCCAGCACAGCATGGCAGACCCGCGAAGCGCGGAAGGCCGCGAAAGGCAAACGTTGCAAGGCCGCTCGAGAGAGAGAGAGCGACCCAACGGCGGAGCCACCGGTGGGCACACCGAGCGAAGAAACTGCGGATAGAGCACCGCAAAGGCCTGCTGAGGAAGCGAGGCACGGCGGGGCCCGTAGCCCACGAACTTCCAGCAGCGCAGACGAAGACAGCGTTATAAAAGAGTATAGCGACTGCCACAGTGGCGTAGCCACTCCTACTGCCGATGACCGCCTGAAAATAATTGAAGGAAAAGGGAATGAGTGCCGATGAGGGTAATCGACACCCCATCGAAGTCCCTCGAGAAAGTAACGGTCGGCAAAATAGGACCGCTACCAGGAACGCATCAAAGAAAAGATGTATACTTACCGTCCAAGATGCGCTAGCAAATTACGGTGCATAGCACGGCCGAACCAAGAGGCCTCGAATTCATAATTAATAATAAAGAATTAATAAAACTAAATAAATGTGGGTAGGGAGCTTCTCGAAGCGCAAGGTAAGGACCTTCAATGACAAACAAAGTACGGCAGAAAACTTGGTTCATTTATTAAAAAACCCGCCTACAAAACGGGCAGGGATAGCGATCTTTAGGTGCATCCTGTTTGAAGAGACGTCCGAGCCCGAGAGCGCCCTCGGGGAAATCCTCGTCGGCGTAGTGGCCGTCGCCCCATAGAGCGCCGACTCGTTGGCGGCCGGCCTCCCGACGGCGACGAACCCCCAGCGCCCGAGCGATAAGAGTAATCTCCCAACCCGGGCGAAGCCGAGCCGGAACGCTCGGGAAATACGCTTCCTGGAACAAAATAACGAATCAAAAGGAGGAAAAGGAAAAGAAAAGACTTTTCCCGGCCAAAATAAAATGCTTACCTCACTCCGCAGCAGCCCGGGCGTGAGGTCGCCCCCACGGCAGATCAGAACGCCATTCACCGCGTCTTTCATCAGAAAGGCCATAGTTAAGAACGAAGCGGTAGAGCGGACGGTTAGAGTAAGAATGAGCCAAAGAGCCCTCGCACATCGAAACCCGCGAGGCCGCTCTAGGAAAGAAGGAGAACAAACGCAGTAAGCATTCTCACGTTTTTCTCCTACCTCATTACAGGCTGATAGCAGCAAAAGGTAGACTAACAAAAGCCACGCAGCGTCCCCCGGACTACATCGACACGACCGAGAATCGCGTAGTCATAGATATCGAAAATCGCAGATACCTCAGGATGACAGCCGATGACGTAAAAATTTGTAAGGTACTGGACAAATCATACATTTGCCCTCCAACACACCCTACAATTCCGATTACGAACGACGCACCCTGCGAGGTCCTTATCTACGCAAAAATGGACACCGATAACGGCAAAAATTGTGCAAAAAGAATCATCGAAATAACCCATCCTTTCGTCGTCCCAATGCAACAGCAAGGGCGATGGCTATACGTCGCGCCAACCCCCGAACCAGTAGGAATAAATTGTGGAAAAAATCCCACTCAACACGAAATACTGAGCAATTCGGGAATACTGGCATTGATAGGCATATGTATAGTAACCGTCCGAGATTTCAGTATCAGAACCATCGGGCGAACGTCGCAGGTCATCAGGGAAAACTACCTTCCATCGTTCAATTTAAAATTAACGGAAATTAAAGGTCAGGCACCCCCTAAGCAGACCGAGAGGACAAGTCCATTACAGAGCGTGCTGCGAGACCCGGAAGAGCTTCAAAAGCTCGGAGCTCGAGCCGACCAAATCATGGACGGCGTCAATACAGACGGAGACGGGATGCAACACATCCACAATATGAGTTTCTACTCACTGGGTGCAGTAGCACCGATAGCCTTGGTTGGCTATGTTCTGTTTAAATGTTATAGGTATCAACGAAACCGAACACCAACAAGGACAAGCGAGGCAACGACCCCGGCAACAGCCGAGGTAAACATCAACCTCGAGCCGATCGGACGACAACAGCCAGAAGAGTAATTGCGATCCGAGCTGGCCAGGTTATGCACCCGTCCCCTCAACCGAGAACGACTCGCTCGGCACGAAAGACGATAAGAAGCAGAGGAAAAACTTCATCGTCAACGAATGAAAAAATGAAACATTTTATTGTATTGTTATATAACATCAAACAGTAAAATTGTAAGAGGAAATACGAGAAACCAATCGAAGAAAAAATTTTTTAAAGAAAAAATTTTTCCTTTTAAGGGGGGAGGGATGTTGTGCCGCGGAATATTCCACTCCGTATTTAGTATATTCGGGAATATTCCATAGTAACGAAACATTGGAATTCGTTCAAGACAAGAAACGAAGTCTAATGCCCGATCGTATGAACGACCCCAAGAACGCCGACGCAGCATGAGCGACTCGCTTGGCGTTCGGCGATAGGCTAACGCTAAAATTGCGAATTAAGGGATTTTCGTGAAGACAGTTAGCAACTGCTTTACGAAAAGACAGTATTAAATTAGATTGAAAAGAGAACGGTTGGTTCCTCGTTTAATACTCGAAACAACGCATTATTGTACTTCTTACTTTGATATATAAATAGGCAACGGAAAGTTACCGTTGCTTATAATAAATACTTCCTTTTATATAAATTCGCGTTTCCATCTTTTACTCGAGATCCATCTCCTTATCGGCAAACGATCCCAAAAAATAATAACTTTTAATATTATACCGACTACCGAATAATCCAATTACTCGGTACCGGCATAACAACGATATAATTAGCGTTTAAAGAGATATCGCGCTGCCCGTGACCCTGATGGAAGAGATTTTGCATAATGAAGATGACACTAAGATTTTTATGATAGCCACTTTTGGTGAAAGGATTGACCACGATATTGTTCGATGTCACACGCATTAGATCGTCAGAGACCACAAGTTTATGCCTCGTATCATTCGAGTAGTCTGCTGCTTGCGGTAAACGTTTGCGAAATTCGATTTTATCACCGTACTCTGGGTATTCAGAGGACTGCTACTCTGAGTAATGAGAAAGTATACGCTCGAATGGGACGTTCGTCATTTCGCGTATGTGTATAAAGAATTTTTTGATAAAATATGTTTTACCACGGCTCGTAGAATCGATTATCACGGCTATCCATAGATGGTTCGATCGTGTAGCCATATCGATGAGAGACTACTAAAACCAATCAGCTGACTCTTGAATAAGCTTACACTGTGACGACGGTGGCGACGGGGGTGGCCCTGCGGCATCAGCTATTTTCGCGGCCTTGATGAGCTGATAAAGCGCAGCGTACCTATACTAGCCGATGGGCGCGTGCCCGCGGAATAAGCTGATTTTACTCCGTATGTAAATTAAATAACGATAGTTTTCAAATTCTCACAAATAAAGTAATATTTTTATTTCACTATGCATACAGCTTTATATGCAAAATTTACGAACCATGTAATTCTAAACAGCAAGATTATATCAACGGGTATAGAACAAGAAAGTCGTAACAAAAGGAAACACTCGATAAAAAAGACGGGACAAAAGGAATCATCGATGAGAAAGTAAGAACAAAAGAAAACGGTAAAGAGATAGCAGCTACTGCTATCGATAGCAGCAGAAAAAGAACGAGCGGACAACGGTTTTATACATAATAAATCAATATTTCTATTCTTCTTGTGTATTGTACATACTCGTAGTAAATACAACACATGAAATTTGACAAAAATTAATTCTAAAATACTCCGAATTTACCCATAAGACATACAACTATATACTTTTTTCGTTATACTAATAAGTGTATTTCACAATATCCATACGGTACAGTTGTGTACTTCCCCTGCCACTTTCGCTTCACGTTAACAGGTTTGCATGATTTCGTTTCTTTACGCGTTATTACCTGACAAAATTCCATGCGTCGAATAGCGTTGAATTTTCAAATAATAGGTACGCGCCTAGTTCTTGTCACGAAGGAGCGCATTGCATTATAATTTACGTGACAGCTATTCGCAAAGTTTAGCGTGATATTCTTTACTTTACATTTTTCAATTGTCGTACCGTCGGGCTTACAAACAAGGTATGCGTAAAATTTCGATCCTTCCGAAGCGAACGAACTTATATAACTACCTGGCCCGTATTCGCTTAATTCATCCGTGAGATCTCCCAAAAATCGACCGATTGGCGGCTCATACTGATAGCACCTGCGGGCTTCGGGAGCCGGTACAGTTTTAGGGCGTCTCTCGTTACGCGAGCTAGACGAAGACAGCCATTTTGGCATGTTTCTCTCTCCTAGTGAGAGCTATAAATTCGGTCACTCTCACCAACACACATTCGCTCTCTCAACGAGATAGAGTCACCTGACTTCGAGAATCGTCGGACGTACATCGTCCGGTCTTGCTATCTCGTTGCCGTTTTTCGACTCTGCCGCAGTTGAATAATTAGGAACATTCTCATGCTACGTATATGCTACGCGTCCTGTGAACTATAGTACGTCGATCACTATCTTTCACGCACTATACTAATGCTCGAGTCAAAACGGTACCAGTGCTCAGGAAAGATTTGACAACAAAGAAAAATTGACATCGAACAACCCAACGATTCCAAGCCGTTATAAAAATAACAACAATTAAAAATTGGTCGTCAGTGTTCAAAATCGTGCATCGTGAATTATGATTAAAACTCCGACGTTATATTATTAACGTAACATTGTAATTAAAAATCGTGTGTTAACTTAATCGATTGCAAGCTTTTCTCGTCAACAATTTACTACAATTCAATTTGTGCTACGAGTGACTCGTCGACTAGAACAGTTGAACCTCGACACTATTTCGTGCCGCGTTTATTTAATTCGAACATCAAGTAATGGTAGTTCCATTAAAATTAGTGACTTTTTCCAAGACATTTCACAATTAACTGGATTCATTAATTAACGTTAATTCGATGTAACGTTAATTCGTGCATTCTCTGAACGAGTTCACAATAAATCGCATTCATCGAAAAACGAAGTTCAAAACTTCGGTAACGTGTTCATACACAGTTTGTGAAAAATATTCCGACATATTTTCACTCAACGTTTCGCAAGTGTGCAACGGCATCGAGTCCGAAATCTGACAGCTTACAACAGTGGTACCGTCGAAAGGTCCACATTCAAATCAGTCAAGAACCTAAGCAAATTCGAAAACTTTCTACATACGTGGTACCCACGTAATCGGGACCGTGCATCGTGCAATGTGGCCGACCTCAACAGTCTTCTTGTCGAGATCAACGTCTCCGTCGCTGAGCTTACACGCATCCTAACCAACCTGAGAAAAAAGCGTCAAAAGAACTTCACGGTAGATCTGCTAGAGGCGCGACTCTCATGACTCAACGATCCTTCGGCCAACTGTCAAGCACTCAATGTGAAGATCAACTGCGTCGCCGGCGAGGAAGAAGAAGAGAAACTTCCGGACATTACGGAAGAATAGTTTGCCGCAGCGCATACTACGTACTGGGAGGCGAGTGATTTTATTTGCGATGCAATAGCGTCACGTTTACTATCCAGTTCTTGCCACAGGTCTGACGTTCGAGAAACGTTATTTCGGGATGGCGCTCGGGGGAATTCGCCTCAACTGCCTCGCATTCCATTTCCAACCTTTTGTGTTTCTTACACCGATTTGGTCTCCGTCCGAGATTTATTTATTTTCTTAGTTGAGAACAATTAAGGTTGGTCAAACCTAAAAAAATTACATTATTTAAAGGTCAGCGCTGAAGGCGAAGCTAAAACTCTCTTTAAAAACATTACAATTACGAATGCGAACTCTCGAGTCGTATGGAATGCATTGCTCCATCCATATATGGTAATTAATCTCGTCACATAATCGATGCTTAACTCAAGAAGCTGTTCAATGCTTCTACAGTAAGTACCGAAAAGGTGCATGATCTAAAACAATTCAGAGACGAAACTAGCGACGCTATCAACGCATTAAAAAATCTCGACCGAAACCTAAATACGTGGGACGACATTCTCACGTTCATGACCGTTAATACACTCGATCCAGTATCCCGTCCCGAATGGGAGATAAATATAAGCGAAAAAAGGGACTATCCGACCTACACGGAAATCAATAACTTCCTTGAATTCCGAGTCCGAGCTCTCGAATCAATCTCGCTTCGGTTGCCGAACGATAAAACGAGTAAACAAAAAACGAACGGGAAAGGCACCGAGAACACTTTCAAATCTCATCTATATACGTCTTTGAAATGTTGCGAGTGCAACGGCGATCACCATCTAGGTAAATGCGAACAATTTAAGAAAAGAAGCGTCGAACAACGCTAAAAAGTCGTCCGCGAGAAACATTTATGTAATACCTGTTGAGCGAGCAACCATTAAACAAAGCAATGTCCAAGCAGATCGTGTTATTACGGATAGAAGAGGCACTATTCATTGTTGCATCTGAACTATCGGCAAAACAAAAAGAAAATTGAGCAATCACAAATAACTCTTCCATCTGGAAACGCTGACTCAAAAAATCGATCGATCGAAACTTCGATTCCAAAACGGACTGACTTAAATAGAACATCAACGAGTACCGCTATCGAATCGCATCACGTAACGAAAACCTCGGTCTCGTCAAAAACTGTAATGTGAGCAACTGCTTGGTCACAGTTTCAAACTCCTGATGGCTGCTCTGGTAGAGTTCGAGCACTGTTGGATCAAGGATCCCAATCCTCCTTTTTAACTGAATTAATCGCTCAAGTTTTGAAGACGCCGGGAAAGAAAGTTATTACCGAACTCATTGGAATTGGAGGATCGGTAGAAGGTACCAGTCGTTCCAGTGTTACCCTCACAGTAACGCCATGCAGTAGCAACATGTCATCATTCCAATGTGATGCACTTGTTGTTAAAAAACTCACACCTTACGTGTCAAAGGGTACCATTTTCGTGCAAAATGGATTAATTTGGTCGATCTAGACATAGCTCGTCTTGATCCATGCAGTGCCGAGTCTATCCAATTTTAGGTACGGAAATGTATGCTAAAATCCTCCGCAAAAGGATGAGACATGGGTCTGCTGGAGCACTTCTAGCTCAATGAACAATATTTGGTTCGGTTCTTTCGGGGCTGAAACTAACAGATTCGAGTGACACAACAACAGCGTTATCGACCCACCTGGGGATATCAGCTGGAGGAAGTTCCAGTATGCTCTGCTCTCACAAAGGAGGAAATTAAGCGTGAAGCGTATTTCTTCGCCGCACACAAGCGTTCACCAGAGTGACGTTACAGTGTAAAATTGCCCTTTAAAGACCAACTACTATCGAAATCACGGAGTCAACACAAGCCGCCTTAAATTGGATGAAAAAAATTCAACGTAAATTCACGCGCGATCCTAACCTAACCAAGCTGTATGGTGCATTTGTAGGAGTACTTAGATCTCGGGCATATGGTACCGACGACTTTTAATTCCCCTGAATCCGATCCCCGCGTGTTCCTACCGCATCACCCCGTAATCAAAGACTACTCGTATTCGAGAGTATTTAAGGCATCGAGCCGAAACTCGAACAGTACGTCTCTCAATCACCATCTCATGATTGGTCCAAAATTGCAAGCTGATTTGCCACTCACAATTTTCATATGGCGTAAGTATGAATTTGCATTTACCGCCGACATTACGAAAATGTATCGGCAAATGCTCGTTGACCTTGATGACACGAGGTATCAAGAAATCGTCTGGCGCTCATCACTTCATGACCAAATCATACCATATCACCTTACGACGGTCACCTACGGTACCACATTTTCGCCATCCCAAGGAACTGGCTGACGACGAGGAGAAAATTTTCCCCTTAGCAGCAACGATAGTTTGCGAACAATTCTACGTAGATAACGCGTTATTTGGAGTAAACGAGGAGTCAACCTCAAAATCACTATGACTCGAGCTCGTAGATTTATATCTCAAGGAGGCTTCGAATTACGAAAATAAAAGGCAAGTCATCCCTCGTTACTAGAAGCTATCCCACACAGCGATCAAGAAGTTACTAAAGTAAGAAAGTTCGACTCGGGTGAGTCCATAAAAGTTCTCGGCATGGTGAGTACCAGGAAATGACTCATTCTGTTTTAACACAAAGGTACTAAATCGCGATCAAGTCACAAAACGAGCAGTACTGTCGATTACCGCTCAACTTTCGACCCGCTTGGCTGGCTGTCATCGGTTCTAATCACCGCGAAAATCTTTAACCAAGAATATGGATCGCGGCGCTTGCCCGGGATGAGAAATGACCTATCGAGCTTGTAGATAAATGGAATAATTATTGTTCAAACATTCCTGAACTTCACGCCGTAAGGGAATCGAGGTGGAACCATCTCGAGTCAAATGATACTCACAGTCAGTACCAACTATACGAGTTTACGGATGCCTCCACTCGTGCCTACACCGCAGTTATTTGTTTACGAGTCATCGACAAAACCAATCACGTTCACATAAGCTTAGTAACTGCAAAGTCAAAAGTTACGCCGATAAGAACCGTTAGCGTACCACGACTCAAGCTATGCGCAGCGGCACTGCTCGCTAAATTCCTAAAATTCACATTAAACACAAAACAACTCAAGTCGTGCAAGACATACGCTTGGACCGATTTGACGGTTGTGTTATCGTGGTTCAAGCAGCATCCATTAGCATGGCCTACGTTTGTTATCAATCGGGTAGCTTCAATTCAAACACAACTTTCGGAAGTTACGTCGACTCATGTACGAACAGCACAGAACTCCGCGGATTGTGCGTCGCTAGGTTTATCAGCATCCGAGCTTCGTAGTTATTATCTATGGTGGCAAAGACCGCTAAGGCTCAAATCAAACGAATCGTCGTGGCCACGAATTCCGGAATCATCGTTACAACATGAAACGTCTTATGATCAAAGCATAAACATAACAGAGCAACGATTCAGTCGTGGACACTTGCAAACGACATTTCGTCATGGCCAAAGATTCTTCACGTCACTGCATGCTGCATGCGAATAGCTGCTCGCGCCAAGCAGCAGTTTCTGGCAGGCGAATTAAGACTTCGAGGAAACGAAGTTCTGAATGTAAAATACTATTGGATCAAGTCAACTCAAACTGAGCATTTCCAGAAAGAAGTCAATGCACCAATTAAGCAACAACCGATTCCACGCAAGTCAACGATTCATAAACTAAATCCGTTTATTGATTGACACGGGATTCTTCGCGTAGGCGGTCGACTCCAACGGGCATCACTATCGTTAAAAAAAAACACCCTATCATCCAACCAAAACATCGGATTTCGACGCTGATCCGGCTGCTTCACTGGATCACTCTGGCCTTCCGTTGTTATTATTAATCTCCTTATAGTTGTTCTTCATTTTAACGTTAACTTTAAATTTGACCGGAGGGTCCATAAATAAATACCCGAGTTGAGATGGTTGACAATCGCTCGAGTTGAGCGATTCTGAGTCGCTCGAGCGGCAGGTAGGTTTCTCATTAATTGTTGGGGTACCGTGGCGTGCTCTCGGACATACGTAACGCATTTATAGATGATGCTTTGCACAAACGGTCTGCGGCCGACAATCCAATAATCTTGTCTCAACACGCTGATAGTGAGCTGAGGACTGGCATAGAAAGAGCGTAAGTGTGGGTGTTCCACGATCAGCTTCAAAATCCGATGTTTTGGTAGGATGATAGGGTGTTTTTCGTTATCTCTTGTCTCGCAATGTTCATATCCCTGTCAATACGTGCATTTCAATTAATCTTGAACTCGTGTCTGACTACTCGTCAGACGCTTTTCTTGCCGCCTTTCGTCACTTCACATCGCGCCGTGGACTACTCTCCAGCCAATACAGGCTAAAGAACCTAAAGAACTAATAAGCCTTGCTTTACATGACACAACATACGGTGGTTAAAATCCTACATGTTTCAATATTGATCAGAACGTATTCATTCTAAAGTTGAGGCCAGTAAAATGTAGTCGAATGAAAATTGATTCACAATAAATAGTATTTGTGGACATCTACAGTAAGAGAAGGAAAACAATAAATTCATCTTTGTATAAACGTAACGTAATGTTTTCATACGTAAACGTATAAAAGCGGGCCTATTTTACAATGTGCAATGCTAGAGTATACAGAATCACGAAAGGACGTTGATGGTTATACGTACCTACTAAATTGAGATACGAAGTTATTGCAACTGCGCATACAAGCCTCGCACACTTAGGGATTGACAAGACTCTATCGAAGTTAAAGGAGACTATTTTCTAGGGAACTATTTTCCAGGGATGCACGAATACGTCACAGCATACGTCAATCGTTGCATCAATTGGATGCCGGATCCAACTCCGGATATGAATGTCTGGATAAACTCGGATATGTTGGGATACCGAATGAAGCCGGAAATATTTTTAACGGATGGCGTTGACTATAGGATAGACAGTACATGTAATTAATTGAATCGTGTAAATGATGGCATATACATTTCTATAAGAAAATTTATGCAAAGGGATTCTCGAGCCCCATACCTGATAAGTTTGGCTTACCCAGCACCTAAGCCAATCAAAATATTTCGATGACGTTTTCAACGATTTTGAGCTTCTCTACATTGAAGCATTAAAAAAATCTTTTCGCGATGTTGCATTTAGAATTACTTTGCATTTTTATTTCTAAACTGCGATGGAGACAACCTAAATGGGAAGTCACTTACAGACATGGAGTGGAATGCGCTGAATCAGCGTGCGATGATGCGATCCACTCTTATCAAGGCAGTGCAGATAAATAAATATTGAAACTGCTAATTCATCGATTGCCTCGGTCCCTGCGATTCTCGGTGCCTGCGATTATAGATCTCCACACGATAATCTATTTACGAATCTTGAACAAAACTGTTGGTACCTCGTCGCATAGACTTAAGTATAAGGAAAACATGTAATAAAAACGTGTACTATTTTTTCTTTGACAACTAATTGGACGGGTGCCAAGTAATTGTTATAATCTCATTTTATCTGTTTTGTTAAATCTTCTGTGTATTCACTCGACCGACCAGTAAAAAAGTAGTTGCGGTGGTGGGATATGCCTAAGTGAACATAACACATGAATTTCAAGGGCAAACCAATAAGTGAATCTGTGAAACGTAGAACGTCAGTGACAATAAAGTGACACCCATCACAAGTGGCAGTATCTACTCGCGCGGAAGCCGGCAGTATTGGTGGAGAAACTACGGCAAAACCCGTATTCATTAAGGCAAGCCGGTGGTGCAATTCGACAAGGAGTTGTTGATGTCGTGTGAAAGTTCGGCTCAACAAGGGATATCGAGGAATGAGTAGCAGTGTACGGAGGTAAGCGTATGACTGTACAAAACCGTTGCGTAAGAGCTGATGATACACAGGACAATCTCAATCTCAGAATGAGGATGTTGTGCCGCGGAATATTCGTACTTCGTATATTCGGGAATATTCCATAGCAAAGTAACATTGGAATTCGTTCAAGACAGGAAACGAAGTCCAATGCCCGATCGTACGATCGACACCAGAAACGCCGACGCAGCATGAGGCGACTCGCTTGGCGTTCGACGATAGGCTAACACTGAAAACGCAAACTAAGGGATTTTCGTGAAGACAGTTAGCAACTGCTTTACGAAAGGACAGAATTAATTTCGACTTAACAGAGAACGGTTGGTTCCTCGTTTAATACTCGAAACAACGCATTATTGTACTTCTTACTTTGATATATAAATAGGCAACGGAAAGTTACCGTTGCTTATAATAAATACTTCCTTTTATATAAATTCGCGCTTCCATCTTTTACTCGAGATCCATCTCCTTATCGGCAAACGATCCCAAAAAATAATAACTTTTAATATTATACCGACTACCGAATAATCCAATTACTCGGTACCGGCATAACAAGGACAAGTACAACCGATTTGAAGGGTGAACGGCACCAGAAAGAATATCTACAACTGACAGCTAGATCTAGGCATCAAGACGTCGACTGCTCATTCGGAATTCTAAAATCTGAACGCTATGAGGGCAATCAAATATCTGTAAGTGGCAATTACCATTATTAATACATACAAGCTACTCAATTTCTAAGGCCAGATTGGTCGCGCTAAAGACAAAAAATTCAGTTATACATATATTTTCTCTCGCAAAGTTCGCTTTTAAATCTAGACTCTCGCTAACGTAAGTGACCATCATTCGCGCTAAACAACACCTGCCGAGCAATAATGACTCAAAGCCGTTGCATCGGAGTTCATTGGATTCACCTTTGCTAGCGACCGATGTAGACACCGTCTTAGAGGCAGCCATAGGCAATGTAACATTCAGAACGTGGAGAGTGTTGCCGCAAATCTTATCATCGGGATGATTTCTCGTCTATAGACGAGCAGCCCTACCACACCAGCTGGATGTGCAGTTTGGCGTGAATCCTTCAAGGGGTACATCGTTTAACGTTTACAGTAATACCTTCGTAGATTGAATCAATGAAATGGCTAAGGAATAGAAAAACCCACCTGCACATATCTTGAAGTCAATGGTCGATGACGAGATTAAACGCCGTCGGTATATCCACCGGGTGGGAAACCCGCTGGCTGCGCAAACGACAACGTATAGGGTGCCTACTCAGAGTCGAATCTGGACTCTCTAGGAGCAAAATGCAGATATGAGGGGATGTCTGCATGGAGCTAAAGTCCTTTGACAGCGAAGTAAGCCCGTATGGGCGTTGTTGAGGCAGCAGCTAGATGACTGCGAACCCTGGATCTGGGTCTAGCTCTAAAGCGAATTAAAGTTTCGAAAGGCAATCGTGCGAACAACTTGGATGGGCCCATACGATCCTGCGATACCGTGTTTCGACAGATCGCTGCTGAAGACCATAAAATCCTACTGGAGTTATTACTCAGTTGCAAGCGACGTGGAATTTGAAACACAAGACCATATTCACTCTGGAACATCAGAAGAGCGAGCTGGGTGCATTGTACGTACAGCAAAAATCGTTGGCAACACTACGAATTGAATTGAACTCCCTTTGCTATGGCCAGAATGGAGACATTCGTGTATACGTAACAAGACCTGAGAGGATTACCGTAGTCATCGCGGAAACGCTCTGCTAGGAAGTTCCTATGGGATTCGAGAAATGATCATAGAAACAGTTACACGTCAATGCGTGTAGTCTAATAAAAAAAATTATCTATATGGACAGTCACAAATTCTGGTACGCCCACGAATGGATGCCATGCTTTACGAGACAGTGACGGGGGACATAGTGATAAAAAAGTAGGTGCAACCAAAAAGAGCAGATAAAGTTCCGTAAAATACCAGAAGGTCGTTACCAGTGCTACCTTAACGGATCACATGTGGAGGATGGCAAGCAACTCAATACCGGCGACGGGAATAAGCAGAAGGCTGCGGACATAGCACCGCGAGGCGACAATCTTAGGAGAAAGACGTTTGGAACGCCGAGTATTCATGTGGTCGTAGCCGTCTGAAAAAGGGTGAATAAAAGGTTACCGAAGAGACATACATTGCAGATGCCGCAAGTGACGGTGCAAGTAGAGAGCGCCACCGCTAGCGATTTCGACGTTGTGCAGCATTATTAAAAAGAGCTGCCTAAATAATGATGCCGCAATGGAAGACAGCGATGTGGAGGTGCAGAGCGTCGGAGGCGTATGATTCACACCTATATGCAAAGCGGAACTCATGCTCAAAATACCCGCGGATACGATAAATGAGTTTATTAAGAAGCATAGAGCGGACATACTCGGTGCAGATAGGTTTAAATTGTATGCTCATTCAATGTGACTGATCCATGGGAGGACCAGAATAAAATTTTCTCCACGGGGCAAACCAAGCCGTACGTGATGACAAAGAGCAAATTCGTCGAACTGATGTCGAGAAATGGATATCAGCTAGAGTATTTTATTGGGCTTAGATATCGTACCGCTAAAAAGCAATAGCTGTGCTGTAAGCCGTGTAAATGTTACGGAACATGAGGTGGAAGTAAAACGCAACACTTGAGCGGACTGAGATATCCATAGCCAGAAGTTTGATTTGACGCACGTCTACACCGCGCGCACTGGACTAATAAATAAATACGAGGACATGTTTCATCTACGCGAGTATAAGCTGCCGTGTAGTCACATAGTGGAGCATAACGTACTCTTAACGGAAGGGTTATTACTGACGGAGCTGCACCCATACCGGTTGCTGGAAGTTCACAAGAGAGAGGTCGAGAAGCAGACGGAGAAAATACTAGCAGACGGCTTTATACAGCCTAACAAAAACCAGTAGAACGCGCTGTTGATAATTGTCGCCAAGAAGCCCAACAACGGCGGGGGAGCAGCGAAGAACTGGTATCCACTGCCCAATATCACGGAGATTTTCGGCCAGTTAAGAGAAGCTCAATATTGACGAAGAAGAACAGTAAAAATCTAGCGCTCTCCATGCCGCAGGAGCACTTCGAGTATAACTGGATGCCCTTTGGTCCGACAAACGCGCTGCCAACCTTCCAAAGTTTAAAAACGCTATGTTGGCAATACTGCAAAGGGTCAAGTGCTACGATTATTGGGCGACATTATCGTCGATGGGAACAATCTCATGGTATACAACGGGCAAATAGAAGAGGTTTTTCAGCTGCTTAAGAAGGCTCATCTGGTCATATAACATGGCAGGTGCCATTTCCTCATGAAAGAGATCCACTATCATAGAGAGGTGATTTTCAGGGAGTAAACAAGCAAATAAATAGCCGGTGCCATGCAATGTATAGAGAGTTCAATCTTTTCTTGGACTGGCGGGCTACTACATGACATTATGTACAGACTTTTTAAAAATCGTTGAACCTCTGACCTAGTTCACCTGCAAGGATACGAAGTTTAAGTGAATTGCAGTGAGACACGCTGCGATCAGCTACAGTAGCAAAAACAACAATGCAGGGAAAATAATCGTTACAAGGTCATGATATTGTGGGTCCAAACTACAAGGCTTAGTGAATCAACCAGAAAGAGAATAAAATTGAGGCATAGAAGTATAGGATACAGACGGAACGAATGAGTTAAATAGTTAATTTTACTGGAGGCACGAGTTCTTTCGTTATATGGGTTCCTCAAGAATATAGCATTATTCCCTTCCTCTCTTCCGAGGAATAGATACATCTACTGATGCCATGCATACAGCACCATAAAAAATCAGGCTGCAGTTTTTACAAGGTATAGATTTTTGTCGAGACAACCAGCCTAGAGTTGTTGTTCTATGTTGATACCAGGACCACATTAAAAATAGATTCATATCCCGCGTAATTGCCATTATGCATCTGAAACGGTTTAATTAACCAAAACCTTAGGATCTTCCGGAGGCTATAAAAGTGCAACACAACATACGTTACGATTTAATAAATTCTCATGGCTTTGTATGTCCATTAGCTTTGAGAGCGCATGTACTACTCGCACAATTATAATTAGAATAGTTTTAGTAAATTCGATTGCATTTCTGTTAGTAAACTGACTTTGCTTGACTAAGTTAAAACGACCAAAGCCCTGTTACGGAGTCCAATATACCGCTTTAGCTTTTACTGAAACTGCTGCAATGGTGCTGCTGTAGCTTCCAACAGTGATGGGAACGACTGGATCGTTCGTTCGAACCCAGTTGGAGGTAATCAGTGTGGAATAAAATCAATTTTCGAAGTGAACCGTGCGTCGATTAGCATCAACTCTGCAAGAAACTTTCCTTCATATATACTATGTTTACTGTAATACGTTTTCCTCTCCGTACGATGGAATATCGGCACGGGAGCAAGAAAGGTACGGAGCTACGGATAAAGACAGAAAATCGAGAAAGTGAATTCCTCGATAGATACTGCGATTCGAAGGGTGCGTTAAAAAGCAATGACGATTAGCCTCACAGGCCATTATCTCACTATAGTCACTATCGATAACAGCAACAGCAACAGCAACAGCAATCTTCTGTAAAGTAGTGATCGGCCGGTCGAACAGAATGAACGAGCCCGTACCTGCACGGTATTTTCATCCTCCTATTAGTATTATGCAATATTATATTATATCATCATATATCCACATCATAAACTATTAGTTGATAAGAAATCACTTGTTATATCATAATTAGAATTATCAACGTCTCAGGTCCCATACTTGGACGATACTTTATCACCCTGTATGATAATATATCTAATCATATTGCATTCTTAATACGAGGTTCGATCAATAAATAGTCGGCTTGGTAAAGAAAATCGCGTTTTTTGGACAAAAATCTTTTTATTTCTCAACATACGCTCCTTTTAGCTCGATACACTTATTCCAATGATTTTCCAATTTTTTAATGCCCTTCGAATAATACGATTTCGGAAGGTCCTCAAAATAGGTCTCTGTTTCGGCGATGAAGTCATCTCTGGAACCAAACCTCTTTCCGCCAAGCCATTTTTTCAGGTTTGGAAACAATAAGTAGTCGAAGGGGGCCAAATCTGGAGAATACGGCGGATGCGAAAGCAATTCGTGTTTAAATTCACGAATTTTGGCCATCAGCTACACGTTCTCTTTTATGGTCGATAGTGAGCAAACGCGGCACCCATCTTGCGGATAACTTTTTCATACCCAACTGATCACTCAGGATTGAAATCACTGAGCCATATGACATGCCTGTAGCCTCAGCAATCTCACGCACTTTTAGTCTCCGATCATTTAACACCACATCGTGGACTTTTTCAATTGTTTCTGGTATGACGACCTCATTTGGCCGACCTGGATGTTCATCGGCAACAATGCTCGTACGACCGCGTTTAAATTCAGCTGTCCAATATTTAATGGTTGATAACGAAGGTGCAAGGTCCATACAAACTTCGTCTAGCTCCGCTTTGATTTCATTGTTCGTTTTCTTTTTCAAAAATAAAAATCGAATCACTGCACGATACTCAATTTTTTCCATTTTTGTAAAAACACAAAAGTTGTTTGTCTTTCGACGCTGTCAAACGCAAACTAAACATCGCAGCGAGCTGAAACTTTGACAACAGTCATGTGAAGGATGGCACTACTAAACATCGCTATTGATTTCTTTCCTCGACCAATAGATGACGCAAGGCCGACTATTTATTGATCGACCTTCGTACATGACATCAGTCGATAAGAAGAAACTTGCATTATATTCCCATATACCCACACATTTACCACAGAGTAAATCCTATATTATAGTGTGTTGGATAATCAGCTGGCGCACGGCGATCGATATTCGCCGTGCGTCGACCTGTTGCTGTGCTCAAGCACACGTCGTTCGGTTGAGCCGAAGATAGCCGAGGCAGGGCTTCGCGAAGCCGAGGATGTACCTCGTTGGCATGCCGCGTCGAGCGAGAGGATGTCTCTCTCGCTTGACTTCGGTTTTGCTCACCGGCTATCTCGCTCAACCGACTTCAGCGCTCAACGTTAATTTCATATTCCGCAGCCATATTGAAAATTCAGTCATCTTTTGCGACGACATCGAGGAACAGCGCACCATTATCTTCGACTTTTCTCGTTGGCTTTTCGCTCAGGACACTCTCATCACTCTCAACAGGACTCAAAACTCAGGTAAGAGAACACCGTTACAATTTAACGTAATTCAATGACGGTGAGGAGTGAACTACACATCGGTACATCCTCATAAAGGTCTCACACTGTGGCGTGCTCTGCAGCGCGGGCTGCACCACGTTTTCACTCAATTATTAGCATGCTCGATTAATATAATTGTGTGTGTTTTACCAATTCACTGCACTTTCCCCCAATTAAACTTGCTGGGAGAGTGTTGTGAATTCAGTCTAATCATTTGTGCATCCTCAAGCTCACACTTCAGTGCTCTGCAGCGTAGACAGCATCACTGCCTGTCATAATAGAATTCCAAGTAATTGTCAGAATTGCATGTGCTAGCACACACTCTCTTTAAATTCTATTTCACCATCACATTGAGTATTTGCTGACAGGCAGTAAATTTGTCTACGCACTCATACTTCTCACTGCGTTGTACGCTCCGCAGCACTGACTGCGGTGCGTACACCGCTCTCAGTACTCACAGCACACAATTAATATAATTGTGTGCTGGTTCTCAGCTCATGCACTCAAATGCAGCTCAGACAATCAAATTCATTTTTTATTCCTGGAATTTGGTGCATTTATTTCAATTATTTAATATATTTCTAAATTTAACTTATTTTGGTTTCTTTGCGTCACATAAAAATAACTGGTTTTAAAATGTATTATCACATTGTGTGTGCGGAAAGAAATAAACCACTTTCTCTGTTTTCCATCTATGCGTCTGGTTTTATTTCACCCTGTTGTGAGTGAAGACTCATTATTTCCAATATATTTCAGATCTGTCAAATAACACCACAGGCGGATTCTCAAACATAGTGCATTCATATCGTCTTTATATTATATAATATCAACTGACAAGAATACTCTTGGATCATAATCTTACGTCCACATAGCTCAGCTATGGCATTAATAAACATACTTGACGGAATGGGATGCTCACCGCCTCGTGATGGATCTCGGGAGTAAGCGTTGAAGACTCGCATACCACAATTCCATGAATTATAAGAGACGTTATTGAGGTATTCGCATCTATGGCAGAGGTAACCCTAAGTCGGTTAAGCCTTTGGTTGCCGGGGCCGAGAAACGAGGGAAAATAATTTTTGAGTAAGTAAAACTGTTAGGCAACACCAGGTAACGTTCCTCTTTTATTGGAAGGACTGCTTTGCTGTCAATTGGGCTTACCGGCTGAGTAGAACATCCATATACAGTGATCCCCTTTGTCAGCAAGCGGAGATTTATTATGAGGAAATCGCAAGCCTTTTAGAGACTAGGAGCATCGAGAAATGAGCGTTAACCAGTAGCGTGCTTGCCGTTGCCTATTCAGTACCAAAAATGGTAGAAAATATAGAAGATGGTATGGAAATGGTACGCGACCTTATCAACCGAAGCGTAGAACGTAGGCGGTGGAGATTAATGAACGGTCTGGGATTCATAATAAAATTCATACCTGGAAATATGGACGGCGCGGACGTAGAACAGATCTATCGCAAGATAACCAATCCACGCACGAATTAGCAAATGCTGATGGATGGCACGGCCCGTGGCTACTCCTATTTAAGGCATTAGGGTACCTCTTTTCAACGGATCCCACAGCGTCATGCCTAACCGTCTCTAAAGAGATGAAAATTACGCGAGTCATAGACCCCGGACACACCGTCCCAGCTTGCTGGACTCTGCACGTATCACACAGTTGCGTGTGCCATCAACGATCTTCTATCGTGTATGAACCAGTGATCGACAAACCCTTGCATAGACCGATACCACAGCATAATTACTCCATAATTTGGTCTTTTAGCTAATCTATAATCCCTTAAGGTTGCCAATTTGGGCCTTAAAAAAAAATTATAAAGTAACTCAGTTTGCAAGTAGGCCTACTAACAAACCTGACCAACTCGACGATAGCCACAGCGCGCGTAGCCTATGCCCACTGTACGAGCGAAAGTAAGTCCTCGAATAGAAACCGCTGACGAATTAATTTAAAAAAAAGATTTCATTCCAGAACACCCGAGAGAAATAAATGGTTTCAAAAAATAGACGTCCTATAATCATAATATACAAGTGTCTCAAGACAAGCTTTATGATTTGTTATATCGAGACCACATATCATGGCATCCCGACAAAAGCTAGGAATAGAAGGATTGCGTCGCGGGGCTAGGCCTAAAACAGGCGCGACAGTTAATACGATTCGACTCGTAGATTAATTAATTCAACAAATTGATTGTAAAGCTTCACACGATGACACCGTTCATGTGTGAATTTACAATCATTTAATTGGCTAAATATCATCAGTAAATCCTTGCTTACGTAGATTTAGGACTCTTGCGGATTATACAAAATGCGTAACTAATAAATAAAAACAATTAAGATTAAGTGTTGACCTCCACGCAGTGACATTGGATCGCGCATTAATTTAAAATCACTTAATTAGCAAATATCCTCAGGAAATCCTTGTTTACGTAGATTTAGGCCTCGTGTGGATTATACGAGCACGTGACTATGAATCAAATAAGTTATATCAAGTGTTAAGCTCCATGCAGCAACATCAAAACCCTGCCTACGTAATACTGAAAGACCGTGAAGTACAACCGCAACAAATCGCGTTGTAAATTTAAACCATAGTAAGAGATCTACAGTGTGAATTCAAAACCAATTTAAAATTCCGAAGAAGCTCGGAATCGATCACGGATAAACGTTTAATTATATACCCGGCCGAAAAAGTAGAGTACAACACAACCTACAATTCTCTTTATCCTCAAATCGGAAAACCTTTACTTCCCGGATAACGAGGACCAATGATAATAAAGCCAAACGCTCGTTTAACACAAACGAATGAGATAACAAAATCCTAACCTGAGGTCTCTTTTTAAACGAACAAAAATATTAAATAAATATCACAGAAACAAGAAGCTGCAGCCCAGTGCAAGAACTCTTTTCCAAATAATCCCAAGTTCTACATCACCTAGGAAGAAAAAAATTACTTCATAAAACATTGCGAAAATTAACTGATTTTATTAATTTTGTGGACCGATAACGAGATCGTCACCATTATAAATAAAATAACAATTATAAAAAAGTGCAAAACGTTTCAATAGATTACACTTGACATGTAATGCCATGTATATTTTTAACACTTGACATGGAATACCCTCTAACCCGGGCACATCTTTTGTGGGGACTTAAAATAATCGGAGCGTGGGGGTATCACTTGACCTCAGTCTACTCCTTCTCCTATACGTCGGTGGTGGCGAGATATTATCATTATAGTATATTATCCTATACATTGTATCGAATATTTAGACTCCAATTTATCACACGTCACCGTCACGTTTATGTTATTCACTCTTCTTCCTTTTATTCGCTCTTACGAACTAGTGCTAGGCGTTCACGCGCCGGGAAAACGATTATTATAGTTGACACGAGTCTCAGCCCAGTCTAACTGCAGCTATTCAAGGTATTAGGTGGTTCGGACGTTGGAGGTTCCGATAAATAATTTTAATAAACACAAATTTAAATGCGCCAAACAGGCGAATTATCAATTTTTAAAGGAACCGCTTCTTGATATGCAAAATATTACCAAAAAAAAACAAGAAAAACCCAGTAAAATCTGAATCGAGTGATTGTCTTCCCGATGTCTGCGCTTCCCGCAAGTGTTTACCTGCTGGATAAGACGGTGAGTACACCTGCCCTTCGTTGATGCATCTCAATCCACTTGCCAGCTTAGTAGGCTCTCTTGCCCGTCTTCTTCCCGCCGCTCCTACCGAACTTTCGGTAGTCTGCTCCTCTGCTGATATAGGGTCTTTTTTCTTTTCGACCAGTATTTCTACGGGTACCACCTTTTTCGCTTTCTCCGCTACATACTTCACTTATTGTATAAAGTTGAGTCCGGCATCTACCACCACCCCCAGATAATTGATTTACGGCTGGGAGGAGCCAATGTGTTCATGAACTGTGATTGTCTTCATTTTTGTACATGTGACCAACACTGCTTCGGTTATGTGCGCAGCCAATTTTAGGCCGACTGAACCCATCCAACATCGTATCTAGTCGTAAATCACTTTAAAAATACAGTTCAGTTTCTCCATGTGTTTTACGACGATATCGACCACTGTGTCGTCCGCAAATACCGTTAGCTTTGCTTCCCTAGATTCAACACTCTGTCGTACATAATATTCCATAGAAGTGGCCCAAGCACGGCGCTATGTGGTACACCTTCCCTAACTGCTATTGAAGACCACCTTCTGTGTCGCACTTAAGGGATCTGTTGCTGAGGTAGTTGTCAATTATCCACTTCAAGTAAGCTGCTATCTATAGGTTGTTAGCGGTGTTGAATGCATTTTTTATGTCGACGGCAACAAGTAAGCAGTACTTTTATCGTTTGCCACTCATTGATTTCCTGACCGTCCAGGCCTCTCTCTCTCTCTCTCTCCCTCTGTGTGTGTATGTGCGACTTTCACTGTATAACAGGTGGGCTGAAAAGTTCGTAGGCTAACATAGAAAAAATCTTTTTTTTGATAAAATTTGTTTTTATTATTCAATATAGTTGCCTTCGAGGGCGATACAACGATTATAGCGGTCATACAATTTTTCGATACCATTTTTATAGTACTATTTGTCTTTAGCCTCAAAATAGGCTCCAGTTTCGGCGATTACCTCTTCATCGGCGCTAAATTTCTTTCCAGCGAGCATTCTCTTGAGGTCTGAGAACAGGAAAAAGTCGCTGGGGGCCAGATCTGGAGAATACGGTGGATGCGGAAGCAATTCGAAGCCCAATTCATGCAATTTTGCCATCGTTTTCATTAATTTGTGACACGGTGCATTGTCTTGATGAAACAGCACTTTCTTCTTCTTCAAATGGGACCGTTTTTCCGCGATTTCGTCCTTTAAACGCTCCAATAACGTTACGTAATAGTCGCTGTTGATGGTTATTCCTTTTTTAAGATAGTCGATGAATATTATACCATGCGCATCCCAAAATACTGATGCCATAACCTTGCCAGCCGACTGTTGCGTCTTTCCACGCTTTGCAGTCGGTTCATCACATGCAGTCCACTCGGCTGACTGTCGATTGGACTCCGGTATGAAATGATGGAGCCATGTTTCATCCATTGTCACATATCGACGCAAAAATTCTGGTTTATTACGATAGAACAGCTCCAAACACTGCTCAGAATCATCAATTCGTTGTTTTTTTTGGTTGATTGTGAGCTCGCGCGGCACCTACTTTGAACAGAGCTTTCGCATACCCAAATATTCTTTCACGATATGTCCAACACGTTCCTTTGATATCTTTACCGTCTCAGATATCTCGAATAACTTCACTTTACGGTTATCCAAAATTATTTTGTGGAATTTTTTGATGTTTTCATCGGTAACAGCCTCTTTGGGGCGTCCACTGCGTGCATCGTCCTCAGTGCTCATTTCACCTCGTTTAAATTTAG
This sequence comes from Cylloceria caligata, assembly GCA_963942595.1. Classification (NCBI taxonomy): domain Eukaryota; kingdom Metazoa; phylum Arthropoda; class Insecta; order Hymenoptera; family Ichneumonidae; genus Cylloceria; species Cylloceria caligata. The sequence goes on from OZ012710.1 coordinate 41,462,775, forward strand.
CAAACCACTTCTCAACGGTTGATTTTCCTGGTGCAAAGTCCAAATAATGTTTATGAAGCCAAGCCTTGGCTTCAACAGTATTTTTCTTCACCGAAAAGCAACGCTTTATTGACACACGAAATTCCTGTTTATCCATTTTTTCAAACTAACGAAAGTTGCTTCACTCAAAATGCTATATCTCACAAACTAATAGTGCGACAGCTGTTAAATTTATACACGTGTCTTTTGAAGGTTAGGGCTAACGCAAATTCATATGGCTTTAAAACTAGTAGCGCCATCTTTGTGTCAGCCTACGAACTTTTCAGCCCACCTGATAGATGTCAACAATAAATTCCTCGCTACTTTTGACAATTGAATTTTCCCCTGTTTATTCGCAGCCAAAAGCTTCCCTACCTCATAAAGAACTACAACACTACTCTTCACGGTGGCATCTGCTTCATTGTGCATCTGCCATGGTACTTCGTATCTTTGTATATTCGTTTCCTCTTGGCTGGTTTCCTGCAGTGAAGTGTTTTTCTTGACTTTACTGAGGATTTCAGAATATCTCAATTCATCCTACTTCTGGATTCTCAGAGCGCTGGGCATAGTTGGCTGGCAACTCTGTTTTGATAGCTTCTTACGCTCCACCTTTTTCCAACGTTCTGTCTCCATCAGTTCGAAGTCAGCCTGAAAGGGTGGGGTACAAATGGGTCTATAGGTCTTAGCATTCTTCGGCCAACGCTCATCATCCTGAAGAGAAGAGATATCCTTCCTTTTGGAACCGCCCGTACCTTGGCATCGTGTTTCGTGCGTAGAAGCCGACATCATTGTTTCACTAGTTCTCGGTGACGTCCGAGTAGCCGCTGGAGATACTCTGGTACATCCTTTCTTGGAACCATCTTGTCGCCTAATTCCAGAAGCCTGATATATGTAAGGCTCATTGAATTGAGCTTCTTCTTGATGTCACCGTAGACATTCCGCCTAGGTGTTGTTGTGCCGCAGAATATTCCATTTAATTGGATTTCGTTTAAGACAGGAAACGAAGTCCAATGCCCTGTCGTGCGATCCACCGAGAACGCTGACACAGCATGAGGCGTCTTGTCTGGCGATCGACGATAGGCTAAACCAAAATTGCTAACGAAAGGATTTTCGTAAATGCAGTTAGCAACTGCTTTACGAAAATCAGTCAAAAGTTTGACATCAACCTGTACGGTTGATCGCGGGTCCGACTCGCCTGAAATATTAAAGTATAAAGGTAGATTCAGAAAGAACAGGTTAATTGTATTTCTAATTGTATAAATTGTATTTCGATCCTTTTTCACGCAATAGAATAGATAACGGAAAGTTGCCGATATCTATAATAAATTACCAACTATCTCCATATTGGCGAACGATCCCAAAAATTATAACTTTTTTAATATTTCACCGTCAATCGTAATCTTCTATTACGCGTTATCGGCATAATAGTGTGACGAACTTTAACAGATCCTGTATCTGTTAACCGCGTTTTGTGAACCACTGCTACCTTCTTTTTAGACCTTCGTCACTTATTGCCTTGTACGCCGGAGAAGCCAATTGGTCAAAAATGGAGTAACAGCGGTAATTAATATTAAGCTCTGGACAAGAAGTGCTTGGGCCATATACGCATTGCACCAGAGTCGCATGAAGTCCTAATCTATATATTAGATGATAAGTGTCGCTTGCATCATATTTTAAGAATATAAAACCTCGGCTTATAATGTTCACCCACGTAACAACATTACTTTCCGTGAAAACATTGATGCGCTACTGGTTATATTGAGGATTCTGATAATATAAACTACCCTGAAAACTTTTAGCCCCCTTGGATTTTCCTTATTCCTCGGCATCCTGTCCAGATTCTCCATATCTCTTGGGACCTTCCTAAGCTCCTTGAATGGTCTGATGTTGGCGTTGGATAGACAGGCAGACAGGAAAAAACGCTTTTTCCTTTTATGTATAAGACACAGTGCAAGGATCAGCGGTCAGCTCGAATGGAATGGTTGGGCAGACACCGCGTGTGTTTTGACACGCGACTTCGGCCTACATGACAATACCAAGAGAAACATAGGTGTGGCGACGTTGTCGTTTAAAGGTGTGAGATAGTGAAAAAGTTCTATAAAATAGGCGACAGAACGACGGTTGATATCAGTCGTCCCCAAATCACCACCAACGCCGAATCTCTGCTGCTACTCGATGCAGCAATCAACGAATTATCTTGAAGCGAAGAACTATCTCTTCAAGCCACCTGGATATAGATAGCCAGCAGCAACTGAGCCCTATCAACAAAAAGGAAAGATGCACGACCGAAAACTATGTCAACCTGCCTGTTTAGAGTGAGACAATAATAACCAATCCAATAACCCATCATCTCACTCTAGAACTGTCACTCCGAGCACCGGTTCGATGCTTCCGAACGTGAAGAGCTGTAGGAAGACAAGCGGTCTCCTCATCGCTAGAGCATATCTCAAGCACCGACTTTACGACGGAGGAGAAAAGGAAAAGTCGGTAGCTCGCAACCAAGGCCGATATAGCAACTATAGCCGACTCACCGACCCGCGGCATCGATAAGCGATGTAAATCAATGTGGCATCCATATTTGGGAAAGATACTATGTGGAGGAAGCATCACAGGTACACGGAGAGGGTAATACCGCATCAGCTAGCCTGAAATGTGTACACTGAGCGACAAATCCCTGCTCTAGGGGTCTAGACACTTCCTCGAAACCCCCAGGCTCCTTTAGTCAAGCCTATCTGGCCTGGCACGTAATTAACCTGTAAAACCCCCCACCATTCAACACTGTCGAACATTCGATGCTGGACATCGCCAAGGCGGCGGTCGATATCGACTGGTTGACTCGCCCGATGGGCACTCTCCATGCAAGCTTTGGATATAGTGATCTGGATATGGAGCACCGCTAAGGAGCTCTTCACGTTATCCTTGACGCCCTATCCTGCATAGACCGTTGGTACTCCAGCCATATACAAGCCTCGTGAACCTCTGCAAAGTCCCTGAAAATTAAAGTAAAATATTTTTAACGAATACCATTGACAGGCGAACAGTGGATTTTTGGGGGGTAATTGTTGTACTGCGTTGGGGAATCATTACCCCTCCCCCTGTTCTAGAAACCAGATAACAGGTCCACTGTATTTTGTGCGTAGCGAATTATTATTATTTATTTTTGTGCCTGCTCACCATTATTAATTTATTTTGCTGGTACCGCACTCGTATTTCATGCTGGCCAAAGAGTATTATTTCTTTTGTTGCGCCAGTTTATACTATCGCATTATATATTCTCGATATATAATGCGATAGTATATATGCCATTTGTTTTACACCGGTGCAAAACGTGTGTGCATCAGCGCATCTTACTCGCGCCTGTGCTTGATGGTTGTTACGGACTGACTCACCCTATATAATTTTATGCACTTATTCCTCGTCCGTGATTGTTCGTAACTCGGTCATTTTTGGTTGTACAACAATTTTACATACGAAGTTTTCAGCACTGTCATACCGTTTATCACACTGTATACCTGTAATTAGGTATTTGCGATATACCTTGTATACATCAATATATGTTATCCGTATTTCGCAGTCATCTCTTGGATTTTAATAAGATCAGCGTTGTCTTAGGATAGATTTCCGATGAACTTATAGATGCGCCGATGATGTATTGTTTTGATATATAGATACCTCCATCATAACGATTATTTTAACAATTTCAGATGCTTGTGGCTCTTGATAGTGTCACTTTCAATCATAGCATCGTGTCAATTAGCAAACAAATTTTACGAGAGTCATGAGTCAGCTAATATGCGTACATTGGTGATAAGCAACCAGTATCCAAGTTGGAAGCTCGAATTGCCAGCAATCACTATTTGCCATTCCAACATAGCAACGTTCCAGCGAGTGGCTACTGTTGTCGCCAAAAAACAATTGTATTCCAAGTCTTACGTTTTATTTTGTAATAATATTAATTCAGCTCTGGATGAAACGTTATGTTGTGTTATTTTTCAGATTCATGCCTTTCGGCACGACGGTCACAGACTTTCACAACAGCTTGAAGTACATATCGATTGCGATATTTCCATCGAATCGTTTCGAAAAGCAATTGCTAATACTCGACAGAGTACTTTCCATGAATCATTTATCACTGGAAGAACTATTCAAACTTATCAGTCCAAGTTGCAGCGATTTTCTAGTGATGTGCCAATTTGAAGGAAAAGTCGATAATTGTAGTGACTTGATATCTAGTAGTGTAACACCTTTGGGAATATGTTGCTCCTTCAATTACGCTCACATCCCGGATGAACACAGGTATTGTATCTTCAATCCCGCGTTTGACGTATAGATGAACGCATCAACGAAGCGTGCCGCGTCTGTCGCACTTCGAGTGCACTCTATCAACAGCATAAATCAGCGACACAAACGAGGAGTTTGAAAAATATCTTTTTGCACTTTAGCCAATAGGACCTCTCAGCATTAAATGTTCATAGAGAGCCTCTTCTGAAAATTCTATTAATTCCTATACTTAATATCTTAGCGACCATGAACCTCCAATTCATGCGACCGATATCGATTGCGAATCAATCGGTTTCAATTGGATTCGGCAGGAAAAGTCTTTCTTTGCGGTAACAATACAGATGTCTAACAACTCAACCACTCACTAAACAAAAGCAATATATTTAACTATTATATCTCTGAAAATAAGGCACCTTCATTTTTCTGTATTAATATGTATGAGCCAATATTAAGAGACCCTGACCGATCCGATATAACTTTCATTCAGCCATCCTCAAGTTATTTGCACGTCACTGACTAGTCGCGACCATATTAGAGTTAACATATAAGATCTGGTTATCGACCCGTCGCATAACTGCAAAGCAAATTCTAGAGTCACGTAAATGTGACATGTAATAATGTTCAATTTGTGAATCAGTAAGTAAACCAATTTCAACTCCATTTTTTGTCCAACCAATGTCATCTCTACTACCTTTCTCCAACAAAATAACTTATCATTTTAAGGCCGTTTGACGATGTCTTCGCGCCAGCCATGACCCGAAAACGCTATAGCTATGTGTTTGAGAATCCATCCAGATGTAGTTGGAATGACCTGTAAATATACTCGTATTGAAAATTATGAGGCTACACTCACAACGGGGAAAAATGGAACCAGACAGAAAGATGGTTTATAGAGAAAGTGGTTTTTATTCTACCATCCGCTCTTTCACTACAAAATATCAAAAATAGAAAGAAATAATAAAGATATAAAGTAAAATACAAAAAATAAACTGAATTGAGTTTTGGTTTGAGTGACCAGCACACAATTAATATAATTGTTAATAATTATAATAAATATATATATATATAATTGTTAATAAATTAATATAATTGTTATAATTAATTAATTAATATAATTGTGTGCTATCTTTTATTGAGTGTAGTGTACGTGGTGCAGCCAGCGCTAGATCGCACGCCACGGAATGAGAAATGTGAGAGCGTAGAATATTTCACTTACTCTCAACAAATTCTCTACAGGTTTATAAGAGAGAAAATACTGAGAGCAAGTGAGAGCACTTGCAATTATATTGCTTGAGCGTTGAATGTGTGATATGAAACAACGTGATGCAGTCAGCGCTGCAGAGCACGGCAAAGTGTGATTTTGAGGATGCACAAATGATTAGAAAATATTCACAGTACTTTCCCAGCAAGTTTATTGAGGAAAAGTACAGTGAATAATAGGCACACGCGCAATTATATTAATCGAGCGGGCAAATTACGATGAGGAAAACGTGGTACAGCCCATGCTGCAGAGCACGCCACAAATTGAGATAATTAATGAGGATGCACCGATGAGATATTCACTCCTCATCGTCATTGAATTTACTATAAATTATAATGATGTACTCGTACCTGATTCTGAATCCTGGCGAGCACGAAAGCTGAGTAGATTCGGTGGAAGCAGTGAAAAAGTCCGAGAGTGTGCTGGAGATGAGTGCGCTGTTCGAGCGGGTTTACATGTAAGTGTTAAATCTGTCAATCTGGTCGATGGAAGTATTGAATAACTTAGAGAATTTTCAACAGATTTCACAAAGTCGTATTTTTTTATTAAATTTGATTCATTACAATTTATTTTGATTAGTTTCCAAAAACCACATCGATCAAATGTCCACCTTTATTACTGAGACAAAAATGAGCTCTTTTTTCAGCATTTTCCATTGTATTTGCCAGCGTCTCGGGCGATATCGCTGCGATTTCGGCTCGAATGTTGTTTTTTAGCTCCTCTATGGTCTTCGGCTTGTTGGCATAAACTTTACTTTTCAAAAATCCCCACAAGAAGAAGTCCGGTGCAGTCAAATCCGGCGATCTTGGTGGCCAGTCAATATCACCTTTCTTTGATATCACACGTCCTGGGAACTTCCGACGCAAATAGTCCATTGTTGAGCGCGCAGTGTGACATGTCGCACTATCTTGTTGGAACCAAAATTCCTTAAGACCTTTTTCACGCATTTGTGGTAAAACAAAGTGTGTCAACATCCACCGATATCGATCCCCATTGACAGTTTCACCAGCTCTGAAGAAAAATGGTCCAATGGGGGTTTTTGAGCAAACACCGGCCCAAACTGTCACTTTCTCATCGTGCAATGGAGTTTCGTGAATACTATGAGGATTATTGGTGCCCCACATGCGACAGTTTTGTTTGTTGACAGCGCTAGAGAGGGTGAAATGAGCCTCGTCGGTCATCAGAATTCGCTCCCAAAAATCCGGCTCAGCTTCCTTCATTCGACTAACGTTATTAGCGTAAGCCAAGCGTCGCGGCTTGTCAGTTTCCAATAATCTTTGAGTCAACTGCACTTTGTACGGAAACATGTGAAGATCTTGCTTTGAAATCCTTCTCAAAGTGGTTCCACTGATGTTTAATTGCTGAGACCGGCGGCGGTATGAGACATTTGGATTTTCTGCAACACTCTGTCGAACAGCTTCGATATTTTCATTTGAACGACCTGGACGCGGTCGAGCTTGATGTTGGATTCGCTACAGACCCGTGCTCCATGAAATTTGAAGCTAAATGACGGATAGTGTCACCTTTGGGCGCAGAACGTCCGCGATATTTTTTACGATACGCACGCTGAGTTGACACCACTGAACGATTATTTTTAATGTAAAGCGAAACTATTTCGGCGCGTTCTTTCGGCGTATAGCGATACATGGTTGAAATTGTACTGAAATAACCTATACGAAACGTGTTGTACGACACTGGTCGGTTAAAATCTGTCAGAGTTATTCAATACTTCCATCGACCAGATTGAGATGGCGCACCCTGTATATCGGGGGTTTTAGGAAGATAAGGGAGAACGGAGGGTTTAGTTGAGAATAAGGTGGAGCAGGAAGGGCGAACCAACAGCTACCCCGAAGAGTGAGAGAGGGGCACAGCAGGAAGGGTGAACCAACAGCTACCACGAAGAGTAAGAGCAGAGCGGAAGGGGGAGAGGTGAGGAGATAGGTAGGTGGAAGACTTTTTAATGATAGTAGTCGGTTGACGGTGTGAGTACGGCTGTGGTGTTGTGGTGTTCATTCCTCAGAACCGACTATCTTTCGGTCGCGTTTCAGCGCTTTATATTTGCAGCAGGGTCCTATAGGGCTTGTGAGATACAGGTAGCCATCTCGCGGCTGACTCTTAGTACTATGGGATACATAGGTAGACTGAGGGAAACTCGGAGTGGGTCGAGTATTGTAAGTGTCGATCGCATTATATAGGTATACGAGTGTGTCCATCGCGTGACGCTCGGCGTGTATATCGGTGAGTTGTATCGGGTTTCGTAGGCGGATCTTTGGTCTTCTAGATGAGGGGCCTTCTGGCCCAAGCTGGTAGGTAGAGGTCTTAGTGTTCCCTGGTCTTTGGACTGTGGGGCTGGTCTCCTTGGTTGTTGGTCTCCCAATCTTGTTGGGAGCTTCGGGACTGGTTGTGAGTTTGGGATGGTTTGTACTTCAGTCACAACCGGCTCGGTGGATAACTTTGGGTTTGGTATCTTTGAAGCGGAACGCCATTGTTCCGTTTCATTAATTTCAATCCCTTGAGGATATTTGGTGTGGATCGTCGTGAGATCAGACTTCTAGTGAGCCGGCGATAGCTTGAAAGACTTCATGGTAACGTTTGGCCAAGTATCCTTTGCAATCTTGATCGTGCCTTGTGCAGGCTTCAGCCAATTCCCGTGTAGCTAGGTGAGGTTCTGGTTTCTTTGAACCAGATAAGTTATTTGCAAGTTTCATCTCCTAAATGACGCTCAACCCGATAGGACCCTTCCCAGGAAGGTTTAAACCCTGCGTAGATCCCTTCGCTTGCTTTTGAAAGTGCATGGGGTTTAGTGTACACTAAATCCCCTGCCTGAAAGCGTGGTTCTGCGGGTCTTGTGGACGTGTAGGTCGCTTGATATCTTTGTTGCTGATCGGTTACCAGTTTGACTCTTTCTTCTCTCGATCTGGAAAGTGTTGTCGAGGGTAACCTCCATTTTCCGGGTTTTTGGATCGTTTTTCCTATGAGGACCTCACTTGGAGTGAGGCCGATGGCAGCGTTCCATCTAGTGCGTAGTCCGAAAAGTATTTGTGGAAGATATCTGTCCCATTTTTTGTGTTGGTCTGTGCGCAGATGTAACCGTAGTCCTTTTTTAATTTCCTTTGTGGTAAATAGCGGTGCTCCACAGTTGCTTTGCCATTTATTGCCTGCTTCTAGCCACGTTTGGCTAATGAATGGTCGTCCGTTATCCGAGAGTATAACTCGGGGATAGCCCCACCTCGCGAACACCTCCCTTTCCGTTATATTGATAATTGTTGATGTGTCTGATGTTCCTATCAGGAATGCTTCCATCCATCGAAAGAACAGATCGGTAATGACTAGGATAAACCTTTTACCTTTACTGGAACGAGAGTATGGTTCCATTAGGTCGATGACGATGGTTTCCCAAGGTTGTCATGGTTGGTGTGGCCGTAGTTGATCTTTATGTAGTGGTTTAGAGGCTTTAGTGCATTCGCAAATGTGACAGCCACTAACGTATTGTCGTACGTGTTTTTTTATATGGTTCCACGTGAAGGGTTTTTGTATAGCCCGCAGCGTTTCATCGGTGCCGGGGTAACCGACAGTTCTGAGTCGTGGTATTCGTGGATAAACATTTGTATCAAGTTTTCTGGAACGATAAGTTTCCAAGAATTTCGAATTTCCTTACTGATCCTTTGCCAGTACTTGGGCGGCGAGTTTTTGTAGGTTTGGATTGAACTGTTGCTCTTCGATACCGTGATCCTCTAGTGGTGTTTATAACGTGAGCTTAATTCTTCGCGAGGCGACCGCGTGATGGCGCGCATGTAATTCGCGGGTCCCTGGGCCTCTCCCCTCTCACGTAGCTCTAGCCGCCTGCGGTTACGAGCGACAGTTCTCGCTCGACGCTCGACGAGAGCACATGTATTCAAACCAATACAAATAAAATACGAAACCAAGTGTAACAATAAATACCGACTTTCTATATATATGCTTCCAGTAGAAAACCATAAACAAACAAGTCTCCGAAGATATCATAATCACATAAAATAAAAATAGAACAATAAAAAGTGAAAATACGTGCCAAGCATTCAGCCAAACGAGGGCTGCGCAAAACAAGTGGTTTGGTCATGATTTCAAAGATTTCTCGATTAGCGGAAGGGTTTTCTAGGGGGTACTTGTGTTCTGGAGGAGTAAGCCTTTCTTGATCCTCTAGATCGGATATCTCTTGGTCCACGGGACGTTGCGAGAGAGCGTCAGATAGTTCGTTTTGTCGCCCTGGGCAGTACTCGATAGTGAACGTTAGATCTCCGAGTAGGATGGCCCTGCGACTCAGTTGATCCTTTTCGTCCTTCAGGCAGTGTAGCCAATAAAGAGATTGGTTGTCGGTGCGCAATGTAAATACTTGGTTCACGAGATAGCATTAGTATCATTTTACCGCACATACGATTCCCAAACATTCTTACTCATTGCTGTGATACCGTGCTTGGATTTCATCGAATTTAGCACTAGCATAGCTAATGTCCACTAACATAGCTAACGTCAACCTGAATGCTTTTTTCTGATTGGCGATTAGCTCGGTGAGAGGGGCTGCCAGTTCCGCGAATCGTGATTTATACTCCCGTAACCAATTATATGGACCGAGGATGGTTTGTAATTGTCGCTTGGTTTGTGGAGCTGGAAGATCCAGAATTGCTTGGATATGTTCCGGTCGGACTTCATTCCCCTCACTAGTGATGTAGTGTCCTAGATTATCTACTTCGGTTTTTCCGAAGTGACAGATCTCCATGGCGCAGTTGAGGCCATGGATTTTTAGTCCTTCGAAAATCTAAACGAGATGTAGGCGGTACTCCCAGGTGTGAAAGTATATTCAAATATTGTCTATATATATATATATATTGTAACGGAACGCCATCACGGCGCTCCGCTACTATAACCTTAAACGCACTTACACATTCAGCCTACACAAAACAGACGAACACCTAGCTAGACTAGGACAACATAACAGAAAAATAGGTACACACGGTCAACCGCAAGTACCCACCCTAAATCAGCATGGCGTCCTATGCAGGCCCCACCTAGACACAAAAACCACTATCAAAACAAACACAGCTCGCAAGAGGCTCGCACAAGTAAGAAGAGGGGCCGGCCAAATCAGCACGCTACAGACCGAACCTCAGCGTAGTACCCCCCGCCCAGTAGGAAGCAGGCGGAACGACGCGTAACAACAAACGCCCTACCAAGCTAGGAAGACATAGCCCGCTTCACCCGTTCAAGCCAACCACACCACACCTACACGATGCGCGGAGAACGTCACGATACGACGAGATTACAAAAGAATTTGTGGAACTCTTGAAATTCCACAAACTTTCAAGAGTAAACGACAAGGGGACTCCATATGAAACCTCACCACATACCCCCACTCAATGATCAAACATTAATAACAAAATAAAGACACAAAACGAACCTAAACATTACAACAAACAATTAACAAATCAAGACTAGGGCAAGCCCTAACCGGATAAAATACTCTATAGCAAAAATAACACAAAAACCAGGAAAGACAGCTAGAAAACACTTGGTAAAACACCAAACTCACGATTATTAAACAAGTCTAGCGCAAACCAAATCAGAACGTAAACCAGGAAATACATACGAAGCATCAGCAAAACCACACATGACAATAAGTAGTAAAAACATGCATCAAACAATAAAAAGCTCTCAGGAAAAGTTTGAACCTCCTGCGGGTAGAAATTTAACACAGGCCAACAAATTCAACCTCGCTAGAACCGCGGTTCAAACCCAGAGAAGACAAAGCCCGGCTAAATATAGAAATAACAGTACACCAATACACCACCCCGCACCTCCTTCACCTAGTGATTGAAGGGCGACAAACATCACGTGACATACCCAAAAACACCCTCTCAGGGCCCATCCACTAAACTATATAAACCACGACCGGACAAGCCTCAAGGCTCTTGTTGAAAATCTGTTCTTCAAGACGAAGCGCTGCCCGACAGCCACACTAAATTCATTTTTAATTCAGAATGTAACACAAATAGCAGGCTTTCGATCAAACGATTTCCCTGCATCGCGCCTTGGCCATCGTTTGACCGAACGCAGCTATCTCGATAACGACTAACAGTTTGGGAAAAATCTTGTCAGAAACAGTATTCTTTCTCTTAACCGATTCCCTGACATCGCGTCCTGGCCGTCGGTTGAGTGAACGAATTATCTAGGATACACTGCGAGGAAAGGGCTCCCCTGCATTGCGCCTTGGCCGCCCCCAATCGCAGCGTTAGGGCACTCTGCATTAACGTGTCCCCACGCATAGCGCCGTGGCTACACGTCTTCTGCAGAGTGGAGAAGCACGTGTGTCTCCAGGTTTAGGGAGTGGCATCCCGGCTTGTTGCACCACGCGCAATCGATTCGTAGGGTGTACCTGCGTGGGTGACACCACGTCAGGGCCAGCACCAACTACCACCTGTGACGAACGAATACCCAGGCCAATTGCACCAATAAAAAAAACCTAATTGTAAAGCCTCTAAGGCGCAATAAGGTGGCTTCATTGAGAGCAACTAAAGGCTCCAGTATCCGGGGTACAGGAAGAGCTAGTTGGTCAAGCTGCAAACCCGGTATCGGTTGCGAACAGCGAGCTATAGAGAGGGACCCAAACAATAACAAAGACGAGTAGAGATAGGTAGGTAAATTCACACACCTCCCCCCTTCGCACTACACTCGCGTCCCTACTATACACTCACTGCGCAACCATCAAAAAGGCGTAGCCTTACACGGCAGATCACGCGTGGACGGGCATCTACAAAACAATAACACCCCCTAGCATGAGACCTAGCTAGATGTCCAATGATTAAAAAACAAGGCAGACCAGTACTTCTAACGAAGGTACCAAGGAACGCCCCGTATGAGGACTAAGCTGGCAGCAAATAAGGATAGGCCACACACCGTACGCCTCACATAGAGACACGCGAAGCCTCTGATTCGACCAACCATATCCTAGGACTTCAAATTTAAAATCACAACAGCATAAATTCTCTAGATAACTTGAGTGTTGAGCTCCGTGAAAGCGACACTACATCACTTCACGAAATTAAATTCACTACCGGAAGAAACTGGAAATTATTCCATGTACGTAGAATTAAGGGGAGTGCGTTTGAGCAAACGCGACAACCAATTAAAAAGATAAATTGAGTGTTAAGCTCCGTACAAGTGATATCTAATCACTTTACGAATTGTACAGTCAAAACCCGAATTGAGACTGGAAATTATTCCATTTGCGTAGAATTAAGGAGAAGCGCGCTCTAGCAAACGCGACAACGAATTTACAGATAAATTGAGTGTTAAGCTCCGTAAAGTGATATCTCATTATTTTACGAATTATAGAGTCAAAAACCCAGACACACCGGAAGCAATTCCACATGCGTAGATTTTAGGAAAAACTCTGTAAGCGAACGTGAAGATCGTACAAACAACGAGATCATCCCACGAACATCCTTCCTACCTTGTCTGAACTAACAATCAATCAGAGATTCATCAAACAATTCCGTGCCTTCAGCACCATAAAGAAAAGAAAGAATTACCCAACCAGTCAAAGGACCAATGATGAGAGGGTAACAAAACCGCATGTCTTACACGGACAAATGCGATGCAACGAAAACCTAAACTGAGCTCCCACAAATAACAACAATAAAAACAACAACCGAATAGATTGATTACCAAACCATAAAAACGAAGACACTTCTCACTCCATCCAGCCCAGAGCACGAACTGGTTTCGAGCAAGCTCCCTCTTCCATACGATTTCGAACGACGTCGCTCGAAACAAAATTAAAAACTACGCGATTTTACGCCGCCTCCGGATAAGACGTGAGTAACAGCAAAAGCTGAAAAGTGTACAAAAATCGCGAAACGTTTCAATATATATATATATATATATTTATTTATTTATTTATTTATATATACATATTGAAACGTTTCGCGATTTTGCGCGTTCGATCATTTTGGTTATTTTTGCTTGGTGTTATCTTTGTGCGCGTATATCCCGGTGGGTCTCGTACAAATTCGCGTAGTTTGTATTTTTTTTGAGCAAGGTCCTCTCCCATACCACTGGGAATAGGATTTGAAGGAGCTTGAGGCTCGAAAAAGATTCGTGCTCTGGGCTGGATTAATTCAAGAGTGTCTGTAGTTGATTTTTTATTATTGTGCGGTTTATTTATTTATTTTTTTGTTTGAGAGACCTCAGTTCGGGTTTGGATTTTGCATGTGCCTGAAGTAAACGTGCTTTTTATCACCCTTTCATCATTAGTCTATTTGTTTTTTGAGGGTAATTCTTTAATTTGTATTGTACTTTAGGTACTTAATGGTTTATTGTACTGTACTGAATTTGGAGGAAGTGGGCCTAGGCTGGTGGGTATGTGGTATGGTTAATGCCAGGAGATTTCGCATGTTTGTTTCGCGTGGTCTCTTAATCTTACGTATGCGGAATCACTTCCGGTTTATTTTGGGACTGATTTTAATATTCGTACGACGATCTGGTATCGTGCGTACGGAGCTTAACACTCAATTGATAAAAAAAAAGCTATCGCGCCTGTTTTCACGCGATTTCCTAATATTACTCGTACGTATGCGGGATAATCCCCGATTTAGTCTTTATGTGAAGTAACTATTCGCATGGTGAGCTGATGTGACCCCTACGGAGCTTAAAAACTCATTTTTTATATTTAAGGTGCTCGCTGTCCTTTAGGATTACGAGGCGGTTGTCCTGCCTGGTCTTGCCGTTTTTGCTTGTCCTCATACGTGGTTTTCCATGGTATTTTCGTAAGATATACCGGTCGGTCTTAGTATAATCATCGGACGGCGGCTTGCTATTGGTAGTATGTTTTCAACGCATTCTATAATGTGTGGCTGTTCGAAAATCAGCTGGCGCACGGCGATCGATAATCGTCGCCTCCCAGAAATCTGCTGGGAAAGCACAGTGACTATACCTTGCTCATTTCGTGCATCCTCATTCTATGTTGTATTGTGCTACGCAGTGCTGACTGCGTAGCTGGTTTCACACACAGGCTTAGCACTCAAGCAAGGTTATTGCAAAAGCTCTCATTAATTCACTGCAACCACGTTGCAATACACTGCTGAGTGGTTGCAGTGAATTACACACAAACATTTTCGCACTCAATGGTATCAGCGTGTCGTGCTGCGTAGCTCTCGCTACGTTGCGCGCACCGCTGTCTCAAGTTCATATTCAGCACACAATTAATATAATTGTGTGCTGCTCACATTACAATGCCAAATTCAAATTACTAAATCATTTAGGTTTTTGCACTCACCAGTCTGAGCGTGTCGTGCGGCGTAGCTATCACTACGTTGCATGCACCGCTTGCTCATGTGTTCACTCAGCGCACAATTAATATAATTGTGTGTCAATTTACTGCTCAACCTGTTAATCTTTTTTATTGATTTGGATTTGTTTGCATAATTTACATTTTGGATAATTGTTTAAATTAAAGTCCCTTTTGGTCTGAATTCTTTATATGTTATTCGACTGGTGTTGTTTTTAAAATTGTATTTCAATAATTTCCAGGAAGGTAGAAATAAACCACTTCCTCACCATAACATCTATGTGTCTGGTTTTATTTTCCTCTTGCTTTAAGTGAGTACTCATCCCATTTCAATAATTTCACAGATCAGTCAAACCAGACGGATTCTCAACAGTGGCTTATTTGTATATTTCGCCTCGCGGGGGTCCGCCTCGTTGGGCGTTCATTTGCGAGTTTCGTGTCTCGGTCTTACTTGCATAGAGTCACGAGTGTTGTTATGTCGAGTCGGGAGTGTGAGTTTACCTACCTATCGTACTCAGCTTTGTTATTGTTTGGTCCTCTAGCTATAGTTCGCTGTTCGCATAAGACATGGGGTTCGCAGCGTTAACCAGCTTGCTCATCCTGTACTCCTGATACTGAGGCGATTATCCTCGTTACATTAAGGTGCCTTGTCATTTCCTTTAAAGGGCTTGCGACTTGGTTTCTCAGTCTTCGAGACCTGCCGAGGTATCAGTGCGTAGCAGGGAGTAGTTGGCCACTGGCCCTTGTGTGGTCTTACCCACGCAGGTATACCCTCCGACTCGAGCGCGCGCGATCCATCAAGCCGGGATGCAACTCCCTAGGTCTTGTGACACATGTACTTTTTCACTTCCCAAGAGACGAGTGGCCACTGCGCTGTGCGTGGGGACTCATTAATGGGAAATGCCCTGACGCTGTGAAAAGGGGTGGCCAAGCGCTGTGCAGGGGAGCCTTACTCCTAACAGGGTTTCTCTAATTAGTTCGTTTGATCAATTCATGGCCAAGCGCAATGGAGGGGAATCAGTTTATCGAAAGAACACTGTTTGCTGACAATTTTATTTTCAAAACGATTCAACTTAAAATAAAAATAAAATCTATATTGGCTGTCGAGCAGAACTTCGTCTTGCAGAAGGTAATTTCAACAAGAGCCCTGAGGCTTGTCTTGTGGCGGTTTATATATTTTTGTCGATGGGCCCCGAGGGGGTGTTTTTGGTGTGTACTACGTGATGTTTGTCGGTGTCCCGTAATGTCCCCATTCGGTCAGTTTTTGCATTCCTGGGGTTTGAACCGAGGTCTTAGCGAGGTTGAGTTTCTTGATTTAAGGGGTCACATCTACTCAGCGGCCGAAAACAGGTGTGTTTTTGTGATTTTTTTTTTGGAAAATGGTTGCAGGTTTCGAACTTTTTTTTTCACAATAAGGGGAATATCTTTGAGTATGTTTCATAATTTTTTTGTTGGAAAAAATTCCTAAATGTAAATGATATAGTGTATCCGTCCGGACCGCTGTTTAAAAAAGGCCTCCGCGGTGACCACTGTAACTGCCCAACCAATCATCTGAAATAAAAAAACCAAATAAATTTAGTTTTTGTATAGTATCAGGGGTACAAATTGAAAATGCGGGTTTGATAACAGATGGCGTTACTAACGCTATACGCATCAGGCAGTACTGTGACTATGTTCATGTCAAAGCTACGTCTTATAGCTTTAATTTTCAGTATGTGTCAATTTGTCGCAGTGTCAAATTCATAGTTTTTTTGAGCTCTCAATATGTCGAGTTTCGTGCCAACAAAACAGCATTTGCGGGAAGTTTTAATTTACTTCTTTAATTTGAAGAAAAGTGCTGCTGAAGCACATCGATTGGTCTCCGAGGCTTATCCGAGTCATGTTCCATCGGTTTCAACGTGCGAGAGATGGTTTGTGCGGTTTAGAAGTGGTGATTTTGACGTTGAGGACAAAGAGCGGCCGGGCCAAGTGAAAAAGTTTGAGAATGCTGAATTGGAGGCAATACTCAATGAAGACTCGTGTCAAACTCAACAAGAGCTCGCAGATTCATTGGGAGTGACATAACAAGCCATTTCCCATCGTATAAAAGCCCTCGGAATGATCCAAAAGCAAGGACATTGGGTGCCGTATGAGCTGAAGCCGAGAGACGTCGAGCGCCGTTTTTTTGCATGCGAACTGCTGCTCGAACGGCAAAAACGGAAGGGTTTTTTGCATCGCATTGTCACTGGTGATGAAAAGTGGATCCATTACGATAACCCGAAGCGCAAAAAATCATATGGTTACCCCGGCCATGCATCATCATCGACGGCCAAACCAAATATTCACGGCGCCAAGCTCATGCTCTGTATTTGGTGGGACCAGCTGGGTGTGGTGTATTATGAGCTATTGAAATCGAACGAAACCATCACAGGAGCACTATACCGAACTCAATTGATGCGTTTGAGCCGCGCACTCAAAGAAAAACGGCCACAATACGAGCAAAGACACGACAAAGTAATTTTGCAACATGACAACGCTCGGCCACATGTTGCAGCGCCGGTCAAAACATACCTACAAACGCTGAAATGGGAAGTCTTACCCCACCCGCCGTATAGCCCAGATATTGCTCCTTCCGATTACCACCTTTTCCGATCGATGACACATGGCCTAGCTGACCAGCGCTTCCATTCTTACGAAGAAGCCCAAAAATGGGTCGATGACTGGATAGCAGCCAAGCCGGCCGAATTTTTTCGCGACGGTATCCGTAAATTGCCAGAAAGATGGGAAAAAGTTGTGGCTAGCGATGGACAATACTTTGAATAATTCATTTGTTACCATTTTTTCAGAATAAACGTTCAAAAATAGAAAAAAATCCCGCATTTTCAATTTGTACTCCTGATATTATCTAGTCTTTAATCGAAGGATTTTTTTTTCGATGCGTACTTTTTTTAATATCGAGGAAAAATGGAGTGATTTTTTACCGAAAATTTTTTACCGAAAAATCACTCCATTTTTCCTCGATATTAAAAAAAGTACGCATCGAAAAAAAAATCCTTCGATTAAAGACTAGATAATACTATACAAAAACTAAATTTATTTGGTTTTTTTATTTCAGATGATTGGTTGGGCAGTTACAGTGGTCACCGCGGAGGCCTTTTTTAAACAGCGGTCCGGACGGATACACTATATCATTTACATTTAGGAATTTTTTCCAACAAAAAATTATGAAACATACTCAAAGATATTCCCCTTACTGTGAAAAAAAAAAGTTCGAAACCTGCAACCATTTTCCAAAAAAAAAATCACAAAAACACACCTGTTTCGGCCGCTGAGTAGATGTGACCCCTTAATGTTAGTTCCCTACCTGCTGTAGGTTCAATCTTTCTTTTTAGGCTTTTTGTTGTAGTTTTACTTTTTTTGACTTTTTTTGTTTGACGTCGGTTTTGATTTACTTGTGGGGTTCGGTTTGCCTTGAGTTTTTGATTAATTTTCCTCAAACCTACGTTTTATTGGGTTTTTTGTGTGTTCTTCGTTTGTTTTCTGATCTTTTCGTTTTTTGTCGGGTTCTAGACGTAAGTGGTGTTTCGAGGATTCTTTATGTATTTGGTTTGTTAAAAGATTGTCTTTGTTTAAGAGTTGTTCCTGGTTTTAATGTTTATTTGTTGAGTGAGGGTAGTTGGTGAAGACTCATGTGATGGTACCCTTTATCTTTTGTCTCTTGGGTCTGTGGAACCTCGAGGATTCCACAAGTTGCTTTTGTCTTTCCCCGTGGTGCGGCGGTCTTGGCGCATTGGGTTGTTCGTGTAGTGTGGCCTATTGGGAAGGTAGGACCCCCGCCGCTATGTGTTTGCATGGCGAGGTGTGTAGTCTTCCGGGCAGTTCTGCCTGTCTTTGCGTAGGGGCGGGGGCTACTCCGCTCGAGTCCGCTAGGCGCGGCGTGGGATCTCGTTAGTCGCACTGCCTCCTGTCTTGCTTGCTCCACGTCGTGTTGGCGTTTCCCAGAATCCGTGGTTAATCTTGTTTTCTTTGAGTGAGGACCGGATAATCTTTGTGAAAATGTCTTTCAGGACAGTGCCAGCAACGTGGTGGATATTATCCATTATTCGGGTTTTTGGATACTTTCTCCATTCTCGGTTCCTCTGGTTTTACCCGATAGTGTTGGACCGGAGTCGGCTCGGTCAGATCGTATTCTGACTTTATTGCTTTGGTTATCAGCGTTAAATAAGTGGTTGAATTGGTGGAGCGAAAGGCCATACGTAGGGTTGGGCCAAGGAGTTGTAATAACGTCGCTACCTTGGCAGTTTCAGCCTCTTCGCTGCGAAATTTTTGATACAGCAGGTATTTTTGCTGTAGGTATATCCCACCTTTTTCCTTTTCACCTTGTTTTCGGGAAAAGTATTCGGGAAAAGAACAGGGCTATCGTGCGTATTGACGAGGAGTTTGTGAAAGTTGTCCCATTCGAATTTTAAGTGTAGGTACCATCTCCAACATATTGCTGCGTCTCCTCGGATTCCGGCGCCAGCGATGTTGGTTCTGAGCGAATTTGCTGTTCGGGATTCGTTAAAAAATTCTTTATATATTCTTATGAATTTTTTTGAGTCTTCGTGATCCTCGCCGCTATAGGTCGGCAATGGTGGTCGTAGTTGGACATTGAGTTGTTGTAGAAGTGCCTCGAGGTTTGCGAAAGCCCCGAGGGGGTTCGGTGGTGGTGGTAAGTCTTGATTTGCATTGTCCATTATTGGAGGAGGTTTGATTCTTGGAGCTGGTTGATATGGTCTTGTTTTAGACGCCACTGGGTTATCATTTTGCACTCCCAGAAATTCAGGTAGAGAAGATTCTCCTTGTAGGCGAGTCGATCTCCTGATAAGGCTTCATCCGACTAGCATGGAATGCGGTTTTGCGTAGATGGATTCGGTTCGCTCAATTGCGATGTTCGGGCCCCACGTTGGGCGTTACTTTGCTATCCTTCCACGTGGTGAAAGAAGCAAACCTTCAAGAGGTGAGAGGTGTGGTGATAAAAATCACCCGCGAGTTTGGTAGTGGCGGTAATAGTAGACCGGGGATTTCAGGAAGATCAGGGAGAAAGGAGGGTTTCGTTGAGAGTAGGGTAGAGCAGGAAAAGCGAACCAACAGCTACCACGAAGAGCAAGAATAGCGGGGAAGGGGGAGAGGTGAGGAGAGAGGTAGGTAGGAGACTTTTAAATTATGGTAGTCGGTTGACGGTGCGAGTACGGTTGTGGTGTTTATTCCTCAGAACCGACTATCTTTCGGACGCGTTTGAGCACTTTATATATACAGCAGGGGCCCATATGACTTGCGAGGTACAGGTAGCCATCTCACGACTGACTCTTAATACTACGGGATACATAGGTAGGCCGATGGAAGCTCGGAGTAGGTTGAGTATTGTAAATATCGATTGCATTATATAGGTATACGGGTGTGTCTATTGTGTAACGATGGCGTGTATATCGGTGAGGTGAGTATCTGTTGGAGCTGTGTGTCTGTATATCGATCGATGTTATATAGGTAGGCCAGTGGGTCGATCGCGTGACGCTCGACGGTATATCGGGGTGTATCTGTAGAAGTTTTGTGTCGGCAGTGCAGTGTATATATGTGAGGTTGTGAACGGATGTGAAAGGGAACCGCTGGAGAGTTGTGTGGCGCGGCCTTTACGTACAACAAGTACTACCAAGATATTCTTTAGGAAAGCTGAACACAGAGATCTCGAGTTAAACCTTGCCATAAGCCGGTCTATCTTTTGCTTCGTTATAGAGAAAGATTTATCATTTGTTTCTTTTAAAGATTTTTATTTCAAGATATTGAAAAAGCACCCGGATGCCTTTATTTTAACGTGTGTATGTCACTCGGTTTCGTATTTCCAAAAATCAACCGCTTTATAAAAAATGTTTTCGGTTGTGTTCATACGTAATTTTTATTAGGTGTCCAATTCAGGCCAGAAAATAATTAACCTCTCTGTCATTAGTATTAAAAATGGCTATATTATGTCAGTGCCCCCCTTAATTATCAAATATGATCCTAACTATTATATAAACTAAATGGTAAATCTTTGAAGATATTCATTTTGAGGAAATTTGATTTCTATTAAAAAATGTGACTTCTAGATACAGTCAACGTCCACACATTTTAACTTCCCCTTAAATGCTCAGTTCATTGTGTAGTTAAAACGCAAATTATATACTTCCAAATGGGGAAAAACGACGTTAAGAAAGTTCAAAGAAGGAACCATGATAATCAGGTAAAAAGAGGGAATCAGTAACCATGGTGAACGGTTATCATCGTATATTGTTACAATTTGGAAACGATTGAAAGGTGGGGATTTTTAATGTGGGTCGTCGACTGTATTATGTATTTACTTCACTCCGGCAATGATAAATGTTCATAAGAACTGACGATAGTATTTTACCGCAGATGGAACACTTCAAACCATGATAGATACAGCGTTAATTTTGGCGCTCGGTTCATTTTATCCTTTCTACTAAAATCCTTTGAACCGGAGGATCGGATTTCATCGATGATGTTTGGAGATGGCGTAAAAGTTATGGTTCACGAACGTACCACTTATCCGGGCCCCACATCTTTAGAGTTCGTAGCAGCGAGTGGTCATGAGACTGTCGCTCAACTTTACGGACGACACTTGACGGCAAGTCTCGAAGTTATGGGGCTCGCACCAATCGACAGGGATTGCACAAAGTCGAGATCAACTAGCAATGTATATCGCGCTGATAATTGCTACGTTAAGTGTCGAGAAAGGGCTTTTCGTCGACTCTGCGGTTGTCTACCTTTCTTTTCGTCTGAGATCAAAGTCGGCCAGGCAATTTGTAATATTTCGCATGTATCCTGTCTGGCACGAGTCAAGCAAAAAGCGTATTCTCTCACATTGAGGGATCCATCGTGCAATTGCCTGCCCGACTGTGAAAGCACTATGTTTTCTCTGGTGACGACGACTCTACCCTTCAACGCTCCTAAATTTAATCCCTCCAAGTTTTAGTAAGTTCACAAAATTTACGCATATTGTATGCACTTTTTGGAAATCTTACTATATAAGATGTTTTTATTTAAACAGCAAAGAAGCCATGCTCATACCAAATGCAACTGCAATACACATAACATACTCGGAGCAATCTGCGATGCTACAACGACGCGAGCTTGTACTTTCCTGGATCAATCTTGTGTGTAAGTAAAATATGTGTATGCTGGAATATCATTTTTGCTTCTTTATAGACTTTATTTCATAAACATTTTTTTTCGCGAATCTCATGTCACTGTGTTCCGAATATTGCAAAGCATCAAATCATGACCATCCCGCAGCAATTTCCTTTCTCGGTACCCATATCTCGGCTTATACGTTGGCAACTCATCCAGCAAAATTTTCAATAATTCTGACCTAATAATAGTCAACAGAGTGTCTTCAACATCATCTGTCCATCTCCAAGTGACATCATCGAACTAATCAAATACGGAGATGTTACTTGATACTATTCACCGACATGGAGCCCCTCCTATTAAAATTGCCACTTGCTCGGGTCATCTCTCTTTATCCTGATTTGAATAAACTCACTCGGGTGACGATGCTCTAGATCGCAACAGGCACCTTAGTACGGCCGATCTCAGAGATATTGGTATTACCATCACCCACGAATCATAATTCCTTAATGTTGTCGGCGAAAGGTGGCAGAAAGTAGAAAAAGACTAGGTGTTTGTTACACACCTCCTGCCGCCCCATCCTGTTACGCCCTCATCAGGGCTTGTATTTCGATGGTACTCAAATCATATATGTGCATTGAAGTTCCTTAAATCGACGAAAGCATTAAAAAATTATGTAATTTTAGTTTTTGATATTCTTGTTATAAACTGCTCAAAGTTGCTCGAATTTTTAAATATATTAAGTTAAAACTATGTCTATAAGTGGAGCTATTACCGAGTGTGTCGTTGAGTTTGACACAAATCCATAGGGTGGTTCAAATTTACTAACACGAAAAATATTATTTTTCCAATGACTATCGTAGCTTTAACTTGAGCAAACGTGTATCGATCGAGCCTTCTTAATTGAGATACGGTTGCAGTCAAGTGCGAGGAAGCACTCGTATTGAGTTTGTGAATGAAAAAAGACGCTACCTGCGCAACATAATTTATAGGATGATAATTTACTGGTTTCTATTTATTTTAATGAACAAACTTACTTGTAATGCCACCGAAGGGATAGGGACATACAAAACCACTGGGACAAATTCTGAAAAATTTAAATACTATTTGAAAACGCCAACATAGAAGCCGTATTGGAGTACTTTGCTAAAGTGTCCGTTTGCCTGACAGATAGAATAATTTTGAGGTAATGGGCTGAAGTATCCGAGTAGGCTACAAAGACGCGCGTCGTGATTGAACGAGGCCGCAGCAAAGGAACTGACCCTTATGTATGAGAGTTAGCGTCTCGTTCTGGGTGACAAGTTGAGTACCATCAAAATACAAGCCCTGATGAGGGGGTAACAGGATGGGGCGGTAGGAGGTGTGTAACAAACACTTAGTCTTTTTCCACTTTCTGCCACCTTTCGCCGACAGCATTAAGGAATTATGATTCGTGGGTGATGGTAATACCAATATCTCTGAGATCAGCCGTACTAAGGTGCCTGTTGCGATCTAGAGCATCGTCACCCGAGTGAGTTTATCCAAATCAGGATAAAGAGAGATGACCCGAGCAAGTGGCAATTTTAATAGGAGGGGCTCCATGTCGGTGAGTAGTATCAAGTAACATCTCCGTATTTGATTAGTTCGATGATGTCACTTGGAGATGGACAGATGATGTTAAAGACACTCTGTTGACTATTATTAGGTCAGAATTATTGGAAGTTTTGCTGGATGAGTTGCCAACGTGTAAGCCGAGATACAGGTACCGAGGAAGGAAATTGCTGCGGGATGGTCATGCGAGCTTGGCCGATGAGGAAGTATCCGACGGTGAATGCTGTAAGATCTTCTGAATCCTCTGATAGGAACCCCAGAGATCTTGAGTCAAGAATTGCCTCGATCTGAAACAGAAGAGTTGTGAACCCTTCGAAGGTAAAGACAATCTCGACGATTGTCCGCTTAAATTAGTGCTTCACCGATTCGACTGCAGCCTCCTATTTTCCACCAAAACGAGAAGCCGTCGTAGGGTTTAAGGGCATAGAGTGCCCTTATTAGCTAAGAAATGAGCGAGCACCTTTAGCTCCTTTGATCTGCAAGACAATTGCTTGTTTTATTAAGGTGTCTACCTCTGGGCCGTTTGTACGACAGTTACTATATAGGTTCTTGTAGTTGATGCGTCATCCAGTGAACTATGGGGAAGCATGTGACGTAGTCACATTCAACATAAAAATAATTTAATAATAAAACCCAAATCAATGTACAATAAGATGGAAAAACACTTAATTAAAATACCCGGATGCACGGTAGGCGTTATATGCGTTAACGTTCCGGATTTGCGAAACTGGAGCTAAGTCCGGACACGGATGACATCACTACCATGGAATGTTCCCTCGTTGTCGAAAAACCGCGGGTCAGCAGCCAGCTGACCCCGCTCACGCAGCGAGGGAAACGCCAGGGCACGGTGGCGGCAACTTGCAACAAGACCAAAATGGATTAAAATCCGAAATGAGGAGAGAAAAGAGAACCGAGTGGGAAAGGAAGAGCAAGAGATATAAAAGCGGCTGCGACCAGAAGGGAGCTATTCTCTAGAAAATTACCATTCGAGACAGTTCTTTCTGGTGTGCAGCAGTCATTTATTTAAAAATTGTGGATCTCTTGCCGAACAATAGGGATCCAGATACCAGAGGGTATCAATTAGCAAGTAGACGTGTGAAATGGTTTGAAAGAATCAAATAAATCCAGTTAAAGCTAGGAAAACATTAGGATAAATTAAGTGCTAAAGTAAAATAGGAATCGGACACTAGAGAATAATGAAATAGACACTAAGAAGCCGAGTAATCGATAGAATGCGGGAATTATCAAGTGACGGACTCGATTAAGTGTAAGAGGACTACAGAAATCTTCTAGGGAAAATTTGAGTAAAGTAATTCGAAATAAGTAGGGTAATAGTAAATAGAAAGATTGTTGGCGTAACGGAACGGTCATTGCAATTATACCAAATACTAGATCCCAGGGGGTACGTATTAGAAATTGACGAAAAAAAGCAAGAGTGGATTGCAGGAAAAGAAGGAATGGAGATCTGCGACCTTCAAGGAGAATTACAGCAATAATCAGGGTACGGTGGACCCCATAATATCGGTATAAGTATCTGCACCAAGGAGAGAGAGACTTTTTCGAGTAAACTTTGGGAAATTGTTAAGGAAGATCAGTTGGTGAGGGAAATTTGAGGCTCACCGTCAAACAAAATCCCAGGAAAAGAAATTAGAGAACCAGAAATCTACCAGCTCCGTGGAGCACAGCGGACCGGAGCGATACCACTTCCTAGGACGATACGAAAGAAGAGCAAGAGGACAACTGATCTAGGGAGAAATTCAACGGAAACCATCCAGGATGTCGAACCATCTCACCTTCCATAGAGTACAATAAAAGTCACAAGTAAATAAATACAACCACTTTAAAACAGTATCCAGAGTGGACACATCACGGCCGAAGATACAGATCACTCGGATTCGACTGTACAATCGTCACAAAAAGACCCACGAAAGGTCCACGGAGACGGAACAAACACCACGGACAGAAGACTCGGACGGAAAATAACGCGAAAATCGACATAATTCCAATTTTCTGAAAGCGAGGTGACGCGAATATTGACTGAGCGGCCACAACAGCTGACAGGCGTGCCAGCAGCAGGTCTCTAAGCACAACAGACGGTGCACTTCAACAGCCAGAAGGTTGCATATCGAGACTGACAAACTCGATTCCGCCTAATTGTGGAGTTCGCCGCCGATCCTTAGAGCGTACAAGTGGAACGCCTAATATCGTCGAGGATAAAAAAGAGCAATGAGCCTTTATACATATTGGGTCTGGAAAAAAGTTCGTGGCCTTTTTCTAGCAACATTTAACTAGTTTTCTTATAGTGTGAAAATGAATTTATTTAAACCAAATATGCTCCATTATTATCGACAATGTTTCGCCATTTTTCGGGTAGAGCCATGATGCCATCGGTGAAGAATTTCTGTGGTTTCTGATTGAAAACCTAAATCAAGTGGTTTTCATAAGCTTCTTTTGAAAGCAGCTTAATTCCATTGAGAGAGTTCTGCAGAGATCGGAATAAGTGATAGTCAGAGGGTGGTATGTCTGGACTATACAGTGGATGCATCAAAACTTCCCAACCAAGCTCTCGCGATTTTTGACGTTTCATCAAAGAAGTGTGTGGTCGGGCGTTGTCTGGATGGAAGACCTTTCATATCAATCAATTCGGGCCGTTTTCTTTCAATTGCTTGATGTAATCTCTCTAGTTGTCCACAGTAGAGTTGAAAATCAATCGTCTGACCAACTGGAAGTTGCTCATGGTGGACGATTCTCTTCCAGTCCCACCACACATACAGCATCAGCTGTTTTGCCGTCAATCCTGGCTTCGCCAACGCTTGTGACGGGACTCACCATCCCTTGTCCACGATCTTTGACGCTTCCGATTGTCGTACGTGATCCATTTTCCATCACCGGTTATGACACGTTTCAGAAATAGCTCGATTTCATTGCGTTTCAGCAGGGCGATCTGTGCTTCCTGACTTATTTGCAATTGATGCCATCTATCGGGAAAGACGCCACGAACTTTTTCCCAGACCCAATATGTATAACTAGAGATTGTCGATGTTACGATGGCAACAACCTGCTCAGTTTTTAGGTGAGATATGAAGCACTTGGTTGCCGATCTATATAACATGTACGATCTTCCACAGCCAGGGTGAAACGTCTTTAAATATACAGGGCATGAAATAATGTCTTTTGCAATACGTTTACTATATTTATAACACTGTTGGACGAACATACAGAATACTCATATAAGTAGCGTGCAAAGACGACCCAGCCGTTGATTACTAGTGCTGTATGCTTGAATGATGGTGATAATGGCACTGGTCTTGTTGTTTATAGTGGAAGTACGACTTCGGTGATGATCGTGACGCAATTTCAGTGACAGTTGGTGAAGCATGCGCAGTAAGGCTGCGTAGCACGTCGGCAAGGTACGCTAGGCCGAGCGAAGTCGAACCCGGTTAAGTGAACGCAAGCTGGCTTCGGCTGAGATCGAGGCGTCGCACAGTGGGACAGATCTGGAAAAAGGTGCCCAAAAATCGAAAAAATGATAGTCACCGAATGAGTTTAGTAGTATAGAATCTTGTAGAGGGGGCTTTGGTGCTTGTTATTCCAAAAGGGAAGTGAGATATCTTTTATACCTGACACGCTACGTTAGTTCAAAGTTACCCATTCTCGGCACAGCGTAAACCACGTGTAGCGGCTCCGAAATTCACTGCTACTTCAAGTGCGTGTAACTTTTTACTCCAGTGTCCTTTTTCAATTCTGTTTGATGGAGGGTGTTCAGAAAGGTATGTAGAATAATTACGTATATAACGTTTTCATTAATTTATACTCGCGTGTGTTAGAAATCATGTCAAAGATGTGTCTACATAATGGTTTTTCTTGTAAAAAATTTTACCGAAAATTAGCAAAAAAGTTATCTATTCAGCGGGAATCGAGAAGTTGAGATATGGAACATATAGTTAACGATGTTTTGTAATCGAATCTGGAGGAAAATTCTGCCCGCCTCTGCCTCTGTACTTTTGAGGTTAGAAATACGCGACGCCGAGCAGCTGCTTTGTTAGGTAAGGGTCGACGCAGAGGCACACAGCAGGGGCCCGGGACTACCTGCTATTGAAATATGTAGAAAAGTATACCGTTGCTTTTTTTGATAATTTTCATATATATACCGGGTATCTTATTTTAATGTATTATTAAATTTGTATCATTTTTGCAATTAATCATTCGAATCACACTCCGCAAAAATATTATTGTGTATACATATAATTTTTCTTATTTATAATTAAATAAAGCTTATTATATGAGACATGTGTTTTTACTTAATATTACATCGCATTATGTCTGTATTTTAGAATCGCGTATTGATAAAATAATCTGTACTCGTCGAGAACTGTTCGAGATCATACGGAACGATTTGAGCTCGGACTTGACAACGCAACTTAAATGTTTGGAACAACATTTTGTTACAAAGATGGAATGTTGTTTTCAAATCCATGACGAGGATCGACAATCTTTGAAGATCTTGTTGTCCAACCTTAAAAGGAGATGGAAACGATCTCTAAGAACAACAGAACACTTTCATCAAAACAATGAAGAGTGGCTTTGTTCTTCCACGATTATTAACGTGAGTATTGAAATTTAATACAGAAATATGTAAGTTTAATTCGAATTATTAAAAAAACTTAAAGTAAGATTCAAAATTTCTCACAATAATTCCATTATGTACTCCACAGAATGCAGTCGTCCAAACATTCTGTGGAGTACATAATGGAATTATTGTGAGAAATTCTGAATCTTATTTTAAGTTTTTTTGAAGAACCTGCGGATTCGAATACGGCGACAACGAGTACAGCGAAATCAAAATCCACGGAATCGAAGAAGCGTGGTCGACCAAGTATGGAGTTCGAGAAAGCAAGTGATCGAAGCAAAAGAAGAAAAGCCACTGATTTACGTAACACAGTAAGCACATTGGAATTATCGTTGGCTACTCAAATGAGCCTTCGCTCTTCTGGGGCCTCTAGTGCTGCCAGCATCGTCAAAGAAATCACGACAAAGTCACCAACGCGAGCTGATAATTACAGAGCAGCGTTAAAATTATCAGCAACTCCTCCTATTATTAAAATGTCTGCCGATGAGGCATTGTCCGATGTCGTTGAAGGAAAGTTATCGAAATATTAGTACATGCTTATTAGAAATTCAATGAAAAAACAGAACGCTCTTATATATCCCTGTTATCAAACAATTACACAAGCCAAACTTCGATGTTACCCATCAAATATACAGATAACTGAGACTCGTGCGGATGTCAGTGTACAAACACTCTTAAATCACATATCAGAAAAAACTTTAAATGTTTAAAACGACACTATAAAAACATTATCTCCAGCAATTTTAGAATATGCCAAGTTGATTTCAAAATGGGGGTGCGATGGATCTTCAGGGCACAGCGAGTACAAACAAAAGTTTACTGATGGAAATGATTCTGACGCTTATGTTTTTATTACTTCATTAGTGCCATTGCAACTAGTATCCACGGATAATCCATTTCAAAAGGAAGTAGTGATTTGGAAAAATCCTGTGCCTTCGTCACTTCGTTTTTGTGGACCTATAAGGCTACAATTTTTACACGAGAATGTAGAGTATATTTTAAATGAAACGAAATATATTGAAGATCAAGTTGCATCTCTCCTTCGTTTTGAAACTGTTCAGGACGGAAAAGAAATAATAATGCATTACGAAATGGTTTT
Source organism: Cylloceria caligata (assembly GCA_963942595.1). Taxonomy (NCBI): domain Eukaryota; kingdom Metazoa; phylum Arthropoda; class Insecta; order Hymenoptera; family Ichneumonidae; genus Cylloceria; species Cylloceria caligata. Next base: position 41,492,119 of record OZ012710.1, read on the forward strand.
CACCATGATTGATGGCAAGGTCTGTAATGCTATAACGTCTACTACATCAGCTATGCGCTGCTATTTGTGTGGAGCAACGTCAAAACAATTTAATAATCTCGATTTGGCCAAAAATGAAGTAATTGACGTTTCTAATTTACATTACGGATTATCAACGTTACACGCATGGATCCGTTGTTTTGAGTACTTGCTACACCTTGGATATAAACTCGAGAATAAAAAATGGCAATTGCGATCAACGGAAGACAAAAAGAGTTTCGAGATTCGGAAAAAAACAATTCAGAAGGGGTTTCAGATGCAGCTAGGGCTTCTTGTTGATCGCCCAAAAGTAGGATACAGCAACTCCAACGACGGCAATACGGCTCGTTGTTGTTTTGAGAACTCATCAGTGTCTGCTCAAATACTGGGATTGGACGAAGATTTCATTCATCGATTTCACGTTATCTTGCAGGTCATGTCATGTGGCTATAAAGTGAACGTCGATAAATTTCATAAGTATTGTCATAATACTGCGGAAATGTGTGTAGACAAGTTTCCTTGGTATTACATGTGTTGTGAACCTCGAACCCATACGACGGGAGCCTAACCAGGAGCGCATGCGCGAGCCCGCGTTTGCCACTACCGGGAGACGAACGCTGGACGCCGAGTCGTCAGTCAGGTAGCAACCGACTCTGGGAGGTGATCGAGAGAGAGAGCCAACCATCGAAAACGTGGTACGAGCAACGCTGTGTGCGAGCAAGGCCCACAATCGAGAGTACGAAGTACGATACGATAACGAGTAATACGAAGTAGTCAGATTGCGTGAGGTACGCGACTATATTAATTGTTGTAGCGCTGTGTGCGCGGTTAATAAAATATATTAAATTGTTGTAGCGCTGTGTGCGCGGTTAATATAAAGTTTGCTTGAAGGTACGAGCGTGTTACATTGTAGCGCTGTGTGCGCAACCGAATAAAGACCGCGTCGTTTGTAATAAAGCTCTCTATTCTCATTGCGTTCTGAATCCGACAGGCCCTATTTATTCTTGTCCGAGACGGCATTCACGACACATGTCTACGACAGTTCCTAAAATTTTAATACATGGTGCTCAAATCATAGAATCAGCCGTATTGCCAATCGGTCAATTATCTGAAGATGCTCAGGAAGCCAGAAATAAGAATATCAAAAAATATCGTGAAGGGTTTTCTAGAAAAAATTTACGCACAAATACAATGGAAGATGTGTTTCATTGGCTCCTGGTATCTTCGGATCCACTTATTTCGAGCATGAGAAAAATGAAACCCAAAAAAGTAAAAATTTGTCATCGGAGACCCTAGAGCTTTTATTTTTCCTTGATGATGATGAGTCTCAAAATGTTCTAGACATTTCTGATAAGCATGATACTGACTCTGATTTCGAACATGATAATTCTCCCGACAGTGATAGCGACTGATTTTTACAATTTTTTCTTATTTACTTATTTTCTTAACTGTACGCGTTATTACATAATAACTGCTATTCCGACAAATTTTTAAATAAAAATCAATCAAACACAAACTTTTTTTAATTTAGCAATTGTAATATTATAATCGTTATTAGCAACCTTGAATACTCTTATATACAAATTTATATGAGATTCCGAACAATTTTTAATGTAGTGGTTGGCCATATTGGATCCGCCATTTTGAATTTTGAAATTATACTATGAAATTCGTAATCAGCGACCTCGAAAACCCTTATATACAAATTTCTATGAGATTCCGAACAATTTTTAATGAAGTGGTCGGCCATATTGGATCCGCCATTTTGAATTTTGAAATTATAATATGAAATTCGTAATCAGCAACCTCGAAAACCCTTATATACCAATGTACGTTTAAATTTAAAACTTCTTTCTATTTTTGGTCAACTTTTCTGAGATCTGTCCCACTATGCGTCGTGCGCAGTGATGATGCAATCATATGGTAAGGCCGTGTTACAGTTATAATTGCGCATGCATGAGAGACTTGGAGTGATGGATTCGTGAATATGAAGATGATGATGAGATGCATACATAAGTACATGGAACGTCGTTTCCTTTTGCAGAAACTATGGAGTTATACTCAGAATTGAAAGCAGAAGGATGCAGAGAGAGAGAGAGAGAGAGAGAGAGAGAGAGCGAGATTGATTGATTGATGTTTATTAGCTTTCTCAACTATTTGGTGTATATTATTTACATGTTATCTTACGTTTATATTGAACTTATTTAATTTCGCTTATAATAAATGCTTTTAATATATTCTTATATTGAACTAGTTTTACACAGCCTTTAACCTCTGCTGGCAACGCATTATACAGGGTGCGCCATCTCAATCTGGTCGAAGGAAGTATTGAATAACTTAGAGAATTTTCAACAGATTTCACAAAGTCGTATTTTTTTATTAAATTTGATTCATTACAATTTATTTTGATTAGTTTCCAAAAACCACATCGATCAAATGTCCGCCTTTATTACTGAGACAAAAATGAGCTCTTTTTTCGGCATTTTCCATTGTATTTGCCAGCGTCTCGGGCGATATCGCTGCGATTTCGGCTCGAATGTTGTTTTTTAGCTCCTCTATGATCTTCGGCTTGTTGGCATAGACTTTACTTTTCAAAAATCCCCACAAGAAGAAGTCCGGTGCAGTCAAATCCGGCGATCTTGGTGGCCAGTCAATATTACCTTTCTTTGATATCACACGTCCTGGGAACTTCCGACGCAAATAGTCCATTGTTGAGCGCGCAGTGTGACATGTCGCACCATCTTGTTGGAACCAAAATTCCTTAAGACCTTTTTCACGCATTTGTGGTAAAACAAAGTGTGCCAACATCCACCGATATCGATCCCCATTGACAGTTTCATCAGCTCTGAAGAAAAATGGTCCAATGGTGGTTTTTGAACAAACACCGGCCCAAACTGTCACTTTCTCATCGTGCAATGGAGTTTCGTGAATAATATGAGGATTATCGGTGCCCCACATGCGACAGTTTTGTTTGTTGACAGCGCCAGAGAGGGTGAAATGAGCCTCGTTGGTCATCAGAATTCGCTCCCAAAAATCCGGCTCAGCTTCCTTCATTCGACTAACGTTATTAGCGTAAGCCAAGCGCGTTCTTTCGGCGTATAGCGATACATGATTGAAATTGTACTGAAATAACCTATACGAAACGTGTTGTACGACGCTGGTCGGTTAAAATCTGTCAGAGTTATTCAATACTTCCATCGACCAGATTGAGATGGCGCACCCTGTACATTTTCGCTCCTTCGTAAAACATTCTCTTTTGCGCACTTCTCGTTCTTCTAAATTGAATTACAATATTTTCCGCTTAACGCATTTCCCGACTCGTTCTATATTTAACAACTTTGAATTTACTCGTCAGTTCTTTCGGCAATAATTTCTTAACAGCCTTGAAAATAAATATACACACATTATAATACGGTCTCTGTCTCACACTCATAAACTGAACCGCTTGTAACATATCGTCTACCTTCGTATACCGGCTGCATTGCAATATGACTCGCATCGCTCTGTTCTGCGCTATCTGCAGTTTATTCAACTCTGTCTCACCTATACCCACTAGCAGTGTTGCGCAATACTCAAAGTGCGGTGCTATGATTGCCTTATATACGACACATCTGGTGTATGCCGCTATATATTGCCTTATCCTGTTTATAAAACTCGTTTTTTTACCTATTTTTTTCAACATATACTCACAGTGGTCTTTAAATCGTAGCTTATCATCTATCATTACACCTAAATATTTAATTGCCTCCACTCGCTCTAACTCGGTTCCATCCCTGCATTACCGTACAATATTCCCTCTCAATTCTTTTCTTACACTCCTCACAATCATATATTTGGTTTTTTCCGCATTTATTTTCAGTTTGTTCCTATTCATCCATCTTTCCACTATGTTTAATGCCCCATTTATCTTTCTTTCAACCTCCGCACTACTGTCTCCAGTAACATATACTAGTGTATCATCAGCAGACATTTTTATTTCACAGTCTTCTGGACATATTTCGACTATATCATTCATATACCATATATAATGAACAACAGAGGCCCTAATACGGGACCTTGTGGTACCCCGTATTTCGTTGTAATAATTTCCGAAAATTCTTCATCAAGCCGTACTCTTTGCGTTCTATTGTTTAAGTATGACCTAAACCAATCTAACACTTTACCTCTAATTCCATATTGAAACATTTTTTCTATTAACAATTCTCTATCCACTGTCTCAAATGCTCGTTTTAAGTCCATGAACATTACTCCTACTATTTTCCCTTCACTAATATTTAATTTCCATTCGTCTATCATGGTTTGAATCGCCGTTTCACACGAAAATTGTTTTCTAAAACCCGACTGATGCTCTGTTATAACCTCATTTGATTCCCAATACTTTTCGATTTGACTCTTTACTACCAACTCTAGGACCTTCTCGTACAATGGCAACATATTAATTGGCCAGAAATCCTTCGCACTATTGGCTTTCTCTGTCTTTGGTATCGGTATGATCGTGGACGTTTTCCAACTATTAGGACAACAGCCCTCCCTTAGGGATTCGTTGATACATCAACAAACTCCTGTTCAATTGCACTGAACGCCAACTGCAATATTTCGCTTGATATTCATTCTTCTGTACCTTTCTTCTTCGGGAGTCCTTTAATTATTTTATCGAGTTCCTCTATTCCGATATTCTCGAAATTTTCTATGCTCTTTCTAAGCATTTCTAAGATTCTTCTGCTACCTGGCCTTCCAGATGCATCTCTCTCTATTGAGCTTACTATGTTATTAATACTTTCAACGTAAAACACATTAAATTTGTCAACCGTCCTTCTCTCCGCCATATCGTCCAATATTTCAAAATTTATATTTCCAATTGCTCTCTTTTTGGCTGGTTCCCCTCTAATAAGTTCTTTCAAGGTTTTCCACATTTTTTTAGGGTCGTTCTTATTGCAGTCTATCATATTCTCGTAATATTTTTTTTTCTCTTTCCTTATCAATTTAACTACTACATTTCTTTCTACTTTAAACTGTTCCCAGTTATCATCCTTTCCCTCATGAATTGCTTCCCTATAAGCATTATACCTTTTACCTGCCGCCCTTCTTATCTCATCAGAGTACCATTTTTTACCTTCCCATACGTTTGGAATCCTAACTACCTTTTTTGGTGCTACTATGTCCAAAGTATCTACTATACTATCGACAAGCATCTTTGCATTTCGATTTGCATTTCGACACGCATGGTCTGTTATTTTTGGTTCGTGTTCCACATGCACTTGCACGCTTGTATTTGCAAATACAAGATCAATAATTGTTCGACTATCCTACGTTATTCTCGTTGGCTCGTTTACATACTGTTTCATCCCTAAGCTTAACATTCCTAATATTAGTTGTTTTTTATAGAACGAGTTTCCCTTGACATTTATGTTAAAATCTCCTATTATTAAACAATCTCCTTTTATTGTTAACTCTTCAGTTATATCCTCTATGAATCTTATAAATTCCGCATCTGACGCACTCGGTGAATGGTACACCACTATTATAACTCCTTTATATATCTTATCATTGACCTCTATTGCTACACTCCAGCAGTTTGACTCAATTTTATTCTTCCTTACTAATTCATATTTAATACAATCTCTTACGTATACTATGGCCCCTCCTGTGTTTCTATTTTCTGCATCGCACCTAATTGCACTATAACCCGGCATATATACTTCACAGTCCTCGATTTCAGCAGGCACCCTCGTCTTCGATAACGCTATGACTGCAGGTTTCATCCTGTCAACCACCTGGTATCGTATCTCTTCGTTATGTGCTAAAAGACTTTGCGCATTCGTGTACCATATCGACTCTTTCTTCTGTGATTGCTACTCTATCCAGCCCGTTCTCTTCTTTTCTTCTTTCCTCTTTCCTCTTTCCAGAGAGAGAGAGAGAGAGAGAGAGAGAGAGAGAGAGAGAGAGAGAGAGAGAGAGAGAGAGAGAGAGAGAAAGAGAGAGAGAGAGTAAAAAAATTGACTTCATGTCCGGCCCAATGAACCAAAAATATTTCCGCCTGAAGAAAGGAAGTTATGGTATCGAGTGAGTGAATATTTTGGTTCATGAGAGAGAGGAAATACCGGCTAAAAAGCCGCTACTTGCACAAAATGTGGGTTACAAGATGTAAGTTAGCTGCTTTCCGGTTATTTTGATTAACACAGTTTTCCGTAGTTTTGAAATACGCGGCTATGCGTCGGCCATCTCCATGAACTTCAGGAGCAATAAAACTCATATTCAACGTTTCGGTCAAATTTGTAGACCATCTTCAGAAATTATTTTATTGAAGCTGTAAATGTGTAATACAATGCGTCAGCAACAAATGTTAACAAAGATAGTGCATATTTTGTGTTACCACTTTTATCTCTAGTATGTAAATTGTGCATTTCCAAAACAGAAAATAACTAAAAAAAGTTTTAATTACTGTTTGAGAAGTTCTTGGATGTTGTTGGAACGACCTGTGAAGGTATTGAAAAATTATGAGTCTTCACTCACGACAGGAAAAAAGGAAAAAGACACATAGATGTTAAATTAGAGAAAGTGATTTATTACATCTTCCGCATGTCAGTACAAACTACTCAATATAGAAAATACACCAAATACAAAAATAAAATATTAAAGAATTGGAATTCTGATTTGAAGGCAATTTTGAGTAACACTCAATTATATTAATTGAGTGCTGTCCCAGTAAAGTGCTTGAGTAGCACACAATTGTATTAAACGTGTGCTGTATCTAATGAGTGGCGTGTACGCGGTGCAGCCAGTGCTGCGGATCACGCGACGCAATGAGATATATGAGTGTGTTGGATAATCAGCTGGCGCACGGCGATCGATATTCGCCGTGCGTCGACCTGTTGCTGTGCTCTAGCACGCTGCGTTCGTTTGGGCCGGAGATAGCCGAGGCAGGGCTTCGCGGAGCCGAGGCTGTGCCTCGTAGGCACGCCGCGTTGAGCGTGAGGATGTCTCTCTCGCTTGACTTCGGCTTCGCTCACCGGCTATCTCTCTCAATTGACTTTAGCTCCCAACGACGCTTTCATATCTCGCAGCCATATTGGAAAATTAGACACTTTTGCAACGCATCTGCTGAACAGCACACGCATCAAAGGACTCTCGGACCTTTTTCTTTGTCGCAATTTACCGGACTCGCTCAACTTCTCGCTCACCAGGACTCAGAACTCAAGGTAAGCTTACACTGATATAATGCAGAGCAATTCACTGTCAGTGAGAAGAAAAATCGCGGTACATCAGCACTTTTGTCTCACGTTGTGGCGTACGCTGCAGCACGTGCTACTCCACGTTCTCCTCACTTTATTTTGCCGGCTTAATTAATATAATTACGCATGTGCTTTATATTCACTGTAGTTTCCCCCAGAAAATCTGCTGGGAAAATACAGTGACTATACTCTGCTCATTTGTGCACCTCAGTCTATTTTGTATTGTGCTACGCAGTGCTGGCTGCGTAGCTGTTCTCACATTCAGTCACAATACTCAAGCAATTCAATTGTAAGTGCTCTCACCTATTCGCTGCAACCTCTCTCAGATAAATCTGCTGAGAGCTTGCAGTGAATAATTGACACATTTTAATCACTCATTTATCTCATAGCGTGGCGTGCTCCGCAGCACTGGCTGCAGCACGCACACCGCTCTCATTACCTACAGCACACAATTAATATAATTGTGTGCTAGTTCTCAGTCCATATATTCAGCTCATCTTTATGTGTTCATACAGTTCAATTCTTTGACTTTTTGGTACAATTATTTTATATCAATTTTGTTGTTTTCCAAATTTAACTTGTTTTGACATTTAACATTTTTTCCAATTATAACCAAAATCGTATTTTGTATGAGAGCTGACGGAAGGTAGAATAAGCCACTTTCTCAAGATAACAACAATGTGTCTGGTTTATTTATCACCCTGTATCGAGTGAGGCTACATTTTTTTCCGATATATTCGCAGATCTGTCAAGTTACACCGGACGGATTCTCAACAGAGTGAGTAGGTGAATTTAATGCCTGTCAGCAAATACTCAATGCGATGGAGAAATAGAATTTAAAGAGAGTGAGTGCTAGCACATGCAACTCTGACAATTGAGTGGAATTCCACTCTGATAGACTGTGATGCAGTCTACGCTGCAGAGCACTGAAATGTAAGTTTGAGGATGCACAAAATGATTCGACTGAATTCACAACACTTTCCCAGCAAGTTTAATTGGGGGAAAGCGCAGTGAATTGATAAAACACACGCAATTATATTAATCGAGTGTGCCACAGGTTGAGTGAAAACGTGGTACAGCCCGCGCTGCAGAGCACGCCACAGTGTGAGACCTTTATGTTAATGTACCGATGAGTTTCTCACTCCTCACCGTCATTGAATTGCACTGAATTGTAACAATGTACTCTTACCTTAATTTGAGTTCTGGTGAGCAAGAAAGTGTTGAGATGATCCGGTGTAGAAGAGCGAGAATTGTCCGAGCCTTGCAAAATGTGTGCGCTGTTCGAGCGGGTCTTCACGTAAGTGCCAAGATATTCAATATGGCTGCGTTTTACGAAAACGACGTTGAGCGCTGAAGTCAAGTGAGAGAGATAGCTGGTGAGCGAAGCCGAAGTCGAGCGAGAGAGATATCCTCTCGCTTAACGCGGCATGCCTGCGAGGCACAGCCTCGGCTCCGCGAATCTCAGCCTCGGCTATCTCCGTCCCAACCGAACGGCGCGTGCTAGACCACAGCGACAGGTCGACGCACGGCGAATATCGATCGCCGTGCGCCAGCTGATTTTCCAATAATAACTATGACGTAAACAAACCTGTGTGTGATGTACAATTAATATAAATTAGTCCTCAGAGTCACTTCAATCTCATCTTAGATGATTTAAATTCATTTCCAACCCAAACGATTGTGACAGATCATCATCTGTCATATGTGTCAATAAGTGGTGTTTATCAATTTTGTCACCTTATCTTAACGCTTACGGATTGCGAGAGAACACAAATTTCATCCCCCCCCTCCTGGGCTTAGAAAACAAGATAAAAATTTCACTGTCTCTCGCATTTTTGTGAGCTTCATTAAAGTGTCCATTGGATAGACTCAAAAGAAGAAGCCATTACATGTTTAGTATTTCGTATATCAAACGTGAATAACATTCCGTTTCGTATGCCAAATGCAAATAACATCGTCGTCGCATACTCTGAGGGGGACTGTGTGATGGACCCTGCCATGCATATACCATAAATCGATGATTCAAATGAGAACCTTGTCACATAAATATTGAGAGCTATTTTAATGAACCAACCATTTATAAATGTGCGTGCTCTTCAAAGTGGACTTTGCTTACTCTGGCCAAGATGAATGGATTCTCTCTTTACTACACCTGAAATGACGACCTGAGGAACACCGAAAACGTAAGATCGTTTTTGAGTCTGACCTTGGAAAATTACTTGGGATAAGGCTGAGAATGCCCGCTAGTTAAAGGGGGGGGGTGTAAAGGTTTTAGCGTGAAAAAAACACTTTTTTTGCGATTTTTTTTTTTAGAAATATGGATTGAGCAAACTTATTAAAACCCTTTGTACATTATTAAGTATGATTTAAACAACACTCAAAAGCCTTTGTTGCAGATTAATTAATTAATCCTTTTATACGCGGTCATATGTGTCTTAAGAGTGATAAATCGAAGCGACAAATGATTTGACCAAATTTTTTGATAGAAAATTTCTGGCAGTTCGCAACCCGGTTAAAGTCAGCGCCACCTAGATCCCTGTGTTATCGATCGCAGAAAGATCTCTAACAATCGAATCATTAATTACTTTTGTCAATTCTGATTGCCTCACTCATTCCTTAAGAATTAATCAGGCAACCAGAACTGACGATTTTTAACTTCTAAAGAAATCGTGAAAAATATTGCCACAGCCCGGGCCACAGCCAAACTGTGCTTCCTTATCAGTCATTTTTTTATGCGAAAATATCGACAAACAAGCCGGTGACGGAGCTTTTCCAAGAACGTCTTTGGAAATAGACGATTTGCAGTGTGCACTGTATCTCAGCTGGAAATTATCTAAAGTAAAAAACCATTAAAATTTAGTCAAAGTATCATTAAATCCTTTCCCCAACGTTCTCTGATTATTATTTTTTTCATTTAAAAATTGTTGGTGGTCATTTAAAGTGAAAACTGAAATTTTTTACGAAAAATTCCGCCATTTTCTAAGTGGTAAACCCCCTTAATGTAAAAAAAAAATCTAAAACTTAACGTTGGGGGGAGGTATTTTATATGTAGTGTAACGTAGCAGAATATTCGGGCTGCGTCCTCCTCGCTCGACGGCTACCAGCACGATCGCTCAGGGCTGTAGGGGATAATTTTCGTATTTTATTTATTCTTTTTTTTTTTTTTTTGTATTTTTTTATATATATATAATGCGTTCGATACGACTGAGGAATGGAGAGGGAGGACGAGGGAGAGGAGAGCAATGTGACAACTTCGGGAACTTCGGACCGATATTTTATGTTTTTCTTGGAATATGCCACTTTCCCGACGACGCACCAAATAGTACGCGGCCTTCCATCCTTAGCTGCCGTCGACTCACGGGAATCTATGTATCTCCGAGAGTCATCTGCTGGGCTACGCAACGTTGGGATTGTCTGTCGCTAAGTAATACATTGTCCAGCTGAGGCGCCAGTCGCGGTCATCGTGCGACACCGGTTCCCCCAATTAACCGAGTTAAGCGGGTTAAGTCGCGATCATAGTTCACGGGCACGCGTGCCGGCAGGACCTCGGGGCTTTTTCCCGATGACCGTTGAGTGAGGCAGACGTAGCATTTCTTATATCTGTGTCCCGCTCTATTCTGAGGCATCATGCGTACGGGCCTATTACTGTCCACCATCGTACAGGAAGGAAGAAATCGAGGAATAACTATTTCCACGTCCTCTCGAGAATTCCCGGATCACGAGAAAATCGCTTCGTCATCGTCCCGGTGAGCTCTTCTCCCTTCTACGGTCTTTCGCTAATATTTTATGATTTGATTATTGAACTTGTGGACTATTATTATCTTCGAGCTTGGTCACATCTGCGACTCTAGAACACTGCGTGCAGAGTATAGATTTGCGTTGGGAATCGCGGCGTCTATAAGAGTAAACTCGAGATCGTGGAACGTGTAGAAACCGGGGAAAAGTCACTTTATTAATTGTTTTTTTAATTAAATCGTGCGCGAGTTAGGCCGTTATCCCGGAGTGTGTTGGTTTGTGTGGGATTGGAACGGGATAGACCGCGTCACGGATTTTAACGAATTATGGGTTTTAGATATACATGATTTTGTTTGAGTTTTCTTTCGTTTCGATTAAGAAGGTCGTGCGCGCGTTAGTACGTCGTCCCGTTGTGAATTTGATGCAAAAGGGACTTGCACGTTATAGACCGCGTCGCGTATCATTCACATTAATCGGCGTTTCTCTGTCTGATTTATTTACTTGTTTATTGATTTACTTATTTATTTATTCTTTATTATTTTTGGACTTTGTGTTAACGTTATCTTAGAATCGCGGAGAGCGTAATCGGCCGTCGTCCCGTATTTTCGACGTGGATTCGAGGGATTTGTACGGTCCGAGGCGTATCTCACGTAGTTTGATGGTCTATTACGTCTTATGATATTTTATTCAACAAACTAATAATCTATTAAAATTATTATTCGGACGTTAATTATTTTATTGTTATTATTATTACTATATCTTTTTGTTATTATTCAATTATTAATCGTTATTTATTCGTTTATTTATATTTTATGATCTGCTGAAGATTCCTGGGTTCCTGTCTTTTACATGGTATATGAATTTCAAGATTGAAATATCGAGTCGTTGGTAGCTTCGCGTACGTGACCTCCCGACGTCCCGTTGTTATGGTTTTTTTTGGATGTATGTGGGATTAGCTCGGGATAGGCCGTATCGCGGAATGTGAACAGAGACTACCGAGCGTTGAAAATTTATAGATGAATATTGTTCGAAATTCGAAGTGAGCGAGAAAGGCTATACAACATCCACCAGGTATGAGAGTGAGAGAGAGAGAACGGGATAACTGCTACCGCCGAATTAAAGATTGAAATTAAGATATCTAACTACATTTGAAAAATTGTTAAAAAGGAGAGACTAATTTTACGGGACATTTTATTTGAATTCTAAATTGATGTTTATTGAAAATTAATATCTGTTCGCCAGAAATAAAGAAGTTTGTAAGTCCCGTACCTGCTGTTGTTGTTTAAATTATTTACTGTTATTATTTTATTTATTTATTTATTATTTATTTAGCTGACTTCATTCATGGTTCTCGTTTGGTGTATTTATTGACCATAGTTTCTTATTTGATTTCGTTCATTAATTCTAATGACTCATTTTAATTAATTGATTTTATTCGTATTTGCTTTTTGACTAATTAGTGACTTGACAGTCCGAACCATCCACTCTGCCTCGAACAGCTGTAGCTGGCCTGGATTGAGGCTGGTCATCCAACTCGGTATTATTTCCTTCCGGCGCGAAAGCGCCTGGCGCCCATCTCGAAAGAGAAAATAAAAAGGAAGGAAAAAATAACTTGGACCAGTCATAGGTAACGTGGTGCGTTGAGGCACAAATTTACGTTACAGTAGAAAGTGTGTACCAAGTTTGAAATGAATCGGTAATGTAGTTTTTAAATAGCAGTGCACACGGACTTTTAAAAAGTGGTTTTGAGAAAAACGCGTTTAAAGTTTTCTCACTCGACGGTATATAGTATAGCGTGGATCACAATTGGCACATTTGACCCGGATTTCAAAGCCTAGACCTTCTTTTGTGCAACTTTTAAACTCAACTGAAGCATCACACTGAGCACATTTAACCAAACTTGAAATTGTTGAGAAAACAAGCAAAAAATCGTCTTCTGGTACTCTTTTAACAGAAAATATCTTGACAAAATTATAAAATCACTGAGAATAAGCGCACGATCGAACGTACAACATTAACTGACGCTCGTCTCTCTTTTTAAAATATTATACAGTGTATAATATACGCATATAAAAAATATATTTACGGCTTTAGTTACCTGTCTTTACTAAATAACAATTTTTCGAAACAGAACATTAGCTTTCGAAACAGAAGCTTTCGAGTTATCCTAAAAAATTTGCATCCCTCTACCAACTTAGAAGATGTAAAGCAAGAAATCAATAGTAAAGGGCACACAGTTACAAACATATGGAGTATGCAGCAGAGAAGAATCAAAAAACCTTCATCTATGTTCCATGTCGAACTAAAACCTGCAGACAACAACAACGCAATATATTGGGTCTGGGAAAAAGTTCGTGGCGTTTTTTCCCGATAGATGGCATCAATTGCAAATAAGTGAGGAAACACAGATCGCAACGACACCACTAAACGCTCGTTAGAACGCTGACACTTCGAGCGAGGAAGAAAAAACCTTTACAAAAAACGAAGTTAGAACAGCTATCTCAAAACATCTAAAAGCGAAAAAGGCCCCAAGATACGACCTTATTACTGGCCGAGTTTTGTAAGAACTCCCAAAATCGGGAATTCTCTACCTTACGGAATCATTTAACTTCATACTCAGAACAGGTTTTTTCCCCTCACAATGGAAAGTGGCGTAAATTATTATGATACAAAAACCTACCAAAGACCCAACAGACGTCAAATCCTACAGACCAATCAGTTTATTACCCATCCTGTCGAAACTATTTAAGAAGTTACTTCTACATACATTTATACTAGCAATAGAGAAAAGGCGGCTGATACCAAACCATCAATTTGGATTCCGTCATAAACATGCCACAATAGAGCAAGTTCACAGAATTACAAATAAAATCACATCAGCAGTAGAAACAAAAAAATACTGTTCAGCAGCGTTTATCGATATTTCACAAGCTTTGATAAAGTCTGGCACGTCGGTCTAATGTACAAAATTTCAACGCAATCCTTAAAAGTTATCTCAATAATAGATATTTTTTATAAAACGACAAGACGCTACAACAGAAATTCATAGAAGTCATTCGGGAGTTCCACAGGGAAGTATCCTAGGTCCAATATTGTACTTGTTATATACACTGCAGACCTACCAACAAACACTAGTGTTACTACAGCTACTTTTGCTGACGACACGGCAATATTTGCAACTCACAGCGACCCTACTATAACATCCCAACATCTTCAAAATAATCGAATCCTTATCCAAAAATGGTTAAAACCATGGCGGATTAAAGCTAATAAAACCAAATCAACACAAGTCACATTTACAACACGTACAGAAACTTGCCCTGCTGTCTATTTAAATGAGACTCTAATCCCCCCAAGCAAACAATGCTAAGTGTCTCGGCTTGCATCTTGATAGACGTTTAAACTGGAGGAAACATATCTCCAGTAAACATAAACAACTGGAACTCAAATTGAGCAAAATATACTGGCTTATAGGCAGAAGGTCACAACTGTCACTCGAAAATAAACTGTTAATATACAAAATTATATAATATTAAAACCTATTTCGGCATATGGTATCCAACTGTGGGGCACGGTCGCTAACTGAAACGTTGAAATACTACAAAGATTCCAGTCAAAGATCCTTAAGATAATCACCGACGCTCCCTGGTTTATTACAAACGAGTAACTAGACCGCGATCTAAAAGTAACAACTGTTTACGAAACAACCAAAGAATATTGTCTAAGACACCGTGACAGATTAGAAGTGCATCCCAATAACTTCGCTACTGGCCTTATGAGAGAGAGAGGAGAATAGTACGAAGACTCAAGAGAAAACTACCATCGGATCTATTAAAATAACAGACAGTCTTCACCGTACAATATATGCAAGGAGAGCATATTGCTACGTACTGGTCGTCTAACGAACACGCTATGAACATATCAAGGCATCATTACCGCGCGTTACACACACCAAGTAAGACCGGCCTATATCTGGCAACTCAAAACGCGCGGAGCACACACAACGAAGCGCCGCTATCGCGCGTCACTCACACCATGTAGGCCGGCACGTCGGAGACCAAGTCCCGTTATTCCTTTCAAAAAGCACGAATAACGAAACGTTAAAAGACCAACGACGAATTTTAAAAGAAGGACCAAGGCTACCAGTGGGATACAGGAGATGGGCTACAGGACCACCACCAGCTACAGTTATATCAGAAACATGGGACGGACAGAGGGGATACTGATATAAAAAGACGAGAAATTCGGCACTCGAGGAACAGTTTTGTTCACAGGTCCTGCCAACGCAGAAGTCCAGCTACCAGGAAGGAAGAGCAAATGAGTCCTCACTAGCTGCAGCCGCACTGATACACGCAGAGCCCATCTGTAGCACCAAACACAGACACTAGACGGGTAGCAGCTGAGCTTGAGCTGCGCTCGAGTTCAACGCACCACGGGCCATCAAAACATCAACAAAGCGGACTCTCTCTCTCTCTCTCTCTCTCTCTCTCTGGTAACCGAGAACAGCACTATCCAACAGGCTATGCTCTCAATACAAAATTAATAGTCCCCACGTATTAAAATACCGGACATAAAATATCAATATATTAAAGACCTATAAATCACGATGGCGTAGGGAATAAGATAGGAAAATAATTTAAATATAACTCAGAATATCTCAGGGAAAATACAAAAAGGCGATAACTCAACAGGGCCCTGATATATCGAATAGCTGCGCATGCACCTAAAGTGCACCCCATTGACGCCGGATCGCAGCGGCGGTCAGGTGGACGAGCGAGTCGGCCTTCACAGAGTACCAGGCAGGAGCTCTACTCCCACCAACGGGACTGTAACGTAGGAAGTAAATATCAACCTACTCTGTAGAAATCCGAGGCTAGTTCAGATGGTACGAGCAGCTGCCGGCCACTTATCGACGGTACGCGTGCTATATATCTTACCTAGTGAACGCGGCGGGTAAAAAGTTTATCGACGGACGTTCATATTTTCATTATAAATTATCAACGTTTGTCTTTGCATCATAAATCACAATATTGATCAACTTTTATATTTCCATTATAAATCATATTATTGAACGTTTATCTTTTTATTATAAGATTATTTTCCAGCGTACACGATTATAAAAGCAATCAAGAGCCCGGGAACGAATTATTGTAAGGCGCGTGGTAGCCAAAATACCAGGAAAACGGCATTAAGATCGTAAATTAGATTTCATATTTATTACTTTTATTTAATGTATCGCAAAATTCACACTTCGTTTCTTGAATAAACCCTACTTTCACTGTTTGAGAATCCGTCCAGATGTTATTAGGTGAATCTGTGAATGTATTGAAAATTATGAAGCTTCACTCCCGACAGGGAAGAATAAAACCAGACTGCAGGATGTTTAGTAGAGAAAGTGGTTTATATGCACCTTCCGCACGTCAATTACAAAAATAGGTTAAATTGTGAAAAATATAAAAGATATAAAAATAAATACAAAATAAATGAAGTTGAATTTTGTGTGGTTAAGAGACCAGTTTACATAAAAATATCTGTTGAAGCCAAAATAACAAATATAAAAATAAAATATAAACAATTCAAATTGAATTTTGGATTTGAGTGGAAAATTTGAGAAACATACAATTACATTAGTTGAGTGCTGTCTTTGTGAATTGATTGGGTAGCACATAATTATATTAACTCTGTGCTGTATGTATTGAGAACACTGTACGTGTTGCAGCCAGCACTGCGGAGCACGCCACGCGATGAGATATGTGAGTGCGTAGCTTGATTTTATTAATTCTAGGAAGATGGGGGCTGCCGGTGTGTCCATGTCGTCTGTAACGTCCGTCCGTATCAGGTGTGTAGGAAACAAGCCGTTGACGATCCGTCGTGCGGATTCGGCGTCTTTGAGTTCTGGTGGTACCCGGGCCCCTAGTTTACCGGTCACGATTTTGTAACCAGTACCGCAGGGATCCTGAATCACCTCCTCGCAGAGCCTCTTCCAGCAACGCGTCTTGCTGTCTCGTATCGCGCTCGTCAGTGCTTTCCGTGCTGTTTTATATGTAGCTTGGAGGTTTTCCCTTTCGGGTCTTCCCCCAGCCCTCGTTACTAGTCGTCGGCTTGCCAAGCAGACCCTGCCCAGCTCGGCTATTTCGTCCGTCCACCAGTATTGTGGCTGCCTGTTCTGTCGATGTCGTCGTTTCGGCATTGTGCTGTTGCACAGTCGGTCCGTCAGTTTGGCCGTCTCGTCCACCAGTCTTTCCGCCCTTTGCCGGCCAGTCAGCTCGGGGGGACTTTTGTTATCGGTGCTGATGCTACCACCAGCTCCTCCGAAAATTTTTGGAAGTCGAGTTTGTTGAGGTTCCACCGCGGGGGGTGCTGGGTCCTCGTCCGTCTCGTCGCCGTTTGTCCTGCCACTTCCAAGACAATGTACTGGTGGTCGCTGACCGTATAGCCGTCGAACACCCGCCATTGCCCTATCCGTGGCGATATTCCGTCCGATGTCATTGTGACGTCAGGGATAGAGTCTCCAAACCCTGGTCGTCTGTACGTCGGTATGTTTCCTGTATTGGCTACTACCAGGTCCAGCCTTGCAGCCATCTCCAGCAGTAACCGTCCACGTTTGTTCGTTACTGTGATTCCCCACTCGATCGCCCGCGCGTTGAAGTCGCCCCCGATAATAACGTCTCCAGGCAGATCCCTGATTCCGTCCTCTAGGAGCGCTACTTTTCTCTCGAAATCCGCCGCGGTGCAGTTGAGTGTCAGGTAGACGCTGGCGTACGTGACAGCGCCGACCCTTGCCCAGACGTAATCGTCCCCGACACCGCAGTTAGTTATTCGAGATTGGGCAGTGCCCCTTACCCAGATAGCTGTGGTCTCCGTCTCGTTCGTAATGTACGTTTGTGTCATTCATCTCCTGTACGGTTCGCACAGGATCAGAATGTCGGCGTCAAGTTCGTCATCTATCTGTGGTAGTAGCATGTCTGCTGTCCTACTCCTGTTCAGGTTTTCCTGAACTATTCCGTCCGTCTTCCGGCCTGCTTCCTGCACTCCTCCAGCGCAGCCCGGAATACCGCGCACCTTCCGGTTTCCGCAAGGTGCGCTTGTATGTTAATGAGTATGAGTACATTATATCCAGCTCGAAGGACAAAAATATTATGATAATGAGTGTGAGACTGAGTTTGAAATATTTTTAATCTGTCGACAGATAGCAAGTCGATGCATTCACATGTAGCATGTCGAATGACAGATGCGAATAGTAAGATTAAGGATCCTGGTGACAAGTATAAATAATTAAAAGCACTCAGTAATGAACAATAATAAATTCAATGTTTATTCAAATTATATAACAGTGATTGCATAAAAAATACCTGGTGATTATAACAAATATATACTGTGATTTGTCTGGCCTGCGTGTTGATGTACTGTTGGTGAGTAGGTTCTCAGGCCTCTGAGTTGACTTGTTGATTCCGTGTGGTTGATCCTGGTGATACGGTCTGGTTGTAGAGCTCGAGTAAAGCCACACGGCAGGCTGATAAGTGTCCGGACGCCGATGATCGGTGCGAGGCAGAATGGCGTCTCTGCTGCCAACGAGCGAACCACGCCGCTGACGGTTATGTGAGTGCTGCACTAGTCCTGTTGATTTGCTGTGATTCGCACTGACACTGATTTTACACACGGGTGATTTGATCAAGAATGTACTACACTATAATACTGAATGCGCACAAAAGTGAGTGGAACGAATGAATATCTCTGTGAGTTTACGCGGGAACGTGTACTGCGCGCGACTCGAGTGAGAACAATGGCCACATCCGTCGACCACGAGGCAGAGTATCAAGAAGCCGGACGTGCGTCACAGCTTGCTTGTGATTCGCTGTCAGCGATGGAAGGCGAGCATTGTGAGTGGTCTTGCCGATGGGGCCACGCTAACAGCGTTGGCCGCTTGAGTGGGCTTCGATCGAGGATCTGAGCAGATGGACAATATGCATGAGTGCGCGGTCGATAAATCGATATAGCATACCTGCGAGCTATACCATATGACGCGAGGCGTCAGATGATTGTGAGTGTAGCGTGTGCATGAGTTGAGTGTGTGATTGGTAGGCGTAAAAACTGAACAGCGCTATTATTATTATTATTATTATTATTATTATTATTATTATTATTATTATTATTATTATTATTATTATTATTATTATTATTATTATTATTATTATTATTATTATTATTATTATTATTATTATTATTATTATTATTATTATTATTATTATTATTATTATTATTATTATTATTATTATTATTATTATTATTATTATTATTATTATTATTATTATTATTATTATTATTATTATTATTATTATTATTATTATTATTATTATTATTATTATTATTATTATTATTATTATTATTATTATTATTATTATTATTATTATCATTATTCCCTTTGGGATAGGGGTTAGAATATTCCCGAGGTAAGGTATGCCTGTCGTAAAAGGCCACTAAAATCCAGGGGAAGGAAAACCCCCTACAACAAATCAATTATGAGTTACAGCTACAAAGAAAAACAGTTTACGGTGCAGGGGGGGATACCCCAGTACCGGCGTCGACAGGGAGTGGGCAAGCGGGCTCCCCGGCGTCGAAAACAAGCGACCACAGTGCTACATTGGTGGATGACTTGGCCAACGTAGCGTACAAGGCAACAAGCGTGGAGAGCCCTAATCCTACGAGAACACGGAGAAACAAGGGTCAACAGAACAGAAACGCACTGATGTTGAACTCCTCTCATAACGGGACGGATATCAGTACGAATGAGGAGCAAGACGGCTCTATGGAGTAAAACCGAGCAGCTCTACAGCAGAAGATCTCGGAAGCCGACCTTGTCGAGGAAGAGGAGATACGGCACCTTCAAAGCCTGGCAAAGAAGATGATCCAGGCAACCACCAAGCAGCGAAATGTCAGCATGGATATCAAACAAGGATTACAGAAGCTGGAGGAATCCTTGGAGGCCATTTCAGCATCCAGAGTGAAGAGGAAGAAAATTGAAGCAGAATTGCGCAAAATACCGGCGGGAGGCAAACGACTAGCATCACAATCTTCGAAAGGAGGAATCAAAAGTTCACAACACCTAACCTGTCCAGGAGGAGGATCTCCTGTACAACGGGCAGATAAAAGACCCAAGCATGCAGAAACGAAAGGTGAGTGGCAAGAACCTCGCCGCAGAAAGGAGAAAGGAGGCGCGGTCAAGGCCAACAATAGTAAAGCCAGAAGGGCTGCAAGGAATGACGAGGAAACACCGGCAATGAGGATGAAAACAACTCCACCAAAACTCCAAAAAGAGCGGAACAAACGCATCCGGGATAGGCCGCACGGCGAAGCCGTTCTTATCAGGCCGGAAACAGGGAAGACCTACGCAGAGATACTAAAGGACATCCGCGCCAAAGTGAACCCTGTAGACACGGAGACGGACATCAAAGCCATCCGGCAGACTCACAAAGGTGAAATTCTGCTGAAGCTAGGCAACAACCAGAAGAACAAGGACGTCTTCACCAAGGCCCAGAGACGCACTGGGAAATACGGGCAAAGTCACCGAACTCATCCCAAAAATGACCCTCGAGATTAGGGACCACGACGGAGCAACTGAAGAAGAAGATGTGCTTGACGCCTTGGCACGCGAGTACCCGGGTCAAGTAGATGATGTTAAAGTCCGAGTGCCCAAAACGATTTACAGGGGCCAGAAAATCGATCTTATCGAGATAGATGAAATAAAGGCAACAGAACTCATCCACAAGGGCAAGATCAAAGTTGGCTGGGTCAACTGTAGAATTCGGAAACGGATATCTGTAATGCGGTGCTTCAGGTGCTTAGGGTATGGGCATCATGCCAAAAACTGTAGTGGCCCGGATAGAAGTAAACTGTGTCATAAGTGTGGTGAAACCGGTCATAAAGGCGCTAAGTGCGATAGGGAAGCGCGGTGTGTTTTGCGCGTGGACAAAGCGCAATCGTCCCACATGCCGGGAACAGGGAAATGTGCCGCTTTTCGGAGAGCGTTGGAAAGTGCTAAAAACAGGACCCCGAAATGACAAGGGTACTTCAAGGAAATCTGAACAGGAGCAGGACAGCCGACGACCTCCTGTCACAACTGGTGCGCGAAAAAACATGTGATGTTATTATTATCAGTGAACAATATCGTGATAAAGTGAATACGAGCTGGTACGCGAACAACCTGGGCACTGCAGCCATTTGGGTCTCGAATCCCGGAAAAGGCCGAGTAGAAGATCACGGAAAAGGAAACGGCTTTGTCTGGATTAAACAGAGGGACGTTTACTACGTGAGCTGCTACTTCACGCCTAATGAAGGCATCGGGCAATTTAAAGAGAAGCTCAACAGCCTGGAAGACTAACTACGGGACATGGAAGGAAAAATCATCGTGGCTGGAGATTTTAATGCGCGAGCGATCGAATGGGGCATGCCGCATACGGACGGCAGAGGCAGGCGAATAATGGAAATGGTTTCAAGATTAAGCCTCACAGTGCTCAACACCGGTTCGACTGCGACTTTCCGACGTCTAGGCTACGGGGGAACGATACCAGACATTTCGTTTGCATCGGAACGCGCAGTGGCATGAGTGAGAAAATGGACAGTAATTGAGGACTTCACCAGCAGCGACTACCAATACATCACGTTCGAATTATTTGAAGAAGGAAACGCACCAAGGATCAACAGGGACCTACTAACAAGATGGAACGTAGCCAAAATGGACGAGAGGAAATTGGGTATAGCGATACTCAACGGACGGAGAATCTCGACGCACGTTGAAAACCCAAGTGCAGAAGAATTGGTGGACGAAACGATGCAGCTAGTACTGCAAGCCTGTAGAGCGTCAATGCCGAGAAAGCAGCGACCAGCGAACAAGAAGGCAGCGTATTGGTGGACCGACGAGATCGCCAGTCAGCGAAAACGATGCCTCCGACTGCGAAGGAAAGCAACCCGAGCTCGAAGAAGGAATCCTGATGAGGCAGCGGTCATCGCGGCTCAATACAAAGGTGCCAAGAAGATCCTACAGCGTCAAATTGGCCGCAGCAAGACGGAGCGCTGGAGTTCCATTATACAGGACGTAAATAAAGACCCGTGGGGATTGGGCTACAGGATAGTGACGCGGAAACTATTAGCTTTCTCGGAAGGAGAGAGCATGGACCTGAATAGGATGAAAAACATCGTAGATACCCTATTCCCGACTCATCCACCGCGGACCGAGGAGGACCTTGACATCAGGATTGAGGACATTACGTTATTTAATGAGGAGGAGCTGATGGACGCGGTCAACTCACTGCAGAACAGAAAGGCCCCAGGTCCCGACGGCGTACCGGCAGAAGTGTTGAATGCGGTGGCAGACGCCCGCCCGAAACTGCTTCTCGACATGTACAACTGCTGCTTGAAGAGCGGAGTTTTTCCCAAACGCTGGAAGACGCAGCGTCTGGTGTCAATCAGCAAAGGCAAAAGAGACCCTAACTCCCCGTCAGCCTACAGGCCACTGTGCATGCTGGACACGGCCGGGAAATTGCTGGAGAGGATGATCAAGCCGCGACTACGTACAGCAATACGGGAAGCAGGTGACCTGTCCGATAGACAATTCGGTTTCAGGAAAGGACGATCCACGGTAGACGCAGTTCAAGAGGTCATGAGGACAGTTGAGGCAACGCGGGAGAGCAACCATTACTCTCGAGAGATCGTGGTATTGGTTACACTCGACGTGAAGAATGCCTTTAATTCAGCAAGATGGTGCGACATGATGCGGGCGCTAAAGGTACATTTCCAGGTACCAGAGTACCTCCTCGCGATGGTGGACGACTACTTATAGGACCGAGTACTGCTCTACGACACACGAGAAGGACAACAGAGGAAAGTCATCACCTCAGGCGCAGCCCAGGGATCGATCCTCGGGCCAGATCTCTGGAACATCTCGTACGATGGAATTCTACGGATGGAAATGCCAGACGACACGTACCTGATAGGATACGCCGACGACGTAGCCGCGGTCATCACAGCAAGAGATCCCGAAGCGGCACAAAGGCGTCTTAACCAGGTCATGAGGCGGACGCACCAATGGATGGGGAACCACGGCCTCAGCCTAGCCACGCAGAACACGGAGATGGTAGTTCTCACTCGGAAGAGGATCCCGAACATACTGCGCATGCTCGTCGGAAACGATGAAGTGGAAACGAAGGGCGCAGTGAGGTATCTCGGCATCACCCTGGACACTAAACTAACCTTCTGGGAACACATCAGGAAAGCGACAGACAAAGCGGCGACTATGGTAGCAGCGCTGAGCCGTCTCATGGCGAACGTGAGAGGACCAATGACCAGCAAACGCCGGCTTCTAATGTCGGTGACGCACTCGATTCTCCTGTATGGAGCAGAGATCTGGGCGGACGCACTGGAAGCGGAAAGCCGAATGAAACGTATAGCCGCAGTACAAAGAAGAGGAGCCCTGAGAGTGGCCTGTGCATACTGAACTGTATCAGGACCGGCGGCCCTGGTCATTGCTGGAGTAGTACCCATCGAGCTCCTCGCGAGAGAGAAGAAACGAGTCTACCTACGACGAGCTGAACACGATCGACAGCAAATGAAGAAACAGGAGAGGAATCACACCATGGAGCTTTGGCAGGGCATGTGGGACAGTGGCACAAGAGGAAGATGGACAGCCAGACTCATCAAACATCTGGCCCTATGGACAGATCGCAAACATGGGGAAGTGACTTACTACCTGACCCAACTATTGAGCGGGCATGGCTATCTCAGCGCATACCTTCACAAGATCGGGAAAGTGGAAAATCCGCGGTGTATCTACGGGGATTCTGAACGCGACGACGCTCATCACACCTTCTTCGAGTGTAATCGATGGAGGGATAAGAGGGAAAGGATGGAGGAGTCACTAGGTCTTATCACCCCAGAGAACATAGTGGCATCGATGCTGATCAGCGCGGAGAAGTGGGATGCGGTGACAAATTTTGCCGAAACAGTTCTACGTCAGAAGAAACAAGAAGAAAACAACAGAATAATAGCCAGAGCAGACAACAACTAGTTAGACATCGTGAGCATAGTGAACAGTGCAAGAAAGAGTGAGAGGGCCTGGAAGGCAAAGGAAAAGTACGACCCTGACGAAATGCGGAAGCGGTTCCGGGGTCGTTACACAACATCTGGAAAAAGGGTTGGTGGTTTTTAGTGGGTAGAAATCCTACACTTTGAGAAGTGCGGTCCCTCCTTTCTGTCTTTTTGAAGATTTTCCACCACCCCTCGAAAAAAAAATATATTATTATTATTATTATCATTATCATTATTATTATTACCCCGTTGTGGTTCAGTGGGTGTAAATTCGGTGGTATCGTGGTGGGATTCGTTAATACAGTCTTGTACTACTTGAACCCATTTATACCACCCAGCGTGGTTTTCTTTTAAAAACGTCCGGAAAAATCGTCCTAGTTCACGATTGACTCTCTCCACGATATTCCCTTCAGGATGACGTATGGAGGAGAATACTGCCTCCATTTTCTCTTTTTCCAGCTATTTTAACCAGTTTTTCGCGGTAAACTGCGTTCCATGGTCGAGCTGGATCCCTGCTGGTTTTCCGAGATATGAGATGTAGTCGTTGAAAATCCTTTTGATTACCGTTGTCGTATTTACCTTTCTCATGGGAAACAATAGCACATATCTGCTAAATGCATCGATGGTGACGAGAATGTTTTACTCCCCCTATTGAGGTGGGGAGTGGTCCATAGAAGTCGATAGAGATCAAGTCCCCCGGCTTCTCAGGAATAATCGTCTGCATTTCAGCCGAATTGATCTGAGTGGTTACTTTGCTGCGTTGGCAGATATCACAACCTGTCAGAAGCAATTGGATGCATTTTCCTAGGTGGGGATACGAGAAGTCTTCATCGAAGATTCGAAATCATTTTCTTGCTCCAATGTGCCCTTAGAGTTCGTGACACTCTATGATTAGTTTTCGCACTAAACATTATGGCAGCATGACCTTCCAGATCTAATTTTTGGTCTTTTTCTGGAGGATTCCTTCTTGGAGCCGGAATTTTTTTTCTTTTTCAGTATTTTCTTCTTTCTCCAAAAATTCCATGATGTCACCAAGATCTTTTTGGTCTCTCTGAAGCTTCACAATTTGTCTTATTTCCTTGATCAATTCTTTTGAAGCTTTGCGTGCCAAGGTTGCCCCGATCACTACTAACCCTTTATGGTTCCTTTCGTATCCTTCCACTCGGCTCAGAATGTCAGCAACAGTATTTTTGTGTCCTTCGAGGTGTTCTATATTCAGATTATAATCCTGAATTGATAGAACCCACCGCATTAATCGTTCGGCCGTGAATCGACATGTTTTGAGGAAGATTAATGCTTTGTGGTCTGTTTTTATTTGAATCTCAGCACCTCGTAGATATGTCCTGAATTTTTCTGAGGCCCATACTATTACTAATAACTCTTTTTCGGTGGTCATGTAGCCGTGCTCTGCCCCCTTAAGAGTCCGGATGGCGAATGATATAACTTCGCATTCTCCTTCCTTGTTGTTCTGTGATAGGACGGCTCCAAGTGCATATCCGCTGGCGTCGGTTATTGATATACATGGTTTCCTGGGGTCTGGGAATCGAAGGATGACTTCTTCGCAGAATAGGTCTTTAACTTGATCGAAACCTTTTTGTTGTGTTGATGCCCACTTCCATCTCACTCCCTTTCTTAGCAATTCCAATAGTGGAGCAGTCTCGTGTGCATATCGGTTTGTAAATTTCGTGTAGAAATTTATCAAACCTAGAAATCCTCTTAATTGTTTTTAATTTTTCGGAGCAGGATATTCCTTAATAGCCCGTATTTTCTCTGGATCCGGTTTGAGTCCTTCCGTTGTGAGAATGTGGCCTAAAAAGGATACTTCTTTTCGGAAAAAGTGTGACTTTGTGAATTTCAATGTCATTCCGTGCTCCTTAAAACGTTGAAAAAGGATCTCGAGGTGCGTGAGATACTCATTATGGTCTCTAGATAATACTAGTAAATCGTCGACAAAATTAATGACGAAATCCAATTCGCTTAACACTACGTCAAGTGCTTGAATTAAGCTTGCCGTGCTGGTTTTTAATCCAAAAGGCGTGACCGTGAACTCGTAACACTTTTCATTGTGTTGAAAAGCAGTGTATTTTCTAGAGTCTGGGTGTAGTGGAATTTGCCAGAAACTGCTTGTGAGATCCAACGTTGAGATGACGGAATTTCCTCCGCATCTCTGACAAATTTCCTCGATGGGTGGTGCGTTGTTGTGGTCATTTACCAGATAGTTATTTAGTTCCCTGGCACGTAAACACAGTCGCACACTTTCATCGTCCTTGGTCACTGGCATTAATGGATTTTTGTAGATACTATTTGATTTTTGTATCACACTGTAGTCGAGCATTTTTTCGATCTCTTGTTGCACTCGATCTCGTTGTGCCAGCGCCACTGGATATGATCGATGGAAGTATGGCTTTGGATCCTTGAGTATAAGGTGGGGTACATACTTAGACATCCTTCCAGGTCTTCGGTCGAACACTTCCTGATTCCTCTCAACGATTTGTTTGAAGGTTGTTTTAATTTTAGTTTCTACATCGTGGCATTCCTTCATCTTTTCTTCGAATTCTACCTCCGATAATTGGAATTCGAGGGGTGTTGGTAGAAATACTTCCCGTATGGCATACGTTTCTCTACTTCCTTCCTTCTGTTTTACGCCAGGGTTTATCAATTTCCATAATCCTTCTTCTAGATTGGCCTTTTAGATACGACCTTGTCTTTAACTGCCACACATTAACTGTGGGTATCGACGGGAATTTGTAGTTTTATCATCCCGTCGATCCCAATCAAGATAGGTTGTAGTAGTTTTGGGACATCTAGTAACTGTAGTACTCCTTCAGATCCGTATGTTTTTGCTTCCACCAGTATTTGTTTTTTTACTCTCTCTGCTTCTCTTCCAAATGTGCCTACTTCAGATCCGTATGTTTTTGCTTCCACCAGTATTTGTTTTTTTACTCTCTCTGCTTCTCCTCCAAATGTGCCTACAACCTTTGTCGAAGTGACTGGCAGTGTGGGGCATTTCTCGAATTTCTCATAATACTGTTTAAAAAATTCTTCAGAAATACAGCTCGCCTCACTGCCGCTGTCAATCAGACTGTTCACAGATAGTCCCTCGATTCCTACTGGAATTTCTGGGCACCGGGGGTGTATATCATCATACCATTTCCCCTCTTTCTTCGGTTCTTCTCGTAAAAATTCCCGTAGATCTTCGGTGACTGTGAATACTTGGTACTTCCTCGCGTCCTGGTTATTGCCGCTCTTTCGTGTCGCCTCTTCTTTGGACGTCTCCTGCCGATCATTAGAGGTGCTTGAGGTTGCGATCCTTTGTTCCCGTTCAGATGATTTCAGCATCACGATATCTTTTTGGATGGCTTCACTACTGGATGGCTCACTGGCGATTTTCCTTTTGTCTGTCTTCGATTTTTCTTCTCCTTCTTCATTTTTCATCACTCTCCGTTCTTTTCTTTTCTGATTTCTTTTTTCTACAGTTACTTCCTCCTTTCGTCCTTATATTTCCTTTTTATTTACCGTTGCACCTCGTTTTTCTCTTTCTTTTTTGAATTTTTGTACGGGCGCCACGTCTAAGCGTTTCCCGGATTTGTATTTTGGGATACGCTTAGTTGTGCTCGCATTCCTGGTGTAATTGTGTTTTCTACAAATGGTCCAGGGGCTTTGACTGGTGGTGGTGGAGGTGCCTGTTGCCATGGTGTAGCTGCTTGATTATACGTTCCGTGTGGCATGGATGGAGGAGTGGTGTATGACTGCGGTGGTCTCTGCGCCGCCTGCTGCCATGTTGGGTGTCCTCCATTGCCATTCTGGGAAGAGGTTTGCCAACGTGGTCGGCTGTCAGGAACTCGCGGTGGTTGCCACTCGTTCCTTGGTGGTCCCCGCCATCCCTGGTCCCTCGGTCCCCCGCGTCCTTGAAAATCCCTCCTCTGGTGGCCTCTCTTGCTATTGAGATGCCCCGCCATATCAATGCTTTCGAGAAGTTCGAGAAATTCTGGGATGTTGCTGATCTGCCGGATCCGGACGGCACATCTCACCTCTTCGTCAAAATTTCGGGCTAGGCGACGAATAATGGCTTTGTCCGATATCTTCTCTTCAAGGTCTCTCGCGTTGCCAAAGATGAGGGTGGCGTATTCCGCCCTGGTGCGATTTTGTCCTTTCGTTTCGTAGGTGCCAAACTTAAGGTTGCTACGGACTTTATCTTGCATCTCTCGAGCCCAGTAGCGTGCAGTAAATGCTGTTGCAAATTCGGAGAAATTTTGCACGCTACCTTTTACGAGATGCCACCAGTTCTTTGCTTGGCCCTCCAGTGCGTTCTGTATGACGATGCGTACGTCTGATCCTTCGATTCCTCCTGCCTCATAATACTCTTGGATTTCTTTGAGAAATTTCGTAGGACGTTGTTTTCCATCTGCAGCAAATTTCGGAGTCCTTTGAGTAGATGCCTGGAGACGAGTGAGGTTGCCTATCTGGAAAGTAGACAAACCATGAGCAGAATTATTTAGGCCTGAGAAGGCACGCCGTTCCAGTGCCTTGATCCTATTTGCATGTTTTTGAGCAATCGTGGTTTGGTTCTTTTTTATCCGTTCTATGGCCTCTTTCATCTCTTTGTCTAATCTTGCTCTTATCATTTGCTCATTGACAATCATGTTTCTTTGATAATTATTAACAACTTCTTGTTCTTCGATTATTTCTCGACGGTGTTATGCCGGTACCGCGTTATTGGATAACTCGGTAATCGGTATAATATTAAAAAGTTATTATTTTGGGATCGTTTGCCGATTAGGAGTAGAAACTCGAGTAATTCGTGTAGACGTGAATTTATGTAAAAATGGAAATATTTATTATAGGCAACGGCTACTTCCCGTTGTCTATTTAAAAGTAAAAAGAGTTTAATACAATAAAACTGTGGTTACGAGACCGTACGAGGAACCAACCTCTCGCGTGTGAATCTACCATTCGAATTTATCATTCGCGATCAACCGTACAGGTTGATGTCCAACTGTAGACTAATTTCGGCAAAGCAGTTAATTTGCCCCATTGACCGAAATCGAGTGTCGAATGAATTCGTAATAATTTCATAATAATCTTAGCTTGCAAATTCCAAGCTCGAGCTCATTGCAGTCATTGCGGGCAGCTCGATGCTTACGTTTGCACATTGTTCTACTTTGGTGAGCGGTCCTCACGAAAGGAGGACAATGGCGAAATAATGTGCAAAGAATTAGTTCGCGGTACAACAACGGACAGTTTCGATTTTAGTATCAGTCCGTCTGTCACTCTCGAGTATGTTGGTTTTTACGTGCTCCTTCAGGTTTTCTCGGAGTGTCGCTGTCCTCGAGACACAGGAATCGTTGGCGTTGTCTAGTTTGGTTTGCAGTTATTCGAATTTTTGATCCTGGTCTTCTTTTATTGCCTGCAGGAGCGCCAAGATTTGGGTCATGTCGACTGGATTTGGGACGACAGGGGGAGTATCCTTTAGCCTTGGCGTAGATCGCCCCTTCTGGGGTTCACGTGATACATTAGCTTTCACCGTTTCGTTCGGAATTTCCGATAGCCTAGCGATTTCTTCCCGATCTTGCCTTCGTTGTCGCCTTAACATACCGTCCGCTGTTGTGGATTCCCACTCTAAGGAACGTCCTAATAGCGACGTATTGAATTCCATACTAGCATCGAGTGCTGCTCGTTGCACAAGTCTTTGAAGGAATGTCGATTCAAAACTCATAATTATTAAACTTGTTACCCAATATCAGCCTTTCTTTCCTATGCTCGAGTCCCTGTTTGGGCGCCAAATGTAACGGTATTTTACGTTATCATTACCCTTAAAGGGTTTTAGTTCGAACTCGAGCAGGGAGGAAATTAATATAGGCTTCAATATTAGGAAAAAGTATGATTTATTAGACACATTAGACAGATAAATAAATTGTATGATAATTAAATATACTCCTTTTTAGTTTTGGTGATTATGCACCTTACAAAAAAAACTCGACCCGGGCTTACGCATGCCGTTATAATCGTGTTCGCACGAAGTAGGAGATTTTATATTGATTTATTGAAATATTTTCTTTAGTTATATGGTAGTATAGTTTCTACATAAGGAAACGGCCTGCTGGGCTTGCCATCGTTAGTACATCTATATCGGCTCTGTTATTATTCCTCGCCTTCGGAGGTAGCCTATTCTATACCTATATTGAGTGGACTGTAGTGGGGACAGAGCTCTCGCTCGAGCTCTCCTGGCTACGCGATCTACTCGCTGGTCCCGCCGCTTTTCCGGTGGAGGCGTCAGCGCGGTGCGTCCTCGGTGCATTGGCGCATCGGAAATGTGACAGGAGCGGCTCTAGCTAGTTTTCAGGGTGTTTTTTAAGTCCCTATGGATTTAATATATTTTTGATCCATACCACTTGGTTTATTTTCGATGGGAGATTTTGTCGGCTTGGATACTCTGCTACTTGAATGACTGGTGGCTCAGTAGTTGACCTTGGAAGATGTTCGTTTTCCCTGGGCCAGAGGTATCAGGCCTGGTCCTTGGAGTGGTGCGGTTGAAGGTGCTTCTCCTTGGGTTGACTAGGTGGCCATTCTTTAGCTGGATGGCTGGCCTCTCTTTGGTTGGTCAGTTGGTCCTCCTTTGGTCGCTTAACTGGTCCTCCTTTGGTTGGTTAGCTGGTCCTCCTTTGGTAGATTCCGGATGTTGCCGAAAGTCTGTAAACAGAATGCTCTCCGACTGTGGTATGTCATGCCCTTTTATTCCGACTTCCTCGCTCGTCTTCCAAGTTCTGCCGGTATAGCAGGGCATTACTATATCTTCTAGTCGTCCTGTAGCCCATCTCTTGTAGCCCATTTGTCCCGTTAATCTCCTCTTCTTGGTTATAGTGATGTAGCGTGTTCCTTTTAGATTGTTCTTCATATGTTTCTTGAGACTATAGTCTTACTACTTGGTAGTATAACTATAGCTCGAGTAACGGTAGTTGGTCTTTATAGGTGTGCGTGCTGTGTGGTATGGATCTCTTTGTTTGGATGTGTCGGTCTAGTTTCGGCTAGTTATTCTGGCGGTATATTTAATTATAAGACGAGTTTGTCGTCTTAATACAAAAACTCGTGTATGGAAAGTAGTGCTTCCGAAAAGTTTGGTTCGCCAGATGATTCTAAGTGATGATTCTAAGTTTATGGGCATATCGGTGCTCGGAATTGTTTCCATATTCTCGATGTAGATTTTTCGTATCCACACCTGGTGAAACTCACAAGGTCACTCATCGCATGCTGTCATATCTGTCAGTGCCGCAAGGTGGCAGTGCAGACGAACTACGCAGAGATGCAGACTATAATCCCCGAAAGACCGGGGGACATAATATCCATCGATTTTTATGGGCCTCTTCTAACATCCATTGGAGGGGTAAAACATATCCTAGTGACAATCGATGCATTCAGCAAGTACGTGGTACTGTTTCCCATGCGAAAGGCCAATATAGCGACAATAATAAAAAGGATTTTTCAGGACTACATTCCCCAATTTGGAAAACCTCGACGCATCGAGTTTGACCATGGTACGCAATTTACTGCAAAGAATTGATTTAAAAAATTAGAGGATGAAGACATAAAGACAGTATTTTCTTCAATACGCCATCCTTAAGGAAACATCGTTGAACGAGTGAATCAAGAGTTGGAACGATTTTTCAGGACCTTCGTAAAGGATAATCACGCGGATTGGTATAAGTGGGTGCAGGTGGTGCAAGACTGCATCGATGAATCACATCATGAGACTACGCAATTCACCCGAAAAGAATTACAGCGAAAAAGAAAACCGATCCGGATGTGGAATAAGTGGTTGGGAATACCAGCGAGTGAGGAGGACGATCCACTCACATATGAAGCAAAGATAGAGATTACTGGGAAAGAATTATGAAAAAAGGAGCAAGGAGGGTAGAACGTTTCAACAACACAGACAAGTTAACTACTTTCGAGAAAGGAGATTTGGTATTAGTAAAAGCAGTCAATGTCTCAGATTCGGCAAATCAAATAACATCGAAATTTCTACTACTCCGGGAAGGCCCGTATGCAATTAAAAAATGCGTAGGATTGGCAACGTACCAACTCATGGGTCCACTCACCAAAAAGATACGTGGGAAATTCCACGCGAGCCTCCTCACAAGGTGCTAGGTGTACCGAGGTGAGGAGGAAACTGACGAACAACAGGAGAGGGGAAGGGAGAACAGATCGGACTCATAAATAAATAAACATATCGTAATAATAAGAAGAAATTTTTTTAAATTATAAATAATTATGCGGACCATGGAGATTGTTTTTAAGATAATTGTAGTAAAAGTAATAGTTATAGGTATACAGAGTCATGGAAATAATATTAAGGCATACGAAATTAAGTAGGATAGAAAAAAAAGAAAATAGCGATAGGAAATCAAAAAGAAACCACTGAACACCACGAACAAGAATCCATCATCGGAGAGGCCTCTATAGCGAGAAAGAAGATTCAAACGGAAATTGGTCATAATATCATCAGAGGACCGATCACTACAGCCGAAGGTAAACAAAGGCAAACCCCTCGAAACGATCAGGTGATAACAACATTCAAGTGAGGAGCCCTCAGACCACACCATCGATCACACACCCAAGATCGGTAAGGAAGACCCAGCAGAATTTACCAAATTATGAACTCAGAGTAAAAAGAAGGAGCGATTATATAAAAAAAAAAGTACAGGTATCTTCATGAAGTACAAATCAGTCCATCACTGATTGTCGTTAAAACAACAGGGTTTCTAAGAACGAATAGTCATTGAAGCAATTACGATGGGCTACATAAGAAACTGGAAGCTAAGAAGAATAGAAGACACAGCAATTAAAATTCAAAGCTGGAGATCAATTATGTGCCATCATCGGGCGAGGACCAACCAAATCAAACGATGGGATGTAATATATCCGATCGACCAAGATGGCTACACGATTCTAACCGACGACAACATTAAAAGTTGGTGTCCGGGCCGAAATTCAAAGCGATAGAGGACGTTACAAACGGGTTTCTCTCACAGTTTGACAGGCGAACGCCAGTTTAAAACCAGACAGCACCAAGAGAACACTGAAATCAAATTGTACCGGAATTATCCTGTTGAAGGGTTGGTTGGAACATACGAAAACATCGAAATACTGACAAGGAAGGGTAGTTTGGTGTCCCCCTCCGATTTTGATGAAACTCACATATATTGTAGAGCAGGGATGAGCAACACGCGGCCCGCGGGTCGCTTGCGGCCCGTTAAACATGTTTATGCGGCCCGCCAAGCATTTCTAAAATTGAATTTATTTTATCGACTTTCTCCCATCAATATATTGTTATAAAATTAATTATAATAAAATGGTAGTACATACTAAACCGAAACAATTTTTTGTGACGAGTTACTCACTTGTCGGCGACTTGTTCAAATATGCAATACGGACGCGACGCGTCTGTGCTTGTTTATGTTTGCTTTTGTCACACAGTCAGTCAGACTGGTAAGCTGTTAACTAGCAATTTTAGCAATTCTTGTGTTTCTCGAAAGGCGTGAGTGCAATATTATTGTCAAAAAGGTAATGTTAGAGTTTTTTAATTTAAAATTAAGTTTTCCTACAAATTTTTTTAACTCTCAAATTTTTAATTCATAATAGCATGTCGGAAAAGCAAACAAAAAAACGGAAGGTTGCGCATGAGCAGGTTATGACAATGGTCACGTACCTTTCCTGACATTACTACCATTTAACACATATCTATTGCTGAATGTTCATCTTTGTAAAAACTAGTAATAATAAAAGGACGTTAAAAAAAAAAAATAAGCACGTTAATATGAACTTATACACTGTAACGGTAATTTTTTTTATCGTTAACATTAAATTTATTTTCCCAGGGGAAATTCGAGCTCGATCATATGTGTAATTAATTTTAGACTTCTGGGTAGGTGAGAATAGGGTTTATTGATGCAAATAATTAAAAACAGAATGTTAACGTTCGGTTTCCTGGTACCGAAGACCAGTACAATTCATTTAACTTCGTTAATTACAACGCTTATCTCCACAATTCTTCTGTGTATTACGTCGACATAAGTTCTCGGTACATCCAGCTCGGTATTCTGTTATTGTTTTGTGCGCTGGCAGTGAGCTGTACGCTCGACGCACATATCCACAGTTGAACGCGTCGCACTCGTTCTTACACCCGATGTCTCGATCGTCTTATAGACCTCCTTATTTATCCCTTGCTTCACTTTCCTACTAGCCTCGTTCAATCGACTCGGTTGCCTATCCACTGGTATGCCGTGCGCTTTAATTCTAGTTTCTTAAACACTACCTGCCTAATTCTATTAACTTAATTCTCTACACTTAATTCTGTTCACTTAAAAGCTATCTAAATCTTGATCAATGTCAGTTTACTCAATATGTCACTAAGAATTTCTATATTATTTTAATGGTTTGCCTGTCTTTTCTGTTCTGTCGTTTTCGCTGTTCAACTCTCACCGACACAATTTTTCTTTTATTTGGCAAAATCACGTATTCCACTCAAATACTAGTATGAATAAATTTTTATGAGTCGAGAAAAATGCACAACTCTGTTTTTTAATCATTTTCAACTTGGTAACCTGAGCCACAAGAGTAAGAGAGCTTTTTCCTCCGCGCAGGCTCTTTTATAGCCTTTCCCCCCGTCGGGTACCCCTCTACGACATTATCGCCTTCAATTTTTAAACCTACCAAGATTTCATAATTTCTTGGCTTGCCGTTACCGCGCTACCCGCCTTCCCCTCGCCACCGAGCGAGGCCAGCTGGTCGCTGACCTGCTGTTTACGGCAGCGAGGGAATTCCTGAGCTGTGACGTAGCTGGTTTTTCTTAAATTCCGGGTTCGGTGGCCTAGTGCCTGCAATGCTCGGTGCTTCCGAAATAATAAAGTAGGCTAGCGGTTGTAACTATGTTACAGCACGGACCATATGAAGTAACCTGCGGAGGATTGGGTTTTAGGGGGAAATAACAGGTCACTTACATTTGACGGAAAAATCACTGGGACGCGAATAATGTAGAGGAAATAATTATTGTACCTACGATTGATTTTCTTCAGTTTGCTAGTACTCTTTCCATCGGTGACCGGTGGGTTGAAGGGGAAAAATGATAACCGGTTGTCAAGATAAAATGAGAGACCCGAAAGTCCGTAAAATAATGATAATTTATTTTTAATAACAGGATTGGTACATACAAATACATTCGATATTATCGTGTCATTAAATGACTATTTTATCGTTTACTTCAGGCGTGATAATAACCTTAGTATTACGACTAAGAATTATCATTTATCATGCTGCGCTTACCCAGATTGCTCACGGTAAGCGAATGTCGGCAGGCTCTGGTGTCAGTTGCTAAGCAACAGCACCACATGGGAGTGCGGGTAGCATGTGATCGGCACTGCGCGCACGCGCTCGACGATCAACGAGAATAGCCAGCTAAAAACGGAGCCATTTTACTTACTCTTATGATGGTGTTATGATACATCTACCTCGTGGCGCGTACTATCTACTCATCTGGAAAATGAAACAATACTTTAATAATATTTCAGTTGTAACTTTGTTAAATATATAGTATAGACATTTCCACGCAGGACTGAATACGCCATTATTTCTCCGCCTATCACGTGCCATGACTCATCCATATTTATTCAATTACAGTCCACTTATTACCACCAACGGCATTTTCCAACACTCTTTAAATGTTCAGTAATACGGAAAACTAACGCATCTGACACACCAATAGAGTGAACTGTTATTGTTCACAGTTTTAGTCAACCACTGATTAGGTTTAACTTCCCCTTGAGGCGTGAATTTTTCTAAGCCCTTTGTTAAAAAACGCGCAAAGTTTTATTAAATCGAGATTATTTCTAAGCCCGAAGTTGAAAAAATTGAAGAGTAAAATTAAGAGGTTACACCATTCTTAAATTTCCAAAAAGTCGATATCGTTTTGGCTCAAACACTGATTTAGAGACTTATAGGCCAGATAAGCGCAGCGTGATTTAAAGGTTCCGACCTCGTAAAGTACATGATTTCATTTACCAACAAATATCATAGTAAACTTCAGTATATGATTGTAGAGGGTGCTGGTAGTCTAATTTGATCTGAAATTTGTCATAGAGTCTTAGTATAATGGTTGAAATAGGTGATAACATTATGAGTGATAAAGTGAACTTTACAAAATAAGGTTCTCAATAAAAAACATGGTCTTCAAAAAGAAGTGAAATTTCAAATGGGCTGCTACCGAATCGACACATTATGAAAGACATTACACTAACGACGGAGACAGCAAACAATTTAAAAGGATTTTAGATGCTAAACCTTATGGCAATTATGCAGTTTCTAAAAAAGAGTGCTTCGATCATGTGCGTATGGTGTCTACAAAATTTACTACACACCCGGCTACAAAATTTATAATGAAGGATGAACGGTCCTGTCAAAAAAGACAAACTAACCGAAAAATTATTTGACGAATTGACTGTATATTATAGATTGACCATCGTCGGAATCCGGATCGGAATAGTGTCAAATTTTTAGCGCAAACTATTAAAACAGTAACAACTATATATTTAAAACATCGAATCGTCGAGAAATTATATATTTGACGTAGCACTATTGGTTGTTATGCATGATATGATTTATTTACAATGTTATGATAAGGACTTTGAACTTTAACCTTGCCATCGCGGTCGACCCCCATAGATAAACTGCTTTAGACAGTGAGAAAAATAGAATTGAAGGCACAGCGCATTTATATTTTAAGAAGTTGCAAGTGATTAGCACGTCTCGAAGACGTGCTGCATCCCTCCGTTCAGCGTGGAACTGCTGATATACATATCCAACAGTGATATGCACTACTGGGAGATACAAAAATAAATAAATGTATGTGCAGTTGTAATAAAAATGAATAACTTAAATGCAAATAATATGAAAAGACCTAGGAATAATCGGACCGTATCTGAAAGCTCAACTTCCTCTGACGAACTCGGAGACCAACCAAAGTCTGCCTCAGATACAGATCCCTCAAGTTTGAATAAAAACACCAGACATGAGGGTGAGGCGTATGTTCAGGTTAAACATACATTAAACAAGCGTCGACTTTCAATGTGGGGAATGAATGACCACCCTTTTGGACCAAGCGTTCGCCTTCATTTTGCGACAGGTCGAATTTAATACGATAACCCGGAACGACAAAACATCCACCGGAATCCAACTCGGATGACAGCCCTGAATTCTAGTGGAAAACGACCCTTAATACCAATCGGGTTTTCCACCATTCCAGGAGGTGCCTAATGGACAACATTTTGAAGTAGGGGAGCTACCGACTGTGCAAAATTTCGAAACAAGTGAGGCGTTAACTTCGAAAAACTCCGAGTCGAGAAGGCCGCAACTCTGCGAAATTACAGAACAAGAAAGGTGCCAATTCCACAATGTTCTGATATAAGAGAGGCGATAAGTCCAGAACCCGCCGGAACTAGGGAACTGTTGTCAACACCAGTGGCCAGAGGTCAACCAACCATCGCCCCAAGGTTTAATAGCATCTTCGGATCTCCAACACGCGAAGAAGGAACAACACACACTGGTTCTATTTATGAACCATCGTGAATACACGTTTTAGCGGACACATCCACCTTCCACGATATCTGCCAATTCATATCCGCGAACAATAATTATCCCGAGCAACCAACCCTTCACTTTCCATTTTTCTAGAATACTAGAAAGCCGCAAGACCTGCCATCAGGATTTTTAGGCCGCTTCACGGCAACCTAAATCCCTGTTTTCTCACCTATTTGTACCTTTTTCTTTATCTTAATCACACTTTTTCATTATCCATCATTTTATACTTCAAAGAAACAACTACAAACCCTTATTAAAAATATAAGTTTAATCGTTACGTCTTGGCCATAAACGTTGTGAACCGCGAAATCTGTCTTCAGCATTACAAGCAATAAATAAATAGTTATGCGCTGTAACATGGCAGAATATCTAAGCGCTGCATCCTCCTCGCACGACGGCTCTCACGATGCCAACACGATCCCACAGGGCTGTAGGAAATAATCGCCGCACTTTATTTAATTATTTATTTTTTTTGTATTTTTTTTCTTAAATTGTACGACCGAGGGACAGAGAGAAAGAGAGAGAAAGAGTACCACACACACCTTTGGTCGGCTTCGGAATTCAATCACCCTTTCGTAGGAGAGAGAGAGGATACAGACATTTTCCATTTCTCGTAGTCGGGATCTACAGCCGTCCCGCTCGACGTACGTCTACGGCCAATATCCTACTATCTATACTTGGTCATCTGTTCTACTAGCAATAACCAGTCTATCTCACGAGGCTCGTCTACCAGGCTGGACTACACATCTTTATTATCTGCTATCAATGTTTGCGTCGTCCAGCCGAGGCGCTAGACGCGGTCATCGAGCGACATCAATTCCCCCAATTAACCGAGTTCGGCCCGTTAGGAGGGGATCATAGTTCACGGGCACGCGTGCCGGTAGGACCTCAGAGCTTTTTCCCGGTTACCGTTGAGCGAGCAGGATGTAGCGCTATGCGTAAGTTGGTTGTCCCGCCGAACTGTTGGTCTTCTTGAAATCTATTGCAACATCGTGGGTACCGGAGGACCTTTCTTGGACAATCGTATCGAGAACCGAGTCGAGGAAACAAACTAAGTCAGGAGAGAATCGTGAGGAATCGATCTTGGGATTATCGAGGATTTACGAAGAACATCGCTGCCGCATCGTCCCGGTGAGCTCTCTTTCCTTCCCCGGTCTTTTGTCATTATTTTATTTTATTGTTATCGACTGACAAGTCGATTTGAGCTTGGGTATGCCTGTGGCTTCTGTATCCCACGCACAGAGTGTAAATTTGTATCGGAACCGACTGCGTCCGTTAACGTGTAATATCGAGATCGAGAAAAGAAGTCATTTCATTTCTTAGTCGTTTTTTTGTATTTGCTGACGGTTAATCCTTGCGCGGGTTAGGCCGTTATCCCGTTGTATGCTTGATTGTGAGGGATTTAAACGGGATAGACCGCGTCGCAGATTTTACCGAACAACCGACTTTATATTGACTTATATTACTTTATTTATTTTTCCTTTGTTTAATTTATTGTTTTGGACTACGTGTCGTTAACTCCGCCTGTTAAGTTATATTGACGATTATTGATTTACCTTTTTTATTTATTTACTCTTCTTCTGTTGGATATTATTTTATTTTATTTCTGTGAGCTTATCCAGTGCGTGCTCGACCGTCGTCCCGTATTTTGTACTTGATTGCGAGGGATTCGTACGGTCCGAAGCGTATCTCGCTTGTCAAATTGTTTGTTATCGCCGATAATAAATTCGTTATCGCCGCAAGAGAGGGAAAGAGAGAGAGAGATTGATTGATTAATTGATTGATTGATTGGTTTATTATGCCTTGGCTTTGCCAAAAACTATGCATACGTAAAGCAAATTAAGAATAAAGTAAGATTAGGTATAATATAAAATGACTATAACTGAATACAAAATATAAATGAAAATCTAAACCAAGAATACACAATAAAAAACAAACTAAACTACTAAATGTAACTAAACTTAGCTCTCTGGTGGCAATATTAAATACTGTAACGGTATTTATCGTTAACATTACCCTGAAAGAGTTTTGTTCGGACTCGAGCAGAGAGGAAAGTAATTTAGGCTTTTGTAATAGGTAAAAGTAGGGTTTATTCCAGAAACGTAGTGTAAATTTTGTGTTACATTAAATAAAAATATGAATATCCAATTCAATTATCGATCTTGATCCCTCTTGCTTGGTATTGTAGCTACCACGCGCCTTACAATACGTTATTCCCGGGCACTTGAGTGCATTTATAATCGTGTACGTTGGAGAGTCTCCAGAATTTTTGAGAATCCTATATTGAACAGATCTGCGTTGGTCAATAGCATTCGATCAGTAATATGCTCCATGATGTGAAAATAGACGCTGATAAATCATATAATTTCTAATGTAAAAATATTCGTTGAATAATAATATAATTTATAAAGTAAAGATAAACGTCGGTCGATATACGTTTTACCCGCCGCGTTCGCTTGGTAAGATACTTTAGCACGCGTACAATCGGTAAATGGCCGGCAACTGCTCGTAGCACTTGGATTACCCTCGGATCTTTACTGAGTTGATCAATACTCACTTTCTACGTCACAGGACCGTTGTTGGGAGTGGAGCTCCCGCCTGGTACTCTGCGAAGGCCGACTCGCTCGTCCACCTGACCGCCGCTGCGATCCGGCGTCAGTAGGATACACTTTGCGTGCATGCGCAGCTACATCAGGGCCGTGCACCTTCTATATTTCCCCTGGGATTTCCTGATTTATATTTGAATTATTATCCTATCTTATTCCCTACACTATCGTGTAATTCCTGTCATCTTTAGTATGGTGACATTATATCTCCGTTATTTAATATCTTGGTATTTTATGTCCGGTATTTTAATACGTGGGGACTATTAATTTGGTATAGAGAGTATAGCCTGTTGTATCGTGCTATCCTCGGCTACCAGAGGGAGAGACCGCTTTGTTGATGTTTGGATGGCCCGTGGTGCGTTGAACTCAAGCGCAGCACAGACTCAGCTGCTACCCGTTAAGTGTGTGTCTGGTGCTACAGCTGGGCTCTGCCTTTATCAGTGTGGCTGCAGCTAGCGAGGGCTCGTTTGCTCTTCCTTCCTGGTACCTGGACTTCTGCGTTGGCAGGACCTGTAAACAAAACTGTTCCCCGAATACCGAATTTCTGGTCTTTTTATACCAGTATCCCCTCTGTCCGTCCCATGCTTCTGGTATTACTATAGCTGGTGGTGGTCCTGTAGCCCATTTCCTGTAGCCCACTGGTAGCGTTGGTCATTTTGAAATTTGTCGTTGGTTTTTAATTCTCCACTGGTGCTTTTTCAAATGAGTAACGGGACTTGGTCTTTGACCAAGTAGTAAATGGTAGCGGCGCTTCGTTGTGTGTGCGCTGCGCGTCTTGCGTTGTCAGGTATAGGCCGGTCTTACTCGGTGTGTTTATCCTTCTCTTGCTGTCTTTTTCTATCGTTCTCTGCTCATATTCCCGTCTTCGTCTCTCCTATCCGCTTTTCGATTCGGAGTCTCTCCAGTTTCTATCTTCGTTGCTTATTATACTATCGTTTTTCCTATTTCTGATTTCCGAATTTTATTTCTTTTTCTTGTCATTATTAGTATTATTATTCATATTATTATTATTATTATTATTATTTTCACTATAATTCTCATCTAGTGTTTCTATTTTATTTCTTATGACTAGCTCGTTGCGGGTTCTATAACTACAAATAATCTTAACGCTGTTTTAATAATGAAATTTTTTTTTATTATTATACTCTATACATTCGCTTTTATGTCTTAGTAATCACATTTCTCCATCCAAGCCCACTCAACTCATGATATCAGATGCTCACGATTCGTCAGTTTCTTCTTCTTCGGTATCCTCGGTCTCGTATCCGGAGTCCTTTCCCTCGTTCTGAATCCAAAAATGTGGGTCGAGAAATAGCTCCCCGTCCATCCCCCAGTGAAAATATGTTCGGATTTGGTAGCGGGACAACTACCCCATGGTGGATGAGTTCGTCCCGGATTCCACAGATGGTCCCGTCCTACGTGATCCTCCAGATGTTGGCCCACCGGGCCTGGGCACGTGTTTCCTCCAGGAGGATTGTTATATTCCAAGGGGCCCTCTCCACAATTTGGCTAGTTATTTGCACGCACTCGTCGGTCCATCCTCCAGGCGGTGCCCCGATCTGACTGAGGCCGATGGGCTTGGAAAGCGATGTGATGTGTTTCTGAGGGTGGTATGTAACACTGATGGATGTTCGCAGCTACGTTCACCCCCAGATCTCCCAGCCAGATCAGGACCTGTCCCTTCTCTTCCTCCGTGATCATGATCCCTCGAAGGAATCTTTTCTCCTCCCGGAAAAGAACTTGCCACTCGATCCGATCTTCTTCTGGTGTAAGCTGTCGGAGGCCCAGTGTGTCTATTGGTAGTCCTCCCACATAGTCCAAAAAATTTTCACGATTTCCCTCAGGATCCTCTTTATAAATATATATTCGCTGTGCATCGGCGATGCTTAGAAACGATACATTGTAGTAAGCTCCCTCCACATTTTCTACCGGATAATTTCGGAATGACATTTCTAGTAGTGTTCGCTTTGGCGTTCGGTTTAAAACTGGCGTTCGTTTGCCGAGACGTACGAGAGACCAGTCCGAAACGTCCTCTAGAACTTTGAATTTCGCCCCGGACACCAACCTTTAATGTTGTCGTTGGTTAGGACCGTGCAACTGTGTTGGTCGATCGGATAGATGATATCCCACCGTTTCGTTTTGGTCATTTTCGTACCGCGATGCTCCAAAATTAATTTCCAACTTATCACTTCTTTTCTTTTGATACTGATTTTTTTTTTAGCTCCCAACCCCTTCCGGTGTTTCTGAGTGTTGTGTCCATAATGATTTTTCCTGGAGACTCTGGTGTATTAACGACTTCCCGTGCTCTACTAATTTAAACTTCCTGAGGACACCTGTACTTCGCCTGTTTTTTTTTTATATATATATACTCCCTCTTCATTTCTACTCTGAGCTGACAAGTTGGTGAATTCTGCTAGGTCTTCCTTATCGATCTTGGGTATGTGATCGATGGTGTGGTCCGAGGGCTCCTCACTTGGATGTTATTATCATCTGCTCGATTCGAGGACTTTGCCTTCGTTTACCTCTGATAATATTCCGACCGATTTTTGTCTATATTATTCTCTCTTGCTCTGGAAGAAAATACTGCCTTTATGTCTTCATCCTCCAATTTTTTAAACCAATTCTCTGCAGTAAATTGCGTACCATGGTCAAACTGGATGCGTCGAGGTTTTCCAAATTGTGGAATGTAGTCCAGTGAAATCCTTTTTATCACCGTTGCTGTGTTCGCGTTCGCATGGGAAACAGTACCACGTACTTGCTGAATGCATCAATTGTCACTAGGATATGTTTTACCCCTCCAATGGATGTTGGCAGAGGCCCATAAAAATCGATTGATATTAACTCCCCCGGTCTCTTGGGGATAATGGTCTGCATCTTTGCGTAGTTCGTCTGCACTGCCACCTTGCTACGCTGACAGATATCACACCATGCTATTAGTGATCTTGTAAGTTTCACCAGGTGTGGGTATGAAAAATCTTCATCGAGAATACGGAAACACTTCCGAGCTCCGATATGCCCATAGAGTTCATGGCATTCCAAAATCATTTGTTGAACCAAACATTTCGGAAGGACCACTTTCCAGACACGAGTTTTTGTATGCTTTTGGAGAATACCCTCTCTTTATCGGAATTTCTTCTCTTCCTCAGTGTCGTTTTCTTTCTCTAAGATTTCCATAATTTCACCTAAATCCTTCTGGTTCCTTTGATGTTTTGCAATTTTTCTTACCTCTTTTATTAAGTCTTTTGATGCTTTCCGTGCCAGAGTTGCTGCGTTTACTATCAATCCCTTCGTTGCATTCTCGTTTCCTTCCATTCGACTCATAGCGTCAGCGACAGTGTTCTTCTTCCCTTCGAGGTGCTCTATGTTCAGATTGTAGTCCTGAATCGACAGAACCCACCGCATTAATCTCTCCGCCGTAAATCGACATGTCTTAAGAAATTTTAATGCTTTGTGGTCTGTCTTGATCTGTATCTCAGGAGATACGTTCTGAAATTTTCCAAAGCACATACAATAGCTAGTAACTCCCCTTTTAGCGTTAAACTCGCGAAAGATATTACTTCGCTTTCTCCTTGTTCATTTTTTTGTGATAAGATGGCTCCGAGCGCATACCCACTTGCATCCGTTGTTAGTGTGTATGGCTTCTGCAAGTCGGGGAAACGAAGAATTACTGCTTCGCAGAACAAATCCTTGACTCGGCCAAAGGCTTCTTATTGAGTTATATGCCATTTCCACTTCACCCCTTTCCTCAGTAATTCTAAAAGTGGAGCGGTCTCGTGGGCATGGCGGTTGGTCAATTTTGTATAAAAATTTATCAAACCTAAAAATCCTCTCAATTGTTTCAGATTCTTAGGTGCAGGATATTCTTTAATTGCCTTTATCTTCTCAGGATCAGGTTTAAGTCCGCCTGTCGTGACAATGTGACCAAGAAAAGACACTTCTTGTCGGAAGAAGTGTGACTTTTTAAACTTCAGAATTATCCCATGCTCTTTAAATCGCTGGAAGAGAATCTCGAAATGCGCGAGATGTTCCTCATGGTTCTTCGATAATACCAGCAAATCGTCAAGGAAATTTATGACAATATCCAACTCGTCTAGTACTATGTCCAATGCTCGAATTAAACTTGCCGTACTTGTCTTCAGTCCAAAGGGCGTGACTGTATATTTCTGTATATTTCCTAGAATCTGGGTACAACGGAATCTTACAACGGAGAAACTGCTCGTAAGATCTAAAGTTGAGATTACAGATTTTCCTCCACATCTCTGGAAAATATCTTCAATAGCAGGTGCATTATTGTGATCGTTTACCAGGTTGTTATTCAACTCCCTGGCATCTA
This sequence comes from Cylloceria caligata, assembly GCA_963942595.1. Classification (NCBI taxonomy): domain Eukaryota; kingdom Metazoa; phylum Arthropoda; class Insecta; order Hymenoptera; family Ichneumonidae; genus Cylloceria; species Cylloceria caligata. The sequence goes on from OZ012710.1 coordinate 41,536,752, forward strand.
AACACAGTCGCACAATTTCATCGTCCTTCGTCACTGGCATTAACGGTTTAATGTAGATACTTTCTGATTTTTGTATTACCCCGTAATCGAGCATCCTCTCGATTTCTCGTTGGACTCTGTCTCACTGTGCCAGTGCCACCGGATATAACCGATGGAAATACGGTTTCGCATCTGTAAGCGTTAGATGGTGTACATATTTTGACATCTTTCCTGGCCTCTTATCGAAGACCACTTGATTTCTTTCCACGATGGCCTTGAAATTATTTTTGATATTAATTTTGAGATTGTGACATTCCTCCATTTTTTTCTCGAACTCCATCTCCGATTATTGAAATTCTTGAGGCGTTGATGGTGGTACTTTCTGGATGGCACATACAGTAGCGGACAAAAGTTTAAGACGAAGAGGAAAAAAAAAGTTATCGTTGATTTTTTTATGAAAAGAATTGACTCAGTGGATTTTTTTTTGTATTAGCTAATTAATCATTAATTCATATAATTATTACATAAATTCAATTTTGCGCGTAACAACATTAGATACAATAAACAAAGAAAACATAAATTTGTTTGATATCTTCGGGGACAAAAGTTTAAGACTATACGTAAAAAAATATTTTTTGGTAGAAAATATACAGATATTTTCCTCCCTTCAATACTTTGTCCACAGTCCATTATTTTTTATCACATCAGCACATCTTTGAGGCATTGAATCAATTAATTTTTTGCAGTCGTCCACAGTTGTTTCATTCCACGTTTTTTCAACCAAAGAGTACAAATCGTCAAAATTTTTTGGTTTATTTCTTTGAACCCTTCTTTTTATGGTACACCATAAGTTTTCAATTGGATTTAAATCCGGCGACTGCGACGGCCACGGTAATAAAGTGATTTTTTCATCTTGAAAAAAACTTTTCACTACCCGAGCCGTATGCTTTGGGTCATTATCTTGTTGATAAATAAAATTATCACCCATATTTTCGTAGGCATACGGTAACATAGTATTTTTTAATATATCCAAGTATTGAAAACGGTCCATGATTCCATTAATTCGGCGTATTGGTCCAGGACCATTGCGAGAAAAACATGCCCACACCATTACGTTTCCACCTCCATGCTTAACTGTCGGTAAAACACATCGAGGATTTAAATCTTCGCCAATTCGACGTCTTACATACAGTATCCCGTCAGAACAAATTCGGTTGAATTTGGATTCGTCCGAAAATAGCACATTTTGCCAATCCTCACTTGTCCAATGCCGATGAGCCTTAGCAAATTGCAGTCGTAATTTTTTATTTTTTTTACTGAGCATCGGCTTCTTCCGTGGCTTTCGTGCTTTCAAATTGAATTCGTCTAATCGTCTTCGGACAGTTCTTACACTAATTTGTGGATTATTATTACTGGATATTTCAGCTCTGATATCGACTGCTGAACGAAAACGATCTCTCTCGCTTAATCGATGAATCCGACGATCCAGCGTTGGCGTGGTTTTCCGCGGTCTACCGTTTTTTGGTCGATCAAAATAGTCCCCAGAACTCAAGGTTGTTTCGGACTTTATTCTGCATCTCTCGTGTCCAGTACCATGCTGTGAATGCATTCGCAAATTCACAAAAATTGTGGATTGTACTTTCCACGAGATGCTAGCAATTTTTCGCCTGACCTTCTAATGCGTCCTTGATGATGAAACGCACGTCCGGTCCCTCAGTACTCGTGTAATTCTTTTAGGAATTTCATCGGCCGTTGTTTTCTATCTGCTGCGAACTTCGGAGGCTTCTGTAACACTGCCTGGAAACGGGTGAGGCTCCCTGCCTGAAACATCGAGAATCCACAAGCTGAATTTTCCATGCTGGCGATAGCACGTTGTTCCAACTTCTTGATTCTGATTGCATGATTCTCGATGATGGTTTGGTTATTTTTCATCCGTTCCATCGTCTCTTTCATTTCCTTCTCAAGCCTCTCCCGAATCATTTGTTCACTGACAATGACATCCCGCTTGTAATCGTTGACCATCTCCTGGTCCTTAATGATTTCTTGACGGACTGCTTCGATTTTAGTTTCCGTCCTTTCTTCTATCTTGGAAATGCTGGTCTCGACGTGTCCTTGCATATTCTCCTGGAGTGCAACTCTTCTTGTGGTACATGTATTGTTGGTTTGTTTCAATTCAGTCCGGATCTCCTCAAATTTTCCATCCATGGTTTGTAGGAAGGCCATGATCTGACTCATACCAATGAATGAAAGACAGCAGGACAACCGAAAAACCACTTGCGAAATGCTGCACGCCAGGTACAAAAGAAAGTCATTTCTCCATTGAATTGTGACTGGCGATGAAAAGTGGATATATTTTTAGAATCCTAACCGTAAAAGATGGTAACTCCAGCCGAACTATCGACACCGACTGCAAGGCCAAATCGCTATGGACGGAAGACAATGCTCTGTGTTTGGTGGGATCAGAAGGGTGTGATCTATTATGAGCTGCTAAAACCTAGTGAAACCGTTAATACTGAATGCTACCGACAACAAATGATCGATTTGAATCAAGCTTTGCGTGAAAAACGACCAAATGTCAAAAAAGGCAACAGAAACTGATTTTGCTTCATGATAATGCACCATCACACACAGCAAAACTGGTCAAGGAAACGATTGAGGCGTTTAGTTGGGAAATACTTTCGCATGCAACTTACTCACCAGACTTGGCTCCGTCCAATTACTACTTATTTGCATCGATGGGACACGCACTTGCTGAGCAGCGCTTTACTTCTTACGAAAATGTACGAAAATGGCTCGATAACTGGATGGCCTCAAAAGAGCAACAGTTTTTTTGGCGTGGCATCCACAAATTGTCAGACAGGTCGGAAAAATGTATAGCTAGCAATGAGCAATATTTCGAATAAAATATTTTGTATCATTTTCATACAATAAAAGTGTATTTTCTATACAAAAATTCCGGTTTCATATTTATACTGTGACGTAGTCACGACATCCTAAGGGATGGAAATAAAATAAAGACAAAAATTGACACAAATGAAACCATTTATTTGTAGCTCATATCAAAAATAAGAAAAGTAAGAAGATAGGAAAGATTAAATTCACAGTCGAGTTCAGACGAGACCACGAAACAGGCTGAATCCTGTCGAATTCCTTCGCTGCCAAAAAACAGCGGGTCAACGACCGGCTGGCCTCGCTCGAGCAGTGAGGGGACGTAGGGGCACGGTGGCGGGGCGACCTGAAACAAAAGAAATTACATGAGATATTAGAAAAAGAAGAGTTAAAATAAGAGAGTGGGAAAGGAGAGAAAGCTATATAAAGCAGCTTCAAACTAAGAGAGGTGCTTATTCGTTTTGGACAGTGACAGACTCAGGAGTCGCTGGTGCGCTAAGTAGAAATATTAAACATTCTAAAATTCATATTTAAACCCAAGAAGTCAATTCGAAAAAGGTGTAAGTGAGCCCATAAAAATTGTAAGGACATTAATAAACAAAAGAATACAGAACAGTCAGTAGAGGATTAATAAAAAGATTTATCCCGGACAGCCGTGAACCGTGTAAAGACAGAAAATATTATAAATAACGAATTAAGAATAGGAAGTGGGTCGCATTAGGATGAATAATTAGGATTATTTTAGGAGAATTAAGAAAATAACATAAGAAGGTTTGGGTAGAATAATTAGCAATAAGTCAAGTTAGATTCTAAGAAGTATTATTAACGCAGCGCATCGATAAGTGGTAAAGACTCGGTGGTGGCACCAAGAGGTTGCCGAATGAAAAGCCTATAGAAAGGAAAAAGTGAAACAACAAGGAGAAAGAAAAGAGAATAACAAATAACAGTTAGAGAAATTATAACTTAAAGATATAATACAGTAGATTTAAGATCTGCGATAGGTCCCCGCTTCAAGAGAGGAGAGACACTTGGAGCAAGATTTTAAAATAGAGCTCGGAAAATTAATTAATAAGTAGGATTAGGAGGGTACTAGTGAAACCGACCAATAGCAACTTGATTCAGAATTTTAAAATAATTAGAGAAATAGTTAGGAGGGAAACCATTTCAAGAGTGTTGTCAAGCGCGTCGCAGGAGAACGACACCACTCAACAGCCAGACAGGAGGAGAGAAAGATAAATTTAAAAAGACCAACTCACCAAGAGCGGAGAATAATCGGAACATCGAGGTCCAACGCTGAAGATTTCTTGAGAAATCCGATCACTGCTTGTTAAATAATTAAGAATCACTGAAAAATTGTGAAACGGAAACCGTCACCATTCGGCACATAAAGTACATTATTCGCGAACCAGGATCACTGTCATCACTATAAAACACACTGGGAATATCACGGGGACGGCACGACCATAAGGATCAAGGGGGCCGTAAGCGAAAGAGCACGAAAAACAAACTATTTGGACTATTTAACAAAACGACGCGGACACGGACATAGACCCGGCGTCCATACCGGCTGACCGACGCGCCAGCAACAACGAAGTAAGCCCAGCAGACCGCACGTCAGCCGCCAGGCGGGAAAAAGATCAAGACGGCTCAGCGCGATACTGTCTAGTTGAGATATCCACCGCTCAGCGCAGAAGTCGGAGTCCGAACACCACGGGTAAAGAAGAGCGTGGAACCATCAGAGCGACTAAACGTTACAAAGAAATTGTACGGCGAACGGCGCCAAAAAAGCCGAACACTACTGAATTCTATGATAATTATTGAATAAATCCTACTTATACCTCCTATAGAAGTCTCCAATTAATTATCTTAGTGTTCGAGCCCGAATTCTTCCCCTCAGAAGAATAAAATTTGATGATAACGTGAAAATACCGTTACAATACACCTGGTACATCTGACTCGTTTAATTCCATCGTTCGTGTTATATTATGGATCTCAGATAAGCGTGCAATTTCCTCACGGTCCTGCCTACACTGCTACATTAGCAACTCGTCTGCTGTGGTGGATTCCCACGCGAGAGATCGTTCTAACAGTGATGTACTGAGTTCCTGACTCGCATCTAGCAGTGCCTGCTGGACTAATCGATTCGCGAATGTTGACTCGAAGCGCATAATTCCTCTACTTGGCACCCACTACCAGCCTTTTTTTCCTATGCTCGAGCCCCTGTTCGGGCGCCAAATCTAACGGTATTTATCGTTAAAATTACCCTGAAAGGGTTTTGTTGGGACTCGAGTAGGGAGGAAAGTAATTTAGGCTTTTGTAATAGGTAAAAGTAGGGTTTATTCAAGAAACGTTCTGTAAATTTTGTGTTACATCAAATGGAAATATGAATATCAAATCTTATTATCGATCTTAATTCCTCTTTCTTGGTATTGTGGCTACCACGCGACTTACAATACGTTATTTCCGGGCACTCGAGTGCATTTATAATCGTGTACGTTGGAGAATCCAAAGAATTTTTGAGAATCTTATATTGAACAGATCTGCGTTGGTCAATAGCATTCGATCAATAATATGCTCTACGATGTGAAAATAGACGTTGATAAATCATATAATTTCTAATGTAAAAATATTCGTTGATTAATAATATAATTTATAAAGTGAAGATAAACGTCGGTCGATATACGTTTTACCCGCCGCGTTCGCTAGGTAAGATACTTTAGCATGCGTACCGTCGGTAAATGGCCAGCAGCTGCTCGTAGCACTTGGATTACCCTCGGATCTTTACTGAGTTAATCAATACTCGCTTTATATGTCACAGGACCATTGGTAGGAGTGTAGCTCCCGCCTGGTCCTTTGTGAAGGCTGAGTCGCTCGTTCACCTTACCGCCGCTGCGGTCCGGCGTCAGTAGGATGCACTTTGTGTGCATGCGCAGCTATATCCGGGCCGTACACCTTCTATATTTTCCCTGGGATTTCCTGATTTATATTTAAATTATTTTCCTATCTTATTCCCTACGCTATAGTGTAATTCCGATCATCTTTAGTATGGTGACATTATATCTCCGTTATTTAATATCTTGGTATTTTATCTCCGGTATTTTAATACGTGGGGACTATTAATTTCGTATAGAGAGCATATCCTGTTGTATCCTGCTATCCTCGGCTACCAGAGAAAGAGACCGCTTTCTTGATGTTTGGATGGCCCGTGGTGCGTTGGACTCAAGCGCAGCACAGACTCGGCTGCTACCCGTTAAGTGTCTGGTGCTACAGCTGGGCTCTGCCTGTATAAGTGTGGCTGCAGCTAGCGAGGGCTCGTTTGCTCTTCCTTCCTGGTACCTCGACTTCTGCGTTGGCGGGACCTGTGAACAAAACTGTTCCGCGAATGCCGAATTTCTGGTCTTTTTATACCAGTATCCCCTCTGTCCGTCCCATGCTTCTGATATTACTATAGCTGGTGGTGGTCCGGTAGCCCATCTCCTGTAGCCCACTGGTATCCTGGGTCTTTTTGAAATTTGTCGTTGGTTTTTAATTCTCCACTGGTGCTTTTACAAATGAGTAACGGGACTTGGCCTTCGATGTGCCGGCTTACATAGTGGGAGTGGCGCGCGGTAGCGGCGCTTCGTTGTGTGTGTGCTGCGCGTCTTGCGTTGTCAGGTATAGGCCGGTCTTACTCGGTGTGCGTAACGCCCGGTAGCGATGCCTCGCAGTGTGCACCGCGCGTTCGCTAGGCGACCAACACGTTACAATACGTTGGACTTATAAAATACTTATAAAATACTACAACTCTATCATGTATCTACATGGTCTGTAACGTTTATTTCTCACGTTAGCATATATTTTTATTTTTCGTGGGAATTCGGGCTCGATCACAGGACTAATTAATTTAGACTTCTTAGTGGTTGACAATAGGCTTTTATTCCAGGAAAAACAATTTCGTGAAAACGGCACTTTTTAATTTCGGGCACTCGATTCTTATATGATGTTCGTCTAATTTCGGAATTTCAGCGATTATTTCGACGATTATGAATTATTTTCTGTTTACCTCTCTCAGGACTCTCATAGGCTTATCATTGTTCGTGCACCTTCGTGTTATGGTACGCTCGGTGCACAGATATTCTACACTCGTCGTTATTACGCTTCGCATTCGCTCTTTCGATAGAGTGTATGAACTCTATGTACAATTCTTTATCTTTCACGCTTCTCCCACTCACTCACTCGTCTTATCTGTTCTATGTTTAATGCTACTTATCCTAGATTTAATTAAAATTAGCCTATCCACTACGTTACTTAATTCTATCTTCTTGGACTCGAAAATCAGGGAATTCCCTCGATTTTAGTTATTATGATTTCCACTTATTTTCACATAAATTCGCGGAATTTCGGTGCTCGGGCTCCGGTTGCGTCGCTACGCTTCGGTGTTTCACTTCTCACACACACACCTCAGATTCTCAGTGTACAGAGTGTATGAACTCTGTTTATAATTCTTTCCCTTTCGCTCTTATTCTGTTCTCGCTCTTTCTCACTTCCACTCACACAGAGGATTCGGTCCCTTGATTTCCGCTCGTTTAAAAACCGCACTGTTCAATTTATTCTTATATAACTGGTTTTCTTATTTCTATGCACTACTCTAAATTAATAATACTTATCGACTACTGAATTCTATGTATTAATTCATCTATCAATCCACTCGATTATCTCTACTACCGTCCTAATGTGTAATCATGTAATGATCTTCACTTGTTTCGCAGATATTTTTATGCTCTCATGAGCTTTTCACTCGATTAATTTGTCTCACAATTTTCATACCTTGTTAATCTTCGCTAAACTGCCTAAAAGACAAGAGAGCTTCCTTGTCCCCGCACCGGCCTTTTATACGCTTCCCCTCGCCTCATTCCCCTCTGTACATTTTTCGTCATGATTTTTAAATCTAACGCCTTCCTTGGCTGACGCGGTGCGCTGTTGCCCCGCTCTCCGCCTTCCCCTCACCGCTTGGCAAAATCAGTTGGTCGCTGTCCTGCTGTTATGTCAGCGAGGGCATTCCGATGGCGTGACGTAGCACGTTTTTCAGGCGAGTTCGATGGCCTATTGCCCGCGAACTTCGGTATACTTGTACCGAGTCTGTCGCTCAGGTGTTTTTACATCCTCGAAATCTATACCGGCTCTTATAATCGTTCGACCTAATAACGTGGATTCGAGAGTATAACTCGATTATACTACACGATCATAATCGCTGCATCTATTCCTACGCTCTTGCGTGTAACTATGTTACATTATCCCCCGAGATCTTTGAAAAAGTTGCATTGGCAACTCGTCCAAAGATCTCTCACATTGTATTTCATTTTTTTTTTTTTTTTTTATTCGGTTGTTGTTTCCGTCGTGCCTTCTCCTTTCTCCTCTGTATTTTCTGTTTCTGTCCGATATCTCTTAAACATACTCGCGTGAAATCTACCGCGCTCTTTCTTATTCTCTAGATCTACGACTAAATATGTAGCTATTCCTACGCATTTATCAATTCTATACGGTCCCTCATACAATGGCATGAATTTCGATGTAAGCTGTTTTAACGGGTCTGATACATTTAATGCCTTAATTAAAATTAAATCGCCTACCTCATAACTCGTTGACCTATGGGATGCATCGAATTTCTCTGCCCGAAGCAGGCCTTTCCTTTCCATTCTTTCGCGTACAATCTTAATTTTCATTTCATATGTTATTCTATCATCCTCTTCTTTTTCTATACCCATCTGTTTATTCCATTCTCGTACCGGCCTTCTCTTGCACTGTAGTTCCACCGGCGTGAATTCAGTCGTGTCGTGATGACTCTCGTTAATACAATTTTCAATTATTTTTATCCACTTGAACCATCCTGCATGATTATTCGTTAGGAAAACTCGAAAAAACCTTCCGAGTTCTCGATTCACTCGCTCGACGATATTTCCTTGGGGGTGCCGGATCAATGAAAATACGGCCATAATACCCTCGTCCTTGAGCTTCTGTATCCAGTTCTTAGCTGTGAATTGCGTCCCATGATCGAACTGAATTCTCCGTGGTTTCCCGTATTTTGGAATGTAGTCGTCGAATATTCGTTTAATCACCGTCGACGTGTTTGCTTTCTTCATGGGGTATAGTCTGACGAATTTACTAAATGCATCCAGTGTCACCAGGATATGTTTTACTCCACCCACCGATGCAGGCAAAGGCCCATAAAAATCTATAGAAACTAAATCCCCCGGTCCTTCCGGTATGATATTTTGCATCGCTGCGTAGCTAGTCTGTACCGCGATTTTATTTCTTTGGCACGTGTCACAGGTGGACAAAATGTTTCGAGTTATTTTTGCCATGTGTGGATATGTAAAATCTTCCTCTAACAATCGCAGACATTTCCGTACACCCAGATGCCCATACATGGTGTGGCACGTTTTTATCATATCTTTAATCATGACCTTTGGTATTACAACCCGCCAAATTTCGGTTTTCGATTTCTTCTGCAAAATTCCTCTTTGTAGACGAAATTTTTTATCCTCTTCTTTCTTCTTCCCTTCCGCCACGAAATCCATAATGATTCGTAAATCCTCTTGCTCCCTCTGTACCGCCCCCATGTTCTTCAATTTCCTTGCTAAATCACGGGGAATTTTCTCTGCCAACATTCCAGCCACCACCACGATTCCCTCCTTCTCGGCCAACGGTGCCTCCTCGTCGTTTTTCATTCGGCTCAGTGCATCCGCCACTACATTCGTTTTCCCCGAGACATGCTCTATCTGTATGTCGTAGTCTTGTATCGATAGTGCTCACCGCATCAGCCTTTCAGACGAGAATCTACACGTCTTTAAGAAAATCAACGCTTTGTGATCCGTCTTTATACGTACTTGGACACCCTTCAGATACGTTCGGAATTTTTGTAATGCCCACACAATTGACAGCAGTTCTTTCTCAGTAGTCATATACGCGATCTCTGCTCCTTTCAATGTTCTGCTCGCAAAAGTTACGACTTTTACCTCTCCGTCCTCATCCTCTTGTGACAGAATCGCCCCCAGCGCGTACCCACTCGCATCCGTAGTGAGAGTATATGGTTTTCGTGTATCCGGGAACCTGAGTACCACTTCTTCACAAAATAAATCTTTTACTTCTTTAAATGTGTTCTCCATGGCCTCATCCCACTCCCACCGTATACCTTTTCTCAAAAGATTTAATAATGGCGCCGTCTCGTGGGCATGGCGATTGGTGAATTTAGTATAAAAATTTATAAGTCCCAAAAATCCTCTTAATTGTTTTATTGTTCGAGGTCGCGGATATTCCCGTATCGCTTTTATTTTCTCGGGGTCCGGTTTTAGTCCTTCAGTTGTCAGGATATGTCCGAGGAATATTACTTCCTCTCGAAAATAATGCGACTTACTGAATTTCAGAGTCATTCCATGTCGATGAAATCTCTCAAATAATTCTCTTAAATGGTTGATGTGCTCCTCATGCGATGTTGACATGACCAATAAGTCATCGACAAAATTAATAACGAAATCTAGACCCTTAAGGACAATATCGAGGGCCCTTACCAAACTCGCTGTGCTGGTCTTCAAACCGAATGGTGTCACTGTGAATTCATAACACTTCCCGTTGTTCTGGAAAGCTGTATATTTTCGCGATTCCGGATGGAGAGGGATTTGCCAGAAACTGCTAGTTAAATCTAGTGTTGACATTATGGTTTTTCCACCACACCGTTGAAAAATTTCCTCAATGGGGGGTGCATTATTATAATCATTTATTAAATAATTATTTAGCTCTCGAGCATCTAAACAGAGGCGAACCGAATTATCGCTCTTCGTGACCGGCATCAAAGGATTTATGTAGACACTTTCGGACTTTTGGATAACCCCCATCTTGAGCATTCTTTCGATCTCCCTCTGTACTCTCTCCCGTTGGGCCAATGAGACCGGATACGCACGGTGGAAATACGGTTTCGGATCTTTTAACACCAGTCGGTGCTCATATTTCGTCATCCTTCCAGGGATCTTATCAAAAATCTCTCTTCTCTCTTCGACGATTCTTTTGAAATTTTCCTTGACTTGCGGATCCAAATCCCGACACTCTTTCATTTTTTCTTCAAACTCCTCCTCTGTCAAGCTGATGGTCTCTTCCCCTTCAGGGTTATCCTCTCTCTCCACGCCGGCACATATCTTACTTGGTATACCTGAATGAAAAATTCCCGGATCTATATGTCGCCATCTTCCCTCCTTCAATTCTGCAACGACTCGGTCCTTTACTGCCAGAATCCTCTGTTGAGCGTCAATCGATATTTTCAAAACTAACATCCCATCGATCCCGATCAACACTGGTCTCACCAATTTCGGCACAACCAGTACCTGCAGATCACCACTCGACCCATACGTTCGCATATTTACCATGATCTGTTTCTTAATTCGGGCAGTCTCCCCACCAAACGCACCAACCACCTGCGTCGACGTCACAGGTAGCATCGGACATTTTTTAAATAATTCCTCATTTTCTTTTAAAAACAATTCTGAGATACAGGATACCTCGCTACCACTATCTATTAAACTCATCTTCGATCTCCCTGCAACTGTAATCGGTATTTCTGGACATCTCGGATGCTTTTCGTCGTACCATTTGCTCGAGACACCTTCCGCCTCCTCGTACAAAATTTCCCGTGGATTTTCCATGAGTGTGGAACACGTCACCTGCTTTGCCTCTTCCTCATATACCACCCTCGGTGCTGGCCCTCTGATATCCGGTACTCTCAGAATTCTAGCATCGTTTTCAGGACACACGTTTCCTTTATCTTCACGTGTGCTTTTACCGACTTCCAGAACTCTGCTTTCCACGTATTCAGCCTGCCCTCGCCGTCCGGTGTTCACTCCTTCATCTTCCTCCACTTCTTGTCCGCTACGCCTGCACTGTTCGTCTTTTCTCCGCTGATTTCTCACTCTCTTCTTCTCTCTCTTCCTCGCGTTCATCTTCTGTCTGATACTCTTCCTGTCTTCATTTTTAAACGTTGCGCTCCGTTCCTCTATGTTGTTGTTTATTTTTCTTTTTTCCTCGGGCGCAACGCTTATGCGTTTCCCGAATTGCTGTTTACTACTCCCGAGCATCCTGGTACTAGTTCTCTTGGGATCGTGTGTGCCACGAACGGACCCTGTATACCACGATTTATATTATTTACTCGGCCATTCGGCGGCTGCTCCTGTCTCTGTGGTCCAACTCCCGTTGGTCCGTTATTTTCCGGCCTCTGGAAACCTTCGGACCGGTTTTCTTGCCAAACAGGTCTTGATTGCTGCCATGGTCCGTTATTCTGCCATGGGGGTCGATCCCCCCGACCACTCTGGCGTCCTGGTGAGGATGGAAAACCGTTGCCGCCATTGTTCGCCACATTTTCCCGATTGTCATATCGAAGATATGGACGCGCCGTCTGCGCGCGTGCCATTCCTCTATCCAAAGTTCTCTGCTGTTCGTGTGACGCGTATCCCCCTGTACGACCCGTCACTCTTCGGTAATTTAGTGGGCCTGCCACGTCCGTGCTTTCGAGGAGTTCCAAAAATTCGTCGATATCGCAGATTTGTCGAACTCTTACAGCACTGCGTACCTCTTCATCAAAATGTTTCGCGAGACGACGTATAATATCCTTATCGCTCAATTTTTCGCTCAAATCTCGCGCATTTCCGATAACATGAGTTGCATACTCGGCCCGTGTTAACGACTGGCCTTCGGTATAGAATGATCCGAATTCTAGATTCTTCTTGACTTTGTCCTGCATGTCACGAGCCCAGTACCGTGCACGGAATTTCTCTTCAAATGTTTGAAAGTCGTGTACTGCGCCCTCCACCACGAGCCACCAATCGTTCGCCACTCCCTTCAAGGCCGTTCCGATGGCGTGTCGAATTTCAGTATCTTCGATCCCACCTGCGATACAAAACTCGCGAAATTCTTTTGAGAATCGCATCGGCCTTTCCTTTCCGTCACCATTGTATGTGGGTGGCTTCTGCGCTGTCGTATACAACCGAGTGACGTTCAAACCCCCTCCAATAGTTTGTCCGAAACTCATTGACGTATTGGTTCTTCGTGTCGACTCTTCTAATTTTTCGATCCTTCTATTTTGGTTCTCGGTAATCTCTTGTGCTGCTCGGATTTCGGCCATCATTTCCTGTGTCCTTTTTTCCAATTTTTCCATAGTCACCTTCTGACCCGCGACCTTTTGTTGGATATAGTTATTCGTGACGTTCTGATTTTCCAGTATGTTTTCCTGCGCTTCTTTGATTTTTCTATCCGTCCGGCACTCTACTGCTGCGATCCCTTCTTTCAAAGCGTCCTTCGTGGACTCTCTCAGAATTGAGATTCTACTCGTACACTCGTCTCTTATTTGTTGCTGTACCCTTATCACCTCAGCGAATTTACCATCCATCTTTTCCTCCATCTTCTGGAACAGCTGTACGATCTGGCCCACCTCCACAGGATTCGGTAATACAGTCATCGTCCTGTCTGTAGGTATCGGTGTACTGCCGTCCTCCCCGTTTGTACGGCCATCCGCGAGCTCTTCTATTACATCCTCGTTTTCCTCAATCGATCTAATCGCAGAAAACCGCTGGATGTTCCTTCTATCTCTCCGTCGTCTGTCATCTAACAAATCTTCGGCTGTCGTAGATTCCCACTCCAATGTTAAACCACCTTCAGCATTCCCCTCCGGCCGATGCTGTTCCTCTAAGCTTTCCATCATTCTTAATTCTTCGATCTCAGTTGAGACATTTATATCTTCGTTCGGTTCCATGTCCTGAATTTCGCTGAATTTATTTTCTTAACGCGCGTCCTATTTAACCACTGCAGTCCTTCTTAGTTGTGTCGAGCCCCACGTTGGGCGCCAAATGTAACGTTTATTTCTCACGTTAGCATATATTTTTATTTTTCGTGGGAATTCGGGCTCGATCACAGGACTAATTAATTTAGACTTCTTAGTGGTTGACAATAGGCTTTTATTCCAGGAAAAACAATTTCGTGAAAACGGCACTTTTTAATTTCGGGCACTCGATTCTTATATGATGTTCGTCTAATTTCGGAATTTCAGCGATTATTTCGACGATTATGAATTATTTTCTGTTTACCTCTCTCAGGACTCTCATAGGCTTATCATTGTTCGTGCACCTTCGTGTTATGGTACGCTCGGTGCACAGATATTCTACACTCGTCGTTATTACGCTTCGCATTCGCTCTTTCGATAGAGTGTATGAACTCTATGTACAATTCTTTATCTTTCACGCTTCTCCCACTCACTCACTCGTCTTATCTGTTCTATGTTTAATGCTACTTATCCTAGATTTAATTAAAATTAGCCTATCCACTACGTTACTTAATTCTATCTTCTTGGACTCGAAAATCAGGGAATTCCCTCGATTTTAGTTATTATGATTTCCACTTATTTTCACATAAATTCGCGGAATTTCGGTGCTCGGGCTCCGGTTGCGTCGCTACGCTTCGGTGTTTCACTTCTCACACACACACCTCAGATTCTCAGTGTACAGAGTGTATGAACTCTGTTTATAATTCTTTCCCTTTCGCTCTTATTCTGTTCTCGCTCTTTCTCACTTCCACTCACACAGAGGATTCGGTCCCTTGATTTCCGCTCGTTTAAAAACCGCACTGTTCAATTTATTCTTATATAACTGGTTTTCTTATTTCTATGCACTACTCTAAATTAATAATACTTATCGACTACTGAATTCTATGTATTAATTCATCTATCAATCCACTCGATTATCTCTACTACCGTCCTAATGTGTAATCATGTAATGATCTTCACTTGTTTCGCAGATATTTTTATGCTCTCATGAGCTTTTCACTCGATTAATTTGTCTCACAATTTTCATACCTTGTTAATCTTCGCTAAACTGCCTAAAAGACAAGAGAGCTTCCTTGTCCCCGCACCGGCCTTTTATACGCTTCCCCTCGCCTCATTCCCCTCTGTACATTTTTCGTCATGATTTTTAAATCTAACGCCTTCCTTGGCTGACGCGGTGCGCTGTTGCCCCGCTCTCCGCCTTCCCCTCACCGCTTGGCAAAATCAGTTGGTCGCTGTCCTGCTGTTATGTCAGCGAGGGCATTCCGATGGCGTGACGTAGCACGTTTTTCAGGCGAGTTCGATGGCCTATTGCCCGCGAACTTCGGTATACTTGTACCGAGTCTGTCGCTCAGGTGTTTTTACATCCTCGAAATCTATACCGGCTCTTATAATCGTTCGACCTAATAACGTGGATTCGAGAGTATAACTCGATTATACTACACGATCATAATCGCTGCATCTATTCCTACGCTCTTGCGTGTAACTATGTTACAGGTCGAATAAGTGAGCATACAGAGGATTTTTAAAAACATCTAAACTCGGCGTAGAAGTAATATGGGACGGTAAAGCGTTCCAGAAATAAATGCCAGATATTGAAAACCCTTAATGGTATGTCACAGTACGATGTGTAGGGATGGCAAAGCTTGATCGAGGCTGCCTTGAAGGTCGTTCAACTGGGGTTGCCACACGAATAAATAATTCTTGAATGTAAGCTGGAGAACTTTGATGGACAATCCTAAACATAATAATACCAAGGATGTAAAGACGTCTTAATTTCACTGTGATCCAGCCAAGTTGACGCCTAAAGGTTGAGATGTGAGTGTTCCGTCGTAAGTCAAAGATAAAACGAATACAACAGTTGACAAGGCGTTCCAATTTTGTATTTAGCACATCCAATAAGATGTGGTAGACTAGGCAGCAATAATCTACTTGAGGAAAAATAAGAGAAGTGATTAGTAACTTCCTTACTTCCATGGAAAGAGCATTGCGATAAAATTTTAACTTGTGAATAATAAAATGAACTTTTTGTGATATATGCTGTACATGAGATTTCCAAGACAAATTACACTCCATAGTGACACCCAGATTGCGGGCTTCATTAACGAATGGAAGAATAACACCATTTAATGAGGTCGGTAATATTTCAGAGAAATCCAGCTGACGGGTGTAAGAATTACTACCTAGTATAAGAACCTTAGACTTACAAGGAAAGATAGTTTGGTGTCCCCCTCCGATTTTGATGAAACTCACTTATGTTGTAGAGCATCGAAAACTAAAAACATGTATTTTTTTTTATCGGTGGAAAAACATTTCTAAGGGGTGAAATCGCCCTTCAAAATTAGCATGTCGAGGGGTGATTTTGCAGTTTCACCCAGAAGGCGTCAACCGATTTTAATGAAACAAAAACCAAAATACTCCTCATTGAAGACAATCAAAATTCCACGTTAAGTTGAAAAAAAAATTCATTTGCAGGGGTGAACAACCCCCTGATTTTTTAATTTTCCACCCTACACAAAAAACTAACCAACCAAGTTGAACAGAACATGTACCATTTGGAAAGGCAAGTTGAAATAAAGTTGACGTATTTTTGCACATTCACAGGAAAATGAGTTTACGGGGGTAAACTACCCCTTATCCATTAGTACGTATATTTGTGCGTACATTCTTGTTTCTCATTATTTAAATGTCCGAATTGATTCAAAACATTCCTGTTAGCCGAAGTCAACGGCGGGCACTTCGCATGATGCTTTATTTATTATTAAGGGGGTGACCGGCTGGTACTTACAAGAAGGTCAGTTTGGTGTCCTCCTCCGATTTTGATGAAACTCACGTATGTTGTAGAGCATCGAAAACTAAAAGACAGGTATTTTTTTATCGGCGGAAAAACATTTCTAAGGTGTGAAATTGCCCTTCAAAATTAGCATGTCGAAGGGTGATTATGCAGTTTTACCCAGAAGACGTCAATCGATTTTAATGAAACAAAAACCAAAATACTCCTCATTGAAGACAATCAAAATTCCACGTAAAATTGAAGAAAAAAATTCATTTGCAGGGGTGAACAACCCCCTGATTTTTTTAACTTTCCACCCTACACAAAAAACTAACCAACTAAATTGAACAGAACATATAACATTTGGAAGCGCAAGTTAAATTAAAGATGACGTATTTTTGCACATTCACAGGAAAATGAATTTACGGGGGTAAACTACCCCTTATCCACTAGTACGTATATTTGTGCGTACATTCTTGTTTCTCGTTATTTACATGTTGAAGAGCTGCTTGCGTTCACTCTTTGTGCCAATTTTGTGCTTATCAATAATTTATCGTCATATGTTATCGACCTTTCGATTAGATTGTATTTCGATTCGGCGCAAATTTCGGAATAAGTCGATGATGCAACAGTCGTTCCATCTATAGAACATTGTCAATTATTCCAACGAAATGAATATGATCTTATTTTTTTGAGTAATCTAATCATACGCTAATATGATAAAAATACTTTCGACGCAGTAAGAGGTGTTTTCTACATAGGCGGCTATCTGGGACTGCGTATTATCTGCTGATATCGCATGTGGTTCAACAACAAGTCTTTCAATTATAAAAACCGCGGTACATACAGCGATCTTCAGTTGCTCATTTGAACGGAGTGCCAGTGCGTCAGTTATAATTTCTGATTTAAAAAATCAATAGACCATGAAAGTGAATCCAATCAACGTCATTAAACTTCTTTTGGCCACATTTGAAGCCATGAGGTAAAGCAGTCTTTCGAAAAAGTTCTGGTCGACTGCATGGACGATTATAACGGAGTTGAAATTATCGAGGAACAATCGCTAGATTTTCAAGAGCCATTCAAGCAATATGATGTTAACCCTGTCGAGGACGCTCTTTGGCAACAAGATGAAGGTCCAGTGGATTCTGATACTTGTTCTAAAGACGAACAAGACATAAGCTACGATTACAAACGCAAAACTATCGAATACTGGAGATCCGGTAAAAAGAAAAATTACAGTGTCGATACCGTCAGTCAGAAATTCAAAAAAGTCAAATCTGTACGACAATTAAAACGCTGGGCAAATCAAATGAACAAAGGTGGGACCTACAAGGAGAAATTAGCTCAAATCTCTGAATATACTTTGAAAAACATACAAGCCGCAGTAGATGCTGGTTTCATTTTTCATGATATCGACCTTCAAAAGTGGGCTCTACAAGCTCAAAAAGAGATAGGTCACGAAGACATTCGTTTTAAAGCTTCTCGTGATTGGCTTCGGAAGTTCAAGAAATCACATCGTATTGTGTCCAGGAAAATTAATAAATTCGTAACACGAAAGATTATACAAGACGAACTAGTTTTAAGGATGAATGCAGATAACTTCGTGAATGAAATTAAACCATATATTCAATAATATGGACCGGAAAACATATATAATTCAGATCAGAGCGGTTTTCAACTGGAAATCCACTCTGGCAGGGCTCTGACGGCTGAACGAACTAAACAAGTGCAATGTGTAGTACAATCCGTATCATCTACAACTCACAGCTACACTATCCAGCCAACCATAAATGCAGATGGAAAATTACTGTCATTCCTTTTTATCGTTCTAAAAGAGGGAAAGGGTGAGTTCGGCCCAATCGTGGAAAAAAATTTATTCAGGCCAGAAAACGTATTTTTAACAGTAACGAAATCCGGAAAAATTACTTCAGGTATGGACAAAAATGATTGCCAGAAGATATTGAACATATGATGAATTATACTATATCGATAACCAATATTATCCTATGTATAGAGCACTTCAAAGTTTGGTTGGAAAAAGTATCCTTCCCCAACACCGGCCGTGACAGCGTATTGTTGATAGACTCGTGGAGTGGACACTGCTCAGAAGTTGTTCAAAATGCAATAGCTCGGGGCAAAAAAACAATCATAAAGATAATACCTAAAGGCATCACAGGGAAAATCCAACCACTCGACGTTTTTGGTTTCCGAATATGGAAAAATTTTGTACATTTGTACATTGACATTTTTCCGACAGTGTATTATTACTTAATTCTGATATTAATTTACACTTGAGAAACAACATAATTAAACTGCAATCGCTCGCACACAATCAACTTTCATCACCCAGATATATAAATCTTTTCAAATATGCATGTTTCAAAAGTAATTATATAATCGATAAGCCAAACGAGTTCGACAATCCAGTGAGTTTTGGTTTCGGTCAATCATCTCAAGCACACTGTGGAGTACTAGATTGTAATAATATGGCCATCATCAGATGCTCATGGTGCAAGAAGTCATTATGCTTGCAACATTTTCTTGAAGAGTATCATTTCTGCACGACTTACGAACCATGATTGCTGCAAATTATGACAGTAATGTGCACGTTGATAAATTGTAAATGGAATGATAAATTATATTATATACTGTGGTGTATGTAGATGCGCAAGGCGGTAAGAATAAATGTGAGAGAATGGAGAGTGAGGAGAGCGATAGCACGGGACGTGAAAGGACGACAGTCGAATAAATGCGCTTGCCGAAACCGGTTATTTGTTATTTCTCGCCTATGTTCTCAGCTGATTGCCGCTGTTTCGAAATACAGCCATACATATATGCCATACAACCACTCAACCCCAGCAACATTCTGCAGTATTCTGTATTTGAACAAGCTATTTTTTTCAGTAAATAACGCGAAACTCGTGAATGGACCATTCTAATTGTAAGTAACAGCCGGTCACCCCCTTAATAATAAGCAAAGCATCATCTGAAGTGCCCCCCCGTTGACTTCGGCTAACAGGAATGTTTTGAATCAATTCGGACATTTAAATAACGAGAAACAAGATCGTACGCACAAATATACGTACTAATGGATAAGGGGTAGTTTACCCCCGTAAATTTATTTTGTTGTGAATGTGCAAAAATACGTCATCTTTATTTTAACTTGCGCTTCCAAATGGTATATGTTCTGTTCAATTTGGTTGGTTAGTTTTTTGTGTAGAGTGGAAAACTGAAAAATCAGGGGGTTGTTCACCCCTGCAAATGAATTTTTTTCTTCAACTTCACGTGGAATTTTGATTGTCTTTAATGAGGAGTATTTTGGTTTTTGTTTCATTAAAATCGATTGACGCCTTCTGGGTGAAACTGC
Source organism: Cylloceria caligata (assembly GCA_963942595.1). Classification (NCBI taxonomy): domain Eukaryota; kingdom Metazoa; phylum Arthropoda; class Insecta; order Hymenoptera; family Ichneumonidae; genus Cylloceria; species Cylloceria caligata. Next base: position 41,556,594 of record OZ012710.1, read on the forward strand.
ATAATCATCCCTTGACATGCTAATTTTGAAGGGCGATTTCACCTCTTAGAAATGTTTTTCCGCCGATAAAAAAACATACATGTCTTTGAGTTTTCGATGCTCTACAACATACGTGAGTTTCATCAAAATCGGAGGGGGACACCAAACTATATTTCCTTGTTAGTTAGAAATATTAAGCTTAAGACCATTTGCTACCGCAAAATTAGCAATAGCATGGACATCTTCAGATATCAACCTAATTCCTTGGTTGAGTTGTGACAGACAACAATCAAGATAGATTTGGGTGTCATCGGCAAATATCATGTGCTGTGAATTTTGTAGTACAGAACCGATGTCATTGATACACTATGAGAACAAAAGAGGTCCGAGAACAGAACCCTGCGTAACTCCAGACATCGTAGGTAGCCAGGCAGAGCAGTTGCCGTGATCATCGATGACTGCTTGAGTCCTTCCTGACAGATATGAGAAAATCCAGTCAAGAACCGAATAAGAAAATCCGATCTTCTTTTAAGAGAGCAGGTGCGGAACTGTATCGATTGCCTTACTAAAATCAAACAAAATTAGAATTAGAAATTAGAATCAAATATCTTATTGCCTTCTATCCAATCGATTAATTGTCTATGAACAAGCCGCTCAAGCACTTTTGACACTTCAGACAAATTAGCTATTGGTCGCGTGTCAAATTGTGGGAGAGGCTTATTTATTTTGGATAAAGGCCGAAGAAAGGCCCTCTTCCAGTACTGCGAAAACTCTGAACATACAAGAGAGAGGTTAATCATAGCCGTCAGAATAGGGCATGATACCGTAAGCGATTTAACTAAAGAAAACATGGAAATACCATCGGGACCAGCTGCATACGATGTTGAATTGGAGTTGCCAGAGATAACAAGACGCACTTGAGAGCATGTAATCAGAAAAACTAAACGTTGGACGAATTGGCTGGATATTGGAACTCAGCCTACAAAACTCATCATGCCAACACGGTGGCAGTTGACTGGATATTTCCGAATAGAACTCATGGAGTTCGTGCGGTTTAAAAAATTGAATGGGAGATGGAAAGATGACTTAACAAGGCCGAGTTTCGTCAATTCCTTCCATAATCTACTAGGGTCTGTGATGTTAGATTGCCTCTGAAGATGGAAATCATTTTTTGCTTGTCTGAGATCGTTTTTAAGCGTGTCTCTATACTCCCTAAATATCGCCATATCGAGTACATTACTCGATCTTTTCGCAAGTGTATATAAAACATTACGTTGAGCCATACGATTTTTCGAATCAGGTGTGAGCCACGATACTGGCGGCCGACATATACGGAATGAACGGAATGGAGCGTGATAGTCTAATGACGTGAGATACGCTTCGGATACTCTTTCAACGATCGTGTTAATATCAAATGGCATATTACCTATGAGACCGGAGTTAAAACTAAATCTAGCACTAAAAGGGAATAATTCAGTAATATTAAATATATGAGATAAGGATTCGCAAAAGCTGGTTTCGTTATAATTACGGTACGCTCGCCGTGAGATAATACGATCTTCAGGAGGCTCAACGTCAAGACGGTACACGAGTTCAAGAAGATCATGACCCGCTATGGATGGGGCTTCTGATTTGACAAAGGAATGTTCTTTTTCCTCATAATCAATAATGAATACATCAATCCATGTATCAGAGTCAGCTAGGTGATGAGTAGGTGCAGAATCATCAATATGAAATAAGAGAGAGAAAGCTAATTGGCGCAAGTATGACGATCGAAAATTAATGCTACTTAAGTCACAATTAAGATCACCTGCATTAATTATATTCTCATAAACGTGTAAAAAATTAGATAAGACTTGAATGAAGTTATCAAACATAAGTCCTTTTGGTCGCCTATACAAGAATATTCAGGCTACGTCCTCCTCGCTCGACGGCTACCAGCACGATCGCACAGGACTGTAGGGGATGATTTTCGTGTGTTATTTTATTCTTTATTTTTTTTTCTTGTTTAATTTTTTTTTTTTACATATAATGCGATTTATACGACCGAGGGACGGAGATAGAAGAAGTACGATAAGATAGAGAGAGTACGAAGAAGAGGAGAGCAACACATCCCACAACGGAGGGCTTCGGGATTTGCCTTTTTAACTGGACCGATATTTCACATCTTTCCCTGTCGGGATGTATCATTGTCCCGCTCGACGTACTAAATGATACGCGGCTTACTATCCTTGGTCGTCGTTGACTCACGGAAATCTATATGTCTCAGGGGGTCATCCGCGGGGCTACGCAACGCTTGTATTGTCTGTCGCTAATTTATACATCGTCAAGCTGAGGCGCTAGTCGCGGTCATCGTGCGACACAGATTTCCCCAATTAACCGAGTTTGGTGGGTTAAGTGGGGATCATAGTTCACGGGCACGCATGCCGAACGGACCTCGAAGCTTTTTCCCGGTGACCGTCGAGCGAACAAGACGTAACGTATATTGTATTTGTGTCCCGCTCTACTTTTGACATCACTTAAACTACTATCGAGGCAAAGAAGGGTAGCGTTGTCTCTCTCAAACACAAGGCGGAAACTAACATCTTACCATTCGCCACTGTACGAAAGGAAATCAAGGAGGGAATCTTTCAACGCCTTGTTATGCTGGTACCGAGTAATTGGATTATTCGGTAGTCGGTATAATATTAAAAGTTATTATTTTTTGGGATCGTTTGCCGATAAGGAGATGGATCTCGAGTCAAAGATGGAAACGCGAATTTATATAAAAGGAAGTATTTATTATAAGCAACGGTAACTTTCCGTTGCCTATTTATATATCAAAGTAAGAAGTACAATAATGCGTTGTTTCGAGTATTAAACGAGGAACCAACCGTTCTCTTTTCAATGTAATTTAATACTGTCTTTTCGTAAAGCAGTTGCTAACTGTCTTCACGAAAATCCCTTAATTCGCAATTTTAGCGTTAGCCTATCGCCGAACGCCAAGCGAGTCGCTCATGCTGCGTCGGCGTTCTTGGGGTCGTTCATACGATCGGGCATTGGACTTCGTTTCTTGTCTTGAACGAATTCCAATGTTTCGTTACTATGGAATATTCCCGAATATACTAAATACGGAGTGGAATATTCCGCGGCACAACATCCCTCCCCCCTTAAAAGGAAAAATTTTTTCTTTAAAAAATTTTTTCTTCGATTGGTTTCTCGTATTTCCTCTTACAATTTTACTGTTTGATGTTATATAACAATACAATAAAATGTTTAATTTTTTCATTCGTTGACGATGAAGTTTTCCTCTGCTTCTTATCGTCTTTCGTGCCGAGCGAGTCGTTCTCGGTTGAGGGGACGGGTGCATAACCTGGCCAGCTCGGATCGCGGTTGCTCTTCTGGCTGTTGTCGTCCGATCGGCTCGAGGTTGATGTTTACCTCGGCTGTTGCCGGGGTCGTTGCCTCGCTTGTCCTTGTTGGTGTTCGGTTTCGTTGATACCTATAACATTTAAACAGAACATAGCCAACCAAGGCTATCGGTGCTACTGCACCCAGTGAGTAGAAACTCAGATTATGGATGCGTTGCATCCCGTCTCCGTCGGTATTGAGGTTGTCCAAGATTTGGTCGGCTCGAGCTCCGAGCTTTTGAAGCTCTTCCGGGTCTCGCAGCACGCTCTGCAGTGGACTTGTCCTCTCGGTCTGCTTAGGGGGTGCCTGACCTTCAATTTCCGTTAATTTTAAATTGAACGATGGAAGGTAGTTTTCCCTGATGACCTGCGACGTTCGCCCGATGGTTCTGAGACTGAAATCTCGGGCGGTTACTATACATATGCCTACCAAAGCCAGTATGCCCGAATTGTGTAATATTTCGTGTTGAATGGGAACAATTTTTCCGCAACTTATTCCTACTGGTTCGGGGATTGGCGCGACGTATAGCCATCGCCCTTGCTGTTGCATTGGGACGACGAAGGGATGGGTTATATCGATGACCCTTTTTGCACAGTTTTTGCCGTTATCGGTGTCCATTTTTGCGTAGATAAGGACCTCGCAGGGTGCGTCGTTCGTAATCGGAATTGTAGGGTGTGTTGGAGGGCAAATGTATGATTTGTCCAGTACCTTACAAATTTTTACGTCGTCGGCTGTCATCCTGAGGTATCTGCGATTTTCGATATCTATGACTACGCGATTCTCGGTCGTATCGATGTAGTAGTGTCTACCATTGTCCGCTCGCATGGGTATAGGATATACTTTCTGTATGCTATACTGTTGCTGCCCGATCAGCGGTATATCCAGCACGAGTACTACCGCGTTGCCTTCGCTGTAGGCCCTGGTATCTGCCAGTCGCATAAGTGTTGACGCTTGGTCGTGTGCTATGGCTACTGGAAAACTACTGCCTGGCGGTAGGTGTGGTAGTGCTTCGACGAGGTGCTTGACGAGTGTGCGTGGTAGCAAGGACGTTGCGCTGGCCTTACCACTAGCTAAATCGTCCACTAGCCACACTAGCTCCTGTACGTCGCTTAGTAATGCTTCGACTGCAATACCTAATGCGTTGAGCGTCTCGTCTAAGTGTTGGCATCTCTTCAAGTAGTATATGTCGCTGTTGAGCGTGCGGTTTACAAGCTGCATTTGGGCCAGCAGCGTCTGTTCGTTAGCCTGTATATGATGTGCGCTTTCATTGAATAGGCTGAGCGTGGTTTTTATGATCTGGACTTGGTTTTTCAGCCCTTCCTTCAGGGTCTGTTGTGACGCCTTAAGATTCTTTATTTCTTCATGTAGCTCCCGTGCGTCGGCAGCGTCCATGTTTCCGGTGATGGCCTTTATTATGCTTCCTAGGCCGTCTATCAACCCTCTGCGCTCTCTGACGGGGCGCGTCCCGAGGAGGTCGAATATGGTCAATACCCCTATCTCTATCCTTTTCTTCATTCGTAGAACGGAGTCGTTGAGGATGGGGCATATGTCGTTGATCCGAGTTTCACCTTCGCACAGTTCGGTGAGGCGTTGTAGATTTTCGCTGATTTCTACTTCTCGCTGCATTAGAGCGGCGAGGTCCAACCTGATAATCAACCGCCACGTCGATTGGATTATCTTGAGACTTCCGATCTCTTCGTAGTAGATTCCCGGGTTGCTGGTAAACGTGCTGACGATGTAGTCCGGGGGACGCTGCGTGGCTTTTGTTAGTCCACCTTTTGCTGCTATCAGCCTGTAATGAGGTAGGAGAAAAACGTGAGAATGCTTACTGCGTTTGTTCTCCTTCCTTCCTAGAGCGGCCTCGCGGGTTTCGATGTGCGAGGGCTCTTTGGCACATTCTTACTCTAACCGTCCGCTCTACCGCTTCGTTCTTAACTATGGCCTTTCTGATGAAAGACGCGGTGAATGGCGTTCTGATCTGCCGTGGGGGCGACCTCACGCCCGGGCTGCTGCGGAGTGAGGTAAGCATTTTATTTTGGCCGGGAAAAGTCTTTTCTTTTCCTTTTCTTGCTTTTGATTCGTTATTTTGTTCCAGGAAGCGTATTTCCCGAGCGTTCCGGCTCGGCTTCGCCCGGGTTGGGAGATTACTTTTATCGCTCGGGCGCTGGGGGTTCGTCGCCGTCGGGAGGCCGGCCGCCAACGAGTCGACGCTCTATGGGACGACGGCCACTACGCCGACGAGGATTTCCCCGAGGGCGCTCTCGGGCTCGGACGTCTCTTCAAACAGGATGCACCTAGAGATCGCTATCCCTGCCCGTTTTGTAGGCGGGTTTTTTAATAAATGAACCAAGTTTTCTGCCGTACTTTGTTTGTCATTGAAGTTCCTTACCTTGCGCTTCGAGAAGCTCCCTACCCACATTTATTTAGTTTTATTAATTCTTTATTATTAATTATGAATTCGAGGCGTCTTGGTTCGGCCGTGCTATGCACCGTAATTTGCTAGCGCATCCTGGACGGTAAGTATACATCTTTTCTTTGATGCGTTCCTGGTAGCGGTCCTATTTTGCCGACCGTTACTTTCTCGAGGGACTTCGATGGGGTGTCGATTACCCTCATCGGCACTCATTCCCTTTTCCTTCAATTATTTTCAGGTGGTCATCGGCAGTAGTAGTGGCTACGCCACTGTGGCAGTCGCTATACTCTTTTATAACGCTGTCTTCGTCTGCGCTGCTGGAAGTTCGTGGGCTACGGGCCCCGCCGTGCCTCGCTTCCTCAGCAGGCCTTTGCGGTGCTCTGTCCGCAGTTTCTTCGCTCGATGTGCCCACCGGTAGCTCCGCCGTTGGGTCGCTCTCTGTCTCGAGCGGCCTTGCAACGTTTGCCTTTCGCGGCCATCCGCGCTTCGCGGGTCTGCCATGCTGTGCTGGGCCCGCACTATCCTTGTTGGCGGTGCTCGCAGTCTTACCAGTGGCCTGCGTATGTAGCTTGCGTGGTCTACCCCTTCCCCGACCGCACGGCTTTTCGGCGGGGCTGTGGGGTTCAGTAGAGCGTTCTGCAGGCACGCTGCGAATCTCTCTGTCCTCTTCTGGCGCATTGGCCAGAGCGGCCTCTCTTTCTGCCGCGTTGCCAGGCTGGCCCGGGGTATTCTCGGCTCTCCGCTTTGTGCGGCTGTCCGTACCCGGCAGCATGCTGTCCTTTTCTTTCTCGTGGGCGAGCTTGGTCCCTCGCTCCGACGAGCTACCACGGCTGTAAGAGGTATCCTCGGCCCTCCGCTTTGTGCGGTCATTCGTTGTGCCGAGTTACCCCGTGGTGCCGTCCTTTTCCGATCCACGGATTTTATTCTCTGCTCTCTCTTAGAAGACTTCGCGTGGTCGCGTATATGCGACTCGGAGCGTCTACATCTGTATTTCTTTTTTCGGCTTTATTCATTTTACCGGACCCATGCCCCGATTTTACTTTCTTTCCAGGCAAGGGTTGCAATTCTTGGTCCTTCGATCTGACCCTAAAGGGTGTGCGATACTGCACCTCGTGCGTGTGCTGTCGCTCGTTCCCTTGTAGATAGAATACACGCTTGTATTCGCACATTATTCCGGCGCGAGCTGCTTGCTTTTCGCTGCCGGGGGGCACCAAGTCGGGCTTCCGTCGTTGCTGTGCGAAGCGTTTGGCCCCCGTGCTCGTTGAGCGTACGCGTAGTGCCTTGACCTGCCGGCTCCGTACGGCCTTCGCTATCTCCGACGGCTCGAGTGTCGCCGACGGCTGTTGCACTTCTCCGTCGTTTTTATAACCATATAAACTCACTTTATTAGGTTTTGACGGTGTGACACGGAATCTCGCTACTTTTCCTCGGCTGATTCCGCTCCTCATAGGTAGTCCGACAGATTTATTCTCCTTGGCGGCATCCGTGTTAGACCCGTTTCCGTAAAGAGAATTTGTCTTCGTAAGCAGGCCTATGTATTTGCACGTGGCTGCAGTTCTACCGCGTGGTGACGAATTTATCCTCGTCGCGCCGTCCCTTAGCGGCATGCAGTGCCCATACAACTTGAGCATCTCGCCATGCAGGATATCCGCTTTATGCTGCTTGATAAAATCCATGCCAAGTAGTCCGTTGACCTTCAACGGCACATCGTTCGGAACGATGTGGAACCAATGCTCTACATTTAGAGCCGGTGTCTCGAGAATAATTTTAGCTATCCCGAGGGGGGTGAATTTTTCTCCTGCAACACCCTGCAGTTCCACGGAGCACCTGCTCACCATGGTTTCGGGCTTGAGGCAGCCTTCCTTGATTATGCTGCACTGCGCTCCGGTGTCCGCTTTAAGGGTGAGTACCCCGGTTGTGGCCAACGGTGCATCGATGTCGAAGTCGCTGGCGGTGGCACTCGACGCCGGCAGCGTCACTTGTAGGAGCCGCAGCGTTGTTTCCTTCTGCTTGCGTGCAGGTCTCTGCTGGACAGTTAGCGTATTTATCCTCATGGTTCCCAGCGGGCTGGCATCGGTCTTCGATCGACTTGCACTTGCATTTACCATGGACCTTTCATTCTTGCCCCCTGAGTCCCTTCGACGTTGGGGATGCTGTGAAGACTGGGCAGGATCGCTTTTGTTCTGCGACAATCTTTTCCTGCAGTCTTTCCACATGTGGCCCCTTTTTTGGCAATAGTTGCACACGACGTCAACGTTGTGAATGGATGTATTCTCGCTGGGCATCGGTAGACTTACTTTTCCCGATCTGCGGGTGCAGTCTCGAGCCACGTGCCCTGGTTTCCCGCAGGTGAAACAGTTCTCGTTCTGCTGGGATGGTGCACCTTGGGACCTTCTGGGGTGGCTTATTGCTCCACCAACCCCTCCCTTTGGCTGCACCATGTTGGTGATCTCGATGGCTCCGGTTACCGACTCGTGGAGGGTGGCGTAATTACGAGATCTCACCAGAATTTGGACCTGCCCATGCAGTCCATTTTCGAAGTTGGCTTGGGCGCTCTTCCGTGTTATTTTTTCGACGATGCGCATCTCCAACATCGAGGTGGCTTCCTCGCAGAGTTTTTCTATTATATCGACGGTGATACGCTCAGTCCTGGCGGCGTATACCGCGATGTCCTCACCCTGGCCCTGCCGGAGGGAGTTGAACTCTACTTGTAACGCAGGCAACGACTTCCGCTTTCCGTACAGGGCCTCCAGCTCGGTTTTAAGCTGCGCTACCGAGTGGATGACTTTGTGCTTAATCTCTCTGGACGCCCGTCCCTCGAGCTTGCTGCTGAGCACTAGTTCCAACAGGATGTCTTGATCCTGGGGCGCTACACGCTTAAAAACAGTCTCGCATGATCGTAAGAAGGCATCTAGTTCGTCAGCGTTGCTGCCGTCGAAGCGCTTTATATTTTTCAAGGCCAGCCCCAGGTCGAGTGTCCGACTCGGTGTTTCCGACACCCTCCGTTGTTCCCTCTGGAACACGGGATCCGCAGGGGAATAATCCGATTCTTCAAATCGGGTTTGCCTCGACCGCGGACGTGGTATTGGACGTTCTTCCAACCCTGTATTTCCCAGCCTCCGCGATAGTTCGGCGTTTTGCTCTCGTAGGGACCGGATGAGTTCGTACTCGTCCGCACCTACCTCGTTGAGCTTGTCCGCCAAGTTCCGTCTCGCCGACGGTGTTTCGGCCTCCCTGAGTTCGCGATCGAGTTCGCGTTAGCCTCTATCGTGCTCACGCTGCAGCCTCTCGCACTGGCGTCGCGCTCTTTCAAGTTCGCGTTGGCTTCGGTCGACCGCTTCCAACCGATCGCGTACTCTCGCTGGTACCGACCGGGCTGTCGTACCGGTAGCTGCTGAAAAACTCACACGATCTATGGTTCGCATGTTTTCTATTTCTCGCTCAACCATGTCCTCGGTGATGCGTTCAGGCGTTTGCTCGCCAGTGGCCATATTAAGCAAGTCGTCGCTAACGTTGCTGTCATGATCCCCGAATGACGCACCCCTACGTGGGTTTACGCTAAACTGGGCCGTCAGTCTGTCCGCCAGGGCCCCTTGTCTGGACGAAGGGATTCGCCCCGACGGCGAGAGCTCGAATAGCGCCCTGCGCGCTTCGTAAACGATGTCTCCTACTGCCGCAGCTAAACCGGCTGTAGGGTCTACTTCTTCGCCGGGCAACGTCGTCTCTAGCGAATTGCCCCTATTTCTTGGTCGGGCTCCTCTAGGATCTGACATGCTTGCAAATTTCTCGGCTAACTCTACTTTAGAATATTCCCAAATATGTATTCTACACTGGCTTCGGCAAAATTATTAATTTTGTTTTTTCAAAATTTCAAAATATATTTGTCCCTGACTGGCTTTGATTTTTATCGGCAATATGTACTAATAACGTAACCGCCACTTACAGTATGATGATCTGGAAGGCGGTCCTTTCCATTGCGATGTCCTCGGGTGCTGTTCCTTCGGTGCTGTAGACCCGTTGTCTCTTAGCTTTCCTCGAAGGTTGGTCCAGTTGTCCTCCCTGGTACCGTTGACCCGTATCTCCGTTGGTTCCTGGGTTCGTCCTTGGTGCGTCGCCAATGGTTGCGCGACGGCTTCTTCTCGAGCAGCTGCTTTGCGTACTCGGCTGCACACTTTGTGCGGTTTTCCGCGACTTGACGTGACACCGTCAATCGGGACTTTAAACGGTTGACCGATACGTCACCCCGCACCGACGTTCACTTCACGGCTTCGCGTTAGATTAGTCGGGTTTTCACGAACTACACTGGTGTCCTTGCACGCGTCGTAGTCGTCACTTCAGAGTATTCTCAACTTTGTCCAAAACACTTTTGTCCTAATAAATCACGAATCACTTAACTTCGGCAGATCCCACCTCTGCCACCAAATGTTATGCCGGCACCGAGTAATTGGATTATTCGGTAGTCGGTATAATATTAAAAGTTATTATTTTTTGGGATCGTTTGCCGATAAGGAGATGGATCTCGAGTAAAAGATGGAAACGCGAATTTATATAAAAGGAAGTATTTATTATAAGCAACGGTAACTTTCCGTTGCCTATTTATATATCAAAGTAAGAAGTACAATAATGCGTTGTTTCGAGTATTAAACGAGGAACCAACCGTTCTCTTTTCAATCTAATTTAATACTGTCTTTTCGTAAAGCAGTTGCTAACTGTCTTCACGAAAATCCCTTAATTCGCAATTTTAGCGTTAGCCTTTCGCCCGAACGCCAAGCGAGTCGCTCATGCTGCGTCAGCGTTCTTGGGGTCGTTCATACGATCGGGCATTGGACTTCGTTTCCTGTCTTGAACGAATTCCAATGTTACTTTGCTATGGAATATTCCCGAATATACTAAATACGGAGTGGAATATTCCGCGGCACGACAGCCTTTTCGAGGTTTCCCGGATTACCAGGACATTGCACCGTTATCGTCCCGGTGAGCTCTTTTTCCTTCCACGGTCTTTCGCCATTATTTTATTATTTTATCATTCAATTTGTTGACTATAAATTTCTTCGAGCTTGGTCACACCTGCGACTCTGATGCATTGTGTGCAGAGTATTAATTTGTATCGGGAACCGCGGCGTATATGGAGTGTAACCTCGAGATCGTGTTATTGGTAGAAACCGGGAGAAAGTCTTTGAGTTAATTAATTGTATTTTTTTTGGCTGACGTATTGGAAGCGTATCTCGTTTGGTGCAGCTGTTCGTTGATTTTATTATTTCTGTGATTATTGGTAGTATTGTTTATTGTTATCATTATTATTATTTTGGACGTCAGTCATTTAATTAGGGTTTTCTCATTTTTATTTCATATAATTTGGGGGTCTATTAATCATTATTCATTCTCGACTTATTAGCCGCTGCTTGCCTGCGATTTTCGAGATAGGAGATTCGAGCTAGTCGAAGCTCGCGTACGTGACCTCCCGACGTCCCGTTGTTATGGTTTTTGGATGTATGAGGGATTAGCCCGAGATAGGCCGTATCGCGAATTGTGCGCAGAGACAACCAAGCATTGGATTTTGTCTGTGAATATTGTTCGAAATTCGAAGCGAGCGAGATAGGCTATATAACATCTACAGTGTATGAGAGTGAGAGAGAGGACGGGATAATTGGCACCGCCGAACTAATGATTAAAACTAAGATACCTAACTAGATTTAGACAATTGTTAAAAAGAGACTAATTTTACGGGACGTTTTGTTGGAATTCTAAATCGATGTTTATTGAAAATTAATACTCGTTTGCCAGGAATAAAGAAGTTTGTAAGTCCCGTACCTGCTGTTGTTGTTTTAATTATTTATTGGTATTATTTTATTAATCTGACCTTATTCATTGTTCTTGTCTGGTATATTTATTGACAATATTTTATTGATTGACTTTATTGATTGATTTTAATGATTTGTTGTAATTAATTGATTTCATTCGCCTTTTATTCGAGAATAATTCTTTACTTGACAGTCCGAACCACCCACTCTGCCTCGAACAGCTGTAGCTAGCCTGGGTTGAGTCTGGCCGAACATCTCGTTATTTTTTCTTCCGGCACGTAAGCGCCTGGCGCCCATCTCGAAAGAGTAAATTAAAGGAATGAAAAATAGCTTGGGCCAGCTATAGGTAACGTGGTACGTTGAGGAGCAAAATTACGTTACAATACTGAAGCAAAAAGTAGCTTCTTCGCATTGGAATTGGTAATTTCAACGATCAAATATTCTGGCGCATTGGAAAACTAATTCGGAGAAGACGCCAATACTTTTGCTTTAAGGGAATTATGGATGCAGCAAGCAACCCCAACTCCTTCTTTGCCTTCTCGATCGTTGCGAATAAGAAAATATTCGTTGATGCTTACTAGGTCGTCAGCAACGTAAGAATGAAGCCATGTTTCGCATATCGAAACTATATGGTAGCTTCGTTCAATTATGGTTGATTGAATAAGTTCAATGTGACTACGAACAGAATAACATTGAATTGGGCAACCTTTAAAAGCGACGAAGATGGTGAGGGGAGCAAAAGAACCGGATTTGACTGTGGTAGTCAAACTAATTTTTGCAGGTCAGTTTCTTAAGTAATGATAATTGGCGCTTGCCCATCTCCTTTACGAACATGAATCTTGCCAGATCGAACCCACACATATTTATAGTTGCATTCAGAAGCACGAGTTTTAGTGAGACGTAGAAGCTTGTAGACTGCTGCAGGAAGAAACTCATAGATAAATACCACTCCTTTACTGTCCAAACCAAAAACTTCTCTGAGGGACAGATTCTTTTTGTTCGCTTTTTGTCGATTATATAATCCTTAACCTGGTGAGATTTTTATGTCAATATCAAAGACTTCGATATTCTCTGGCTCAGCGCTGATGAAGAAGATTCACTTTCATTTTGCCCAATAGTCAAAAAATTCCTCTTTGTATTGAAACAACGAAAGTCTAGAACATCACCAAGAAGGTTTGAGATTGCGAGGGCATGAAAAACTTTTTCAACTATTACCTCGTTAGAATCGTCAATAGAGAGAGGCACCCCGGAAATAGTTATCTCAGCAGAGAGAAACGATGTAATCGCCGAAACTGAGGAGTTAGCTCTAATTATGGCAAGTTCAGTTAATAGGTCAGCATTCTGCTGAGATAACTGAACATTGTCTGCTTCGAGGCGTGCAATTCTTAACTCATGCGCTTCTACTAATTTTGTATGATTTTGGATGCAATTTAGCCTATCCGTGTGATCATTATTGACAATTGTCTGCTGAGCAATGAAAGCACAGAGATTGGTATGCATGGTCATGAGAAGTTCTCTATCTGACATGTTGAGCACGTGTTGCTGACTCGTAGGTGAACACTGCCGCGCAACGTTCGTAACATCAACTGGCGAACCGATTAAATCTTCAGACGTATCTAGTGTGCGTCGATGATCCTCGTGAGATGATTGCTGTATATTCGGAGATATCATTAAAGTAGAAGCAGAACGTTTAGGGAATGACGGTGGTGATCGCATCAAATTAAGCATATTAGAAAGATGCAAAGCACAACAAGCGTTAGCTGATTTAGACGAGAGATAAGCTTTACCGCAACCAGGGTGAAAAGATTTCAAACAAATTGAGCACGAGGCACTGTTATTTGCAATGCGCTTGTTGCACTTGTCGAACTTAAGATAAGACATACAGAATGCTAGATAACTAGAATACAGATAATAAAATATTGCTCCGCACAATGCCTCCTTCAAGGTTGGCACGATAATGCTACGACGCGTGTATACAGAGAAGATAGTGCATACACGTGCTCGCACACAATTAACGTTCACAAAGTAAACAAAGATAGAGCGCGGTAGGAGTCCAGTACGCTCGTTGTTGAGATATGTATAAAGGCATACGTATATCAGAAAATAGCTCGGCACCTGCACAGTGAGAACAATCGAGGCACTGCAGTGCACGTATTGTAACGGTATTAAGTGTTAACATTACCCTAAAAAGGGCTTGTTCGGACTCGAGCAGGAAGGAAAGTAATTTTAGGCTTTTGTAGTAGGTAGAAGTAGGGTTTATTCAAAGAAACAGATAAAAATTGTGTGATACATCAGAAAATAAATAGAAAATTCAATTATCTAACCCTTTTTTCTCGGTATTATGGCTACCTCGCGCCTTACATTCAATTAATCCCGGGCACACGAGTGCATTTATAATCGTGTCCGCGGGTGAATTTAAAGAATATGTTTTATAATTAATATGTGCTATGATATGAGAGAGAACGTTGATAAATAATATATTCCTAATGTGAGAGTATTCTTTCACTCAAATTGATTTGACAACAGAAGGATAAACGCCGCTTGATAATTTCTATCTGTTCGTCACGATCCCTAGGTAAAGGCTTAGCATGCCCACCGTCGGTACCTAACCGGCTGTCGCTTGATTTTACCGCTGAGTGGTTCAATTTCCAACGCTACAGGCCCGTTGGTGGGGGTGGATATATGTATTTTTTAAAGGTCGACTTACGCGTCCACCCGTCCGCCGTTACGATCTGGCGTCGGTGGGATGCATTGTGGGTGCATGCGCAGCTACTTTATCTCCCAGGGCCGTACCCTGTGCATTTATCGCCTTTTTATATTTTTCTTTTTATCTACGTTTATACAGGGTGTCCGCCGGGAAGGTATACTACTTTGTTTGTTTATAATGTTTGATTAAATGAAAGAGAATGGATCTTATATTGATAAATGTTTTACTTAATGTCGGCAATTATGTATGGAATACAATATCAGATAAATGTCCGCCTCTGTTAGCCTCACAAATGCGAGCCCTTTTGAGCACATTTTTCATTACATTCTCACACATTTCACGCGGTATTTCATTAATTTCATCACGAATATTTTGTTTGAGTTGCTCAAGCGTTTCTGGTTTGTTTGCATAAGCCTTGCTTTTTAGATATCCCCACAAAAAGAAGTCCGGAGCAGTCAAATCAGGCGACCGTGGAGGCCAATCAACATCACCATTTTTTGAAATAACTTGTTGTGGAAAGAGGTCTCGCAGTAATTCCATTGTAATCCTGGCTGTATGCGATGTGGCACCGTCTTGTTGATACCACATGTTAATCAAGCCCAAAGCATGCAGTTGTGGCGTTAAAAAGTTTTCAATCATATCACGATATCGCTCCCCATTTACAGTTGCCGTTACGCCGTTTTGATTTTCAAAGAAGTAAGGTCCAATGATTCCTCCTGACCAAATTGCACACCAGACTGTCACTTTTAATGGATGTAAAGGTGACTGATGAATAATTTGAGGGTTTTCCATTGCCCAAAACCGACTATTCTGTTTATACACATATCCATTTGTTTCTCCCAAAAATTTCACGTAACTTTCTCATCGTCACAGTAATCGTTGATTGATTTTGATAAAATGTTTTAACGATTAAAACACGTTGGTTTATCGAATATTTTTCCATAATAAATTTGCCACTTGTCTACTTCACGACTGCCAAATATGAACTGTCAAGACTAACGTTTACCAAAATGGCGGCAAAACAAAGTAGTATACCTTCCCGGCGGACACCCTGTATTATGATTAGGCCTTTATTATAAATATTATTTATAGGCCTTTGCCATACTGATAGTTATATTCCGTATTTTAATGGGTCGTAATTATTTTAGTTTTCGAGAGCCTAGCCCGTGTATTTAGCTGTTCTCGGCTGCCCGAGTGAGAGAAAGAGAGACAGAAATAGATCGCTCTGTTGTTGTTTGGGTCAGCGGTGCGTTGGCCTCGAACGCAGCACCGGCTCAGCTGCTTCCCGTCAAAGATGTATGTCAGGTACCACAGCTGGGCTCTCTTGGTACCAGTGCGGCTGCACCTAGCGAGGATTGGCTGCTTTTCCTTCCTGGACTTCTGCGTTGGCGGGACCTGCGAACAAAACTGTTCCCCGAGTGCCGAAATTCTGGTCTTTTTATACCAGAATCCCCTCCAGCTGGCCCATGCTTTTAGTATGACTATAGTTGGTGGTGGTCCTGTAGCCCATCTCCTGTAGCCCACTGGTAGCCTTGGTACTTTTTGAAATTCGTCGTTGGTCTTTTAACGTTTCGTTATTCGTGCTCTTTGAAGGGAATAACGGGACTTGGTCACCGACGTGCCGGCCTCCCTTGTGTGAGTGACGCTCGGTAGCAGTGCTTTGTTGTGTGCGTACCGAGCGTCGTGAGTTGCCGAGTATAGGCCGCTCTTATTTGGTGTGTATAACGCGCGGTAGCGATGCCTTAGTGTGTGCCCCGCGCGTTATTAGGTAGCCCGTACGTTACATTGTCCCCCGATCCGAGGGGAACCTGTAAACCGGTGAACCGAGTATCTCTGCGATGTTGTCAGTCTCTCTCTTTCTCTCACTGTCGTCTTCTACCGTGCTATTCTATTCTTGTCGTTATCTTTTCATTCATATCTTGATCATTTATTACTTATCAGGAGTACAAATTGAAAATGCGGGATTTTTTTCTATTTTTGAACGTTTATTCTGAAAAAATGGTAACAAATGAATTATTCAAAGTATTGTCCATCGCTAGCCACAACTTTTTCCCATCTTTCTGGCAATTTACGGATACCGTCGCGAAAAAATTCGGCCGGCTTGGCTGCTATCCAGTCATCGACCCATTTTTGGGCTTCTTCGTAAGAATGGAAGCGCTGGTCAGCTAGGCCATGTGTCATCGATCGGAAAAGGTGGTAATCGGAAGGAGCAATATCTGGGCTATACGGCGGGTGGGGTAAGACTTCCCATTTCAGCGTTTGTAGGTATGTTTTGACCGGCGCTGCAACATGTGGCCGAGCGTTGTCATGTTGCAAAATTACTTTGTCGTGTCTTTGCTCGTATTGTGGCCGTTTTTCTTTGAGTGCGCGGCTCAAACGCATCAATTGAGTTCGGTATAGTGCTCCTGTGATGGTTTCGTTCGATTTCAATAGCTCATAATACACCACACCCAGCTGGTCCCACCAAATACAGAGCATGAGCTTGGCGCCGTGAATATTTGGTTTGGCCGTCGATGATGATGCATGGCCGGGGTAACCATATGATTTTTTGCGCTTCGGGTTATCGTAATGGATCCACTTTTCATCACCAGTGACAATGCGATGCAAAAAACCCTTCCGTTTTTGCCGTTCGAGCAGCAGTTTGCATGCAAAAAAACGGCGCTCGACGTCTCTCGGCTTCAGCTCATACGGCACCCAATGTCCTTGCTTTTGGATCATTCCGAGGGCTTTTATACGATGGGAAATGGCTTGTTGTGTCACTCCCAATGAATCTGCGAGCTCTTGTTGAGTTTGACACGAGTCTTCATTGAGTATTGCCTCCAATTCAGCATTCTCAAACTTTTTCACTTGGCCCGGCCGCTCTTTGTCCTCAACGTCAAAATCACCACTTCTAAACCGCACAAACCATCTCTCGCACGTTGAAACCGATGGAACATGACTCGGATAAGCCTCGGAGACCAATCGATGTGCTTCAGCAGCACTTTTCTTCAAATTAAAGAAGTAAATTAAAACTTCCCGCAAATGCTGTTTTGTTGGCACGAAACTCGACATATTGAGAGCTCAAAAAAACTATGAATTTGACACTGCGACAAATTGACACATACTGAAAATTAAAGCTATAAGACGTAGCTTTGACATGAACATAGTCACAGTACTGCCTGATGCGTATAGCGTTAGTAACGCCATCTGTTATCAAACCCGCATTTTCAATTTGTACCCCTGATATTATTATTATATCTATATTTTTTTATTTTTACAGTTCTATTCTATCTCCCTAACTCTCCCTGTTTCATGTGTAATTCCTTTACTTTTTATGATATAGGTTAGATGTAGATTTCTACATAAATTATGGGAAACTTTTTTTTTTTTTTTTTTATAGCTAAGTTCCTCAATTTTGAACTCTTTTGGACTTTCATCATCCTTATTATTTTATTTTAGGGTTCTTATACTATAAATAACGGGTACTCGGCTTTTACCTACATATCTGATTTTTTTAATTTTATTCAGCGATACAGTAGTAAAAATTTGAGCTCTACATTCTTTTCTACATAACGTCTAGTCTTATCCTTATCTATAATAGTTGGTACATGTTTGTTTGTTTGTATTTACGTTTGGTCGAAATATGTATATATATATATATTTTTTTTTTTAATTTTCGTCGACTTCGAAATTCTCCCAGTCGACGTCATTTTCGGTTCCCTCCAACATCCTCTCTTCGTCACCCTGGCTACCCGATCCGTACCCAGAGTCGGTTGACGGCTCCTCCAGGTGAGGGTCGATCCATCGACCTCCATCTGTTCCACAGTCGAAAGTTTGAGGGTTGTCCGCCCGGATTCCCACTCCAAGGCGGATCAATTCCTCGCTGAGGATCGTAATTCCTCCGCCTGCGTTGTTGCGCCACATCTCCACCCATCTGGCCTCAGCTCCGGTGTGGTGGTGAAATACGACTATGCTCCAGCCTCCTCCCTGGAGCAGGTGGTGTAGCTGCTGGACATCATGATCCGTCCAGCTACCATGGAGGGGGCCGGTCTGGTGGAGGCCCACCGGTATGGCCTGAAACGCCATGTTGTATGCGTGGTCTGGTGGTATAGAGCACTCACTTATTGTAGCTGCCACGTCCACACCGATGTCCCCCAACTAGATCAGCATCCGGCCGTTCTCCTGAGCCTCTGAGGTGATGAGGGCCCGGTAAAATTTGCCTTGCTGGCGACAGAGAATTGATGCCCCTGGATACGCGTCTTTGGGGTGCAGGAGTTCAGCTTCCTCCATGTTTTCATAGAACTCGATTAGGCGTTCTCGTACGCCTTCAGGATCTTCTCGGTATACATATATCCTCCGAGGATCTGCCACACTTAGGATTTCGATGTTTGGATATGTTCCGTTCGTTCCGTCGACTGGATAGTTTCGGTACATACTTATTCTCTTATGTTGCCTCAGTGCTGTCTGGCTTTGGACTAGCGTTCGCCTGTCAAATCATGAGAGAAATTCGTTTGTCCCGACCTCTATTGCTTTGAATTTTGGCCCGGACACCATCCTTTGATGTTGTCGTTTGTCAGGATGGTACAACCATCTTGGTCGACCGGATAAATTATATCCCATCGTTTGATTGTGGTGATTTTCGTCCTCCCATGTCGCAAGATTGCTTCCCAGCTTTTGGTTTTCCTTTCCTTCTTGAAAACTATTTTTTTAAGCTTCCACTCTCTTTTTATATGAATAGTGGATGGACCCATTTTCGATCGTTTTTCCGGGTCCTGGTGCTTTGTTGCTGGCCAGTAGTCTACTGCCTTTGCCTTTCGACAGTACGGGTATTATTCCTAATTTCTTCGTTATATAAAAAAAAATTCTGTAATTTTTAAATTCTTTTCGTTATAAGATCCCCTCCTACTCTGCCTGACTCCTCTGGATCTTCATTATCGGACCTAGATGTTAGATCGATGGCGTATTCCGATGTTGTTATCATTCGAGAATATTGCGTGAATGCTTACCTTTCGACGTTCTGTCAGGTAGGTAATATTCCGGCCGATTGCTCTTTGAGTAATCCTTTCTCTTCATAGATGCCTCTACGATGATGGTTGTTCGAAGTTTTGAAAAGTCTTTTCCTAATTTATAGCTACTTGCCTACACTTAATTCCTATTTATATTCTCATTGTTCAAAAATATTCTTTCTCTTTTCCATATTTACTATTATTGCTATATCTGTTATTATCATCATCTCAAAAATATTCCTAGCGTTTAAATTCTATCTCTTATTCCTATTTTTATTATTGTTGTTATTTATTTATTTATTTATTTATTTATTTATGGTCCGATTTATTTTCCACCCTCCTATTTTCCTCGTCTTCCTCTTCACCGCGGTACACTTGGTACTTGGTGAGCAAGCTAGCGTGAAATTTTCCGCGTATCCTCTTCGTGAGCGGGTCCATGAGTTCGTAGGTGGCTAATCCTACGCATTTTTTTATCTCGTATGGGCCTTCTCGGAGTGGTAGAAATTTCGATGTTATTTGGTTTGCCGGATCAGAGACATTGAGTGCCTTTACCAGTACCACATCTCCTTCCTCGAAAGTTGTTAATTTATGTGTGCTGTTAAAACGTTCGGCCCTCATTGCTCCTTTCTTTATAATTCTTTCTCTGGCAATCCTTATCTTGGCATCGTAGGTGAGTGGATCATCCTCTTCGCTCGCTGGTATTCCTAACCATTTATTCCACAGCCGGATTGGTTTTTTCTTTCGCTGCAGTTCCGTCGGAGTGAATTCTGTGGTTTCGTGATAGGATTCATTTATGGAGTCTTGCACCACCTGCACCCATTTGTACCAACCGGCGTGATTGTCCCTCAGGAAGGTCCTAAAAAATCGTCCCAACTCTCGATTCACTCGTTCCACAATATTACCTTGAGGATGGCGTATCGAAGAAAATACCGCCTTTATGTTTTCATCCTCCAATTTTTTTAACCAATTTTTCGCAGTAAATTGTGTACCATGATCGAATTGGATACGGTTTGGTTTCCCAAACTGCGGAATATAATCTTGGAATATCCTTTTTATTACTGTTGCTGTATTCGCTTTTCATAGGAAACAGTACTACGTATTTACTAAATGCATCGATTGTGACCAAGATGTGTTTTACTCCTCCAATGGATGTCGGCAGAGGCCCATAAAAATCGATTGATATTAGGTCCCCCGGCCTCTCGGGAATAATCGTCTGCATTTCGGCGTAATTTGTCTGTACTGCAACCTGGCTGCGTTGACAAATATCACAGCACGCGATGAGTGACCTTGTGAGTTTCACCAGGTGTGGATGTGAGAAATCTTCATCGAGGATACGGAAGCACTTCCGGGCCCCGATATGCCCATAAAGCTCGTGACATTCCAAAATTATTTGTCGAACCAAACATTTCGGAAGCACGACTTTCCAGATTCGAGCTTTCGTGTGTTTCTGTAGAATGCCCTTTCGTAATCGAAATTTCTTCTCTTCTTCGGTGTCGTTTTCTTTTTCTAGCATTTCCATAATTCTACACAAATCCTCCTGGTTCCTTTGATGTTTTGCGATCTTCTTCATTTCTTTTATTAAATATTTTGATGCCTTCCGTGCCAGAATTGCAGCAATTACCACCAATCCTTTTGTTGTGTTCTCGTTTCCTTCCATACGGCTCAGAGCGTCGGCAACAGGGTTCTTTTTTCCTTCGAGATGCTCGATATTTAGATCGTAATCTTGGATTGACAGGACCCACCGCATTAATCTTTCTGCCGTAAACCGACATGTTTTAAGAACTATTAACGCCTTGTGGTCAGTCTTAATATTTATTTTAGCACCCCGAAGATAAGTTCTGAATTTTTCCAGAGCCCATACAATGGCTAATAGTTCCTTTTCAGTAGTCATATAGCCATGTTCTATGCCTTTCAGAGTCCCACTCGCAAAAGATATTACCTTGCTTTCTCCTTGCTCATTCTCTTGTGATAAAATGGCTCCCAGTGCATACCCACTTGCATCTGTTGTTAATGTGTATGGCTTCTGCACATCAGGGAATCGAAGGTTCACGGCTTCGCAAAATAAATTCTTGACTCGGCCAAAAGCTTCTTGGTGAGTTATGTCCCATTTCCACCTCACCCCCTTCCTCAGCAATTCTAGAAGTGGAGCGGTCTCGTGGGCATGGCGGTTGGTAAATTTCGTATAAAAATTTATCAAACCCAAAAATCCTCTCAATTGTTTTAAATTTTTCGGTGCCGGATATTCTTTAATTGCCTTTATCTTTTCAGGATCGGGTTTAAGTCCCCCTGTCGTGAGAATGTGGCCGAGAAAGGACACTTATTGTCGGAAGAAGTGTGACTTCTTAAATTTTAGAGTCATCCCATGCTCTTTAAATCGTAGGAATAGAATCTCGAGATGAGGGAGATGTTCCTCATGGTTCTTCGATAGTACCAGTAGATCGTCAACGAAATTTATGACAAAATCCAACTCGTCCAACACTATGTCTAATGCTCGAATTGAACTTGCCGTACTTGTCTTCAGTCCAAAGGGCGTAACAGTAAACTCATAGCATTTTCCATTGTGCTGCAATGCAATATATTTCCTGGAATCCGGGTGTAATGGAATTTGCCAGAAACTGCTCGTGAGATCTAACGTCGAGATTACTGATTTTCCTCCACATCTCTGGAAAATCTCTTCGATAGGAGGTGCATTATTATGATCGTTTACCAAGTAATTATTAAGTTCCCTGGCATCCAAACACAATCGAACACTCTCGTCATCCTTTGTTACTGGCATTAAGGGGTTAATAAAAATACTTTCGGATTTTTGTATTACCCCGTAATCGAGCATCCGCTCGATCTCTCGTTGAACTCTATCTCGCTGTGCCAGTGCTACTGGATACGACCGATGAAAATATGGTTTTGGATCCTTGAGCGTCAAATGATGGAGATATTTTGACATTCTTCCTGGTCTTTTATCGAATACCACCTGATTTCTTTCGACGATGGCCTTGAAATTATCCTTGATATTAGTTTCGAGATCCTTACACTCCTCCATCTTCTCCTCGAATTCCCTCTCCGATAGTTGAAATTCTTGAGGCATTGCCGGTGGTATTTCTTGGATGGTGCAGATCGCTTCATCTTCTTTTGGTATCGAGCTTGGATCAGCTAATTGCCATAATCCGTTAATCAATTTTGCTACTACCAGATCTCTGACCGCAACACATTTATTGCGAGCATCGACGGAAATCTGAAGATTCATCATTCCGTCAATACCGATCAGGATCGGTCGCAGCAATTTCGGAACAATTAATAATTGGATCTCTCCTTTAGATCCATACGTATTGCTCCTACTATGATCTGTTTTTTTACTCTTTCCGCTTCTCCGCCAAATGCTCCTACTACCTTCGTGAAGTAACAGGCAGTGTGGGGCATTTCTCAAATTTTTCTTCATATTGATAAAAAAAATCTTCTGAAATGCAACTTACCTCACTGCCACTATCAATTAGACTCTTTATAGTCACCCCCTCGACCTCCACTGGAATTTCAGGACACCGAGGATGTACATCGTCGTTCCATTTTTCCTCCTTCCTCGGTTCCTCTCGTAAAAATTCCCGTGGATCTTCGGTGACTGTAAAGACCGGGTAATCTCTCGCATTTTGATCATTGCCGCTCCATTTTTTCGCCGCTTCTTTAGACTCATCTCGCCGATCATCGGCCTTACTAAGGGTTGCAATTCCCTGTTCTTGGCTCGATGAGTTCGGCCTTCCAATATTCTTCAGAATGGCTTGACTTTTGGATGGCTCACATGCAAATTTCTCCTTATCTGCCTTCGACTTTTCTTCCTCTTTCTTCTCTTTTATTACTCTTCGTTCCTTCCTTCTCTTATTCTTCTTTTCTACTACCTTACTTCGCTCCGCCTCCTCTTGTCTTTGCTTCTCATTTATTCCCGTTGCGCCTCGTCTTTTGCTTTCTTCCTTCTTAATTTTTCCTACGGGCGCAACGTCTAAGCGTTTCCCGGATTATTTCTCTGAGAAACGTTTTGTTGCAACCGTGCCGCTGGAGTTACGGTGCTCTCGATAAATGGTCCAGGAGGATGCCCCTGGATCACATTCATTTGTCTTAACGGCTCCTGCTCTTTCCTAGGAGTCGGTGGAGGCGCTTGTTGCCATGCCACAGGTCTAGAACTCCCTTGATCACGTGGTGGAGGTGGAGGCGTTTGGTACCGCGGTGGTTGTTCTGGCGGCGCTGGCTGCCATGCCTGCGGTCGCATATTTCCATTATATGGATGGCTTTGCCAACGTGGCCGCTTCTCCGTATCTCGTGGCGCCTGCCACTCATTTCGAGGTGGTCCACGCCATCCTTGATCCCTCGGTCCCCCGCGTCCTTGGGAATCTCTCCTTTGATTGCCTCTTTTGCTGTTGAGAGGTCCTGCCATGTCGATACTCTCCAGTAACTCGAGGAATTCCGGTACTGCGCTGATCTGACGTATCCTAACCGCACATCGGACTTCTTCATCAAAATGCCTGGCCAGGCGACGGATGATGGCCTCGTCAGACATTTTCTCCTCGAGGTCACGAGCATTCCCAAAAATCAGTGTGGCGTACTCCGCTCTTGTACGATTCTGGCCCTCGGTCTCGTACGTGCCGAACTCGAGATTGCTTCGGACTTTGTCCTGCATCTCACGTGTCCAGTACCGTGCCGTAAATGCCTCTGAAAATTCAGAAAAACTATGGATTGTACTTTCCACCAGATGCCACCAATTTTTCGCTTAACCTTCTAATGCGTCCTTGATGACGAAACGCACGTCCGATCCTTCCGTTCCTGCGGCCTCGCAGTATTCTTGTAATTCTTTTAAGAATTTCATTAGTCGTTGTTTCCCATCGGCTGCAAATTTTGGTGGTTTCTGCGATACTGCCTGAAAACGAGTCAGGTTTCCCGCCTGGAACATCGAGAATCCACAGGCCGAATTTTCCATGCCAGTGGTAGCACGTCGCTCTAATTCCTTGATCCTTACTGCGTGATTCTCGGTGACAGTCTGATTTCTTTTAATTCGCTCTTTGGCCTCCTCCATCTCCCTTTCAAGTCTTGCCCGGATTGCCTGTTCGTTGATAATGACATCCCGCTGATAATCATTAACAACCTCCTGTTCTTTAACGATCTCTTGCCGGACTGCCTCGATTCTATTATCTGTCCGCTTATTCACCTGGTGTATGCTGCTCTCGACATATCCTCGCATATCCTCCTTGAGCGTTGCTGTCCTTGAAATACAAGAATCGTTCGCGTCGTTTAATTTCGCCTGGATCCTCTCAAGTTTTTCATCTTGTCCTTCTTTCATGTTTTGTAAGAAGGCCATGATCTGACTCATGCCGACCGGATCAGGTACAACAGGGAGAGTATTCCCTAGCACCGGAGTGGACTGTCCCTCCCCTTGTATGGATGACTCCTTTAATTCCATCGTTCGTGTTATATCAGGAATTTCAGATAAACCTGTAATCTCTTCACGATCCTGTCTACGTTGCTGCCTTAATAGACCGTCTGCTGTGGTGGATTCCCACGCGAGAGATCGTTCTAACAGCGATGTGCTCAATGCCTGACTCGCATCTAACAGTGCCCGTTGGACTAAACGATTCGCGAACGTCGAGTCGAAGCGCATAATTCCTCTACTTGGCACCCACTACCAGCCTTTTTTCCTATGCTCGAGTCCCTGTTCGGGCGCCAAATGTAACGGTATTAAGTGTTAACATTACCCTAAAAAGGGTTTGTTCGGACTCGAGCAGGAAGGAAAGTAATTTTAGGCTTTTGTAGTAGGTAGAAGTAGGGTTTATTCAAAGAAACAGATAAAAATTGTGTGATACATCAGAAAATAAATAGAAAATTCAATTATCTAATCCTTTTTTCTCGGTATTATGGCTACCTCGCGCCTTACATTCAATTATTCCCGGGCACACGAGTGCATTTATAATCGTGTCCGCGGGTGAATTTAAAGAATATGTTTTATAATTAATATGTGCTATGATATGAGAGAGAACGTTGATAAATAATATTGTTGGATAATCAGCTGGCGCACGGCGATCGATATTCGCCGTGCGTCGATCTGTTGCTGTGCTCGAGCACGCAACGTTCGGTTGGGCGGAGATAGCCGACGCAGGGCTTCGCGGAGCCGAGGTTGTGCCTCGTAGGCATGCTGCGTCGAGCGAGAGGGTGTCTCTCTCGCTTGACTTCGGCTTCGCTCACCGGCTATCTCTCTCAATTGACTTCAGCGCCCAGCGACGCTTTCATATTCCGCAGCCATATTGGATATTTTGACACTTACGTGAAAATCCGCACGGAACAGCGCACGCACTTTTCAAGGCTCGGACAATTTCACTCTTCTCAACGGGATTATCTCACCTTCGTTTGCTCAACAGGACTCAAAATCAGGTACGAGTGCATTGTTATAATTTACCATAAATTCAATGGCAATGAGAAGTTGGATTCTCATCGGTACATCAACATTTTTGGTCTTCACTGTACTTTTCCCCAGGACATCTGCTGGAAGAGTACAGCGACTATACACTGCTCATTTTGTGCATCCTCTTTATGTGTTGTATTGTGCTACGCAGTGCTGCCTGCGTAGCTTGTCTCATACATGTAGAGCACTCAAGCAATTCAATTGCAAGTGCTCTCACCTATTTGCTGCAACTTCTCTCAGATAAATCTGCTGAGAGCTTGCAGTAAGTAATTGACACATTTTAAGCACTCATTTTTTTCATAGCGTGGCGTGCTCCGCAGCACTGGCTGCAGCACGCACACCGCTCTCATTACCTACAGCATACAATTAATTTAATTGTGTGCTGGTTCTCAGTCCAAATAGTAAAATCAAATTTAGCCTATTTAATTAAATTCAGTCTTCTAATTCTAAAATTTTTGGTGTATTTATTTTCATTATTTTGTATTTTTCTAAATTTAGTATATTTTGTCTTTCTTTTCAAATTAGAAATAACTTTTATAATGTATTATCAATATAATTAGAAATAAATTTTAAAATGTATTATCACATTGTGTGTGCGGAAAGTAATAAAAACTTTCTCCAAATTCCATCTACTAGTCTGGTTTTATTTCCACCCTGTTGTGAGTGAAGTCTCATATTTTTCCAATATATTCGCAGGTTCAAGATCTGTTAAGTTACACCGGACGGATTTCTCAAACAAATATATTCCTAATGTGAGAGTATTCTTTCACTAAAATTGATTTGACAATAGAAGGATAAACGCCGCTTGATAATTTCTATCTGTTCGTCACGATCCCTAGGTAAAGGCTTAGCATGCCCACCGTCGGTACCTAATCGGCTGTCGCTTGATTTTACCGCTGAGTGGTTCAATCTCCAACGCTACAGGCCCGCTGGTGGGAATGGATATATGTATTTTTTAAAGGTCGACTTACGCGTCCACCCGTCCGCCGTTACGATCTGGCGTCGGTGGGATGCATTGTGGGTGCATGCGCAGCTACTTTATCTCCCAGGGCCGTACCCTGTGCATTTATCGCCTTTTTATATTTTTCTTTTGATCTACGTTTATATTATGATTAGGCCTTTATTATAAATATTATTTATAGGCCTTTGCCATACTGATAGTTATATTCCGTATTTTAGTGAGTCGTAATTATTTTAGTTTTCGAGAGCCTAGCCCGTGTATTTAGCTGTCCTCGGCTGCCCGAGTGAGAGAAAGAGAGACAGAAATATACTTTTAATAGAGAAAGGATATTTGATTGGCAGCTGTTTGGTCATATTGCTATTCTTGCTTTGGTTAAATATTGTTCTACGGTAAGTGTATGCATATGTGCGATTATATTTCTTCGGACTTGTCCGTACTATGCTTAGTAGGAATATTATATGGTTCTAATTCTTAACTTAATTATTTCGTTGCTCCATGTTTTCCGACGATAGCTGTTATGTTATTGTACTTATATATTGAAACGTTTCGCGATTTTATTTCACTGTCAATTTCGCTGCGATGCGCGCGTGTTCGGTGGCGGTGTAAAATCGCGTGAGTTTTTAATCTTATTTCGAGCGATATCGTCCTTGATCGTGTAAAGAGGAGGCTTGCTCGAAACTACTTCGTGCACTGGACTGGATGGAGTGAGAGGATCTGTGCATTTAAAGATTTGCAATCAATTTTAGGTTGTTATTAGTAACTTATTGTTGTTTTTGGTGAGACCTCAGTTTAGGTTTTTGTTGCGTCGCATTTGTCTGTGACAGACGTGCGGTTTGTTTACCCTTTCATCATTGGTCTTTTTATTGATTGGGTAATTCTTTCTTTTCTTTATTGTGCTGAAGGCACGTGATTGCTGGGTAAGTTACTGATCGATTGTTAGTTCAGACAAGGTAAGATGTTCGTGAGACGATCTGATCGTTAGTGTGAATTTCACGCTCGCTTGCGTGGGTTATTCCTAAGATCTACGTATGCGGAATTGCTTCCGGTAATTTTGGTTTTTGACTCTGTGATTCGTACAGTGATGAGATCTCACTAGTATGGAGCTTGACACTCAATTTATTTGTTTCAGGGGTTTGTTGCGTTTGCTAATACGCGATTTTTCTAAGACTACGTACGTGGAATAATGAAATTCCAATTTTATGGGTTTTGATTTTATTATTCGTAAAGTGATTAGATATCAACTTTACGGAGCTTAACATTCAATTTATCCAATTTTTAAGGGTGATGGCGCTTGGCTAATACGCGGCCTTCTTAATACTACGCAAGTGGAATCATCAACTTCCTATTTCTATGGGTTTTTGATTTTATTATTCGTAAAGTGATTAGGTATCAACTTTACGGAGCTCAACACTCAATTTATCTATTTCGGGGTTGTCTAATCTGGTGTAATTTATGTAGCGATTTCTTCAGGATATCGTTTGGCACGGTCTTGTTTCGCGTGTCTCTACCTAGATGTTCGCAGGGTGTGGCCTAGTTGCTGGGCTTAGTCCTCATACGGGGCGTTCCTTGGTACCTTCGTAAGATGTGCCGGTCCGCCTTGTTTTAATCATCGGACGTCTAGCTGGTGTTATGCTATTTGGAATGTTATTGTTTTGGGACCGCCCGTTCGCGAGATCTGCTTTTTGAGGCTCCGCCTTGCTGATCGTCGCGTGAAGAGTTATAGTAGGGACGCGAGTGTAGTGTGGTGAGGTGGTGTGTATGATTTTACCTACCTATCGTTACTTGTCTTTGTTATTGTTTGGATCCCTAGCTATAGCTCTCTGTTCGCAAGAGACACCGGGTTCGCAGCTCGACCAGCTAGCTCGTCCTAGACCCCGGATACTGAAGCTTTTATTCGCAATTAATTAATCACCTTATCGTGCCATTAAGGGGCTTACGACTTGGTTTATTAATAATTGCGACCAGCCGAGGTATCCGAGAGATGCAGGTGGTAGCTGGTGCTGGCCGTAACGTGGTCCCACCCACGCAGGTACACCCTACGAGTCTAATGCGCGGTGCACTCAGTCGGGATGCCACTCCCTTGACCTTGCGTCACTCGTGCTGCTTCACACTCCAAGAGACGGATAGCCACGATGCCGTGCGTGGGGACCCGTTAGTGGAGTGTGCCCTGACGCTGTGAGTAAGGGCGGCCAAGCGCAGTGCAGGGGAGCCTTACTCCTCACAGAGTATCCTAATGAGTTCGTTTACTCAACTGACGGCCAAGCGCAATGCAGGCGAATCAGTTGAGAAAAAGAACACTCGTTCTGACAAGGTATTTCCCAAACGGTTAATATGTTGTTCTTCTTATCGGTTCGTTCGGTCAAACAACGGCCAAGCGTAATGCAGGGGAATCGATTTGATCGAAAGAACACGACTTTATTACTTCGAGATTTTACGTGTAATTTTATGTGTTGGGTGTGCTGTCGAGCAGCACTTCGTCTTGACTTATTAGAGTTGACAAGAGCCCTGAGGCTTGTTCTGTCGCGGTTTATATAGGTTGGCGGATGGACCCCGGGAGGGTGTTTTGAGGTAGGTCACGTGATGTTTGTCGCACTTCAATCACTAGGTGAGAGAGGTGCGGGGTGACGTGCAGGAATACCGTTATTTCTTGATTTTCTATTCTTAGCCGATCTTTGTCCTTCTAGGGTTTGAAACGAGGTTTCAGCGGGGTTGAATTTCGCAGGACAATGTTATCTTCCTACCTGTTGTAGGTTCAAACTTTTTATCGGTGTTTTCTTTGGTTTGATCCTGGTTTTTCTACATTTCAGGCCCATATGGGTCTTCCCCTGTTTCGTATGCCGCTGTCTTGCTGTTTTATTGACCAATAGTTGCCCGGAATAATTAATTGTTGTTAATTATCTCTTTTCTTGTGTGTTCTTGACAGATTTCTCGTGGATTTTTAGGTTTTTGTTGTTTTCAGGTGTTCTCCTACGTGAGGATCGTCTTCCTCTATGTGTGTTTCTTGGTTTTTGTTCGAGATAAGTTTGTTTTACGTGTTTTATTAATATTAATGTTTTATTCATGAGTGGGGGTACGTAGCGAAGTTTCATGAGAAGTTACCCTGTTGATCTTTCTCTGTGTTTCGTGGGATCTCGAGAGTTCCATGAATTCTTTTCTACTTTTGCCGTGCCGTGGCGTTTTCGCTGTTCTCGCCTTTTGGATAGTGTGATCTATTTGGGGTTGTGCCGTCTGTGTTAAGGCTTGTCCCGGTGATTGTGTAGGGCGGGGCTATTGCCCTGGTCTAGTATGCCAGCGTGTGCTTGTCGTTACGCCTTCTGTTTTGCTTACATCGCGAATCTCCCGGCTAGGCGGGCCTCCTATTTACGCCATTACGTTTAAAGTGTGTACTTATAGTTCTGCGTGTGTACCTACTAGTCCTTTCTATTCTCCTTGTCCGGTGGGTACTTCTTTGGATATGTTATGGAGTGTTTTGTCTACCGATAACTGTTTTGTTGGCTTTGTCTGATTTTGGTATGCTATGTGTCTTGTTTTTCTTTTGTGTGGGTTGGTCTGTTAGATGGACTTAAGGTTGTCAGTTGTGGTAGCGGATCGCCTTAACTGCGTTCCGTTACAATATGCGTCCCTTTATTTATGGGCATTTCATTTCTCTCTTTTTCTTTTCCTAGTATTTTCTTTGCTTGTTTATTTTGTTTATTCGCTTCACGATTTTACTTTTGTAATTTCTTTTCTTTGAAATGTTTAACCTTCTTTTTTTTCTTGCAACCGTACAATAAGCTAAGTGAATTTTTCTCTGAAATGCTACTTATGATTAAATAACGGTGAATATCGAACGTGACTTCCTGGTTACAGTGTATGTGTTCTTAATTCTACTTCTTCTTATAATTCGTAATCTTTATCTAAATATTTGCTTCGTTAGAATATTTGTTCTCTCTTTTTTTTTGTAACTCAAATATTATTTATGTCTAATGACATGGTTAAAATATCCTTTTTCTCCTTTTCTTACGCCACACATCGGAGTGGTTAACTTAATTTGAATAATAGCAACTGACGTATGTAAGAATATGTAGGTATGAATTTTCTCATACGGACTTGGTGTTGATTCAATAGCTCGTGGACGTTGGTTTCTGAAGTTCATGAAATTCTTGGAGTTCTTGGAGTTCTTAGCCTTTTGAAGTTTTTGGCGTTCTAAGCGTTTTGAAGTTCTTGGCGTTCTGAGCGTTTTGAAGTTCTTGATGTTCTAAGCGTTTTGAAGTTCTTGGCGTTCTAAGCGTTTTGAAGTTCTTGGCGTTCTAAGCGTTTTGAAGTTCTTGGCGTTCGTGAAGTTTCTTTAGAGTTGTAGGTGTTCGTGAAGTTCTTAAGAATGTTTGTCCATATAATGCTGGACGTTCGTGTGGATGCTCGTATTGTCTCGCCTTCATGATGGTTGGCTCCATATGATTTGGTATAAGGATTCGTCGATCGTCTAATATAAAGACGAATGTAACTTTTACTCTCAGGAGATGTAGATGTTTTGTTGAAATATACAGTGCGGTACGGTGGCCCTCGGAATGAGTGACTTGTAAACTCTTGGGTCTGTGAAACATAATGTGCACTACTAATATGCGATATCATAGTGTGATTGGCGATTATTATTATTATTATTATTGTTATTATTTGTTGGAGAATCAACTGGCGCACGGCGATCGATATTCGTCGTGCGCCTACCTGTTGCGGTGCTCTAGCACACGTCGTGCGGTTGAGCCGAAGATAGCCGAGGCAAGGCTGCGCGAAGCCGAGGATGTGCCTCGTTGGCATGCCGCGTCGAGCGAGAGGGTGTCTCTCTCGCTTGACTTCGGTTTCGCTCACCGGCTATCTCGCTCAACTGACTTCAGCGCTCAGCGTTAATTTCATATTCCGCAGCCATATTGAAAATTTGACACTTTTTGGCTACACACCGGTAGAACAGCACGCACAAAAGGACTCTCGGACCGTTTTCATTGGCACCATACATCGGACTCACTCAACTTCTCGCTCAACAGGACTCAAATACACGGTAAGAGTACACCGTCACAATTCAGTGCAATTCAATGTCGGTGAGGAGTAGAAAATAGCGGTACATTATCATTCTTGTCTCACTCTGTGGCGTGCGCTGCAGCACATGCTGCACCACGTTCTCCTCCCTGTATTTTGCCGGTATAATTAATACAATTATGCAGGTGTTTTATATTCACTGTACTTTCCTCCAGAAAATCTGCTGGGAAAGTACAGTGACTATACACTGCTCACTCGTGCATCCTCAGTATATGTTGTATTGTGCTACGCAGTGCTGACTGCGTAGCTGTCTCACATTTAATCATAGCACTCAAGCAATTTTAATTGCAAGTGCTCTCATTGATTCACTGCAATCTCTCTTCAACAATTTGCTGAGAGCGTGCAGTGAATCACTTGCAACATCTTACGCACTCATTACTTCACAATGTATCATGCTACGCAGTACTGACTGCTGTACGCTCACTCCTCGTCAAGCTCAAGCTCAATCACACTCAGCACACAAGTAATATAATTGTGTGCTGCTCAATAATATTCAAAAATTCAATTTGTTTATGTATTTTATAATTTGTACCTTTTTTTCTAAATTCATGTTTTGAGCTGATTTCTAAATTAAACTGTTTTGGATGGTAATTTCTAAATTTAAGATCTCCGCATTGTGTATCAAAATTGTATTTCTACACTGCTTTGGAAGGTAGAATAAACCACTTCCTCAATATAACATCTCTGTGTCTGGTTTACTTTCCCTCTTGTATCGAGTGAGGCTTCATTCTTTTCCAATATATTCGCAGGTTCAAGATCTGTCAAGGCACATCGGACGGATTCTCAACATTATTATTATTAGTTTTTTTTTCTTTGCTCTTTTTTTCTTTATATTATTTTTTTTATTTTAGATATAACAGGTAGATATGTGTTATATTATATGGTATATATATATATATATATTTCCTTTTTCTTTTTATTATTATTCTGAGAAAAAAAAATGCAACACTTTTTCTTTTAAGAGTGCGCAAAGACATAAATAAAATAATTCTGTGTATTATGAGTCAAAAAATATATGTAAGAGTATGGTTATATAGTGAAACGTTTCGCGATTTTGAACACTTCTTTCTTATACGGTTACGGTGCGCGAGGGTTCGTTTATGGTGTAAAATCGCGTTAAGTTTGAGTTTTGTTTCGAGTGATCTCTACCGTGATCGTGTGGAGAGGCAGTTTGCTCGAAACTAGTTCGTGCACTGGGCTGGAGGGAGCGAGAGGATCCGTGGAAGTTTAGATTTGCAATCAATACTAGGTTGTTATTAGTAATTTTTATTGTTTTTGTTGGTCAGACCTCAGTTTAGGTTTATTTTTCGTCGCATTTGTCCATGACAGACATGCGGTTTCTTTTACCCTTTCATCATTGGTCTTTTCTTTTTGTTTGGGTAATCCTTTTCTTTATTTGTACTGGGCGGAAGGCCCGTGATTGCT
The DNA here is from genome assembly GCA_963942595.1 of Cylloceria caligata. NCBI lineage: Eukaryota > Metazoa > Arthropoda > Insecta > Hymenoptera > Ichneumonidae > Cylloceria > Cylloceria caligata. The sequence goes on from OZ012710.1 coordinate 41,589,758, forward strand.
GGAGAAGCTGTTGTTTGATTGTTAGTGCAACTTAAGGTAGGGAGGATGGTATGTGGAACGATCTCGTTGTTCTTCTGTACTCACGCTCGCTTTACATTCGGTACTTAACGTCTACCTATGAGGAATCTTTTCCAATTCCTATTCTGTTGGTTTCGACTCTAATATTCGTACAGTGATAAGGCATCACTGGTACGGAGCTTGACACTCAATTTATCAATTTCAAGGGGGTCGCGGCTGCTTAGTACGCGATTTTTATTATTCTACGTATGTGGAATTTAAGAAATCCCATGTATAATCAGGTTTTGACTTTATAATTCATAAAGTGATGAGATATCAGCTTTATGGAGCTCAACACTCAATTTATCTGGTTTTAAGGGGTTTGCGTTCGCTAGTGCGCGATTTTTCTAATCCTACGTATGTGGAATTTATAAGATTCCAGTTCAAATCAGAGTTTTGACTTTATAATTCACAAAGTGATTAGATATCAGCTTTATGGAGCTCAACACTCAATTTATCTAGTTTTAAGGGGTTCGCGTTCGCTAGTACGCGATTTTTCTAATCCTACATATGTGGAATTTATAAGATTCCAGTTCAAATCCGGTTTTTGACTTTATAATTCATAAAGTGATTAGATATCAGCTTTATGGAGCTCAACACTCAATTTATCAAGTTGTTTAAGAGGTCGCGCTCGCTAGTACGCGTGTTTGTTTATCCTACGTATGTGGAATATATGAGATTCCAGTTCTAATCAGGGTTTGAATTTATAATTCGCAAAGTGATTAGGTGTCATCTTTACGGAGCTCAACACTCAATTTATTTAGTTTTTAAGGTTTGTTGAATCTGGTATAATTTTGATGTTAATCGATCTCTATTAGGATAGGGTTGTCAGACTCCTGTTGGCCATTTTTGTGTATCTCTATTTGAAAAAGGGGGGGGCCTAGTCGCAGGCTTGGTCCTCATACGGGGCGTTCCATCGTACTTTCATTAGATGTACTGGTTCGCCTTATTTTAATCATTGGACGCTAGCTGGTGTTGTGCTATTTCGAATGTTATTGTTTCGAGCTGTTCGTTAGCGGACTTGCCTCTCGAGGCTCCGCCCTCCTGATGGTCGCGCGAGAATTCTATAGTAGGGACGCGAGTGTAGTGTGGTGGTGTGGTGTGGATGAGATTTTACCTACCTATCGTTTCTCGCTTTGTTATTGTTTGGGTCCCTAGCTATAGCTTTTCTGTTCGCAAGAGACACCGGGTTCGCAGCTTGACCAGCTAGCTCTTCCTAGACCCCGGATACTGAAGCTTTTATTCGCAATTATTTAAGCACCTTCTCGTGCCATTAAGAGGCGTACGATTGGGTTCTCGATTAATTGAGACCAGCCGAGGTATCCGCGAGATGCAGGTGGTAACTGGTGCTGGCCCTAACGTGGTCCTACCCACGCAGGTACACCCTACGAGTCTAATGCGCGGTGCACTCAGTCGGGATGCCACTCCCTTGACCTTGTGTCACTCGTGCTTCTTCACACTCCAAGAGACGGATAGCCACGACGCCGTGCGTGGGGACCCGTTAGTGGAGTGTGCCCTGACGCTGTGAGTAGGGGCGGCCAAGCGCAGTGCAGGGGAGCCTTACTCCTCACAGAGTATCCTAATGAGTTCGTTTACTCAACCGACGGCCAAGCGCAATGCAGGGGAACCGGTTGAGGAAAAGAACACTAGTGTTAACATGGAGTTTCCCAAACTATTAGTATTGTTTTCAATCGGTTCGTTCGATCAAACGACGGCCAAGCGCAATGCAGGGGAATCGAATTGATCGAAAGAACACGTCGTTGTTACATGGAGAATTTACGTGTAATTTTATGTACTAGGTGTGCTGTCGAGCAGCACTTCGTCTTGACTTATTAGTTGTGACAAGAGCCCCGAGGCTTATCCTGTCGCGGTTTATATAGGTTAGCGGATGGACCCCGGGAGGGTGTTTTGAGGTAGGTCACGTGATGTTTGCCACACTTCAATCACTAGGTGAGAGAGGTGCGGGGTGACGTGTCGGAGTCCCGTTATTGCTTGAATTTTTATATTTAGCCGCTCTTTGTCCCTGTAGGGTTTCAAACGAGGGTTCTGCGAGGTTGAAATTCGCTGGCTAATGTTATTCTCCTACTTGTTGTAGGTTCAAAGTTTTTATTGGATTTTTCTCTGGTTTGATTATGGTTTTTTCCCGATTCAGGCCCCTATGTGTCTTTCTCGGTTTTGTAGGCTGCTTTCTTGCTGTTTCGTCGATGACTAATTGCCCAGGATAATTAATTGTAGTTAATTATCTCTTCCTTGGTGGTTTTTGGACTGATTTCTTGTCGGTTTATATGTTTTTTATCACTTTCTGGTGTTCTCTTACGTGAGGATGGTTTTCTCTATGTTTTTCGTTTGGTTTTTGGTCGATATAAGTTGGTTTTATGTGTTTTATTAATATTAATGTTTAATTTGTGAGTGGGGGTACGTAGCGGCGTTTCATGAGGATTTACTTTGTTGATCTTTCTCTATGTATCGTGGCATCTCGATAGTTCCATGAATTCCTTCCTACGTTTGCCGGGTCGTGGCGTTCCCGATGTTCTCGCCTTTTGGATAGTGTGGCCTATTTGGGGTTGTGCCGTATGTTTGAGGCTTGGTCTGGTGATTGTGTAGGGCGGGGGCTACTACGCTTGCTAGTAGGCCGGTGTGTTCTTGTTGTTACGCCTACTGTTATGTTTTCCATCTTGAACTTTGGCTAGGCAGGCCTCTCATTGACGCCATTACTTTTAGGGTGTGTATTTGTAATTCTGCGTGTGTACCTACTAGTCCTTCCTATTCTCCTTGTCCGGTCGATCTTCTTCCGATCCGGTCTGGAGTGTTTTGTCTTGTTTTGGTATATTTTATGTCTTATTTTAGTTTGTGTAGGATGGTTTGGGTGTGGTGAAGGTTGGGAGTCATAGTAGCGGATCGCCTTAATGCGTTCCGTTACAATAGTTTTAGCTCAAAATAGATTTACTTACGTGAATATTTGGTGTTGGGAGGAGCTTTCCTTGCATTATTCCTTTGCTTATACATTTTTTTCATATTTACCATTTGTGTAGCGAAAGTGGTACCAGTGTCTCATTAGGGCGTTTTTGAATAGTCACACGACTTGTCGATAAGAGAGTGTATATCGTCGGTGTGGGCTTGTGGTTGGTGGCGTAATGTAGAGTCACTTTCCAACAAGTAATCTACCAAGTTTTGGATCGTAATCTGTTCGGTACTACGTGGGGTTTTGGAAATAGGAAGGGTAGGTATTGGAGACACAGCGGTAGAACTAGTGACTGGTCTTCCTAAATTAGAAAATGTGGGTATCTTGGTCCTGCTTCTAGTGACAGGGCCAAGAATCACACTTGCGATCTGGATGCTGTTGGATCGATAGAGTAACTGAACATTGAACAATTTATTTATGAACTCAGAGGTGGTTGTATATTTATATATTACTATTCCTGCAATAATTACATGTGATTAATTCATACGGCGTTGGAAGTATTGGTATTCTTTTAGGATGTTGTCAATCGTATGATATCTAGAGTATATGTATGACAATAAATTAGTTGCCAAGTGACGGTGTGGTAATCATTGCTTTTCTAAAGGGAAAAATATATATGTTCATTATATTCTTAAATAGTCTCTCGATAATCGGGGATTTCTTACTATTTTGTTGTAGGTGTATTGAGATTCTCGCGGTCTATCAACAGTTAACTTGAAACTGTACTTCGAGATTTGGCAATTTATGCTTGTGCGAAAAGGAATTCATTAACCGATCCTGAGTTGATTTTAACCAACATATACAAATATGGTTCTAGCTATTTATTGTTGTTATCGATATAATTTTTAGTTTTTCTCCTTGTTATCGTTATTCTATTCGGGATCAAGCACGATGCACTGTATCTCTGAGTTGCATTCATCGCATGTTTCTCTATTTTTGCTGCATTTGTAACAATTATTTACGTGGAGGCAAGGGAGAAACGTCACGTTTATAGGTTGGTGATGGCAGGATTGACATAACTGAGAGGCGGCATCTTCCTCGTGGGAGGGTGTCAGCGATAGTGTGGATAGGTCCAATGACTCCGCCCAAGGGGTGGGAGGTCGGAAATTACGACGATGTGAAGTAATTAGTTTTTCGTTTGACTCGTCTTTGTCCGTTGTATCGGACTGTTGGTTCGCATGATTATCTTGGTTATCGGGAGATGGAGGGGGAGCGGGAGGTCTGTGAAGTAATGATGTACTTGAATCGGTAAGACTGGTGGTCAAAGAGGAACACGGGAACGTATTCGTAGTCATGCTCAGGAATCGACAACCTGGATTTAGCAAGACGTGTAAGTGTAAGGGGTTTGGACCCGTTCCCCAACGCTTTATTTTTATTCCACAATAAAAACAAGTTACTCTGTCCTTTTTCCCAGAACAAAAAAATCCAGCATCAACTAATGTTTTGGTTTTATCGGTAGCGTCTCAGGCCAGGAAATGAAGCTTTCCATGCGGTCTGTGTAGTTTTCGTAGGTGGGGTACGAGGGCTGTAGGCCATCGTCCCTGGAACATGCCCATTCGAGACAGTCGAGGGTGCCTCGGAGCCTTTCCTATAGTCTGGCGACAAATCTCCAGGCGGGGGTTAGCGAGGAGAAAGGATGACGACGAGGTGTTTGACCGGGTGGTCAGCTTCCTATACTCATTATTATGTAACGACAATGAGGGCCCCATATAGCATGCTTTTCCCAAGGGTCGTCATAAAGTTCGCAATTGTCTAATGATACTCCGCAATGAAAACAGCTGATTTTAGTCTGGCTGCCCGTGAAAAACAATCCGGCTGCTGCTAATACTGCAATATTAATTTCACAATTTCCCGGCCAGTAACTGAAGCTGTCTACTCGTTTAGCATAATCTTCGAATGCGGGATATATGGGAGTCAAATCGCTCTTCTTTGGAGGCATATCCTCGTGGCAATCAGGGGTCGCGTTTGCTCTTACTTCTAGTCTGCAATCGTGGCGTTCTTTTTCACAAAAAAGGGGTACATCTCGTGGATCGGCCCCGATGGGAACGTTCCCACAAGGTATGCCGCGGACAAGACGGCATTGTTCTTGCCACCTACGGTGGTCATGCATTGGTATATCACCAACTTCCCATTTTTTAATAGTAACTCTGCAATCAAAACAACTGACCTCGTCGTCCTGTCCGGTGTAATAAAATCCTGCAGCGGCAAGTTGCCGCGGGTCTAGAAAATTTACTGGCCAACTACGGTAACTGTCGAGACGCACTTCTTCGTATGAGTACATGCCACGTGGGCCTTTTGATGATATGCTTATTGATGATATGCACACTTTTATAATTAATCTTTTTCAAGATGCAAGTATAAATAGAAGTGTATTTATTTAGTTATGTTAATAAAAATATTTATGCGTATATTTACTGGTATATGTTAATGTTCTTAAATATGGTTATTATGGCATTCTCTTTATATTTGGTTGTACTGTCTCTCTCCTTTGAAGTCTAAAACTGATTGGGGTGCACTAAGATATTATTTTTTCTAAGAGGTTTTATTTAATACCTTGTCTCTGAGTGCGTTTCCTGGTATCTCGTTTGCGTCGGCGTATTGGTAACTATGTTTGCCTGGTTTTGAAACCTTTAAGAAAAATTTCTATTCACTAAAACTTGAAAACATTGATCATTGTTATTTTTATTATTGCTATTACTATTATTACCATTATTATTGTTACTATTATTATTATTACTATGATTATATGTTGTAACGGTATTTTTTTTCGTTAACATTAAATTTTATTCTTCTGAAGGGAAGAATTCGGGCTCGAACACGACGATAATTAATTTTAGACTTCTATAGGAGGTATAAGTAAGGTTTATTCAATAAGTTTCATAGAATTTTGTGTTGTGAGGCTTTTTGGCGCCTTTAACCGTACAATTTATCAGTGGGGTTTAATTGCTCTGATGGTTCCACGCTCTTCTTTACCCGCGAGGTTATCAGATTCTCGACTTCTGCGCTGAGCGGTGGATATCTCAACTAGGCAGTATCGAGCTCAGCCGTCTTGATCTTTTTCCCGCCTGGCTGCTGACGTGCTGTCTGCTGGGCTTGCATCGTTGTTGCTGGCGCGTCGGTCAGCCGGTATGGACGTCGGGTCTGTGTCCGTGTACGCGTCGTTTGATTTAATAATCAAAAAACGTTGTTTTCTGTGTTGTTCCGCGTTCGGGCTCGTCGTTTGTTATAATCGTGCCGTCTCCGTGAGATTTCCAGTGTGTTTTATAGTAATAATAGTGATCTCGGTTCGCGAAAAAAAGACTTGATATATCGAATGATGACCGTTTCCGTCTCGCAATTTTTCAGTGACCCTTAATTATTTAGCAATTAGTCATCGGATCTCTCAAGAAATCTTCAGTGTTAGCCGTGGACGTTCCTGTTGTTCTCCTCTCTTGGTGAGTTGGTCTTATTTAATATATCTTTCTCTTATCCTTTCCTTCTTGTGAGTAGTGTCGTTCTTATCCTACGCGCTCGACAAGGCTACTAAAATTGTTTCTCCCCTAATTATTTTTCTAATTACCCTAAAATTCTAAATTAAGTCCCTATGGGTTGGCCTTATTAATGCCCTCCTAATGCTATTCATTAATTAATTTTCCTAGCTTTCTTTCAAATTTTGACTCGAAAGCACTCTCGCTTCTTAATGTGGTGATTGCTTTCCAAATTTTCCATCTACTGGATCCTGCTTCTATGTTGCAATCTCGCTAATAATTGTTTGTCATTCTTGATTTCTTTTTCTGTATTATTCTACTTTCTACTTTTTCAAAGTTTCTGATTTGGAAACCTCTAAGTGCCACAACCAAATCTTTCAAATGTATCGATACGCTGCGTTAACAATTCTTCTTATAACTATCTGTACTTACTTCTAATTATTCTACCCAAACCGTCTTAGCCTATTTTCTTAATTCTCCTACAATAAACCTTAATTATTTATTTTAATGCCACCAATTTCCTTTTCTTAATTTGGCTTTTTAGGATATTTCTTGTTTTATTCAACCGGTCCGATACTGTCCGCTCTTAATCTTTATATGATTCTTTTCACTCACTTGTGTTGTATTTTTCTATTTATTAATGTTCTTAATAAATTCGTCGACTAACTCACAACCTTGTCTGTTAACCTCTCAGATTTAATATGAATCTTTTAGATTTATAAAAAAAAAGACTTTGATATCGGTGCACAAGCGAGTTCTGGCTTAGTTGGTGGTTTGAACTGATAAGAGAGGGCTTCTCTGTTTGAAGCTGCCTTTTATACTTTTGCCATCCTTTCCCACTCTCTCATTTTTACTCTTCTTTCCTATTGCCTCACCTAATTTCTTTTGTTTCAGCGAGCCCCGCCATCCTGCCCCTACATCCCCTCACTACCCGAGCGAGGCCAGCCGGTCGCTGACCCGCTATTTTTCGGCAGCGAAGGAATGTTACAGGCTTCATCCTGTTTCGCGGTGTACTGGATTCTGCTGAGACTATTATCATTTCTTCTGAAATTTCTGGTTCTTGTATGAATAAACGATTATTTTTGTATTAATTTGTGTTTTTTTTTTTATTTTTTTTTATTTTGTTTCCTTTTGTCCTTTTCAGGTATTCTCAATAAATGATTTTGTTTATTTGTATTTTGTGTTTCATTTTATTCCGATTTTATTCGGTTTTTCTTTTATCCTCTTAGGATGGTGACTACGTCACAATGTATGTATTATTTCCTTTCATATCTAATATGTTTATTTATCGGATAGAGGGTTATTTGATTGATGCGTTATAGCACGGTTGTTCAGTTTTCACGCCTACCAAGCACACACTCAACTCATGCACACGCTACACTCACAATCATCTGACGCCTCGCGTCATATGGTATAGCTCGCAGGTATGCTATATCGATTTATCGACCGCGCACTCATGCATATTGTCAATCTGCTCACATCCTCGATCGAAGCTCACTCAAGCGGCCAACGCTGTTAGCGTGGCCCCATCGGCAAGACCACTCACAAGGCTCGCCTTCCATCGCTGACAGCGAATCACAAGCAAGCTGTGACGCACGTCCGTCTTCTTGATACTCTGCCTCGTGGTCGATGGATGTGGCCATTGTTCTCACTCGAGTCGCTCGCAGTACACGTTCCCGCGTAAACTCACAGAGATATTCATTCGTTCCAATCACTTTTGTGCGCATTCATTATTATAGTGTAGTACATTCTTGATCAAATCACCCGTGTGTAAATTCAGTGTCAGTGCGAATCACAGCAACTCAACAGGACTAGTGCAGCACTCACATAACCGTCAACGGCGTGGTTCGCTCGTTGGCAGCAGAGACGCCATTCTGCCTCGCACCGATCATCGGCGTCCGGACACTCACCAGCCTGCCGTGTGGCTTTACTCGAGCTCTACAACCAGACTGTATCACCAGGATCAACCACACGGAATCAACAAGTCAACTCAGAGGCCTGAGAACCTACTCACCAACAGTACATTAACACGCAGGCCAGACAAATCACAGTATATATTTGTTATAATCACCAGGTATTTTTTATGCAATCACTGTTATAAAATTGAAATAAACATTGAATTTATTATTGTTCATTACTGAGTGCTTTTAATTATTTATACTTGTCACCAGGATCCTTAATCTTACTATTCGCATCTGTCACTCGACATGCTACGTGTGAATGTATCGACTTGCTACCTGTCGACAGATTAAAAATAATTTCAAACTCAAACTCAGTCTCACACTCATTATCATAACATTTTTTGGTCCTTCGAGCCGGATATAATTTACTCACATTCATTATCATAACAACGGTATTTGGTGGACGACTTGGCATCGTTTATGCCAAAATTGTCTCCTAGTATTGAAATATCGTTGATGAAAATAAATATGGAGTGTTATTAGAGCTTATTGTAGTTTTATGTATACTCCCGTATGATATATATATATACAGTAGCGGACAAAAGTTTAAGACGATGAATTACAATTTGGTTCATAGATCTGTTATACAAGTACTAACGTTTCTTTCGGCTTGTTGTTTTTTTACAATACATGTGTACGTTTGACCTTCATAATGTAGAAGTCTCGGTCGTCAAATGTAAACAATATAGATTATACAATTTTTTTTTTCTTCCAACCATCTGTAAACAGCGGACATTAGTTCAAGACGATCTGTCGAAAAAGATACCCGTAGTCGATCCACGCAATAAATTGATATATTAATGCTGTAAATAGTTTGTGGTGTATCATCCAGTGTCTTAAGTTTAATTACGTACGAAAAGAGTATGGGTAAAGCCCGTAATTTGTCATCAACTGAACGAAAACTAATCGTGTCTCTACGGAAGCAAAATGAGACATTTTCTTCAATTGCAACTCAAATGAATCGATCAGAAACTTCCTGCAAGCAAGCGTGGTACAAGTTTGTGAAGACTGGGGACTATTTTGATCGACCAAAAAACGGTAGACCGCGGAAAACCACGCCAACGCTGGATCGTCGGATTCATCGATTAAGCGAGAGAGATCGTTTTCGTTCAGCAGTCGATATCAGAGCTGAAATATCCAGTAATAATAATGCACAAATTAGTGTAAGAACTGTCCGAAGACGATTAGACGAATTCAGTTTGAAAGCACGAAAGCCACGGAAGAAGCCGATGCTCAGTAAAAAAAATAAAAAATTACGCCTGCAATTTGCTAAGGCTCATCGGCATTGGACAAGTGAGGATTGGCAAAATGTGCTATTTTCGGACGAATCCAAATTCAACCGAATTTGTTCTGACGGGATACTGTATGTAAGACGTCGAATTGGCGAAGATTTAAATCCTCGATGTGTTTTACCGACAGTTAAGCATGGAGGTGGAAACGTATTGGTGTGGGCATGTTTTTCTCGCAATGGTCCTGGACCAATACGCCGAATTAATGGAATCATGAACCGTTTTCAATACTTGGATATATTGAAAAATACTATGTTACCGTATGCCTACGAAAATATGGGTGATAATTTTATTTATCAACAAGATAATGACCCAAAGCATACGGCTCGGGTAGTGAAAGGATTTAAATCCAATTGAAAACTTATGGTGTACCATAAAAAGAAGAGTTCAAAGAAATAAACCAAAAAATTTTGACGATTTGTACTCTTTGGTTGAAAAAACGTGGAATGAAACAACTGTGGACGACTGCAAAAAATTAATTGATTCAATGCCTCAAAGATGTGCTGATGTGATAAAAAATAATGGACTGTGAACAAAGTATTGAAGGGAGGAAAATATTTGTATATTTTCCACCAAAAAATATTTTTTTACGTATAGTCTTAAACTTTTGTCCCCGAAGATATCAAACAAATTTATGTTTTCTTTGTTTATTGTATCTAATGTTGTTACGCGCAAAATTGAATTTATGTAATAAATAAAGGGTGGTTAAATTGTAAGGGCCGATGTTGAATGTGAACCGCACCCAAACGTCAAGTTTTTTTCTGCATTTCATTTGACATTTCTCAATTTCAGACTAACTCAATTTGAACCATGGAAAGATACACAATCGAGCAACGCGTTAAAGTTATTCAGGCTTATTATGAAAATGGGCGTTCAAATCAAAATGCATATCGTGCACTTCGTGATTTTTTCGGTCAATTTAATCGTCCAAACGTGCGTACAATCGGAAAAATCGTGCAAAAATTTGAGCAAACCGGGTCTGTAGGAGATACTAAAACACCAGTGCATGCTCGTACAGCTCGTACTGCAGAAAATATTGCTGCTGTTCGCGATAGTGTGGCTGAAGAGCCGTCCACCTCAAAATGAGGCTGGTCAGGCAGTTACTGTGAATGGTGTTCGCTATCGTGAGATGATAACGAACTTTTTATGGCCCAAATTGGGAGATATGGATGTGGGCGATATGTGGTTTCAACAGGACGGTGCCACTTGCCACACAGCTAACGAAACAATGGCTCTTTTGCGCGACAAATTCAATGGCCGTGTTATCTCACGTGGTGGCGATGTCAATTCGCCGCCAAGATCATGTGATTTGACATCGTTGGACTTCTTTCTTTGGGGTTATTTGAAAGAAAAGGTGTACGTCGATAAGCCAGCAACAATTCAAGAGCTAAAGGATGAGATAATTCGGCACATTAACGGCATAGAACCTCAATTATGTCTAAGCGTCATCGAAAATTTAGACCATCGGATGGAGGTGTGCCGCGGGGTCGCGGCGGCCATTTGGCCGATATTTTGTTCCATACATGTTTGAACCATACCATATTATCATAATAAAAAGAATTGACAATAATTTCCTAAATAATTTGTGTTTTATTCAAAATCAACATCGGCCCTAAAATTTAACCACCCTTTATATGAATTAATGATTAATTAGCTAATACAAAAAAAATCCACTGAGTCAATTCTTTTCTTAAAAAAATCAACGATTACTTTTTTTCTCTCCGTCTTAAACTTTTGTCCGCTACTGTATATGTTTTTATTTTTATTTTTATTTTTATTTTCTGATTTTTCATTCGTATTGTAACGCGGCAAAATCCTCAAGCGCTACGTCCTTTTCGCAAGACGGCTGCCAACACGATCTCGCAGGGCTGTAAGGCGTAATCGCCGTACTCTAAATTATTTTTTTTGTTTTTTTTTGTATTTATTTTTCTTAAATCGTACGACCGAGGAGCGGAGAGGAAGAGGAAGGAAGAGGGCGGCCCACACCTCTTGGCGGCTTCGGGATCGAGTCACCCTTTCGTAGGAGAGAGAGAGAGAGGATACAGACATTTTCCATTTCTCGGGGTCGGGATCTACAGCCGTCCCGCTCGACGTTCATCTACGGCCAATATGCTATTATCTATTCTCGGTCATCTGATCTACTAGCAATGGCCAGTCTATCTCACGGGGCTCACCGGCCGGACTGGACTACACATGGTTATTATCTCCTATTAATATTTGCGTCGTCCCGCCGAGGCGCTAGACGCGGTCATCGTGCGACACCGGTTCCCCCAATTAACCGAGTTCGGCTCGCTAAGAGGGGGTCATAGTTCACGAGCACCCGTGCCGAACGGACCTCGAGGCTTTTTCCCGGTTACCGTCGAGCGAACAGGACGTAGCAGCGAGTATCATATCGTCCCGTTCCACCGTTGATTTCGTCGAAATCAATCACCACCTATTGTGGGTACCGGGGCATATCTTTCGAAACAACGAGGAGTAAATCGAGGATGGTATCCAGAGGAGAGAATTTCGAGTCGGTTTTGGGTTAAGAAGGATTAGCAAGGAACATCGCATCGTCATCGTCCCGGTGAGCTCTCTTCCCTTCTACGGTCTTTCGCTATTATTTGATTATTATTGTTTTTTTTTTATTCTTTGGAAAGTTCGATTCAAACTTAGTCGTACCTGCGATTCTGATATACCACGCACAGAGTACTATTCGTATCGGGACAAGCTGCGTCGAGTAGAGTGTAATATCGAGATCGTTTGGTGGTTAGAGCCGGGAAGAAGTCACTTCGATCGTTGTCCTTTTTTTTTTGGTTACTGTTCTGTAGTCATTTTGCTGTAAGAACGCGCGCGTGTTGGTACATCATCCCGTGGTCGAATTGTATGTGAGGGATTTGAATGTCATAGGCCGTGTCGCGGACTTTCAGGAATAATTGACACTTATAGATTTATAATATTTTATTCGTCTTATTTTATTTTATTTATCTCTCTTATTATATTGGACATTATTTTATTTCTGCGAATGCATGCAGTGCGTGCTCGGCCGTCATCCCGTGTTTGTACTTGATCGAGGGATTAGTACGGTTCGAAGCGTATCTTGCTATGATAAATAGTTCGTTCGTTATGTTCGTTGTTACTGTTCTGTAGACGTATACTGTAAAGCCGCGCGTGCGTTAGGCCGTTATCCCGTGCTTGTTTGAATGTGTGAGGGATTTGAACGGGATAGACCGCGTCGCGGATTTTACCGAATAATTCACGTCGATTTATATGACTTAGTTTGTTTCTTTTATTGTATTTTATTGCCTTGGTTTTACTTTGACGGATGTACCGTCATTTACCATACTTTATTTATGCTATTAATTGGTTCTTTTCTTGTTATATCGAACCGTACTTCATTATTTTTCTTTCGCGTTTAAAATTTGGAAGTAGTGCGAGTTCGGTGTCGTCCCGTCTGTGGTATTTGGTCTTGAGGGACTTGTACGGTCGGTACCGTATCTAACTTAATTGAATTAATTGTTCGTTATTCTTATTAATACGGTTATTATCGGTAGTATTGTTTATTGTTATTATTATTATTATTTCGGACGTCAGTCCTTTAATTAGGGTCTTCTCAGGTTCTTTTTAAATAATTTGGGGTTTTATTAATCGTTACTCGTTCTCGACTTATTAGCCGTTACTTGCTTTCGATTTTCAAGATAGGAGAGTGGAACTAGTCGAAGCTCGCGTACGTGACCTCCCGCCGTCCCGTTGTTATGGTTCTTGAATGTATTTGGGATTAGCTCGGGATAGGCCGTACCGCGAGCTGAGCGTTGAGACAACCGAATGTTTGGCTTTGTCGGTGAATATTGGTCGAAATTCGAAGCGAGCGAGATAGGCTATATAACGTCTGCCGTGTATGAGAAAGAGAGAGAGAGAGAACGGGATAACTGCTGCCGTTGAATTAAAGATTAAAACTAAGATACCTAACTAAATTTAGAAAATTGTTAACACGAGAGACGGATTTTACGGGACATTTTATTTGAATTCTAAGTTGTTGTTTATTGGAAATTACCATCAGATCGCCAGAAATAAAGAAGTTTGTAAGTCCCGTACTTGCTGTGGTTGTCTAAATTATTTACTGTCATTATTTTATTTATTTTTCTATTATTTATTTAGCGGACTCCAGGGATTGTTCTCGTTTGGTCGTAGTTATTGACAATATTTTATTATTCGACTTGGTTCGTGGATTTTAAGGAATTATTTTACTTAATTGATTTTATCCGTATTTTATTTTATTTGACTAATAAGTAGCTTGACAGCCCGAACCACCCACTCTGCCTTGAACAGCTGCAGCTGGCCTGGGTCGAGACTGGTCATCCAACTCGGTATTTTTTCCTTCCGGCGCGAAAGCGCCTGGCGCCCATCTCGAAAGAGAAAATAAAAAGGAAGGAAAAATAACTTGGACCAGTCATAGGTAACGTGGTGCGTTGAGGCACAAATTTACCGTTACAGTATATATCAATTTTATTATGTAAATTCTATGTTTATTATTACATGATATCCAAAAATTAAGTGCCGCATGAGTGTCTACCATCTAAACATCGTATATTTTTATGCAAAATATGTTTCTGGAAAAATTATTTCGAATGGCTTAGTATGCAAGTCTCGATTTTTTCAATCGATTTGAATGTACAATAATGTCTCTGTTTGGGAGTTTAATACGTACGTTACCGTTCGTTAATATAGTCCTTATTTCGTGCGGACCGGTGTAGTGGTCACCGAGTTTTCCTGGTTTTGGTCCTTTAAGCAAAAATACTGGTTCACCCACTTTAAATGCAACAGGATTTATTTTCTTGTCTTGATATATTTTGGAATTTTCTTTAGCCTTTATCAAAGTTTGCCGTCCCAAACCCTGTATTTCATGGATTTGCGTGACCAGTTGCGTTAGATATTCGTCGTACGTGGCGAGTTTTTCCATCTCGGCAGGGGGCATACTAGAAGGGGTACGAGCTATCTTGCCAAATACCATTTCGTATGGAGTATGCTTAGTACATTCGTGTACATTCGTGTTGTAATTGTAAATAGCCATTTCAACCCATTCATCCCAATTATTTTGTTTAGTGGTGAATTGTTTAAGATATTCACCAAGAGCATGATGCGATCTTTCCAATGATCCATTGGATTGAGGGTGAAATGCTGTAGTTCTAACTTTACGTATTTTGAACAATTTCACAATTTGTTTTAAGAAATTACTCAAAAAATTACTGCCTTGGTCAGTACCGGTGAGTACCGCTTTGGGTGAGCCGAAATAACAAATGAATCGTTTGACAAATGCTTCTGCTATCGTTACTGCTTTTGCATTAGGTAAAGGGATTGCTACTGAATATTTTGTTAATTGATCTTGAATTGTAAGTATGTATTCATTTTCTTGCTTAGTTTTTGGCATGGGGCCTACTATATCCATTGCAATTTTATCGAAAGCTATTGCTGGAGTATCTGTTATGATCATAGGCTGTTTAGTTTTTACGCGGACTAATTTTTTTTATTGACATTGTAAACACCGTTGAATATACAATTGGACGTCGGTTTTTAAATTTTTTCAGTAATACAAGTGACGAATTCGATTATATGTTTTACTGACACCTCTGTGTCCGCCTATGGGTGACGAATGCATTTCTTCAATAATCTCATTTTGTCTTTCCACTGGGGGTTGTCTAACTAACCCGTGACAAATAATGATTTTAACGTCGCTTTGCGCGAATATTAATCGAACTTGAGTCATAATATTTTCCCATGGCACGTTTAACATAAAACTTGATTTTGCAATGCTGACGGTTTGCAATGATAGCTTGTCAATTAAAGCTTCTACTATATTTTCCAAAATTAATGCGGGACCTTCTCCAGAATTATCTGTGATAGGCAAAGCTATATTGAATCTGTGAGCTCGTTTTATAATCGATTGAGCTTTCCTTAATTCTAGATTCTTTAAGTGTGGAAAAATGTCGTTATCTCGTAATGCAATAGCTCCAGTGTCTATCGGTGCACAGTCGGTGGAAACAAAATAAACTAAATTATCTTTCCGAGTGTGCAATAAATCTCGTGATTGTTTGACGTTGGAAGCAATAATCCTACTCTTCGTGGTTTTATGGAGGATGGTGGCGGGCAATATAAGTGAATTCTCAGGTTCTACGTCGGACATGTTGTCGCTTAGGGGTTCTGTTTCGCTACCTTGGAAAAGTTCACGTGCATGTTTTCCCTGCACTGTTCTGTCTGAGTGTTCTCGAGGGTTATGGTCCTTGAGTTCGCTTTCGCCGCTAGATTCGTTGTTCTTAAGAGGCACATCGTTGTAGGATAGGACTGGTAACGGCACATGTGTTGGGTTACTCGGTCGATCTGAAGAGGTATCGGATGGCAGAGGAAAGTTCTCAACACTGTAGGTCACTTGCTTAGTCTTAGTTTCGATGTTTTCATTCTTGCGTGTCTTCCGAGGCATATTAGCTTCCATTTTTACGGTGGGTTTCTTTAGTGGTGCCTTGTTCGCTGCAGGCGTCTGAAAAATTTCGTTTTCGTGACCAGTGGTCGTTGATTTGTATGGAGAGGCTATGTCTTCCAGCTGTTCGAAAGGATCAACCGACTCACGTACCCAGTCACATTCTTATACATCGTTAAGATAACCGAAATTTCCAGGGACATCGTTGCTTAGATTTTCCTCCTCTTCGGAATCTTCTTCTAATAGCCGAGCTATATCGGTGTCTGATAAGATACGTTCATTATTTTTACGGTGACTTTTTGGAGGATTCGAGCGAACCATGTAAATATCGTTTGTGGTAGTTAATGACTCTATGGGGTTTCTTGAGAGCGCGTCGGCGTTAACGTTAGTTTATCCGGCCTTGTACACTACATCGTATTCGTACTCGGCGAGTTTCAGTCGCCAGCGCAGGATTTTAGGATTTCCATCTGTAGCCCATCTGAACCACAACAGCGGTTTATGGTCGGTTACTACAGTGAAATGATGCCCATACAGATATGGCCGGAAGTGAAGTATAGAGTATACTATAGCCAATGCTTCCTCTTCGTAAGTGTCGTACCGTTCTTCGACTAGACTCAAAGCTCGCGAGGCGTAAGCGCATGGATGATCATTGTTAATTTCTCCTTGTGAAAGTATACTACCGATAGCATAACCCAATGCATCTGTTGTTAAAATGAAAGGCTTGGAAAAATCAGGATATCGCAAAACTGGAGCCGTACATAGTTTATTTTAAAAAATTTCGAATTACTGTTGTTGTTCGGGTCCCCAATAAAATATATTTTCTTTGCGTAATAAAGTCGTGAGGGGTTTTAATATTTTGGCGTATCCTTCTATGAACCGCCTGTAATAACCTGTTAATCCCAGAAATTGTCGAATATTTTTAACATTCTTAGGTACGGGATATTCACGTACAGCTTCTAATTTCTTAGGATCGGGCCGAACTCCATTATTCCCGATTATATGTCCTAAATACGCAACTTCTCTTTTAAAAAATTCGCATTTATCTGGTTGTAATTTAAAATTTGCTGCTTCTAGTCGTTTAATTAATTCGCGATATATATTCTCGTGTTCTTTGAGATTGTAGGCATAAATAACAATATCATCCAATCAAACAAATAGTCCTTTCCCGAGGAGCCCACATAGTGTGAGGTCCATTGTTCTTTGAAACGTCGGAGGGGCGTTCCGAAGGCCGAACGGCATTCTAACGAATTCGAAATGGCCACGTGGCGTAGTAAATGTGGTCTTATGTCGATCTTCTGGAGAGACTTCTATCTGATAGAATCCTGATGCTAAATCGAATACAGAAAAGTATGGTGCACCACCTAATTGGTCTAATATATCGTTGATATTGGGCGTTGATCGTCGGCGATCGTTTTTTCGTTCAGCGATCGGTAATCGAACACGACTCTCCATTTTTTATTACCCTGAGAGTCGACTTTCTTGGGAATGACCCAGACAGGACGATTGTATGGCGAGGTAGAGGGTATTATTACTCCTTTACCGAGCATATCCTCTATTTGCTTGCCTGTTTCTTCTTTAGTACACTCTGGCCATCTGTAGCCTCGAGTATTTATAGGAAGATCATCGGTAGTAGGAATGCGATGTTGCAATATAGTGGTGCATGTCAACGTATCTCCTGGGATTTGGTATAAATGTGCGCTTTCCGTTAAAAGCGCCTCGATACTTGCTTTTTCTTCTTCGTTCAATTCGACGAGTCTTAATAATTCCTTAATTTGATTATAGCGGTCAATCATTACCGAATTTGATATTACGTAACATGATTTTTCACGGATAAAAGGTTGAATTTCGCGAGTGATATTAGCTATACTGAGTTTTTGTGTTAACGAAACGTTCATGATTTTATACGTTTTTGGACTATATTTCTCGCTTCTCAAACGTGTATCTTTATCGTTAATAATATATATAATACTTACCTTTTTTGACGGTTCAAGTGTACAAATTGTTCGTAAATTCTTCGGGTCTTCATAATTTTTAAAATTGACAGTTTGATCGCAATGATTTACAGGCACGAAAGGTTCAACCGGTCTCTGGCAAAGTACTTCTTTATTTTCCATAGTTATTACGTCTTTTATTGACTCTGATGCTTTGGTCAAATCTGAATAGTTGACTTTTACTGACTCAATTGTTTCAATTTTTCTATTTTCTCGGAGTATTTGTTCTTTGGTTGACTTTATAAATTCCTCATTGTAATTATTAACATCATCAAAAGATTATGTCCTTTCCATAGGCACAGATATCCCTATTAAATCTGGATCGAGTTTTCGCATATCTCCAACAAGTTCTGTCCGTTCTGTCGGCACAGTTACGTCTGTGAAGCTCGAACAACCCGCATAATTAACACAATTAGACTCACTATCTTTTGCCGATATTTTTGTTTTTATTGGATTTGAATTAACGACGTTTTCTTCTTGAACAAAATTTTCATAAACCTGAAGAGTTTCTGTCCTTTCCATAGGCACAGATTTTCCCAAAAAATTTAAGCTGAGCTCCCTTAATTCTCCAACGAGCGCTGCCCGTTTCGTCGGCACAGACACCTCTGTGGAGCCAAGGCAAGTCTCCTCATTAACACAGTTTACTTTTGTCTCTATCAAATTGGGATAGACAACGTTCTTTTCGTGTTCACAATTTAATTCGGTACACCCCATTGGTGTCTCTGTTTTTATCGAATTCGAACAAATAACACTTTTTTCCTGAACACTGTTATCAAAATATTGAAGAGATTCTGTCCTTTCCATAGGCACAGTTTGTCCTAAAAAATTTGAGCTGAGCTTCCTTAATTCTCCAACGAGCGCTGCCCGTTTCGTCGGCACAGACACCCCTGTGGAGCCAAGGCAAGTCTCCTCATTAACACAGTTTACTTTCGTCTCTATCAAATTCGAATAGACAACGTTTTCTCTAGGTACAATAATCTCTACAGGTTCAATATAAGTGTTCCCCTTCCTTAATCCGACGTACAAAGTTCCATAGAATTTCGCGAACTAGACTGCGAATTTTCAACTTGATCTTCTATTTTTACTTTACCAATTTCTTTACTTGATTTTTCATTTTCCACATGATTTTCGTAAGCTTCTTCAATAATTTCTGAACAATTTCTTATTTCTTCCTTTATCATTTTTTTCACAAAATCAACCATAGTATCTCCGCGGGGTAGTGTCTCTGATAAGAACGCATTCTTTTCCGTCGGAATGAATTTTTTTCCAATATTTTCACTTGATTTGATTTTATCTTTATTATTTTCATGACTCAGTCCGTCCGAGGACTTATTTTCTTTTATTAATTCAACTTTACTTCTTACCTGTCGTTCCTTTTTCGTCTTTGAATTGTCAGTAGATTCTCTTATTCCTGTACTGTAAGTTAATTCCTCCGATGACATTAACTCTAGTACTGGTACCTGGACTTGAACCGAATACCTATTGCTATTTGTCACATAAATGTAAGCTTTACCATTATTATTAATGACAAACCCGCTTTCTATGTTTAATCTAAATTCTTTACTCTCACGAAGCACAATTTGGTGGACTCTGCAGGGATAACCATAGTTTCCTGAGTTGCAAATGGTATTCTTACATTCTGCATTTTCAATTGTCTTTTCTCGTAGTCAATTTTCACGCGATTGCCGTCAAGGTATTCCGAACCCAATATACCAGCTTCCTTTATGGGGAAGTTAATATCTACAATATGGAAAGTAGCGAAACGTCCGAAGGCTTGTATGGTAATATGACCCAAAGTAAAAATTGAATTTGTTGTTATTCCATTAAGTTGTAAAATTTCTCCGTGATTTATAGCGATATGTGCATTTACAAATTGTTTCTTTAAAATATTCGGCCCGGCTCCCGTATCAACCATAAGAGTGATAAGGGATATTACTTCCGATGCCGTTATCGTAACCGTCGGAACACTACTTTCTCGATGCAATCGTATATTAAAGATTCTGACTACTCGCGGTTGGGGGTCGAAGCTACGATTGAAATAGTACGGATCGGATGCATGTTTAGCGGAGTCTCCCTGGGCGCACCCGTACTCGGGAGACCACTTCGGTTTCCCGTACTTCCATATGTTTCTTCGTTCTCCCTTCGAGCGGGACACTACAGATAAAATGACCGGGTTGTTTGCAATAAAAACATGGTCCTGTTGAATTCATGGACCTATTATTGAAATTATTAATATTTCTGCGATTTTCCGATCGGTTGGTATTTAAAGGCTGGGAGTGGTTGTTACGATATGGACAAATATGAGCCCCGTGGCCTTCTTTTTTACATATTTGGCACCGAATATCGCTAGGATTTTGGTATCGGAGATTGACTGGTACCTGTGTTTGCGGTAAAGACATTAATTTAGGGGGGGGGGGCTGACGGTGATTGAGGACATCTATTCGCTGTATGTCCATGGTTTTTACAAAAGTCACAAAACATCGATGTATTTCCCGACTCCTTCCTTTCAGGAGGAAAAATTTTATAGCAACGGTCGGCAGTGTGCCCGCGCTTATTACATACCTGGCATATAGTGAGCGGAGGACCGTCAAAGACGGGTTTATTATTATTTGAAGGGGGGAAGATTTTAAGATATTTGTCAGCCGAGTGTCCTGTTTTTTTACAGATCTGGCATATGATAAATATAGGAACTTCGAGGCTAGGTTTATTGTTATTTGAAGGTGGAAATTTTTTAAAACATTTGTCTGCCGAGTGTCCAATCTTCTGACAGATCTGACATATGCTCGGTCCTTTATCAACATTTCCCGTATTTCGTAACCCAACAGCCAAAGCTTGGCTAGTCTTCTGAGTCGAACATTCTTTAGCATTGTGCCCTTTTTTATTGCACAAATGGCAATGCACTTCTTCGCTAGCTACCACGTGTACTCCTCGTTTCGTCTCGGGCTTAGGGATCCTTGGACTCGACGTTACTTGCTCGCCGCTACGCAAGGCTGCTTGGGACACTAAACTCTTTTCGGTCTGCACTGCTAGCTCTATTAATTCTTCGAGATTATTATTGGGAGTTAGTCGTTGTTCGATTTCCGGTTTTGAACCGTGTAGAAAACAAGCTGGAAGGCTTTGTCTACTATTATCAATAAAGGCGCCAGCCAAGGGATTATCTTCGCTCGCATCATAATTTTCAAGTATCAAATTTCCCAAATCTCGTACACGATTCGAATAGGCAATAACAGACTCACTTTCTCTCTGGTATATTGATCCTAATTCACCTTGCAGCTGATATACGTTTCGAGTGGGTGCATAAGTATCTTTAAGAAATTTACCCAAATCTTCTATTGTTTCAAAAATTTGCCCTTGTATCGTGCGACGGGGTTCGCCAATTATTTTTATGCGGACTGCTTTTACTAAATTTGATTCGGCGCCTGGCCCCATCATAGCCAAAGCTTCCTTGCATCCTTGGATGAACATTCCCAATGACAAAGTATGACCGTCATAATTTGGTATGACAGCCAGTGCATCTTGAATAGACAACGTTTGGTTATTATTAACCATTATGGGAGGAGGGTCGGGTACAGGGTCACTAGTTTCAAGAGAAAAGTTCACTGGTGGTATTTTACTGGGCTTTTTATCTGGACTCGACCTTTTTCCCGTGGGGTGGGAGGAGCAACCAGGAATAGCAGGTTCGTATTCAGATAACAGGTGTAAATTTTTCAACAAATTCTGTGGCACAATGTGGGAGGGTTTAATTATCGATTTTAATTTAGATTTTTCACAAGTATTGCTTTTATCTATTGGAGGGGACAGTATTTTATTATGACTCACGAGGGACTGTGTACCGATGGGTGAGTCGAATGGGGTAGACCCCCCTGCAGGAGTGTAAAATATGTCGTTGGAGTTCGAAAGGCCTAACGTGGGCGTGGTGACTACGGGGTTCGGGATAGCTATGACTGGTGTATTCGTACCTGTTGTCTCGTGTGTAGCGGGCTGCAGCTCGACGCCTTTTACAATATGTTCGGGGGATGTGGGAATCTGAATTGGAATTTTGTTACAGGGATCTCTATATATTACAAGTGGTAAATATTGGTGACCAGGTTCTTCCAAAAATCCCACTACAGACAATAAATTATTTCCCGATCTCGCTGTAAGTGTTTTTTGCACTCGGTTCGTGAATTGCTCAAAACTTTCTGAATTCCTTGAAATTTCTTGGATCTGTAAGGGACTATTTGATGTACTATAATTATCGAGATTGTCTGATAAAATTTCTTCAGTACTTGAAGAATCACTTGCTTCCTCACAGTTTATTTCTGTTTTTGTAATAATTAAATGATTTGACGTTAATTCCAAGGATTATATATGGCTGTTTTCGTCTACTTTGATTAATTCCGGATTTTCTCGGTTAATGTTGCTACTTTTCTCTGTATCCGCAATAATTTCTCCCGCTGGATTCGTTGTGGAGGGAGTCTGGGGATGCGAACCGTCAGTACTTTCGTCGAAAAATTCTTCGACTGTTTCAAATTGGGATTTCGGAAGGCTATGTATTCGAGATATCTTTTTTCGGTCTGCAGGATAATCATGTATCACATTATCATCAAGTTTTAGCTTTGATCGAGTTGAACTCATTTATGATGTATTTTATACAAGTATAAATTTTTTTTTGTTTACCGCATCAAAGAGACATGCAACAATACATAAGAATATTATTAGAGTAAAATTGGGTGGGAGGAGGAAATAGGAGTAACTTTCTTTTTGTTACTTGTAACGAAGAAAAAAAAATTATAGAGCTTTACTCCTTTAAGTTTGTTTCAAAATTCCCTTGAGGTGAAATCAAATGTGGTTTTTCCTTCAGGAGGATGACTTGATGTTTATTCAACGATTCGATCTTAGTAATGTGAGGCTTGCAAGGTGTTACAATCGGGTGATAGCGTATCCTTAGTAACGAGTGAGCTTCGTAATCAGCAACAAACATCTGGTTGCCCATGTGTTCGGTTGAAAAAAGGGTAGTTAGGGAAGGGTGTTCAGAATGCTGACCGCTGGTGTAAGCGAGCCGGAGAATTTGTTAAAAGCCTATTTTATCGGAAAGGATAAAGTAGGGATTTTAGAATGCTGACCGCTGGTGTAAGCGAGCCGGTGAATTTGTTAAAGGTCTATGGCAGAAAGAGTCGCACGTGCAGGTGGAAGTGCAATGTTATGAGGGGTGGATGGAGGTGAACGATTCTAGTGATCGCTCGAGGGGGTTGTTAAGATGAGCAACGTAGGAGTGTGTAGCAGAACTGTTTTGTAATTCTATTAACATTTTCAGAATTATATGCCAACTGTTTTAACGCTTGGTAGATTGACAGATTTTATGTAAATGGTAGTACCAAGGAGTTGATGTTACGGAGCGAATCGTATAGAAACAACACAAGGAGTCTGATGGTTGTCTGGTTAAAACAAATATAATATTACTCTCTATAATTAATATTTGGGGAAGCTATTTTCCTTGTAGTTCTCCTCACGTATGTTTTAGCAGTTATTCTTTCTTGCTGTTTTATTCGTTCTAAACCGAGTTGATTTAAGAAAATTTCTGGCGTGACTTCTTCTTCAATGAGTTCTTGTGCGAGAACCTCGAGTTCCTTTATACGCACTTGAAGTACCAATAATTTTTCAAATGGTCACATATAATGGAGGACAACCTATGAATATATATATATATATATATATTGTGACGTAGTCACGATTAGGAAAGAAAAAATAATAATAATGAGAATAAAATAAAACACAAAATACCAATAAATGCAAATAAAATCATTTATTAGTAGTACCTACAAAAGATAAAGAAAAATAGAAAGATATACAAATCACTGTGGATAAAACCATTTAATTGCACATTCACAAATACAAAATAGCAAAAATAAGAAAAGTAAGAAGATAAAAAAGATTAAATTAACAGTAGAGCCTAGGCGAGACCACGAAACAGGCTGAATCCTGTCAAATTCCTTCGCTGCCGAAAAACAGCGGGTCAGCGACCGGCTGGCCTCGCTTGGGCAGTGAGGGGACGTAGGGGCACGGTGGAGGGGCGACCTGAAACAAAAGAAACTACATGAGATAATATAAAAAGAAGAGTTCAAATAAGAGAGTGGGAAAGGAGAGAAAGCTATATAAAGCAGCTTCAAACTAAGAGAGGGGCTTATTCGTTTTGAACAGTCATAGAGTCAGCAGTCGCTGGTGCGCTGAATAGAAATATTAAATATTCTGAAATTCATATTGAAATCCAAGAAGTCTATTAGAAAAGGGTGTCAGTGAGCCCATAAAATTTGTAAAGACATTAAAAAAAAACAAAAGAATACAGAACAGTCAGTGGAGGACTAATAAAAAGATTTATACCGGACAGCCGTGAACAGTGTAAAGACAGAAAATATTATAAATAATGAATTAAGAATAGGAAGTGGGTCGCATTAGGGTGAATAATTAGGATTATTTGAGGAGAATTAAGAAAATAACATAAGAAAGTTTGGGTAGAATAATTAGCAATAAGTCCAGTTAGATTCTAAGAAATATTATTAACGCAGCGCATCGATAAGTGGTAAAGACTCAGTGTTGGCACCAAGAGGTTGCCAAATGAAAAGCCTATAGAAAGGAAAAAGTGAAACAACAAGAAGAAAGAAAAGAGAATAACAAATAACAGTTAGAGAAATTATAACTGAAAGACATACTACAGTAGGTTTAAGATCTGCGATAGGTCCCCGCTTCAAGAGAAGAGAGACACTTGGAGCAAGATTTTGAAATAAAGCTCAGAGAATTAATTAATAAATAGGATTAGGAGGGCACTTGTCAGCCTGACCCATAGAAACTCGATTCATAATTTTAGGATAATTAGAAAAATAATTAGGATGAAAACGATTTCAAGAGTTTTGTCAAGCACGTCGCATGAGAACGACACCACTCAACAGATAGAAAGAAGAAGAGAAAGATAAATTAAAAGACCAACTCACCAAGAGCGAAGAATAACAGGAACATCCAGGTCCAACGCTGAAGTTTTTTTTTTGAGAAATCCGATAACTGTTTGTTAAATAATTAAGAGTCACTGAAAAATTGTGAAACAGAAACCGTCATCATTCGGCACACAAAGTACATTATTCGCGAACCAGGATCACTGTCATCACCATAAAACACACTGAGAATATCACGGGGACAGCACGACCATAAAGATAAAGGGGGCCGAAAGCGAAACCGCACGAAAAACAAACTATTTTGACTATTCAACAAAACGACGCGGCCACGTACATAGATCCGGCGTCCATCCCGGCTGACCGACGCGCCAGCAACAGCGTATCAAGCCCAGCAGACCGCGCGTCAGCAGCCAGGCGGGGAAAAGATCAAGACGGCCGAACTCGATACTGCCTAGTTGGAATATCCACCGCTCAGCGCAGAAGTCGGAATCCGAACACCACGGGTAAAGAAAGGCGTGGAACCATCAGAGCGACTAAACGATACAAAGAAATTGTACGGTGAACGGCGCCAAAAAGTCGAACACTACTGAATTCTATGCTAATCATTGAATAAATCCTACTTATACCTCCTATAGAAGTCTACAATTAATTATCTTAGTGTTCGAGCCCGAATTCTTCCCCTCAGAAGAATAAAATTTAATGATAACGTGAAAATACCGTTACAATATATATATATATATATATATATATACCTGGTGACCCGGCAAACGTTGTTTTGCCATATAAATAATTTCCTAGTAATATCTAGTGTAGACAAAAAATAGCTTACTTATTGTAAGTATGTATGTATGTTAGAATGTGTATATTGTATGTATGTAAGAATGTGGTATATGCGTGAAATAAGCATGGAGCGCTGTGAACGATGAGGGAATATAAAAATAACAAAAGGCAAACATTATTTTTAAGTTATTATAATTTATTCCTTAAAATTATATATCATTAATTAAACAATTACGACAGTAACACTATTAAACAATATCAATCTCTTAATGCTATAGCGTGAACAATATTTTTTGTTAGTCCATCTTTAGCTAACACAAACAAACTGGATGGTTTACCCACTCGAGAGCATGCCACGTATAATTGTCCGTGTGAAAAACATGGTGTTCTCGAATCTAATCCACAAACAGACATCGTTTGACCTTGGGATTTGTTGATAGTCATTGCAAATGCCAATCTAATCGGAAACTGAATACGTTTGAATTGAATTGGCACATCTGTAGGTATAATAGGAATCCGTGGTATGAGTATATTTTCACCTCTGAACTTGCCATTTAAAATCCTGGCTTCGATCACGTTTTTCATTAATTTTTGAATGACTAATCGCGTACCGTTGCACAGCCGGGGCGGGTTCAAATTACGAAGCAAGATAATTGGAGATCCAACCTTTAATTGTAAATTATGCGGTGGCATGCCTGGCAAATCCAGTGAGTTCAAAAACTCTGTGGGAAAATTTACTGCTTCGCTGTCGTCGCAAACTGTATCAATAGATTTATATGATACCAAGTTCCCTGGCAACAACATTTGTATCTTCAGATTTAAATTGTCAACGTCTACATTTTTTGCCGCTAAAATCGCTCTTTCTGCAAGCCACTCATGATTTATGTACTGTGTGTGTACATCGGGAAATATTTGTTCAATGAGAGTATCTTGCGAATCAGCGATTGTGCAGAAATCGGTCGGTAATTTTACGTATCCAGTTTCATCTATAGCAACTTTTCCAGCACCGATATCTAAGAGTTGTTTTGAAAATGTTTCAGCGGATGGATCTTGAAGCATTTGAACGCGCATATTTATTTTTAGCTGTAATTTTTCAACATTACGCCACAATGGAGATGATTTTAAGCAAGCGTTGATCTCATCAGCGTATGTTGAACGTGGAATAACTGGAAGTGTTTGTCTGAAATCACCTGAAAGGACCAACAGAGTTCCGCCAAATAGTTTGTCACTGTTTTTAATATCTTTCAATGTCCTGTTCAACGCCTCAAGTGAAT
This sequence comes from Cylloceria caligata, assembly GCA_963942595.1. NCBI lineage: Eukaryota > Metazoa > Arthropoda > Insecta > Hymenoptera > Ichneumonidae > Cylloceria > Cylloceria caligata. The sequence continues at coordinate 41,616,916 of OZ012710.1, forward strand.
GTTTGTGTGCCATAGTACATTCATCCCAAATAATAATTTTACACCGTTTCAGCACAGTGGCCATGGACGATTGTTTCTTAATGTTGCATACTGCGTCAGGGTTATTCTGAATATTTAGTGGCAGCTTAAATACTGAATGAGCTGTTCTACCTCCATCCAATAAAGTTGCTGCAATGCCCGATGATGCAACGGCCAATGCGATGCCATTATTTGATCGTATTTCAGCAAGAATTAGCGAAATAACGAATGTTTTGCCAGTTCCACCCGGTGCATCCAAAAAGAAGAACCCACCTTGTCCAGCTGAAACTGCGAGCATAATGCGATCATAAATGGTTCTTTGTTCCTCATTCATTAGTGGGACATTGCGGGCAACAATCGCTGCCATTTCTACAGTACTGTACTGCAGTTCACGATTCATTTCAGTATTCATTAAATCAGATGCAGTTCGATTTGGCGAATTCATACCGAAATTACTAAGTGGTAAGTTGGCAATGACAATGCAAAGATCCTCAATAGCAATCAATGCTTCATTGTACATTTCGTCGCTGAATGTTATGGTTAGATCGTGGCACCGTATACGATGTTGATGCAATATATCATCAGTCATTGAATCTTTGTGATTTTCCCATAATATCTGTGCTTGGGCTGGGAAACATGTAGTCAACACTATAGCGAATAGTAGACGAATTTGTATTGCTGTACAGTTCAATGCAGCTTCAGCAAGCATGCATTCCCACTGGTTGTCGTCTTCCAGCAAGCCGAGTGCAAGGCATGCATCTTTATACGTTGGATATTGTTGCCCATTCACTTTACGTATATCTTGAAATGATAATGGGCCAGTAACATTAACCAACAACAGTCGAAGATAAAAGCACTCCGTGTGTCTTGGATTGACTGTAAATAATCGCCCCAAGGCGTTTGATTTAAATAAATTGAGACATGCAGCAACTGGTGAGCCTTGCTTGCGGGGCATCCATGTTTTTGTTTGAGTCCATGTGAAATAGCGTGGTACTTGTGAATAGAGTAATGTTCGTGCGAAGGCACCAAAATCATCCGCACGATTACACAATTCAAAAAATGCAGTGAGTGTAGTTTTAGGTGGATTTATTGCACGATCAATCGCTGTCTCGTTCGTGAAAAATACACGCTGACCGTTTTCAAGATGGATGGCTAACTGAACAACTGCTGGATCCCGTTCATGAATTGGAAAACCAAAGATACGCCAAGCAGCTTCATTGGAGCTGATGTACCGACCAATTTGGTAGAGCGTTATTTCATCGTTTTTATTCACTGGAGGAGCATTCACATTAGTATTTTCCACTCTAAACACAGCCATATCACTGCCTTTATGGACATACTTGCAAATGTATTTGATGCTCTTCACAGAACTGCAGAACTCAACATTAATATGAGCATTATATGTCTTGCTCAGCAGAGGCGAATATGGCACCACCCAACGATTGTCAATATCAATGTCTGTGTTGATGATATTTTTAATAAATGATTGTCCGCCATTTTCAGGATTTCTTCGACGATATATTGGGTATCCGTCGACATTTGTGACCGTATCATTGGTAAAATCTTTAGGGAAATTTTTAGTACATTTTCCATCAGCCATGCAAGGCGATGAACTATTAAGAGTACCACATGGACCATGAATCATGTTTGTTGTAACAATATCAAACAGCAGTTGGTCAGTGGATGGATCTGGAATTTCCGCAGAAATGATACTATCGATTTCTTCAGGACGGATTTTGTCGATGAACCAAACCAAAATGTGTGCATGAGGTAATCCTCGCTTTTGCCACTCAACCGAATACATCCAGCAACGTGTGGGACCAAATACATGTGATTTAGTAATGAAACTTATTAAAGACTTCAACTTTTGTCTGAACACACGTGCTGTAATGTCATGGCGATGTATTGCATTTTGGCCAGGCAGTAGGAAAGATGTAATCTCTGGCCATTTGTATATCCTGAGTATATCCAGAGCATCCTGTATATATTCTTGCATATGACGTGGACTGCCTACGTACGATGATGGTAAAATGACATGGTTACCAATTTCGGCGACGTCGGCGTTGTTGTTGATAGCGTCTCGCAAATGAATGTACTCTTCCGCGCGCAGCTTTTGTTGATTATATCGTAAGTATCGTAGTCGTTCGCTCTCAATCTTCGCGTACATGTCGACCATGAATTGTTGACAAAGCTCACGACATCGTAAAATGACGTTGTCCAGGCCACGTCTAATCATTAATCGGTACGCATAATAATCCTTTGAGCTAACGTTCTTGTTTATTTCAGCTCCTGTAATATTTGTTCATAAAAATTAATTTAAATTTATTACGTTCAATAATTTAATTGTTTTGTTAAATGATTAATGATCAAATTAATAATCAATGAAGTACCTGATACGGGATCTCGTTGTTTTATGTTTATGCAATATCCGTCTTGTCCCTTCCAGAATATTAGCGGATATTGGAGAGCGTCATATGAACGATGTGTGTCAGCAATGAACTGAAGATTATTATTTCTTCTACGAATCACAATTTCTCGTGCAGCTGTACAATCGCCAACCATGATTCCAGCAACATCATCAACAACGGGTGCATTGAATCTACGAATATGCTCTCCAGCTGGTGTTTTATCAGGATTAATGACGATAGCGTGATTATCGCTTTGTAATTGGTGCATATGTGATTTGAATATTTTCAACAACTCGTTGTGCTCGTTCAAAAGAGCATCTAGCTCGCTGACGATGCGCCTGGCATAAAGTGAATCAAGGTTATTATAATCACAACGTGCATTCACGCGATTGGCAAGTGCGCTTCCGGAATCCTCGCCGCCCATAAAGTAGATTTGTAAGAATTTATGTGGTTCGTTTGGCATTGGCAGCAGTGAGCCCATTTTATGATAAACTTGGCCTCTGATTTTGAATGTAGAATTGAATTGTTGACCATTTGCATTAGTATTTCGAACTATTTCTGTTGCTCCGAACGATGTCATTTGAAAGCATGAATTGAATCTTCGAATTGACTTCAGGAACACGTTAGAATCTGGATCCGTGCCGATAAGTAAGCCGTTCAATGGTTCAGGTGGTGTTTCAATTTCAGGTAGTTGCACTTTTCCTGACGCGCAACACATCCCAGCTGGCTCATTTTTGAATTTCAGAGCATGACAATGCGGACATTCCTTGTCCATAGCACCAATTACCACTTTTGAATGAGCATAATATTCAATATCGGGCTCATACTGGAATGCTAGACGCAGGAATGAATCAGATATAAATGCTCGATGTACCTGTTGTCGTTGTTGGTCATTTGTTCTCGTTGGTCGTTGTTCTAATCTTCTGACTTCATTGCGTTCAGCTCGTGTATCTTCTGGCTCTTCTTGATGCAATTGCGCCATTCTGACACGTGCATCAGTACTTTGTTGCTGGATTTGTTCTTCTGTTCTTTCGGATCTGCTATTTCGCAAGTTTCGAGCTTTACTTGTACTGCGGCTCAAATCAGCCCCTTTGCGTTTTCTTGGCATTGCTCACTGTACAAAACATACATAAATAGAATTAATGAAATTATTTAATGATGAAAAATGTTAAAAGTATAATTAGGGCCAGGATTTTTGCCGCAGTTTTGAAATGATTAGTTTTAATTTATGAAATTATAACAAAAATATAAGTTTTATGGAAAAATTTTTCAAACAAAAGTAAAAAATTAAATTTTATGAAAACATTGTCTCTTATAATTTTTTCATACAACCAATATTTCCATTGACATTTCAAAATAAAGATTCATAATGATTGATTTTTTGGAAACTATGAAAATCTTAATTGTTCAATTGCATTTTTTTAATAAAATTAAATTAAAATTACATTTTTATAAGATCAACAACATTTTCGATATTAATAAAAAAAAGTATACTTACAACACAAAATCCGTTGTTATTGGAAGCTCGTGTCACGTGTTGAGTACTTTTGAGGAAATAAAATCACTTGATTAACTAATCGTGCAAAATACACTCAAAATTGATAATTTAATTATTATTGATAAAATAGAAATGATTAAAAGTTAATATGAGAGTTACACTGAGATAGCAAAATAATAATTGTCAACGTTACTACTACACTTGATGCATAAACAATAATGATGGCCGACAACTGTGTAGGGAGTGAGAAAGAAAGGAGACCGGCTTCGTTCTCATCCCTACTCCGTGCTGTTTACTGGGTCAGAAGTGACACCTGTAGACATCTGGCGGGGATAACTAATTAAATGACGATTGATCAGTTTTCGACCGGAGAGGAAAAATGATTAAATTACTAAAATGGCTATTAAAAAATAAGGGTTGATCGTAGAAGGGTGAAAATTGAGGATTGTATGTATTTTTGTATGTTGTATCATAAAAAAATAGAAATTAAAAATTTTGTCAAAAAAATAAAAAAATAAATTTAGGGGTGGACTACCCCTAACATTTAGGGGGATGAAAAATAGATGTTAGCCGATTCTCATAGATACCGGATAAGCACAAAAAATTTCATCAAAATCGGTCAAGCCGTTTCGGAGGAGTATGGCAACGAAAACTGTGACACGAGAATTTTATATATTAGATATATATATATATCCACGTATATGTCTTTCAATACAAGTTCTATCTTCTCTTTTTTTTTATTCACCAGTCATTATCGAATATTAGTTTCCACATTTGATTTCCACAAGGTCAATTTACTTACGAAGAAGGCTTACCAAATAACTTGAATAATAGCGGGTACTCTTCTATAATGATGATAAATTTTTATGAAATCGCTTGGCTCGTTAAAATTCAATAAAAAGTAAAAAATCAATTTCTGTGAAATAAATCAACTCTTAAAAATGCAATAAAAAGGGAAAGGTTAGATTTTATGAATTTAATCGTTTTATAAAAACTCAGTAGTAAATAATGATAGTTTTTCATGAAATGGGTTGAATCGTTAAAATTCAATAAAAAGAAAAAAATCAATTTCTCTTAAATAAATCAACTCTCAAAAATGCGGTAAAATGGGGAAAGGTGGATTTCATGGATTAAATCGGTTTACAAAATTCAATAGCAAGGAGGGATTAATTTTCGTGAAATGAATTGAATCACTAAAACTCAATAAAAAATTAAAAAATCGATTTTCGAGGATTAAATCGGCTTATAAAACCACGGTAAAAAGGGAAAAGTAAAAATATTTTTTGTTCAGTTGATTTTTTTTAACAATATTAGTTTTGAACAAAACTAACACTCTAATATCCCGGACGAGCCCCCAGAATTTGTTACGTCAAAATCGGGGCCTATCTTACAAACCCACGAATTTAACATACAAGATTTCACGTTTCGGTGTACTGGTCAAGTGCTCTGGTCAAGGAAAATAAATTCTCCCTTTACCACACCCCACGAGAAAATACCGAAGACGTAAGCCCGTTTTTGAGTCTAACCTCGCGGAAAATTACTCGGGATAGGGCTGGAGTGCGTTTTGTTCTTGGTTGGGGATAATCACTTCACGAATAAGGGGGTGGGACTTGAATGACAATTTCACGCGGAGCAAGATTTCACTTTAATTGGTAATTGAAAATTGTACTTACGGTTGTTTGTTGCTGTGGTTCTTGCTGTTGAACGTTGGTTGGACGTAGACTAGTGTAGTCAGACAAACTCAAAATCGAACGTAGGCGTTGGTGCGTATTAATAATTATTTATTGAAATAAAACTACATGAGTAATTGAATGTTGCACGTTCAATATTCCCGATTTCGCACGGGTTAGTAATTATAAGTACTGTAGTCGCACTCTTTACTACTCGAAACTATACTTTGTAAAATTGAGCCGTGGTGAAAAAGTCTTGAACTGTACTACTTTACTTCCCGGCAAACAGTACTACTTGCTGCCTTGGAAAAATTCTAACTCCTGCGGGCTATTGACTCACTGCCGTGCGACTTATTGACTGCCTGGCGAATGATTAGCCCTTTACTCTTTACTTGACTCCCCGTGAAACTGTCTTACTTGGCTCCCCGTGAAACTGTCTTACTTGGCTCCCCGTGAAAAACTGTCGCCGGCCGATTTTCGCGGCCTTTAATGTAGCTTCTATGTAGATGTATCTATGGCAATGGCTTAGAATTTCAGCGTTTGTACGGAACTTAACTAAATCCTTTACATCGGACCACTAGTAATAATTTTGTTACAGATTCTGTAGTTAACTTCGACGTATGCAACCCGATTTTTGCGTTAATCTCTTATTAGTATAAATGTTGTTGTTGAGTTATGGCTTATTCTAATCATTATTGGTTATTCGTTTAATTAGTGATTACTCTACTTATAGTTAATAAGTTTTCTTAAATAATTTGTTAGTTAGACGATTATTCTCGTGTTATAGAAACGAGAGCGAGAGAGAGAGAGAGAACGATTTTACTTGAGAGCGACTCGCCTAGCTTGGTTACTCGTACATTTCGTTCGTACGCAAGTCAGCTAGATCGCCGTTCAGACCTCGCGCAAGGCGTTTATCGTTGCGTGGAGAGTCGGCCAGCCTCGCTTTCCTGTAGAGGAAGTTTTATTGCAACTCGATTTTAGTCTCATCTCTTTCTCGTTTTCTCGTCTATTTTTCGCTATTTTACCTCAAATGAATCCTAATATTTCCTTTATCCTTTCTATATATGCATAACATAATATATACAGGGTGCGCCATCTCAATCTGGTCGATGGAAGTATTGAATAACTTAGAGAATTTTCAACAGATTTCACGAAGTCGTATTTTTTTATTAAATTTGATTCATTACAATTTATTTTGATTAGTTTCCAAAAACGACATCGATCAAATGTCCGCCTTTATTACTGAGACAAAAATAAGCTCTTTTTTCGGCATTTTCCATTGTATTTGCCAGCGTCTCGGGCGATATCGCTGCGATTTCGGCTCGAATGTTGTTTTTTAGCTCCTCTATGGTCTTCGGCTTGTTGGCATAGACTATACTGTTCGAAAATCCCCACAAGAAGAAGTCCGGTGCAGTCAAATCCGGCGATCTTGGTGGCCAGTCAATATCACCTTTCTTTGATATCACACGTCCTGGGAACTTCCGACGCAAATAGTCCATTGTTGAGCGCGCAGTGTGACATGTCGCACCATCTTGTTGGAACCAAAATTCCTTAAGACCTTTTTCACGCATTTGTGGTAAAACAAAGTGTGCCAACATCCACCGATATCGATCCCCATTGACAGTTTCACCAGCTCTGAAGAAAAATGGTCCAATGGTGGTTTTTGAGCAAACACCGGCCCAAACTGTCACTTTCTCATCGTGCAATGGAGTTTCGTGAATAATATGAGGATTATCGGTGCCCCACATGCGACAGTTTTGTTTGTTGACAGCGCTAGAGAGGGTGAAATGAGCCTCGTCGGTCATCAGAATTCGCTCCCAAAAATCCGGTTCAGCTTCCTTCATTCGACTAACGTTATTAGTGTAAGCCAAGCGTTCTTTCGGCGTATAGCGATACATGGTAGAAATTGTACTGAAATAACCTATACGAAACGTGTTGTACGACGCTGGTTGGTTAAAATCTGTCAGAGTTATTCAATACTTCCATCGACCAGATTGAGATGGCGCAGCCTGTATATATGATGGTATTTTTACTATAAATTCCAATATTTTACGAGAGACTTATTAATATAATCTCAAGAGAAAAAGGAAATAAATCCTGATATACTGATCTTTCTTCTATTACCCGACTATACCTGGTAAGCTCATTAATTCAATGTGGGTTGTACTCGTTTTAGAGTGACAGCCCTGGGTAGTTTCCATATGGAAGCATAATTGTTCTTTTTGCTGCTGATATTTTACCTACAGTATTCGTGTGAACATTTTTATAGTCATAACTCTTTCGTTTAAATCAACAGTTCCTCCACTTTTGTTAATTGTTTCGCTTAGTTAATAATTGTTCGTGATTTCATCATCTTTGTAAAGAGAGAGAGAGAGAGAGAGAGAGAGAGAGAGAGAGAGAGAGAGAGAGAGAAGATTTCAGGCAAGAGCGAGAAGAAAGGGTGCGGTCGCTTGGTCACGTGATAGCGTTCCCTCCAACCGCTCCCCTATGACCAACAACGCCCCGACGGCGACTAGCCGAACCCCTAGTCCAGGATTGAGGGTAAGGCTGCGCTGAATCATAGATCCATAAATGGCAGTCGATAACCGGGTCTACGCAGTAGATCCCATGGTTTGAAAGTTTGCCTTCTGACCGGGAGCGCTGAAAAATTCCATCTTTACAAGATTAATTCTTCCGGGAGACGGTCGGTAGGGCCGCATGTTCACCCTGTTCCGATCTCTGTCGCTAAAATCGCTCTCCTCTCCTCTTAAGAAGTTCGAGCATAAAAGAAAAATGTGGGAGGTTACTTTTACTGTAGCGAAACTAAAACAGAAGAACTTTAACGTAATCGAAATGAACAAGATAAACGCGACGTTACGTCAGGACGTAACAACGGCTCGGTCCACTTGAGGATCAGCTTGGCCGACCGGCCACGACGTACAGTATCGTTGTGCAGGAGCACTCGGTCGCCAACTCTACACCCTCTATCTATCACACCATAGTCGTACGTTGCTTTTGACGCGTTGTGCAGGAGCACTCGGTCGTCAACTCTACACCCTCTATCTGTCACCCCATAGTCGTACGTTACTTTTGACTTCTTCTTTGCCTCGCAGAGATTGTCACGTGCGGCGGTCAACGAGGCTCGCAATCTTTCCCTTAGTTCCTGAGCATAATCGTCGTAAGCATAGGTACAGCGGGGCTCTTGCCAGACGGCGGTCGGTAAGACAGCGTTGCGACCAATCACGAGCGTATATAGAGGTAACTTGGTCCTTGTGTCCGGCGTGCTGTTGCAGGTGAACATCGCGTATGGTAATTACTCGTCCCAATTTCCTTGACCCTTATTTATGAAATCTTTCAGGTATTCCGCGGGGCTCCTGTGCGATTTTTTCAATGCACTATTCTATTGTGGGTGGTATGCCATGGTTTGTATCTGTTCTATTTTCAGTAGGCAGTATACCTCCTTAAAAGTCATACTAAGGAAATTGGTACCCTGATTAGATAACCTTTCGGGCGTACCATACCGGCAAATAATTTCCGTGACCAGGGCCTTAGCCACTGTCGATACCTCCTGATTCGGCACAGGCACTGCTGCACTGTACTTCGTAAGGGTGTCCTGAAACATAAGAATGTACTTGTTCTCGACTGCTGTCTCTGGTAGCCATCCTACGATGTTCACCGCCACCTTTTCAAATGATCGGGTTGGCATATCGGGAAGGACCATCGGTGCTGTATGGCGTCATGCCAGATATTTAGACCGGATCCCTTGCAGCGTCCGCTTGATACCCTGATGCCCTCCTATGGGGGTGGCATGGTATTCTCTTATGATTTTCGGTCTATCCTCGGTTGCAGGCTACGCCACTGCCACAGCCGCTACGCTGTTTTGTATCAGTGTCCTTGTTCACGCTGTTGGTGGATCGCGGGTTACGGTGCCCGCTGTGCCTCGCTTCCTAGCATACCTGTGCGGCGAGCTGTCCAGGGTCACTTGCCTTGAGGTATCCACCGGTAGCTGGGCTGCTGGGTCTCTCTATTTCTCGGACGAACTCGCAGCTTGCTCTTTCCGTGGCCTCCCTAGCCTCGCAGGTCGGCCATGCTGCGCTGCTAGCTCCTGTCCTCCACTGTGGTGCTCGCAGTCTTTCCTTTGGCCTTTCTAGCTTGGGTGCATTCGCTTCGCTTTTCCCGTCCATGGTCCTTCGCGGCGCGGTTTTGGGAATCAGTAGAGCGACTTGCATACACGCTCCGAGTGTTACTATCCTCTTCGTCGCGTGGGCAGGCGAGGCCTCTCGATCTGCCGCGTTACTAGGTCGGCCCGGGTATTCTCGGTCCTCCTCTTTGTGCGGCCGTTCCTACCCCCGCGTGCGCTGTCATTTTCTCTCTCATCGGACCTTTCTTCCCGTCTCACTTATGCACGTTTCTTTTTCCGGCTTTATATTCGAATCTAACTCATGCTTGGACAATTTTATTTTCCAGCGCATAATTCTCGATCCGGGGTCCTTCAAACCGAAAATCCAAGTGAGGGGCTGATGGTCGGTTACCACTTTGAACCGTGTCCCATATATGTAAGGCCGTAACTGTGCGAGGGCCCACACTATCGCTAGCAATTCTTTTTCGGTCGTCGTGTAGTTCTACTCTGCTTTCGACATCGTGTGGCTCGTATAACATACACTAGTAGGCAGATTGTCTATTACTCTGGAATTACTCTGGAATTCGGATATTGTAGTACGGGTGCTGTAATAAGTGCCGTTTTTAATTCCTTGAAGGTGGCGTCCCTTACTGCTGTCCACTCGAATTTAACTTCTTATTGGGTCAATTCTGTGAGTTGTTTCGCGGTCTTGGAGAAATGTTTTATTTTTTTCATAAAAATTGGCACTTACCAGGTTGAACAGCCAGTCTGGCTTCTCTCAATCGCTGAAACACTTAACGTTATCGGTCGTTATGTTCCTTGAGGGTCTTATTGTGTATTACAATGTCGTCGAGGTATACATGAAGTCCTTGTAGATCGGCTAGTGCGGAGTTCATGAGCCGCTGGAACGTCGGTGGCGCATTAATTGAACCGAACGGCATTCGGTTGTACTCGAAATGCCCCTGCAGAGTGGAACACACTGTTTTTTCCTTGCCCTCTTGTGTTATAGGGATTTGGTGAAATCCCGAAACAAGATCCAAGGTCGGATAGTATCGTGCTCTTCCCAACTAGTCCAATATTTTGTTAATATTGAGCAGTGGGTATGAGCCACCGATTGTGACTTCGTTCAGCTTCCAAAAGTCCACCACTACACGCATTTTCCTCACTCCTCCAGCATCGGATTTCTTAGCCACGACCAACAGCGGCGCATTCCATTGGCTTCTGCAAGGCTGGATTATTCCCTCAGCTAGCATTTCGTCGGCCTACCTCTCCACCTCTCTTCTGTGGGTCTCTGGCAGTCTGTATGAGTGCACCTTGATACCAGGGCCATTTGAAAAGTTTCCGGCCTGATCGACATAAAGTAACTGTAGAAAAAAGTTTCTTTTGCCGTCCGATAGATGGCCTTGCCATATGTAAACCATAAAAATTTCAAGTTTATGGCACTCTTCCAAAATTGTCAGCTGACATTGTCTGTCAACAGTGGAGAAAATTAAGTATCGCGCAGTGATAAAATTCCTTCATTTAAAAGGGAAAAAGACTCAGGAAATGAAAGATAAGTTTGATTCTGTATACGGTGAAGCCTCTCCTTTCTTTACAATGGTCAAACATTGGGTAGCCGAGTACAAACGTGGTCGAACGAGAATTTTAGACGAGGAATGTTCCGGGCGCCCAAACCCGCTACAACTGACAAAATGTTCGATATATTGCATCAGACTGTAATGGAAGATCGTCGATTGACTGTAAGAATATTGCTGAGGCTTGTGGGATATCATCTGAATGGGTCCACAAGATTTTACATCATGATTTGGATATGAGAAAACTAGCATATTACCCGTGCTTCGCCACGGGTATCTTTAAATGTAATTTCTAAATAGGTCAAAACAATGCCGCACATCGGTACTTAACGCTTACTTTTGCCTATAACGACTCTACAACGCGTTCTTGGCTTAAAAAGTAATATGATTTAATGTAATGTAATGAATACATTACATTACATTTGTCATTATAGTATAATACATTACATTACATTAAATCTTATTACTTTTTTTGTTTTTTTTTTTTCTTCTTTAGTGAGGAAAAATCCTTCATGGACACCCCGGGTCCCTTGTAAGAGGACACCCGGGGTAGTGCCGGACTCCTACCGGTTAAAAAACCTCACTTTAACTTCTGTACCATGTGTTATGGATTATCCCAGGGATGGCTTCCCCTGTTTCCTACTCGGTGTCGTCCTTCCGTGTGCTGCGCACGTTCGATGGCTCGTCGTAGCCTATGAGACTCGGCACATCGTTGCACTTGAACGCGTAGTAGACCGCCCGCGTGGCGTCGTACCTGGCTTCTTTGCTTAATGTCACCGATCGTATCGTTTCGCTACCTGACGCGCACTCGCGCTAATTGTCTTCTCAGCTGTGGGGTTGGGGTTCCTTTCGCTATGGTGTTCCTCCCGCTTGGGTTGTCGTTAAAGGTCGACAATTTCTTGTTGTCGTCGAAGGGCTTTTTGCTTTTCCCCATCGTCATGTCTTCCTTAGCTTCGCCTTCACTGCTAGTTTCATCTGGCGTTGTTCCTTCTTGCTTCTCGCTTCTTTCTTCTATGATTTCTTCTGCAATTTCTTCTGAATTTTGCTTTTGCTGCTTCTTTCTTCGTTTTTCTGCAATTTCTTTTGAATTTTGCTCTTGCTGCTCCTTTCTTCGTTTTTCCATAATTTCTTCTGAATTTCGTTCTTATTGCGTGAAGGTCAACAATTTCTTGTTGTCGTCGAAGAGCTTTTCGCTTTTCCCCATCGTCGTGTCTTCCTTAGCTTCGCCTTCACTGCTAGTTTCATCTGGCGTTGTTCCTTCTTGCTTCTCGCTTCTTTCTTCTATGATTTCTTCTGAAATTTCTTCTGAATTTTGCTTTTGCTGCTTCTTTCTTCATTTTTCTGTAATTTCTTTTGAATTTTGCTCTTGCTGCTCCTTTCTTCGTTTTTCTATAATTTCTTCTGAATTTCGTTCTTATTGCTTAAAGGTCAACAATTTCTTGTTGTCGTCGAAGGGCTTTTCGCTTTTCCCCATCGTCGTGTCTTCCTTAGCTTCGCCTTCACTGCTAGTTTCATCTGGCGTTGTTCCTTCTTGCTTCTCGCTTCTTTCTTCTATGATTTCTTCTGAAATTTCTTCTGAATTTTGCTTTTGCTGCTTCTTTCTTCATTTTTCTGTAATTTCTTTTGAATTTTGCTCTTGCTGCTCCTTTCTTCGTTTTTCCATAATTTCTTCTGAATTTCGTTCTTATTGCTTAAAGGTCAACAATTTCTTGTTGTCGTCGAAGGGCTTTTCGCTTTTCCCCATCGTCGTGTCTTCCTTAGCTTCGCCTTCATTGCTAGTTTCATCTGGCGTTGTTCCTTCTTGCTTCTCGCTTCTTTCTTCTATGATTTCTTCTGAAATTTCTTCTGAATTTTGCTTTTGCTGCTTCTTTCTTCATTTTTCTGTAATTTTTTTTGAATTTGGCTCTTGCTGCTCCTTTCTTCATTTTTCCATAATTTCTTCTGAATTTCGTTCTTATTGCTTAAAGGTCAACAATTTCTTGTTGTCGTCGAAGGGCTTTTCGCTTTTCCCCATCGTCGTGTCTTCCTTAGCTTCGCCTTCACTGCTAGTTTCATCTGGCGTTGTTCCTTCTTGCTTCTCGCTTCTTTCTCCTATGATTTCTTCTGAAATTTCTTCTGAATTTTGCTTTTGCTGCTTCTTTCTTCATTTTTCTGTAATTTCTTTTGAATTTTGCTCTTGCTGCTCTTTTCTTCGTTTTTCCATAATTTCTTCTGAATTTCGTTCTTATTGCTTAAAGGTCAACAATTTCTTGTCGTCGAAGGGCTTTTCGCTTTTCCCCATCGTCGTGTCTTCCTTAGCTTCGCCTTCACTGCTAGTTTCATCTGGCGTTGTTCCTTCTTGCTTCTCGCTTCTTTTTTCTATGATTTCTTCTGAAATTTCTTCTGAATTTTGCTTTTGCTGCTTCTTTCTTCATTTTTCTGTAATTTTTTTTGAATTTTGCTCTTGCTGCTCCTTTCTTCGTTTTTCCATAATTTCTTCTGAATTTCGTTCTTATTGCTTAAAGGTCAACAATTTCTTGTTGTCGTCGAAGGGCTTTTCGCTTTTCCCCATCGTCGTGTCTTCCTTAGCTTCGCCTCCACTGCTAGTTTCATCTGGCGTTGTTCCTTCTTGCTTCTCGCTTCTTTCTTCTATGATTTCTTCTGAAATTTCTTCTGAATTTTGCTTTTGCTGCTTCTTTCTTCATTTTTCTGTAATTTCTTCTGAATTTTGCTCTTGCTGCTTCTTTCTTCGTTTTTCTGTAATTTCTTCTGAATTTCGTTCTTCAAGCTTCTCGCTTCTTTCTTCGTTTTTCTGCAATTTCTTCTGAATTTTGCTCTTGCTGCTCCTTTCTTCGTTTTTCTGTAATTTCTTCTGAATTTCGTTCTTATTGCTTAAAGGTCAACAATTTCTTGTTGTCGTCGAAGGGCTTTTCGCTTTTCCCCATCGTCGTGTCTTCCTTAGCTTCGCCTTCACTGCTAGTTTCATCTGGCGTTGTTCCTTCTTGCTTCTCGCTTCTTTCTTCTATGATTTCTTCTGCAATTTCTTCTGAATTTTGCTTTTGCTGCTTTTTTCTTCGTTTTTCTGTAATTTCTTCTGAATTTCGTTCTTCTTGCTTCTCGCTTCTTTCTTCGTTTTTCTGTAATTTCTTCTGTAATCGTTTGGGTCTCGTCTTCCACTACGCATAGTGGTAGATCGGGTACGAGTACTCCATCGATACTTACGTCGGCGATCGATTGTCCTGACGATTCGTAAATACCAGATGACTTCCCCCACGCGCTACTATTACTGCCTTTGTCCTTACTTTGTAGTATCACACTTTGTCTTTATTTTACATGTTGTCTTCATTTTAAACTTTGTCTTTATTTTACACTTTGTTTTTATTTTACACTTTGTCTTTATTTTACACTTTGTCTTCAATGTACACTTTGTCTTTATTTTACACTTTGTCTTTATTTTACACTTTGTTTTTATTTTACACTTTGTCTTTATTTTACACTTTGTCTTCAATTTACACTTTGTCTTTATTTTACACTTTGTTGCGAAATCTTTTTTTCCGCCTGTTGCACGCACCCGTTGTGCGTCGATGCTCGTCTCCTTTCACGTTGTTGCGAATTCTTTTTCTCGCCTGTTGCACGCGCCCGTTGTGCGTCGATGCTCGTCTCCTTTTCGCACGATATCACACGCCTCTACTTTATTTGCGATAATCCCACTTCAATAACGCTGGATTGTTATGGATTATCCCAGGGATGGCTTTCCCTATTCCCTACTCGGTGTCGTCCTTAACCGAGGTGGTCCTTAACACATGTCATAACACTGAAGGACTTCTTTGTAGACCACATTAGTAGTTCTTCCCTGAAGTGGTAGAATCACCAGGCTGCTTGGTGAGCTCACTCTGGAGCAGGCCACATAAAACTGTCCATGTGAGAAACACTCCTCCCTTAAGTCAATCCCTGCCATCTTCAGCGACTGCCCCTGGAACTTGTTGATGGTCATAGCAAAGCAGACCTTGAGGGGGAACTGCAGCCTCTTGAACTCGAAGGGGTACTCTGATGGTATGAGTGGTATGCGTGGTACAAATACCGACTCCCCTCGAGCACAACCAGTGAACACTGTGGCCTCAATAACGTTTCTATAAAGGGCCTTCACTCGTAGCCTGGTGCCGTTGCAAAGTTTGGGCGGGTTGAGATTCCGCAGCAACATCACTGGAGCCCCCACTTTGAGGAGAAGCTTGTGGGGTGGGAATCCAGGAGGGTTGAGGGAATTGAGAAACTCCACGGGGTAATGGACGGCGTCATCCATTTGCATTACTGAATCCACAGACCTATATTCCATTTCTGCCTCTTCGAACGAATTAAGTAGAATGTCATTAATGATGGCAGCGTTATCATTCTTGGGGGTCAGAATGGCACACTCGCACAGCCAGTCCATAGACTTTTCCTTGATATCGGCTATATCTGAGTATATTCTGGTTGAAAGGTCTGTTAGGGTCATCACTACTGCGCCCAGGCCTATAGGGATAGTCACCTTTCCCTCGGACTCAGGATATTCTCCATCCCCTATTTTCAGTAGAAGTTCGGAAAATTCCCCAGCGGAGACATCACCTCTCAAGTGGACCCTCATGTTCTTCCTGAGAGAAAGTTTGCAGATAAAGGGCCATAAATATGACGCCTTGATGCACGCCTTAATCTCGTCAGCTCGAGTTCCCCTTGGCACTACTGGCAAAGTCTGCCGAAAGTCTCCAGCAAGCAACACAGTGACTCCCCCCATCACTCCATCGTTGCCTCTGATGTCTTTGAGGGTTATGCTCAGTGCCTCAATACCCCGCATGTGCGCCATGATGCTCTCATCCCAAACAATGAGCTTACAATCTCTCAGCACTTTGGCCATATTGCTTTGTTTTGAGATGTTGCGCAGAGGTGTTTCTGCATGAATGAGATTGAGGGGCAGCTTGAAGGCAGCGTGGGCTGTCTTGCCTCCCTCCAATAGCGTAGCAGCGATGCCAGAGGATGCGACAGCCAAAGCGATGCCACGATCACTCCTTACCTTCGCCAGGAGCAAGTTGATGAGGAAAGTCTTCCCAGTACCACCAGGAGCATCCAAGCAAAAAACCTGCCCAGCACCTGACTCAACGCTGCTAAGGATCTGCCGATAGACAGCGAGCTGCTCATCCGTTAGTAAACCCTCGTTATTCGATACCACTTGTGCCAAGGCGTTTGTATCGTAGCTGGTCTCCCTCAGATAGTCCTTATTTCCCAAAACTTTTC
Source organism: Cylloceria caligata (assembly GCA_963942595.1). Taxonomy (NCBI): domain Eukaryota; kingdom Metazoa; phylum Arthropoda; class Insecta; order Hymenoptera; family Ichneumonidae; genus Cylloceria; species Cylloceria caligata. The sequence goes on from OZ012710.1 coordinate 41,633,427, forward strand.
CAGACCTTGTTGGTTGAGGCAAGCCGTACTGAGGCAAACCCTGTCCTCCCAAAGCTAACACTGCGTCCTCAATCAGCACCAGGCATCTATTGTACACCTGCTCCTTCATCTGCTGCGCACTATCTTGCAACTCTCTTTCCACCTGCCGCGTGATATCTTCTGAAAAACTGTCTTTGTACTTCTCCCAAAGACTAAGAGGATCAGAGAGTTGACAAAAAACCAACATTACTGTGAAGAGCTCTCGGAGCTTAAACGGAGAATCACACAGGGCAGCTTCCCCCAAAGTACTATCCCAGTGATTGTCATCCTCCAGCAAACCTAATGCCTTGCATGTAGACTGGAATGTAGGATGAAGGACACCATTCACAATCTTCAACTCTGAAAAAGACGTTGGGCCTCGAACCTCATGTAGCAACAGACGGAGATAATAACATTCGGTGTTACTTGGGTGGATGGTGTACACCCTTCCCAGCGCATTGCCTCTCTTCACTCCTGACCAGCCATCGACATCGTTCCCTTGCTTCCTTCTCCCAAACTTGTAATTTTCCCATACAAAGTAAGAAGGGACCTCAGAGTACAGGAGGGTTTTTGCAAATTCGTCATTTTTGCATAACTCGAAAAAAGCCAAGAGTGTTGTCTGAGGAGGGTTGCTAAGCTTCTCGGCCAAGTTGTCGGAGTTGAAGTACACACGCTGACCATTCTCGAGGTGAACAGCCAGATGAAAAATAGTGGGATACCTCTCATGAATAGGGAACGCTAATATCCTCCAAACCGCCTCCGAACTACTAATGTACCGCTCACTCTCATACATCTTTACTTCATCCTTCTCATTCTCCAGAGCAAAAAACGCCTGGTCACTGCCCTTGTTCACGTACTTGCAAATGTATTTAATGCACTTAACAGAGTTACATAATTCTACATTGATGTGAGCATCGAAAGTGCGTGACAAGACAGGGTTGTAGGGCACCACCCAGCGGTTGTCCAGTTTTATCCTATTGATTTCTACAGTGAAGCCACCGTCAGCTGGAGACCTCCTACGATACTGCGGATATGTATCGTCTCCTGTCTGAGTGTTCTTGAGAAGTGGCCGAGGATACTTCTTGCTGCAACTACCTCCTTTCATGCAAGGCGAATTGTAATTCAAGCTGCCGCAGGGCCCATGAATTATGTTGGCCTTGACAATGTTGTGGAGGAGAGGATCTTTCTCAGGATCAGGTATTTCAGCACAGATGACTTTGTCGATCATGTCAGAGAAGATGCGCTGCTCTAGCCACAGCAATATGTGAATGTGAGGCAGACCCCGCTTTTGCCACTCGACAGAGTACATAAAACACCGTACTCTACCAAACAGACTGCCTTTGTTCAAAAGAGATATCATCTTCTTCATCTTGAGATGGAATACCCTGGCTATGATGTCATGACGATCGTGAGACTTTTGCCCAGGCAGCAGTACACTTGTGATATCCTTCCACCTGGGATTACAGGTGAAAGTGATGAACAGATCAGGACGGCCGTAATGGCGAACATATGTCATGGCGTCTTGAGTCCGCTCATGTATATAGCGAGGTCCCCCAGTGAATGATGAAGGAAGCACCACCATTTGACCCAGCTGAGCAGCGTCAGCATCCTGTCCACTCACAGCGTCCTTTAGGTAAATATAGCTGTCTGCCCTCAGCTACGCCTGATTATTCCTGATGTAATTCAACCTCTCAGTCTCTATTTTGGCATACATGTCAACCAGAAATTGACTGAAAAGGGAGCGGAAGTACAAAATATGGTTGACCTCCCCTTGCCTGACCATAATACGATAAGAGTAAAACCTCGCTGCGGAGACTGTCTTATTGAGGAGCAACTTGGTCTTAGGATCGCGCTGAGGCAAGGCAATAGAGTACCCATCCTCGCCACGGCAAAACAGAAGCGGATACTGCAAGGCGTCGTATGATCGATGAATTTCACTAATGCGCTGCAATGTGTTGTTATGGCTCTGCAGCACAATGTCTCGATGCTTGAATTGCTGACCAACAATCACCAGAGCTACCTCATTTGCTGTTGGTGCATTGAAGCGACCTCCATGAGCGTCAGCTGGCTTTTTATCTGCATGGATAACGACTTCGAACTTCTCGCAGGTTGGAGCTACCTTGTCCATGGCAGTCTTCAGATCCTTTATATAGCTATTGATGTCGTGTAGCATCCTCTGCAGTTGTTTGACCAATCTCTGTTTGACGTCAGAAAATTTGCTGCACCTCAAGCGTACTTCCCTTTCGTCGTCGCCCACAAAATACATTTGCAGAAATTGGGCTTCCTGTTGAGGTGCTGGCAGCAGACTTCCTATCAAATGATACACCTGCCCCTGAACTTTGAAAGTCGGTATGAAACCATCTCGTAGAACCTGCTTAGCCCCAAATGATGTCATGTTGAAGCAGCCATTATACTTCCGAATACGTTCCATGAAGTGGACGTGCTCAGGGTGGATATCCATTACCAGGCTGTAAAGAGGCTCGGGCAGAGGTTCGAAGGGCGGAAGCTGCACCTTGCCAGCGCTGCAGCACATGCCGCGGGGCTCTTCCTTTCACTTCAAAGCATTGCAATATATGCATTTGTGGCTCATAGTACCCAGATCTACAGTGCTGTCTGCCTCATAAGCCACGTCAGGATCATATGCCATGCCTGAGTGAGCCTTGACTTTCCATGGAAGTGCTCGTCTTTCTACTCGTCTTCCAGGATTGCTTTGCTCATATCGAAATTCTGCCGCTCTGTGCACTTCAGGGTGATCTTGCTGGTACCTGGCCACCGCATCACAGTGCACTTCAGGATGATCTTGCTGGTACTTGGCCACCGCATCACGGTGCACTTCAGGATGATCTTGCTGGTACTTGGCCACCGCAGCACGGTTCACCGCAGGATGATCTTGCTGGTACTTGGCCACCGCATCACGGTGCACTTCAGGATGATCTTGCTGGTACTTGGCCACCGCAGCACGGTTCACCGCAGGATGATCTTGCTGGTACTTGGCCACCGCAGCACGGTTCACCGCAGGATGATCTTGCTGGTACTTGGCCACCGCAGCACGGTTCACCGCAGGATGATCTTGCTGGTACTTGGCCACCGCAGCACGGTTCACAGCAGGATTATTCTGAGCATATTTCCTCGCCGCATCCTTAAGTTGCTTCCTCCTTTTAACATCGAAATATCTGGCACGACGTTTGCCAGGAGCCTTCTTGAGGATAGGAAGAGGTGATGGCTGTGAGAAGTCTGAATAGGAGTCGAGCTGGAAAAGCGGGGAAAGAGGTAAAGGCTATGAGAAATGTAAATAGGAGTCGAGCTGGGAAAGAGGTAGTCAGATAAACACTTCTTCAGGTTCACGTGGCAGGTACGCATCGAAATGGCCACTAGAAAGGTCCTGCGAAAAACGTAACCTCCTCACGGGATGACCTTCAGCACCGACACTCGCATACAGCTCGCCATTGCGGTAAACTTCGAAGACGAACTCGAACAATTGGCCAGCCGCCACAAGTTCGCATAAACCACCATAAGTAGAGGGTCGGGACATGTGAGCGAGGTACTCAGCGGAGCTGGTGTAGTTATCCCCCTCGCTGTTGTTCGACATGATGGAGAACTCCTCCCAGGTGTCCACCACGTGCCTGACGATTAGCTCACGCACCTCCCTAGCCAATAACTGATTATAATATATGAGATATGAGAGGGACCGGAACAGGCAAGCTCCGTCTCCCGTGATATGGATAATAGTGTGAAGCACCATCTCCCCGTTAATATTTAAAAATTCAATTGACATACTAAAAAACAATGAAGAGAAAGGACAAAACTTATAGTTAGTGAGTCAGTGAGTCAGTCAGGACTTATCTTTTTATGTAGATAGATTTCTCTCGCGTCTCTTCCGTCTCCCTCTCGCGTCTCTTGCGTTTCTCACGTTCTTGGTGTCTCTCGCGTTACTCTCTCTCTCTCTCTCTCTCGCGCGTCTCTCTCTCACATATCTGACGTTGAAACAAATAATAACCGAAATTTTACAAAGCTTATAGTACCGGAAGCGGAACCATACCGTTATGCGTTTCGGAAAGTAAACTCAATATACGTAAAATATACGCCATGTATATACATCAAATCCGTGTACATACGACTCACGTAGATGAATATATGATACATTTACGAATATTCTAAGAATATCGTGTGAACATATGTAGTATGCATATGCATTTCGGATGGTAGCCTCAATATACGTAGAATATACGCCCTTGCAGCTTACGCGTTTACAATGAAATATTGCGAACGACGAAGTGTCGTATACGATGAAACTATCTATATGTATATGAACATATACATATAATGTTCGGCTAATATACATATGTATATTGTATGAATATCCACTGAACATACAGCGCGTTGCATTCGCATATCCTTACGATATGCAATGTACGTCGTTTGTGTATCACTGTATGTACATAAGATATGTCATATCCGCGGATGTATATATGCAATGTATTGTAACGGTTTTTTCACGTTAGCATTAAATTTTGTTCTTCTGAGGGGAAGAATTCGGGCTCGAACACTAAGATAATTAATTGTAGACTTCTATTGGAGGTATAAGTGAGGTTTATTTAATAAGTTTCATAGAATTTTTGTGTTGTGAGGCTTTTTGGCGCCTTTAACCGTACAATTTTTCAGTGATATTTAATTTCTCGGATGGTTCCACGTTCTTCTTTACCCGTGCGGTTATCAGATTCTCGACTCCTGCGCTGAGCGGTGGATATCTCAACTAGGCTGTATCGAGCTCAGCCGTCTTGATCTTTTTCCCGCCTGGCTGCTGACGTGCTGTCTGCTGGGCTTGCGTCGTTGCTGGCGCGTCGGTCAGCCGGTATGGACGCCGGGTCTGTGTCCGCGTACGCGTCGTTCTAGTTAATAACCAGAAAACGTTGTTTTTCTGCGTTGTTCCGTGTTCGGCTGTTTGTTTGTTGTGTTCGTGCCGGTTCCGTGTGTTCCGAGCGTGCTTCTCCGTGATAATCGTGGTCCTGGTCCGCGAGTGATCTTTTCTCGATGTGGAATAATGACAGCTACTGGATCATGATTCCCCAGTGATTTTTAATTTTTCATTATTTATTCGATGGATTCCTCCAGAAATCTTTGGCCTTGGACCTGGATGTTCCGGTTCCTCTTCGCTCTTGGTGAGTTGATCTTTGAATTTCTCTTTCTCTTCTCTTTTCTGCCTGATGGGTTGTGTCGTTTTCATGCGACGCGCTTTACAGAATTCTTGAAATTGTTTCACTCCTAATTGTTCTTCCAATTGTCCGAAAATTCTAAATTAAGTTTCTATGAGTCGGGCTGGCTAATGCCCTCCTAATTCTATTGATTAAATATTTTTCCTAGCTTCCCTTCAACTTTTGACTCCAAAGCCCAGTTAGCTTTTTGATGCGGTAACTGGTTTACCGAGAGTCTCAGGTTCACTATATCAAGTCTCTGTGTTATAATTGTTCTAAATATTATTTGTTTTTCTCCTTTCTTTTTCTGTATTATACTCCTTTCTACTTTTTCAAAGTCTCTGATTCGGAGACCTCTAAGTGCTACTACTAAGTCTTTTAAATGTATCGATACGCTTCGTTCACAATTCTTCTTATAACTATCTGTACTTACTCCTAATTATTCTACCCAAACCGTCTTAGCCTAGTTTCTTAATTCTCTTACAATAAACCCTAATTATTTATTTTAATGCCACTAACTTTTTGTTCTTAATCTGGCTTTTTAGAATATTTCTTATTTTATTCAACCGGTCCGATACTGTCCGCTCTTAATCTTGATAAGATTCTTTTCACTCACTTGTGTTGTGTTTTTCTATTTATTAATGTTCTTAATAAATTCGTTGACTAACCCACAACCTTGTCTTTTACTTTTTTTTTTTTATTTAATATGAATCTTTTGGATTTATAAAAAAAAAACTTTGATATCTGTGCACAAGCGAGTTCTGGCTTGGTTGGTGGTTTTAACTGATAAGAGGCTTCTCCTCGGTTTGAAGCTGCCTCTTATACTCTTCTCTCCTTTCCCACTCTCTGATTTTAGCTCTTCTTGTCTATTGTCTCATATAATTTCTTTTTGTTTCAGCGAGCCCCGCCATCCTGCCCCTACATCCCCTCGCTGCCCGAGCGAGGCCAGCCGGTCGCTGACCCGCTGTTTTTCGGCAGCGAAGGAATGCGACAGGATCGAGCTTGTTCGTGGTCTCGGCCAGCCTTTACTATGATTTTAATCTTTTCTGTCTTTGTACTTTTCTTATCTTTACTATTTTGTATTTGTATAAATAAATACTTTTCTCGGTAGTAATTTGTGTTTTTAATTTTATTTCGTTTCCCTTTTCAGATATTATCAATAAATGATTTTGTTTATTGTTATTTTGTGTTTTATTTTATTCTGATTTTATTCTGTTTTTCTTTTATGTCTTTTAGGATTGTGACTACGTCACAGTATATACACTGCATGTCAAAATGCTATCTGGGACAGCACAGAGAGAAATACAATATGCAAAAAATTCACAAATTATTTCTCAAATATCGCAAAAATTTTCAATAGCATATAATACATTTTGTTAAGGAAAGTCAACAATCATTTATCAAAAATCGTAAAAATAACAGTGTTATTGAAAAAACTTTAAGTCCAATTAACATTCGTAAAAACGACACAAAACGAAATACGATATGATACGATATGATATGATATGATACGATATAAAACGAATTTTTTCCAGAGGATGAAGGGGGTGGTTTTCAGGGGTGAGATATATACAGTCGCCTTCCTTTGGTCTTCAACGATATTTGTGTAAGGTTTGGTTGAAATCAGTTGATTCGTGTGAATATTTTTGAAGAATCTTTTTTTAGGGGGTGAAGAGGGTGGGGTTTAGGAGTGAGATATATCCAGTGACTTTCCTTAGGCTCTTAACAATATTTGTGCTTGGTTCAGTTGTAATCGATGAAGGCGTGTGGATTTTATTAAGAATTTTTCTTTAGGAGATGGAGGGGGTGGTTTTCAGGGGTGAGATATATTCAGTGACCTTCCTTAGGCTCTTAGCAATATTTGTGCTTGGTTTGGTTGTAATCGGTGAAGGCGTGTAGATTTTATTAAGAATCTTTTTTTAGGGGATGAAGGGGGTGGTTTTCAGGGGTACGATATATACAGTCGCCTTCCTTTGGTCTTCAACAATATTTGTGTAAGGTTTGGTTGAAGTCAGTTGATTCGCGTGAATATTTTTGAAGAATCTTTTTTTAGGGGTTGAAGGGGGTGGTTTTCAAGAGTGAGATATATTCAGTGACCTTCCTTAGGCTCTTAACAATATTTGTGCTTGGTTTAGTTGTAATCGGTGAAGGCGTGTGAATTTTATTAAGAATTTTTTTTTAGGGGATGAAGAGGGCGGTTTTCAGGGGCGAGATATATACAGTCGCCTTCCTTTGGTCTTGAACAATATTTGTGTAAGGTTTGGTTGAAATCAGTTGATTCGCGTGAATATTTTTGAAGAATCTTTTTTTAGGGGGTGAAGAGGGTGGGGTTTAGGGGTGAGATATATCCAGTGACTTTCCTTAGGCTCTTAACAATATTTGTGCTTGGTTCAGTTGTAATCGGTGAAGGCGTGTGGATTTTATTAAGAATTTTTCTTTACGAGATGGAGGGGGTGGTTTTCAGGGGTGAGATATTTTCAGTGACCTTCCTTAGGCTCTTAGCAATATTTGTGCTTGGTTTGGTTGTAATCGGTGAAGGCGTGTGGATTTTATTAAGAATCTTTTTTTAGGGGATGAAGGGGGTGGTTTTCAGGGGTACGATATATACAGTCGCCTTCCTTTGGTCTTCAACAACATTCGTGTAAGGTTTGGTTGAAATCGGTCAACGCGTTTAGCTTTGTATGGCCGGACAGACAGACAGACAAACATTCATTTTTTTTATATATAAGATGAATGTTTGTCTGTCTGTCCGGCTATACAAAGCTACACGCGTTGACATTTGTTAATAAATAAAATATTTATCGAAGACGACAGCATTTCGGCAATAGTGCGCCTTAAGCCCATTTCTACGAAATAAACAGTCATATAATGACTGTTAGATCTCTTGTTTTTCTTTTTCATATATCTATACAGTCTTATGCATATTTATTTGATTTTTTTTATTTTTTAACTTAATCTGGATTTGACCCTTTAGGGCCGATTACGGCAAAATGCTGAATTATGCATTCATTTTTTTACATCGAGTTTATTATTGTAAAGAGCCTCCATATTGGTAAAGAGTCTCGGGCATTGATTTATTTTTAAAGCTGTTAGGTTCTAATGTTTAAAAAAATGAATATTATAGCGCAAATTTGTTTATACTCGAGTAAATGTGAGAACAGTGATGGTTTCTTTGTATATGTATGAGTATCACAAGTCAATCAATGCATGCAAATTATATTACATAGAAGGATATGTGATATTATATTCGTCGGAGCATCTAAGCGGAATTACATCCGCACAAAAACGTATATAATTGGTATCAAAATGTACGCTTTATAGCTCTGAGAAACTGTTATAGCGTTAAACCGTCGCCCTTCGACTGTGCCTTTGACTCTCGAACCGGTACAGCAACCGTGTTAGAGCACATATGAAAGAAAAATATAACGAATGAACAATTAGCCATCGTAACTCGTGGCTGGTTAGCTCCTTCATGCTTACAAAAGGGTTGAAAAGATAGTTTTTTATTTTGCTACGTCCTTAACGTATATTCGAACAATTATTGTTGCTGTTATTATTATTTCAATGCAAAAGCACTGCTAAGAAATAAATAAATAAATAAAGAAGGTTGCCGTCGCTACCGCAGACTTCGAATTATCTTCAGATCAGTGACAAAAAAGACGACACTGACAAGGACTACGACTATAAATACGATGACGATGATGGAGTCGATGACGACGACGACGATGTAAATTTTGAATTTTATTAAACTCCTTCTGCGACACTACTACACGTCTGTATCATTTAGGTTTGCTGTCTATGGCCAGCGTCATCTTTTTTGTCATCGTCTCCATCATCGTCGTCAGCACACAAAAATATTATTTAATTTTTTACTTACAATAACTTCTCTTCAAATATATCCCTTGGAAACACTATTTTCTTCAAAATGATAATGATAATGATATTAGATAATGATCTCGCTTGCTCGCTCTTTTGCTCGTACGCTCTGTTGCTCGTTTGGTCAGAAATTGCCGTTTGACAGATTAATGCTGTCGACACGAATGTAGCCACAATGGACAAAAACATATCACCGTGAAAAAGAGACTTCTGTCGATTCGATACACTCGAAATCGAGATGTCACACACTTGTTAATAAATAAAATATTTATCGAAGACGACAGCATTTCGGCAATAGTGCGCCTTAAGCCCATTTCTACGAAATGAACAGTCATATAATGACTGTTAGATCTCTTGTTTTTCTTCTTTATATATTTATACAGTCTTATGCATATTTATTTGATTTTTTTTAATATGGATTTGGCCCTTTACGGCCGATGAGGGCAAAATGCTGAATTATGCTTTGCAGAATTCTGTTTGCAAATACGTAAAATCATATTTAACCCTTTTACACCCCCTAAGGGGTGGAATTTCTAAAAATCCTGAAATTTGTTTTTGAACATTTGTATGAGTAACATTTGCAAACAAAAACCAAGGCGATATCTCATCGTGCCTAAGAGATATGGAGAAATACGTAAAAACATATTTAACCCTTTTACACCCCCTTAGGGGTGAAATTTCTAAAAATCCAGAAATTAGTTTCTCAACATTTGTATGAGTAAAATTTGCAAGCAGAAACCAAGGCGATATCTCATTGTGCCTAAGAGAAATACGTAAAAATATATTTAACCCTTTTACACCCCCTTAGGGGTGGAATTTGTAAAAATCCTAACATCGGTTTCTAAACATTTGTATGAGTAACATTTGCAAGCAAAAACCAAGGCGATATCTCATCGTGCCTAAGAGAAATACGTAAAAATATATTTAACCCTTTTACACCCCCTTAATGGTGGAATTTCTAAAAATCCTGAAATTGGTTTTTGAACATTTGTACGAGTAACATTTGCAAGCAAAAACCAAGGTGATGTCTCATCGTGCCTAAGAGATATTGAGAAATACGTAAAAAACATATTTAACCCTTTTACACCCCCTTAGGGGTGGAATTTCTAAAAATCCTAAAATCGGTTTCTAAACATTTGTATGAGTTACATTTGCAAGCGAAAACCAAGGCGATATCTCATCGTGCCTAAGAGATATGGAGAAACACGTAAAAACAGATTTATCCCTTTTACACCCCCTTAGGGGTGGAATTTCTAAAAATCCTAAAATCGGTTTCTAAACATTTGTATGAGTAACATTTGCAAGCGAAAACCAAGGCGATATCTCATCGTGCCTAAGAGAAATACGTAAAAACATATTTAACTCTTTTACACCCCCTTAGGGGTGGAATTTCTAAAAATCCTGAAATTGGTTTTTAAACATTTGTATGAGTAACATTTGCAAGCGAAAACCAAGGCGATATCTCATTGTGCCTAAGAGATATTGAGAAATACGTAAAAACATATTTAACCCTTTTACACCCCCTTAGGGGTAGAATTTCTAAAAATCCTGAAATTGCTTTTTGAACATTTGTATGAGTAACATTTGCAAACAAAAACCAAGGCGATATCTCATCGTGCCTAAGAGATATGGAGAAATACGTAAAAACATATTTAACCCTTTTACACCCCCTTAGGGGTGGAATTTCTAAAAATCCAGAAATTAGTTTCTCAACATTTGTATGAGTGAAATTTGCAAGCAGAAACCAAGGCGATATCTCATCGTGCCTAAGAGATATTGAGAAATACGTAAAAACATATTTCACCCTTTTACACCCCCTTAGGGGTGAAATTTCGAAAATTCCCTTCTTAGTGAGCGTCTACGACACGAAGAGAATATATCCCTAGAATTTCAAGTTTCTAGGCCCAGGGGTTTGGGCTGGGCGTTGATGAGTGAGTGAGTCAGTGAGTCAGTCAGTGAGTCAGGACTTTTCTTTTTATATATATAGATTATCCGCGCGTTCAGTGCCGCGCTTGTTGACGATCGACCAAACGCGCATACGAACCGACATGTCGCCCGAGTGTCTTAGTCTGTATTTAAAAAATCCAGCGGAATTTTTGCGGCGAATGATAACCGTCAATGAAACCTGGGTACAGGTTTCCATATTACCACCATACGCCTGAGACCAAACAACAGTCAATGCAGTGGATTGCGGTGGGGGAACCAACTGCAAAGAAGGCAAAGGTCGTTATCTCTGCAGGAAAAGTGATATAGACAGTATTTTGGTATAGCAGGGGAATAATTCTTATGGATTACTTTGCAAAGGGTGAAACAATCACCGGACAGTACTTCGTTGTATTGCTGGATAAACTGAAGACCATAATTTAGAAAAAACATCCGCATTTGGCCAAGAAAATAATCCTGTTTGACCAGGATAACGATAGGGTTCTCATGTGCATGATCGCAATGTCAAAAAACAATGAGAAAAAGAATGATATTTTTAGTTCCCATAAAATTTACTCCATTAAAGCTTCAACCCATCAAAAATACTTAGAGTTAATTCAAAGCCGTACAAATTTATTCATTATTTGCAACGAATTAATTATTTTTGTTGTGATGTATCATACTTCTCACTATAAGATGATATGCTTTCACAAAATACGAGAACGGAGCCTCGCAGAATTGTTAGACGAAGATCATAGTCCTAGGCTATAATCCAATAGAAGAACAGTATACTTAATAGTATAACATCACCTTAAGGTCAGTAACGAAAATTGTAATCCGAATTCCTCTGTGTATATCACTTCGTATAACAATACTGCACGACATTGTTCTCGTTTTTTATTCGACTGATAAGGCGCGACGCACAGTGGTCCCAAATCCCAAAAAAGCTGGTCAAAAGTCGAAAAAAAAAAATCTAGGGACTTTCAATCGTTGGAATAGTTGTAGTGGTATATCTAGTTTGTATTATGACCGTTAAGAAAGGGGAAGGGTCTCTACCTGGCTGGGGTACGCATTCCGTTCGTGAGCGTCGGGCGTGGCACATTGTTCACTCGTCGCGTGTCGAAAATAACAGGGAGTTCAAACGCGTGTAGAATGATCAAAAGTTAACCGATTTGGATTCGGCAAAATGGATTCTCCTCCAGAAAGTAAGTACAATTTGAATGTGTTGCTCGGAATTATTAAGTGCGCAACTAAGTTCCCGCTGTTTTTTTTTTTTTATGAAAATGCAACTTTATTGTGAAAAAATGTTTACAAACGAATCATTCAAAATATTGCCCATCGCTAGCGACAACTTTTTCCCATCTTTCTGGCAGAGCTCGAATACCGTCACGGTAGAAGTGTTCGTCTTTTGAGGCTATCCAAGAATCAGACCATGTGCTATCGAACGGAAGAAGTAATAATCGGACGGCGCAATATCTGGGGAATATGGCGGGTGGGGTAGGACTTCCCATTTGAGCGTTTCTAAGTAGGTTTTAACGGGTTTGGCAACGTGAGGCCGAGCGTTGTCATGCTGTCGAATCACTTTTTCGTGCCTCTGCTCGTATTGTGGCCGCTTTTCGCGCAGTGCTCGGCTCAATCGCATCAATTGAGTTCGATACCGTTTCCAGTGATGGTTTCGTTCGGTTTCAACAGCTCATAATAAATAACACCGCCCGAGTCCCACCAAATACACAGCAAAATGTTCGCAGCGTGAATATTCGGCCGAGCCGACGACGTAGAAGCATGACCGGGCAGTCCCCATGATTTTGTCCTCTTTGGGTTACTGTAATGAACCCACTTTTCATCACCCGTAACGATGCGATGAAGAAAACCCTTCTTTTTTTGCCGCTGGAACAGTTGTTCACAGGCGAAAAAACGACGCTCAACGTCTCTTGGCTTCAAATCATAAGGAACCCAAGTTCCTTGTTTTTTAATCATTCCCAACGCATGCAATCGCTTGGAAATGGCTTGGCGGGTATCTCCTAATGCTGAAGTAAGCTCTTTTTGCGTTTGGCACGGATCCTCATCGAGCAATGCCTCCAATTCAGCGTCTTTGAAGGTTTTTGGCCTTCCTTCACGCGAACGGTCGTCAACATCAAAATCACCGTCTTTGAACCGACGGGACCAATCACGGCATATTGTTTCACTTAGAGCAGCATCTCCGTAAACTTTTTGGAGTTCTCAATGCGCTTCAGCCGCCGTTTTCTTCGAATGAAAGAAGAAAAGCAACACTTCCCGCAAATGACGATTATTTGGCACAAAATCAGACATTTTCACACAACCAAAAGTATATGACGCAAAAGCAAAATCACTAATGTGTCAAAGCGGTTTGTTTACCATATGTCTAAGCTTGGTTCATCACGTTTTGGTTATGTCCCAATCGACCAGCACTTACTACTGGAGCCATCTCTTGAAAAACAGCGGGAACTTAGTTGCGCACCTCATATTATTAACAATGTATGAAATAGTAAGTCATTAATAAACGTAGTGGTATTTTTCTTGGTCCTATTCTGAAAAGTCGTATTAGAAAAATCAATAAGTGAAAACCCTTATCGACCCCGGCTCTTCAACCAAATGGAAATTGTTGCTTAGACATTCCAAAACATATCCAAAAATTAGCTGCGGCTAGCTGCGACTTTCCTTTCGGTGATAATTTTGGTGCGATGATGCGTGCATTTTCTGCTGTTTTTTTGTAATTTTGGCGTCTGAAGATTTTCTATTAATGCTATTTTTCTATTTTTTTCAGAACCTCCTCGTAACACAAAAGAAATTTCTTTTACGAGAAAGGAAATTTTCAAATTTGTGAAATCGGTGTTGAACGAAAATATCAACATGGTCACTGACATTATTGAAACGGAGGTGTCAAAAAAATTGAAGCAACGATACCTTTTTCCGAAAAGCCTGAAAGATGCCATGGGTAGATAGGTATCGGAATTTGAAAAGAGGTGGCAACAAGTCTGCAGGAAGGAAACCAAATTCTTCCAAAAATCCGACGAGTGGCTCAACGTTCCTGGGTCTTTCACAATTAAAAATAAAGGTTCGATGACTTCCACGGAAAACGCTGTGGGGCATCCTCCCACGGAAAAGACAATGAGACGTCCTTCCACAAGCTGGGAAGGTATGAGTGATCGGTTAAAACGAAGGAGGACAGAAAAGGTTCGATAAGAACATACCGTCGAGGAATTGGCCTACGCTACACAAATGAGTCTCCGGGCGTCTGGAAATTTACAAGCTTCAAAGATAATTAGCAATGTCACAGAAGGCAGCCCATCGAAAGCATCACAGTACCGGAATTCTATAGAACGCGTAACAGAAGATGTGCTGTCAGGCAACGAAGCATTATCACTTGTAGTAGAAAGTCAAATGACCAAAAGTCAATACCAATTAATACGTTCTGTAAATGTGCGAAAGAACTGTAGGTTATACCACCTTATAAATGTGTATTGGATGCTAAAAAAAGTATTACCTTGAAAAATCAGAAATTTCTGTAACTGAAAGTGGAGCCACTGTTGGACTCCAAGCATTGCTAAATCATACAGCTGAAAGAATATTAATTGTACAATCAGACGTTATTAAAAGTCTTCCTGAAAACAAAGTTGGCAATTTAGAATTGAGATGCAAGTGGGGATGCGATGGCACTTCTGGTCAAAGTACTTACAAACAAAACTTTAACGATGGAGACGGCAAAAAATCGGATGCCAACATTTTCTTTATTTCACTTGTTCCCTTGCAAGTGTTTGATAAAGTCAATCCACACGTGATTATTTGGAAAAATCCACGTCCTTCGTCGCCAAGATTTTGTGGCCCAATTAAAATTCAATTCTTGCACGAAACTGCCGAAGCAACTAGGGCCACAAGTTGATTGTATCGAAACGCAAGTGAGAAACCTTGTGCCCTTTCAAACAGTAACGGGCGGCAAACAAGTTAACACCGATTTCAAACTTGTGTTGACAATGATACATGGTAAAGTTTGTAATTCTATTACGAATACATCGTCAAGTATGCGTTGCTACCTTTGTGGTGCTCCGTCCAAAGAATTTAATGATATCGACAACATGCTGCAAAGACCGATTAATGAAGACCGCTCTGAAATCGGAATATCAGCGCTGCATGCTTGGATACGTTTTTTTTAATGTTGCTTGCATGTAGCTTACAAATTGGAATCACAAAAGTGGAGAGGGCGCAAAGAGGATAAAGAAAATGTTGATAGAATAAAAAAAAGTATACAACAAGGCTTCCGTGGCAGATTAGGGCTTCTTGTTGATCAACCAAAGCCAGGCTATGGAAGTTCAAATGACGGAAATACAGCTCGGCGTTTTTTTGAAAATTCTGAAATTTCTGCTTCAATAACGGGAATTGATGAAGAATTGATAAAGCGATTCCATGTTGTATTGCAGGTAATTTCTTGTGGTTTAGAAATCAATGTACCCAAATTTCGCCAATACACTGAAGATACTGCCCGAAACTTTGTCGAACTCTATCCATGGTACTTCATGCCAACAACAGTATACAACATTCTTATCCACGGTCACGGAATTGTAGAATCTTCGATACTTCCTATCGGACAAATGTCTGAAGAAGCCCAGGAATCATGTAACAATACATCAAAAGATTCTGAGAAGATTTTTCACGAAAATGTGACCGCATCCAAAACATGGAAGACATTTTTTGCAGACTTTTAGTAACGTCAGATCCAGTAATATCCAGTTTGCGAAAACTTCCTCCTAAGAAACTAAGATCGTTATCCCCATACGCGGTTGAACTATTGATTCCACCTGCAGTTACAGAATCAAGTCAGAATTCTCCAACCAATACAAGCGATGCATCTGACGATGATGACAAATTAGAGGACAGCGATTAATTGTAACACATGCTAAAATTATATCGATTAGAATTGAAAGAATGTAAGAAATATAATGTAAATATAGTGAAATATAATATAATGAATGTTCATTGTCATCATAATAATGATTAATTACTTTATTCAAATCCTCTTCTTCCCGAATCTTTAAATGTCAACTATCATTACATTTTCCATTAAATTTATTCACAATCATAATTGCATAAAAAATTGACAATCGTTTTTGAAGAAATTTTCCGCCATATTGGATCCGGCATTTTGTTTTTCTAAATTTTGAATTTTAATTCGTAATCAGCGATCCCGAAAGCCCCCGAGTACAGACTCTCACCTGAATTAAATACGTTTTTGAAGACATTTTCCGCCATATTGGATCCGCTATTTTGTTTTTCTAAATTTTGACTTTAAATTCGTAATCAGCGACCCCGAAAACCCCCGAGTACAGACTCTCACCTGAATTGAATACGTTTTTGAAGAAATTTTCCGCCATATTGGAACCGCCATTTTGTTTTTCTAAATTTTTACTTTGAATTCGTAATCAGCGACCCTGAAAACCCCCGATTACAGATTTTCACCCGAAGCAAATACGTTTTTGACTTTTGGCCAGCTTTTTGGGATTTGGGACCACTGTGCGACAGTTCAAATTTGAAATAGGAAGATATTTTTTTATCTCTCTTGCACCCATATAAATTTCATAAGGTGTAAATTAATTGTTTTCGTTTTCTAATTCCTTATGAATCTTTAGAAAAAATATTTATCAGAAC
Source organism: Cylloceria caligata (assembly GCA_963942595.1). Lineage (NCBI taxonomy): Eukaryota > Metazoa > Arthropoda > Insecta > Hymenoptera > Ichneumonidae > Cylloceria > Cylloceria caligata. The sequence continues at coordinate 41,650,097 of OZ012710.1, forward strand.
TATAAATAGGTTGAAAATTGGCATAATCTGAAACTGTTTGATTTCAGCTTCATTAGGCGGAGTTTTCAGCTTGTTCCTTGGCTGTAGCTTCATTTCGATAATCGAAATCATCTACTTCTTTTTCATCTACCTCATATGGCGATTGAAAGGAAGGCGACTCACAACGATAACTAATATCACATCAACCTGAGTTTAAAGGGCGGAAAAAAGTTTTCCTTCTTTTTTTCTATGGAACCAGGAATAAATTATTGAAGAAAGTATCAACAGTATACAGCTTGAAATCGTTGTGCTCGATACAGCCGTACCACCACGATGCGTAATAATAATGTAGGAACCTTATAAATACTATAATAAAGTTATGCATATAAACTTCTTCCACTAATCAATAAAATTATTTCTCACCCTCTGTATCCTGTATCTGTATCCTCTGTATCTGTATGTAAATGTTTGAGAAATCCGTCCGATGGTGTTGTTTGACAGATCTTGAACCTGTGAATATATTGGAAAAATATGAGACTTCACTCACAACAGGGTGGAAATAAAACCAGACTAGTAGATGGAATTTGGAGAAAGTGGTTTATTGCACCTTCCGCTTAACTACAAACAAATCATATAATTTTGAATAAAACACAGAAGTGAGAATAGATAAATGAAAGACCAAATTTAGAAAAAGTACAAAATAATATAAATAAATGCACCAAAATTCCAAGAATAATAAAAATGAATTTGATTAATTGAACTGCATTTGAGTGCATGAGCTGAGAACCAGCACACAATTATATTAATTGTGTGCTGTGAGTACTGAGAGTGGTGTACGCACCGCAGCCAGTGCTGCGGAGCATGCAACGCAGTGAGATGTATGAGTGCGTAAGGTGTTATTATAATTCACAGCAAACTCTCTGCAGCTTAATGCAGAGAGGTTGCAGTGAACAAATGAGAGCACTTGCAATAAAATTGCTTGAGTACTCTATACGTATGAGACCAGCTACGCAGGCAGCACTGCGTAGCACTACACAACACATAGTGAGAATGCACAAATGATTAGACTGAATTCACAACACTTTCCCAGCAAGTTTAATTGGGGGAAAGTGCAGTGAATTGGTAAAACACACACAATTATATTAATCGAGCATGCTAATAATTGAGTGAAAACGTGGTGCAGCCCGCGCTGCAGAGCACGCCACAGTGTGAGACCTTTATGAGGATGTACCGATGTGTAGTTCACTCCTCACCGTCATTGAATTACGTTAAATTGTAACGGTGTACTCTTACCTGAGTTTTGAGTCCTGGTGAGCATGATGAGCGCGTCCTGAGCGAAAAGCCAACGAGAAAAGTCGAAGATGATGGTGCGCCGTTCCTCGATGTCGTCGCAAAAGTCACTGAATTTTTCAATATGGCTGCGGAATATGAATTTGACGTTGAGCGCTGAAGTCAGTTGAGCGAGATAGCCGGTGAGCGAAACCGAAGTCAAGCGAGAGAGACATCCTCTCGCTCGACGCGGCGTGCCAACGAGGCACATCCTCGGCTTCGCGAAGCCCTGCCTCGGCTATCTTCGGCTCAACCGAACGACGTGTGCTTGAGCACAGCAACAGGTCGACGCACGGCGAATATCGATCGCCGTGCGCCAGCTGATTATCCAACAGTATCCACGACTGGACTCGATTCTTCTGCATCCTCTCGAAATACCACCGCCTCCTTGAAATACTTTGAAGTTTCGCTTTCGTACTATTACGGTTCCGTTGACTCAATTCCATCACTTCGATTCGGTTTTTTCTCGTTGGTCACCTCAGTCTCCCCGTTATAAATCTCTAAAGCCGTCGACTTCTTCCCAGTACGTTTTTCTTTTCTGGTATCTGGCTTCATTGCCAAACGATTACCTTTCACCTCTTGCCACCCACATTCTTTTCTCAGATATTCGCCGGCTAACTGAACGCTTCCAAGTTTCAGCATGACTTTCCTACAAAATAAATCAATGTCTTGAAAATTCGGAGCTGTAATTCCGATAGTGTATTATAAAAGGGTATTCAGACAACTTTTTGACTGTGCAAAATTTGGTTGTCTGTTTATTTTTTTAACAGAGACCCAAAAATAAATAATTCCTTTTAAAACGACAATGAAGGAAAAGTCTTTTTTTTGTTGGCAGGTTTTAAAATTTAACGAAACCCCAAATTTCTATTGCCCAAAAAACGATCACGATCTAGTGTAATACCCGAGAAGAACAGATACTATTATTATATTATAATAGTTCATTGTGAAAAATGGACACTAAAAATTTTTTTTAAAACACAAAATTGTAGAAACTGTATAAAACGATGAACTGATTTAATTAGTATGAGGCCTTTCCTCTTTGTTAACTTATTACAGTACACTTTCGACTATTTGCTCGATGCCAAGAATTTGAAGAACGTTCTCTGATCTATTTGACGAAGCGAGGCAAAACCTTTTCCCCACTCTCAGACAACTCGCACTTAATCACAATTATTTCATCAAAACAGTAATTTAAATAGATTTTTATGAAAACGGTGCTTATCACTATTCCAAATACAATAAACCTTCAAAGTAAATTCTCAAAGTCTCATCATACAGTGATTTTATCTATTTAAATATTACAAACGGTAGAAATTTGAGAGAGACAGGTAGACAGCAAACCAGCATCGTGAGCCATGAGATAAATGCTACTAATATGATGAGACAAAATGTATGTAAATTATTTAAGTTCGCACAATATAATGTCTTTCAAAACAATTATAGAAAGGCTACTACTCACGTCTCTACCCACGACCTATCGGACTGATTTATTGCAAAGCTATTAGTCGATACACGAAATACAATGCATTTAATCATAATTATTTCATCAAAATCATAATTTGAATAGTTGCTTATGAAAGTAGTGCCCATCGCTGGTACAGACATACCAAATATTCAAAGTAAATTGTAAAAGTCCTATCATACAGTTATTACAAATTTTTAACTATTATGGACAATAGATTAGTAAAAGTAATTAAAATTTGGGCAATTATCCCCAAATTAAAGCATAAGAGTTATGTTAAACATGATATGAATGATTATAGTAACAATAGGAAAAGAAGGTGCAGCTTCAGACGGTCCTTATTCAATGAAAAATCCCTTCCTTCACGTTACAGTCCTATATCAGATTCCTCATCAGTATCAGAGAGATCATTTAAGATGTTGAACACTAGTGACATCAATTTAAAAAATTCATTAATTGTCCTCGTAATTCGTGAAATATAACGGTGTGGAATTTATTTTGCCTGTATTAGACTCTTCGGTCAGTTAATGAGAACGTGAAGTCATGTAACTTAACTTTTTATAAGTCACACCGCTGTCCCGAAATAGGACTATAAAGAGCAGAGTTGGTGTAATGCGTCGTTATAATAGATCCGAGGAGTGGGAAATTGTAATTGGTAATGAAATCAGTGATACCAGTCGGCGAGATAGGGGTATTCTCTCGCTGCCCCCCACCACACTGGTCATGCTATGTGCGTCAGGGGAAGGCTTGCGCTGCTCGCAATAAATCTCGTCTCGATTGCGACATACGCTGTCTCGCCCCACCCACTTCACAACAGTCACTGCGCAGGCTTTTATGAAATGAGTTATGGAAGATTTTTTAATGAATATTGTAACGTGGCGAAATATTCCTACGCTGCGTTCTCCTCGCACGACGGTTTCCAGCACGACCTCGCAGGGCCCGGTAGGATTATGTAGGGCGATATTTAATTTTTTTTGTATTTTATTGTTTTTCTATTATACGAACGGACAGACCGAGAGAGAGTGATGGAGAAAGAGAAAGAAAGGGCTCATCACACTCACGCGTTTGGTCGGCTTCGGGATTGAGTAAACTTCCATGTTTGGTTACTCTGTCGATGTGCAGAGGTGTCGGGTGGCAAAGTAAATTTCTCAACGCTGTATGTCGCTTGCTTATTGTTATTCTCAATTTTTTTATTCTTGCACATCTCCAGAGGTATATTAGCTTTTATTTTTACGGTGGGTTTCTCTAGTGGTACCTTGTTCGCTTCGGGCGTCTGGAAAATTTCGTTTTCATGACCGGTCGAACAATTAAACACCATTAAAAGATTTGTAACAGAATGAAAACACAGTAAATTCTTCGGTAGGGCCTGGGAACGGAAAAATCTTTAATATTATTACTCATACAATGAAAAGGGAACGCAAGATTATTTCCTAGAAGGGAGAGAGAAAGCAATATTCTTACTTAGTAGTAGGCTTCGTAATCTTTGATTTTTCTTTGGGGATAATCATTTGGTTGTTATTCAACGATTCGATCTTAGTAATTTGAGGCTCGCAAGGTGTCATATACGGGTGATAGCATATCCCTAGTCTCGAGTGACCTTTGTAATCAGCAACAAGTTTGTCTAGATAACTTTTCAGCTCAATTGCTCGAATTTCTTTAGGACGATTTATTTGAAATTTATTCGATATTTCAGTGTCGACAACTTGTGTGACTTAACTGCTGTTTGCTTCGTACGTAATTTCACTTAATGAATATGGGGTCTCGACGCTACAGAGGGTCGTGCAGTCTGCAATAGTACTGTCTGAATGGTTTTTATACTCCGCTGTTTTTTATTCCTCGTGGAGGATAGTTTTATTATCTTTTTCTATTTCAATACTAGAGTCTCCAGAATTTTGCTCGTGATATGACTTGCACGCAATTATTGGGACTTGGTAATGTGCTTTTAAGAGTCGACGTTTCAATTTCCGTGCTTGATATTTCTTTCCTGCTCTAAGGGTTTTCGGCATGGGTAAATGATTCGGGTCGATAGTGGTAGGGTAAATGTGAAAATAAGTAGGCGATATGAGTAGTTATTTCTGTCTCGTTTGTATGATGTGTTTCGTGAGTGAACCTTGTCAGCCTTGACTTCACTTATGCGAGGGGCTAAAGCATAGGATTTCTCCCACTAGTGTAATGTGTTTTGAGGACGAACCTTGCTAGCCTTGATCTCACTTACGCGAGGGGCTAAAACATAGGAGTTCTTCCACTAATGTGTTGTGTTTTTCGAGCGAACCTTGCTTGTCTTGACCTCACTCACGCGAGGGGCTTGTTATGCCGGTGCCGCGTAATTGGATTATTCGTTAATCGGTATGATATTAAAAGTTATTATTTTTGGGATCGTTTGCCGATAAGGAAATTAGTCTCTAGTAAATAATAACTGCGTGAATTTACGGAAAAGTAATAGTTGGATATTTATTATAGACAACGGCAAATTTCTGCTATTTAATTACGACGATAATAAGAGTATTACAATAATTAACTGTTTTTCGAGTAATTGATGACGAACGAACCCGTTCTCTTCGAATCTACTTTATAGACTAATTTTCGTAAAAGCAGTTGCTAACTGTGTTCACGAAAATCCCTTTGTTAGCAATTTTTGCGTTAGCCTATCGTCGACTTTTTCTTAAATAACCTGCTAGTAAGATAATTATTCTCGTGTCATAGAAACGGGAGAGAGAGAGAGAAAGAGAGAGAGAGATTGATTGATTGATTGATGTTTATTAGCTTTCTCAACTATTTGATGTACATTATTTACATGTTTATCTTACGTTTATATTGAACTTATTTAATTTCGCTTATAATAAATGCTTTTAACGTATTCTTATTTTGAACTAGTTTTACACAGCCTTTAACCTCTGCTGGCAACGCATTATACATTTTCACTCCTTCGTAAAACATACTCTTTTGCGCACTTCTCGTTCTTCTAAATTGAATTACAATATTTTCCGCTTGCCGCGTTTCCCGACTCGTTCTATATTAAACAACTTGGAATTTACTCGTCAGTTCTTTCGGCAATAATTTCTTAACAGCCTTGAAAATAAATATACACACATTATAATACAGTCTCCGTCTCACACTCATAAACTGAACCGCTTGTAACATATCGTCTACCTTCGTATGCCGGCTGCATTGCAATATGACTCAGATCGCTCTGTTCTGCGCTATCTGCAGTTTATTCAACTCTGTCTCACCCATACCCACTAGCAGTGTTCCGCAATTCTCAAAGTGCGGTGCTCTGATTGCCGTATATACGACACATCCGGTGTATGCCGATATATATTGCCCTATCCTGTTCAGAAAACTCGTTTTTTTACCTATTTTTTCAACATATACTCACAGTGGTCTTTAAATCGTAGCTTATCATCTGTCATTACACCTAAATATTTAATTACCTCCACTCGCTCTAACTCGGTTCCATCTCTGTATTTCAGTACAATATTCCCTCTGAATTCTTTTCTTACACTCCTCACAATCATATATTTGTTTTTTTCCGTATTCATTTTCAGTTTGGTCCTATTCATCCATCTTTCCACTATGTTTAATGCCCCACTCATCTTTCTTTCCACCTCCGCACTACTGTCTCCAGTAACATATACTAGTGTATCATCAGCAAACATTTTTATTTCAGTCTCCTGGACATATTTCGACTATATCATTTATATATATAATGAACAACAGAGGCCCTAATACGGATCCTTGTGGTACCCCGTATTTCGTTGTAATAATTTCCGAAAATTCCTCATTAAACCGTACTCTTAGCGTTCTATTGTTTAAGTATGACCTAAACCAATCTAACACTTTACCTCTATTTCCATATTAAAACATTTTTTCTGTTAACAATTCTCTATCCACTGTCTCAAATGCTCGTTTTAAGTCCATGAACATTACTCCTACTATTTTCCCTTCGCTAATGTTTAATTTCCATTCGTCTATCACGGTTTGAATCGCCGTCTCACACGAAAATTGTTTTCTAAAACCCGACTGATGCTCTGTTATAACCTCATTTGATTCCAAATACTTTTTGATTTGACTCTTTACTACCAAATCTAGGACCTTCTCGTACAATGGCAACATATTAATTGGCCAGAAATCCTTCGCACTATTGGCTTTCTCTATCTTTGGTATCGGTATGATCGTGGACGTTTTCCAACTATTAGAACAACAGCCCTCCCTTCGGGATTCGTTGATTACATCAACAAACTCCTGTTCAATTGCACTGAACGCCAACTGCAATATTTCGCTTGATATTCCTTCTTCTGTACCTTTCTTCTTCGGGAGTCCTTTAACTATTTTATCGAGTTCCTCTATTCCGATATTCTCAAAATTTTCTATGCTTCTTTCGTTTCCCACACCACCACCCATCAAGATTCTTCTGCTACCTGGCCTTCCAGATGCATCTCTCTCTCTATTGAGCTTACTATGTTACTAATACTTTGAACGTAAAACACATTAAATTTGTCAACCGTCCTTCTCTCCGCCATATCGTCAAATATTTCAAAATTTATATTTCCAATTGCTCTCTCTTTGGCTGGTCCCCCTCTAATAAGTTCTTTCAAGGTTTTCCACATTTTTTTAGGGTCGTTCTTATTGCAGTCTATCATATTCTCGTAATATTTTTTTTTCTCTTTCCTTATCAATTTAACTACTGCATTTTTTCTACTTTAAACTGTTCCCAGTTATCATCCTTTCCCTCATGAATTGCTTCCCTATAAGCATTATCCCTTTGACCTGCCGCCCTTCTTATCTCATCAGAGTACCATTTTTTACCTTCCCATACGTTTGGAATCCTAACTACCTTTTTTGGTACTACTATGTCCAAAGTATCTACTATACTATCGACAAGCATCTTTGCCTTTCGATTTATATCTGCATCTGTCCATTGTCGCACAGCGTTTTTCAACACTGTTGTAAACTCTTCACGTCAATTTTACTATAGATCCTGATATTATATTCTCTCTGTTTACTCTCTGTATTGCTCGTTCCTAATACTACTTTTACCCACGCATGGTCTGTTATTTTTGGTTCGTGTTCCACATGCACTTGCACGCTTGTATTTGTAAATACAAGATGAATAATTGTTCGACTATCCTCCGTTATTCTCGTTGGCTCGTTCACATACTGTTTCATCCCTAAGCTTAATATTCCTAATATTAGTTGTTTTTTATAGAACGAGTTTCCCTTGACATCTATGTTAAAATCTCCTATTATTAAACAATCTCCTTTTAGTGCACTATGTTCCAGCGCACTATGTTATACATTTATCTTCAGATTGTACGTTTGGTTTTTAAACGTATAATTTACACACTTACTCTTATTTATTGTCCACTCTTTTGCGTTGTGTTTTCCTGCACATTTGTAGCAGGTTTCTTCTCTTGTACAATTCTTCGCGATATGATAATAGCCAGCACTTGAAGCATCGCTTTACGTTGACGTGATTGAAAACCGGACATTTTCTTCATCCCACGCTGAGCTTACCTTTTCTCAGTAGCTCCTCGTGACTTACTTCATCTACTTCTAGTATTATTGACCCATGGTTGATTTCTCTTCTGTTTCGCTCCTGTTCCCTTCCCTTCATTAATCTTTTCACGATCTTCATCTCCCTTCCTTCGGTTTCCTCTATCCCATTCTGCTTTTTAATTGTGTCAACTAGTTCTTCATCGGTTAATTTAAATTCATCTTCTTCCACATTTACTATTTTTATCTTCGGATTCATCTGCGTCGACTCAGTAACTTTAAAACCCTCACCCATTCTATCCTGTACTGCAGCTTTCAGTATTTCACTTTCTTCTCCCGATTCATATCCCAGGATCACAGTTTCATTACTGCCTTTTTTCAGTTTTGCTATTCCCACCGCCATACTCTTTATATCCACCTTCTCTCTTATCTCTCTTTTAGTTTTTTCGCTTTCCTGTTGTACTTTTGGTTTGATGATGATCACCTTTTCCGTTTTTTTTCTTTCACTACATCGCTGTAGGTTACCCTTGCGGAGTTACAATTTTCAGTTGCTCTATCTGTTGTTTCACACCTTCCATTCCTGCACCAATTATCTCTTGGATCATCTTCTTTATTTCATTCTTGCAAGCGATTTCGTCCTTCATTGCTTTTACTGTTTTTATCAGCCAGCCTATTTTTGCGTCAGCCGTTATCGATAAACTCATACCTCTGGTTCCTCCCATCGCTCCAGTCGATGCCAATCGATCTCTGCTACCACCTGTTGTCGGCGTCAATGTCTTCAGAAGTTCATCTTCTGAATTGAATGTATCAAATGGACTCTTGCACTGTACTAGTTCACGATTCCTATCCATTGTTTTATGCTTATTCACACACCCTGGGTGGTAAAAAAGTTTCGGACAAATTTTGCATCGTACTACCTGGCTTTTGATTTACCCCGCTTTTTTGCAAGCGGAGCACCGATACTCGTCGTAGTCGCCCGTATTGTCCATGTTTTGCTGTAGTAGCTGATAAGTTACCGACACGTACACCTGTACATACGAACCGATAGCTAGATATATCCTAATCAGGGGGGGGGGGCTCAAAGTTCCGAACGCTGAAAGATACGACAGTCTAAAATTTCTAACTGTAATATCATACCCGAAAGATTTTACGATGAATATATTAACAAACGTTTATAGAAACGATGAAGACATACAGAGAGTGGTGTTAATTCCAAAAGGATTATGACACGAACGTTAATTTATATAGTGCACAGTTAGCGATTGTTCACGTAAACGACATGTTTATTACCTGAACAGCTAGGATTACTATATTCAAAGCTCAGAAAATTGAAAGTTCAGAAAGTTGTATGGATTAGAAATTTATTTAGAGAAAAACGAACATTTCGAAAGCCTCAATGTCTGAAGTTCTACTTAACAGCAATGTCATATTTGCGAAGATTGAGGATTCCGAAAATCACAGTTCGCAACGTTCACAGTTCCGAAAATAGATTCCACGACAGGAAAAATATCCGAATATCGCACTTTGGATGGCTTGAAGTCCCAAAGATTAATTCTCTTAAAGGGCAAAGCTCTGAACATCACAGTTTGGAAGATTCAAAGTTCCGAAAATATCTTTTCCGACGTGTCTGTTGGAAAATCAGCTGGCGCACGGCGATCGATAATCGTCGTGCGCCTACCTGTTGCGCTGCTCTACCACGCGTTGTTCGGTTGAGTCGAAGATAGCCGAGGCATGGGCTTCGCGAAGCCGAGGATGCGCCTCGTTGGCACGCCACGTCGAGCGAGAGGATGTCTCTCTCGCTTGACTTCGGTTTCGCTCACCGGCTATCTCGCTCAACTGACTCCAGCGCCCAACGAAACTTTCATACTCGCAGCCATCTTGAGAATTCGGCACTTTTGCGACACACATCTTTTGGACAGCACGCGCATCCACGGGACTCTTGGGACTTCACATCAACCTTTTTACATCGGCATCGCTCAACATATCTCATCAGGACTCATTGCTCAAGGTAAGAGTGCTCTGGCATAATTACGTCTTAATTCACTGTCAGAGAGGAGAAAATGGTACATCAGCACTGGGTCTCACTTGTGGCGTGCGTTGCAGCACATGCTGTACCACGTTCTCCTCATGTCGTTTTGCCGGCTTAATTAATATAATTAAGCATGTGCCTCATATTCACTGTATTTCCCCCCAGTAAATCTGCTGGGAAAGTACAGTGAATATTTTTTGCTCAACCGTACAGCCTCAATATCTGTTTGCAGTGTGCTACGCAGTGCTGATTGCGTAGCTGGTCGCACACAAAATCACTGCACTCAAACAAGGTTATTGCAAATGCTCTCATTAATTCGCTGCAACCACTTTGCAATACACTGCTGAGTGGTTGCAGTGAGTTACACACAACCGTGTTCGCACTCAATGGTATCAGCGTGTCGTGCTGCGTAGCTTTCACTGCGTTGCACGCACCGCTGTCTCAAGTTTAAATTCAGCACACAATTAATACAATTGTGTGCTGCTCACATTAATATCAAAATTTCAACTTGCTCATTTAATCATAATTTTTATTTGTTTTCAAAATTCAATATTTCAGACAGTTTTTTAAATTCAGTCAATTTGGTGTAAACTTTAATTGTAGTGTCCACGCATTGTCTGTTAAAAATTGTATTTCTAAAATAAAAGGGAAGATAGAATAAACCGCTTCCTCAATATAACATCTCGGTGTCTGGTTTTATTTTCCCTCTTGTATCGAGTGAGGCTTCATTCCTTTTCAATATCTTCACAGATCGGTCAAGCCATCACCGGACGGATTCTCAACATTTTTGTTGATTCTCAACATAATTCAGTCATAATTCCGAAAATGAAAGTGTACTCAGATCGCGTAGTTTGTTCTTCTGCGGTAAGATGGCACCATGAGATTTTGACCCTTCGAAATGTTTACCTTTCGGAATTTTGACCCTTCGAAATGTTTACCATTCGGAAAATTGGTCCTTCGAAATTTTGTCGTCTCGCTTTTTAAACTGTCGGGACTTGAAAATAGCGGTTATCGACCTGTTCATTTCCTAACCATCGGAACTTGGAACTATCGACTTTTGATTTGTTTGCATTTTGACTTACCGATGTTTTGACCATTCGTACCATTAAATTTCAATATATTTAGCTCTCAATGTTTTTGTTTTCTAAGTTTTCTCTGTAGAAAGCGCAATCCTTAAAGAACTTGTTTTTCTGATACTAAAATTTTGAAGCTATAACCATTATTAATAATGGCAATAGAATTCCTGTTATGTACATTAAATTCATTGTTGGTACATTTACCGGTCTGACTAGATTTTCTTGAGAATTGATCTTTTCTAAATTTTACGATTCTGGATCATGAATGATTACTTTTTTAAATTTCGGGACTTACCATTCGTATCAACTTTAGTTAGACTAAAAAAAAAACGATATTTCAACCTGTCAAAGTTTTTATTATTCGGAACTTCAAGCCCCCCCCCTCCCCATAATCAGAGTGATTGCCTT